>CM035149.1:76256376-77506376 GCA_020205605.1 Panax ginseng
CTTTAGTAATTATAATTTTTATTTCATGAATTAATTTAGAATTAAATTTAATTGTGAGTTGATTGTTTAAGCATATAAAAATAGTGATATTGTTGCTGCATGTTAATTTAGATTTAACACCTTTCTTTGTGGATCGATACTTTTCTTACTTTGTACTACTTGTTGACCCATGTATACTTGCATGAGTTAGAGTCCTGTTTGTTAGACTAGAAAGGAGGCAACAAGTTTTTGGCGCCGTTGCCAGGGAAAGGCGGTTATTTTTAATATTATCGTCATCAATTAATGCTAAATTTGTGTGACTTAGACAAATCTTATCTTATCTTATTTCTATTTTTGCTTTTGTTTATATTTCAGGTACTTGTATATATTTTATGCACACGCGATCATCCAATTCCGAGTTGACACCTGCACAGGACAACATCAACGACAGAGGTTGAAAATTGAGAGTGCGTAGGAATATACAAGCGGATTTAGAGAACACAACATCCAGTATGGCAGCCGAAGAGCAAAGAGAGGAACACAGGGCCTTGAGAGATTATTCAATACCGAAGATAAATGGATTACAGTCAAGTATATTCAGGCTAGCTATAGCAGCCAACACTTTTGAGATAAAGCCGTGCACTATTCAAATGGTGCAGAATTTGGTACAGTTTGGGGGTGCTGCTACAGATGACCCGAACGAGCATCTATTGAGTTTTATAGAGATATGTGACACCTTCAGGTACAACGGGGTGACAGAAGATGCAATCAGGCTCAGGCTATTTCAATTCTCTTTACGGGACAAGGCTATAAGTTGGCTCCGTTCTTTGCCATTAGGATCAATTACAACATGGGAGGACTTAGAACAAAAGTTCTTAGCCAAATTTTCCCAATGGCTAAGACTGCTAAAATGAGGACAACAATTTCCTAGTTCGAGCAGTAGTAGGTTGAATCTTTATATAAAGCATGGGAAAGGTATAAAGAAATGCTAAGGAAGTGTCCACATCATGGTATGCCAGATTGGATGGTGATTAATATATTTTATAATGGATTGGGATGGAAATCAAGGCCGATTGTAGATGCAGCTGCAGGATGAACTTTATGGGCTAAGAGCTATAAAGAGGCTTACAAATCTTATAGAGACTATGGCAGCGAATGATTTTCAAAATCCTACAGCCAGAATGTCACAGCCCAAAGTTGCAGGATTGTTAGAGGTGGATGTTATAACTCAGTTGTCAGCTCAGATGACATCTATGGCAAAGAAGATTAATTCTTTGGTGGAGAGTAAGGCGAGGATAGTTGCTTTTGTATGTGAGATATTTGTAGGATCACATTCAACCGATCAATGTGCAATTAGTTCAAAATCTATATAGTATGTGAGCAACTATCAGAAAAATCAAAGTTAATTTCAGAATGCCTACAACTCTAACAACCGCAACCATCCAAATTTCAGTTGGTCAAACAATCAAAATCAACAAAGTCAGCACTTTTAACCATAACATCAGTTTCAGTCACAATCATCTCATCAACAGTATGCACCGAAACAACCCTACCCTCCAGGATTTCAACAGCAATAACAACATCATCCACCACCTGCACCTCAGCAATAGAAGAAATCAGAGATGTAGGAGATGATGATGAATTATATGGAAAATACAGAGGTGATGATTAAAAGCCAAGCAGTGGCTATCAAAAATTTAGAAACTCAAATGGGTTAAATGGCTAGCATGCTTAACAACAGACCACAGGGTTCATTGCCAAGTACAACAGAGGCTAATCCAAGAAGGGAAGTTAAAGAACAATGACAGGCTATCACTTTTAGGTCGAAAAGCGGACTACGAATTTTCAACATGGCGCTACCGCTCCCACTTTTACATGAGGATACTGCTGTGCAATAAGTACAGAGAAACTTTTTCTGATGAAAGTTTGGTTAAAGAAGGTTTTGAGAAAGGGGGAGTGAAGAAGAATAAAGAAGAGTCATTAGAGAAACCAGTGACCAATATACCTGTTGTTCATCCCTCTGTTCCTTATCCATAGAGACTACAGAAGCAAAGGGAAGATAAGCAGTTCAGTAAGTTTTTGGAGGTGTTTAAATAGCTATAGATTAACATACCTTTTGCTGAGGCATCAGAACAAATGCCTAGTCATGCAAAGTTTATGAAGGGTATTTTGTCAAGGAAGAAAAGGCTAGAAGACTTTAAAACAATGGCCTTGACCGAAGAATGTAGTGCAGTACTTCAACGCAAATTACCTCAAAAGCTGAAGGACCTGGGAAACTTCATGATACCTTGTACGATTGGAAAGACGAGTTTCAGCAAATGCTTATGCAATCTAGGGGCAAGCATAATATTGATGCAATTGTTAGTGTTTAATCAATTGGGATTGCTGGCTCTAAGGCCGATAAACATTTCATTGCAGCTTGCTAACATGTCTATTAACTATCCACGGGGTGTTGTGGAAGATGTACTTCTTAAAGTGGATAAATTCATCTTCTCGGTTGATTTCATCATATTGGACTATGAAGAAGATAGAAGTATACCGATCATTCTTGGAAGACCATTCCTAGCCACATGAAGGACCTTGATAGATGTTTAGAAGGGTGAATTGACAATGCGAGTTCATGATCAGGAAGTCACCTTCAATGTATTCAAGGCTATGAAATTTCCAACATATGAAGAGGAATGCTTCAGGATTAATTTGGTGGAAAAGGTTTTGAATGATGAAATAGAGAACTTGTTGGAACATGACCCTTTAAAGAATGCTATTATGGGAAGTTAAGAGATAGAAGATGGTGATATTGAAGAAATTATTCAAAAACTTGACACAACTCCACAGTTCAGAAAGTTCAAGACTCCTGTTGAGCCATTAAAGATTGTTGGAGAGTCATCAGTGAAATTAAAGAAATCTCTTGAGACACCTCCAGGACTTAAGTTAAAACCACTTCCAGATCATTTGAGGTATGCATTTTTAAATGATAATTCAAAATTACCTATGATTATTTCTTCTGCACTAACATCTTTTCAGGAAGAAAAACTGTTAAGTCGGAGATTGGATGGACTATAGCAGATATCAAAGGGATCAGCCCATCATTCTGCATGCACAAGATCTTACTGGAAGATGAGAGAAAGCCTTTAGTGGAGGAATAAAGGAGACTTATTCCAATTATGAAGGAAGTGGTCAAGAAGGAAGTATTGAAATGGCTGGACGCAGGAATTATTTATCCGATCTCAGACAACTCGTGGGTGAGCCCGGTACACTGTGTTCTGAAGAAGGGTGTAATGATCGTAGTCTCCAATGAAAATAATGAGTTGATTTCGACGAGGACAGTGACGAGGTGGAGAGTCTGCATGGACTATCGCAGGCTTAACAAAGCTACAAATAAGGATCACTTCCCACTGCCTTTTATTGATCAGATGTTGGACAGACTAACAGGTCATGAATTTTATTTCCTTCTGGATGGGTATTTAGGCTACAATCAGATTGTGTTTGCTCCAGAAGACCAGGAAAAGACAACTTTCACATGTCCATATGGTACATTCGCTTTCATAAGGATATCTTTTGGGTTGTGCAATGCCCCAGCCACTTTTCAGAGGTATATGATGGAAATTTTTTTGGATATGGTGGAGCATAATGTGGAGGTATTTATGGATGAATTCTCAGTATTCGGTGATTCTTTTGATTTGTGTCTGGAAAATCTAATGATGGTATTGAGAAGATGTGTTGAAACGAATTTAGTTTTGAATTGGGAAAAGTGCCATTTTATGGTACAAGAAGGAATAATTTTGGGACATAAGGTGTCGAAGAAAGGACTAGAGCTGGACAGGACTAAATTAGAGACCATTGAGAATTTGCCACCACCAACTTCTGTAAAAAGGTGTTCGCAATTTTTTAGGGCATGCAGTTTTCTACCGCATGTTCATTAAAGACTTCTCCAAGATAACAAAGCCATTATGTAGCTTATTGGAGAAGGATGCATAGATTAAGTTCAATGAAGATTGCCTATCTGCATTTGAGCATTTAAAAAGGAAGTTAACTTCAGCACCAGTGATTACAGCACCAGATTGGGACCTACCATTTGAGTTGATGTGTGATGCCAGTGATTATACTGTGGGGGCTATTTTGGGCCAAAGAAGGGAAAAGATTTTTCATGTGATATATTATGCGAGCAAGACCCTTACTGATGCTTAGTTGAACTACACCACCATAGAGAAGGAACTGTTGGCAGTTGTGTATGCTTTTGATAAGTTTTGGCCGTATCTGATTGGGACAAGGGTGATAGTGTACACAGATCATGCGCCAATTCGATACTTGGTGGCAAAGAAAGATGCAAAGCCTAGATTAATCTGGTGGATACTTTTGTTACAAGAATTTGATTTGGAGATTAAGGACAGGAAAGGTACTGAGAATCAAGTGGCGGACCACTTATCTAGACTGGAAAATTAGGGAAGAGATGGAGATGACAAAGTTATGATTAATGAGTCTTTTCTAGATGAACAGTTATTTGTGGTGAAAGGGGAAGTGCCCCGGTTCGCGGATTATGCTAACTATTTAGTGAGCAAGATCATTCATCCAGACTTGACTGGGCACCAAACGAAGAAATTTTTGCATGATGTGAAGTGGTTTATATGGGATGAACCGTACTTGTTTAATCAATGTGCTGATCAGATGATAAGAAGATGTATCCCATATAGCGAGACAGAGGGGATTTTGTAGGATTGCCACACTTCATTATATGGAGGTCACTACGGTGGAGAAAGGACAACGGCTAGAGTGTTGCAAGTAGGATTCTATTGGCCGATGATTTTTAAAGATGCATACAGTTTTATCTATAGATGTGATAGATGTTAAAGAGTTGGGAATATATCGAAAAGAAATGAGATGCCATTGAGCACAATCCTCGAGGTTAAAATTTTTGATGTTTGGGGGATAGACTTCATGGGTCCATTCATTTCTTCATGTGGGAATTTATATATCTCGTTAGCAGTCGACTATGTTTCGAAGTGGGTGGAAGTGGCAGCTCTTCCAACTAATGATGCCAAGGTGGTCCTATGATTTTTACAAAGAAACATTTTTACAAGGTTTGGGACTCCAAGGGCCATCATTAGTGATGAAGGCAGTCAATTCTGTAATCAACAGTTTACAGCTCCATTAGCTAAGTATGGGGTAAATCATCGCATTGCTACAACTTACTATCCTCAAACCAATGGCCAAGCAGAGGTTTCAAATCGTGAAGTAAAGAGAATTTTGGAGAAAGTTGTGAACCCCACAAGAAAGGATTGGTCATTGAAGCTTGACGATGTTGTATGGGCTTATAGGACTGCTTACAAGACTCCGTTGGGCATGTCACCATTTCAGCTAGTTTATGGAAAGGCTTGTTGTGACGCCCCCAAAATAGGTATACATCAACTATTCTGAGTCGCCAAATACATGGTACAAAATACAAATACAATCTTTAATATACAACAAGAGAGCTGTGAGTTTTAATACAAATACTGTCTTCTAGACAATATCCACTCTCAGAATAAGTCCTCATTACATTTATTATCACACTATTTAACAGAATAGTGAGGACTACTAATACTATCATATGGTCCATCACTCCGCTCCCCGACTCTAAGTCCCAAATATATTCTCATTTCTCAAGAGAACAAAGGAAAGAAAGGGTGAGCTCAACTAGCCCAGTAAGAAATATTATGACTAAGATAATGTAGATTAAATTATCATTAGTCTTCAACAATATTAAACTGATAAAATATAATAGACATAAAGTTTAACTGCAGCGGAACAAGCAATCCATTAAAAGAGTCAATTAGAGAATAAAATCTACTATCTTTTATGATTTAAAAGGTTTTTCATTACTTTTATCGCTGGGACTCAGCTTAATAAATAATCCACATCATTTAATCACCCCTACACTACAACCAAGGATATTCTTTAGTATCACGACCACAATAAACACGAGGATGATGACAATGATATAAGAATTCAATAAAACAAGTTCAAGAAATAAATTATCCAGGAACTAATAACGTCCAAATTGTCAACATGATACTTCTTTGTAGAGTAAAATTCAAGAATAATATTCATGCACAAAAAAAATAATCTTGACAGAAAAGAATAAATTTTTCATCGTGAATAGTACCCCGTGAATAGTACTTCTGGAATAGTACTTCGTGAATAGTAACCCGACATGAAAAGTACTCCAAATACCCGAGTGATTAATATTCGGGTGAATAGTAATTTGGATGAATAGTAACTTGTGAATAGTAACTCGTGAATAGTAACTTGTGAATAGTAACTCATAAATAGTAACTTGTGAATAGTAACTCATGAATAGTAACTCATGAATAGTAACTCGTGAACAGTACTCTGACACGAAAAGTGTCCCGAACACCCGATTGAACAATATAACCTCCAGACATCAATTACTATCGAAATAAATGTTTAACACAAATAATTTCAACACAATGGAACTATCAAATTCATCTTTAATCAACACGAACTTATCCATCATTAATATCATAACTCACAATATTTAACAACCAGGTTGTTCCCAGGAAAGAGGGGGCTTTCCAATAAGGATTTCTCCCTATTGGTGCGCAATTAGGTGACCAAACCTCTCCTTGACAGAACTTCTAGACATTGTAAATATTGAAATTTAATAATATGAATAAATTTGTCGTCTAAATTATTGATTTAATAAAATAACATATTATGCACATGATACTGTGACAATAATTGAATCAATAATATGAGAGATATGATGCAGCAATGACTATAGCAATAATGTAGTATAACTGAGTGACTTATCACGTAAGCATCAATAATCAATACCGTGTGCTACTATGCAACCACGCGTATTACTGTACTTTTACTACCGGGTAGTTCAATAGTATTAACGGTAAAACCTCCGCCGTTATTTTCATAAAATATCTTTGTCGTTTTCTAACTACGACAGTACTTCCGTTGTGGGGTCCACCAATGATTATGCCGTTGTACGAATATTCCCCGACAAAAAGAAAATTCCCCGACCAATCGAATATTTTATAACAACTTGCATACTTTGCAAAATTTTTAAATACTACCCACAACTATAACACTATCTCAAATCCACACCATAATATTAAAAAAAAATATTTCGAGAAATTTAAATCTTTATTTAGAGAATCTGGGGTCTCACACTTGTCACCTTCCCATAGAGCTCGAGCACAAGGCGTATTGGGCAATTAGGAAGCTCAACTTTGATTTGAAGGCTACAGGTGAAAACTGCCTACTCCAACTCAATGAGTTGGATGAATTCCTATTGCAGGCTTATAAAAACTCCAAGCTATAGAAAGAAAAGGTAAAGAGATGGCATGATCGCAAGATTATGGAGAGAGTATTCGAGCCGGGACAAAGAGTTCTATTGTTTAATTCAAGATTTAAACTTTTTCTTGGGAAGCTCAAATCAAGGTGGTCAGGGGCCTTTTACTGTGAAGACAGTTTATCCACACGGTGCGGTAGAGGTATTCGACAAATTCCCAGATAAGCCGTTCAAAGTGATTGGACAGCGGCTTAAGCATTACTATGGTGGTGATGTTGACGGGCAGAAAGTCACCTCCATTCTTTCGTCAACATGATTAAATCAGAGATAGTCAAGCTAATTGACTATAACTTAGCGCTCGATGGGAGGCACCCCATTATTTCTATCCCTACCTTTTGTTTAATTCTGTTATGATCATATTTATTTCCCATTTTCATGTTAATTATAGTATAACAAGTGTTGGTATAAGTTTTGTTGAAGTTGAATGTGCATATTATGATGATTAGGAGTAGCATATAGAGCATTGTATTGGGATATTCATTCATGCATGTTAATTAGTTCATGTTTTATCTTGGAGAATTGGTATCTCATACTGGTAATTTCTGTATGTGTAGGTGAATTGTAGACTATCAGTAGCAACTTTGTTCTACTTAAAGATTCAGCTCAATTTGTTTTGTTAGGGTATAGGGCACATGGTCACGCTTCTTTGATAGAAGTCAAATCCAAAGACACCCGCTGCTTATACTTCTTTGTATATTGGTGAACCATGGCATTGCATGCCATTAGCCACTATAAGGGTCGCGCTCAAGACCGGAGTTAGAAAAAAAATTTAGTTTTAAAGACGTGTTTTCTCCCAACTCTCATATCAGTTACTTCTAAGCGTGTGTCTCCCCATCTCTCCTTACAAAACTGACGTTCGTCTTTTAGCCTCTCCAAACCATTTCCATTTCAAATTCTTAACTCCTCATCCCATTATATACACATTCCATTATCTTATCCACATTCAAACTCTTTTTTTCTTATCTTTTATTCAGTCACAGAGAAACTAGGGTTTGACATAGTTATCAGTACAACAAGTTTGGGGGAGAAAATCTATAAAGCGTATATTTCTCAGTCAAATTCTTTTCTTCCATTAAGGTTTTTTTTCATCAAGTGTAATGGGACCAAAACTAGCTCGTTCTCGCACTCTAGAGTCGTCTTCTTCAAGTAGTCAAAGTGAAGACACTGTTGATTTTTCAAAATTCTCCAGTCTTGAAGCCCAGATGGAATACTACACAATCATGGCTAAGACATTTGTGAGACAATGTGGTTTCAAGCCAAAGGCACAAGATGGGCAGTTGAAAGAAATGATCAGAGAAAGATGTTGGCATAGAGTCTGTTCTATACCCATGGTTGCACCCATGGCCATGGTACGAGAATTTTATGCAAATTAAAAGGAGACCATGAGTGGATTTTCATGTGTCAGAGGTGTTCAAGTAGACTATCGCCCACAAGCGATTCGCAGTGTGTTCAATTTACTCGACTCTCTAAATGGACGTGCAAATTGGGTTGAGGCGGCACGATTCAAGACAGACTTAGATGTGGTCATCACTGACTTGTGTGTACCAGGTACACAGTGGGCTTATAAGCCTGGCACAAATCAGCCTAGGACTTTTCAGACTTTAACTCTTAACCATTATGCCAAGGCTTGGAATCTATTTGTCAGTTCAAAACTTATGTCATCATCCCATGAACATGAGATTACAACTAAGCGAACAATTATTCTGTGGCGGCATTATTATAGGAAAATGCATTGTTGTTGGTCATCTCCTTAATAAGAACATGTTACGTTACATGCGGGTGAGCACTACAGGAATTATACCACATGCTTCGATTGTTGCTCATTTATATGCTTGAGTAGGAATTACATGGGCTAATGAACAGATGTAATTCCCAAGTTAGGATATCACTCATGCCACGATAGCAAAATTCAAGGATTGGGCAGGAGGTACCCTGCACCCAAGGGGTAAGGGTTTCATCCTTCCTCCTGCATCATCTATGCCATCACCGCAGCCCTTACAAACAAATGAAGCAGGCACTTCAACTCAAGTTACTGCTGCTACCGACGATCGACATCTCCGAAGGTTGGAGAGGAAGGTTGATGCTATGTACGATAATTTTGCAGTATTTGCTACTGGATTGACGAGGTCTCTAGCCGAGGCTTTTGCATAGTAGGGAACCATGCTTGAGGGGCTATTATTTGGGACATCAGTGCCATTTCCACCGCCAGAAGAGGGTGGTACAACTGATAACTAGTGGAGTTCCTTTAAACCCTTTACCTTCATTCATTAGGACAATGAATATTTTAAGTTTACGAGTATTGGGTGTTTAGTAGAGTAGCGTAGTTGCATGTAGTTAAGTTGCATCATTTTTTGCATGTTTAGTTAATTTTTGCATGATTATTTGTTAAGTATGTGTTTAGTTAATAATTACATAAAATTTTTGTTTTTTAGTAGTTTTTATATGTTTTAGTTATGTGTTTAATTGCATATCCCAAGTATCTAGTTTTTATGGAATTTTAGTTTAGCCAATGATGAATATGAATTTGATGGATTCTTGAATTTAGTGGATAACATGAGCTTAGTTATATTATTTTACATGATGTGAGTCATGCTTGTTGTTTAGATGCTTTCAGTTAGCACGTAGTTGTTCATATATGCTTGTTGGTATAAGAATAATGTGGTTAGTCTGCTTAGTAGAAAATGTTGTTTTTAAAAATAGAATTGTGTAGAAAGTGGACTTAGGTTGTGAAAACACTGATAATCAAACTCTAGGAACACATGGGTATGCTTACTATATAAAAAAAAGAGAAAAGTATTATTGAAACCTTCCCAAGTTGAATTATTGAAGCTTGTGGTTGGGCGGGATGGAGCGTAAAGCGCACTCACTAAAAAAAGGAAGAAAAATAAATAAATACATACCGCGGGAAAGTGCGAGAATCGCCCTCATGAGTAAAAATAAAGCAGATTAAACCCATTGTTGAACCTTAGTTTGTATTGATGTGTTGGAGTAGTTTTTGTTGTAGTAGTATACATGGTTCTTGATTTAAGCTTCAACTTTTTGTCTATAGTTGTATAACATGTGTAATCTTTGCCTTGATCAAGCGTATTTGTGAACACAGCACACACACACACAACATCTTTATAGTGAGTATGGGTTATTTGATTGTATGATATTATGTTTGTAGTTTGGGTTAAAACTTTAGTCTTGAATTCGGATAATTCTCTGAGGCATAGTTGATTGGAATTTCATTCTGGTTGGAAAACTTGGGACTCATTTGCATCATAGTATAGTTTGCATAGCATGTAGTTGCATTGCATTGTTTATTTTTGTATACATTGCTTGAGGGCAAGCAATAATTCAAGTTTGGGGATATTTGATAAATAGATTGTATACCTACTTATTGATTACTAACCCACGAGAATTATGCTCAACTTAAGTAGTTTTATTATGTTTTATTTGCATTTTATGTTTGTTTTGCAGTAAATATAGTTGGAACCCCTTTTAGCAACATAAGGAAAGAATTGGCATGGAAAAACATGGATTGGCATGGTGGCATGAAGCTAGAAAATGCATGGCAAGGTGAACAATGAGCAGATGAGGAACTAAAGTAGTGGAGAAATGCAGTACAGAAGAGAAGGAATGAAGAGCAAGCAAGCAAAAAACAAAAAGCAGCAACAACAAGACATCAGAAGGCATAGTGCAGCAGCAGCGTGACCGCACTGCCATTCAAGCTTGACATAGCGCGCCCGCACTAGGAAATTTTTAGATAAACACATGGCGTGCCCGCGCTCGCGCTCGTTTTATAGTGTAATCTCGCGCGATCGTGCGAGCCTTCTAAAGTTACTTTTTGCTGACTTTTTGTAATTTGAAATTGAGCGTATTTGGCTCAACTAAAACGATATGGTTGGCACCAAACGTGGTTTTTGAGTCTTTTATTAGTTTTCATATTATTATTAGGGATCTTAGGTTTAATCTATTAGAGGGAGGTTTTTGATCATTGATAATAGATTTCTATCTCCTCTCTTTACTAAATAAAATCTAGTTTTCATTTTTGGAGATTGTTGGTGATTTGGATAAGCCTAGAACATAACTTGCAGCAGGAATTTGCAGATTTGATTCTCTCATTTCTTCATAACTTTTTTTTTGCATTTTTAATTCCATGATTTGTTTTGATCCCATAATGGCTTTCGGTTCAGAAATGAACAAAACTCCATTATGGGATTCTAATGGATTTTGATGTGTAGTTTAAATATGTATATCTGAATGTATTGTTGTATATTTATCGTTGGATTACCCATTATGATTATGCATAATGCTTGGATGTTTGATCACCATTCACACTAATTGCTTATATGGATTTGAATAATGAAATATGTATAGATTACATCACAATGGCATATGTTCATGAGATTGATTTGTTTAAGCTTTGTAATTCATGGACCGGATAGACATATACCGTTTTATCATGTGTATTCATTAAAAGAGCTTGCATTTAAATCAATTTAAATCATATTTGCTTTAAACTCACATAGAAATATCATGATTTTGGTAATTGTAATGTTTACATGATTTCTATCAAATATGGAGGTTATGTGAATTGGTCATATTTCATTGAAAAATGGTTATGTCCACTTTTGTGCTCTTGACTAGTTTTCCATGTTAAATATTTAAGCATTACATGAGGGTTACAGTTTAGATGAAACATTAAATGAAATTAGAATCCCATTCTTCTCCAATTTGATTACATCACTTTAGTAATTATAATTTTTATTTCATGAATTAATTTCGAATTAAATTTCATTGTGAGTTGATTGTTTAAGCATATAAAAATAGTGATATAGTTGTTGCATGATAATTTTGATTTAACACCTTTCTCCGTGGATCGATACTTTTCTTACTCTGTACTACTTGTTGGCCCATGTACACTTGAATGAGTTAGAGTCCTTTTTGTTAGACTAGAAAGGAGGCAACAACTACATGATAAACCCTGGGACAGTCGAGCTAGACAAATATAAACCAAGCACTTGATGGGAGGCACCCCATTCACTCTTTTCTCCCCCTTGTTTAATTCTTGTTCACTATCTAAATCTTTTTCTTCCCCCCTATGATTAATTCTTGGAGTTGTGATCATTATAGTTCATTTTTGATAAGATTAAATAGATTTCAATACTGCATTTTTGCTAGAGTTAAATAAAGTTTGATAGTCCATTTTTTATATCTCTCACAGGTGATTGCATATGGCAGGGATTGTGAAAAGTCAAAATAAATAGAGTAGTAATAACTCTCTAGATACAGGGCAGCGCAGTTGTGCCCTATTTGTACTACCAATGAGCGCAGCTACGCCGAATATCAGTTTCCAGAATAAAATTCAGGCAGCACAATTGCGCCCACTGCCAAGCATATCGAGGCGCAACTACGTCCAAGCGCCAGTTAATTTTTTAAGGGCTCGGCCTGCAGTTAAAACATTCCTTCTCCAACACAATTTCTCATTGCTCTCTCTCTTTTAAAGCCAAAAAGAACATTCCTATTGCTTTTCTACCTCTACTTCAAACTCTCCAATCTTGATTTGATCAAGAGTTATAACCAAATCAGATTCCACTCTCTCTCTCTCTCTCCTATAGATATAGAACCCTAGTTCTACAGTTTCACCCCACACATATCAGAATATCACAGAGGGAAGAGGGGAGGCTGAGGTTGTCCACTAAGTGTTCGCTGAAAGGTTTGAGAGAAATTTGTGGGTCCAAACAGTTAGTTAGGGGGTTGTTCTTCATAGAAAAAACACAAGTCATCAAGCCCTTATTCTATCATCATACCAAAATGAGCCCGAACACCACATCCTTCTTCACCTAGCAGCAGTGATAATGTCAAGGGAAGTAGCAGGGACACATTGGACCCATCCAAGTTTGTCAACCTCTCAGCTCAGCACTACTACTGGGATGTTCTAGTCGGGAAGATATTTATGCCAGAAAGAGGTCTTAAGCCCACTTAGGGCGATGGTAAGATTCATAAATAGATTAGGCAGTATGGGTGGTTATCATTTGTATACAGCCCATGCTCAGCTCCTATGTCAATTATTTGGGAATTTTATACCAACGCCCGTGAAACGCAGAATGGGATATCATTCGTGAGGGGAAAGTAGGTTCACTACACCCCACAGGCAATCTCTATTATTTATCACTTGCCAACTCGATCTCTTGCTGCCACACTTTGGGTTCAAGAATAGCGCTTCAATATAGGTTTGGATAAACTGATGGAAGATATGTATAAGCTAGGAAGTAGTTGGAAGACCAAGGCAGGAACTACACAGAAGGTTCCCTTCCCACAGATTGCATTGAACAGATATGCCAAAGCTTGGTATATCTCTATTTGTACGATACTTCCCACAAGCCATCATGCAGATGTTACTACTGAGAGGGTTATGCTCTTGTTCAGGATTCTAAAAGGGAAAGGCATAGATCTCAGGTTCCTCGTCAACCAGTCCATGCTGAAATTTATGCGAGCAAGCACATCTGGTTGGATTCCCCATGCCTCCATCATCACTCGTCTCTATTATGTTAAAAATGTGGAATGGGGTAAAGAGAATCTTCAATTGCCAATGCGTGACATAAACAGTGCTGATATAAGGAAATACACTATTTGATGTGGAGGAAGATCTCATCAGCGGGGTTTTGGATTCATCCTGCCTAAAGAGGATTCAGAGGATGAAGAAGAAGAAGAAGAAGAAGAAGAAGAAGAGGGAGATGCACCAATTCATGCCCCACGGACAGTAGTGCCACCTCCTGACTACATTGCCAAACATGAGTGCCAGATGCGACATTTACAAAGTAGGATGGATGCCATGGATGTGAAATTTTAGGTATATGCAAATGATTTATCTGGGGCATTGTCTCAAGCTTTTTCCCATCAGGGAGTGCTCGTCCAATTTCCCACTTACGTCTCTGCTATGCTTTATCCTCCTCCAAACACACCTCTAGAGCAAGATGAGGAGGGAGACGGTGATGATGCCACCTAGGGGAGTTTCCTTATCCTTTATCTCCCAACGAGGGCATTGTTATTCTTAAGTTTGGGGGTATTGGGCTCATATTTAGTTCATATTTAGTTGCATGCATTGTAGTTTAGTTGCATCTGAGTTAAAATTTATGTTTAATTTAGTTATGTTTCTGTTATCTCATTATGTCCTTACAAAAAATAAAAAAAATAAACTCAAAAATATTTTCTTATATTTGTTTTATCTGTTAGATTTAGTTAAGTTTATCATATTGCATGAATCCATGTTTTCAGTTGGTTTGAATTCCATTTAGCCGATGATGAAATTGGAATTACATAATTTTTGAATAGTTTTGATGGCTTAGGCTCGGCTGTATTGTCAAACCATGATGTAAATCTTTATTTGTTTGAATTTTTTGTAACCAGTTAGTACTTTAGAGTATCCATTATAATTTTCTTAGTGTGAATGGTCACATACTTGTCTTCTTTTGGAAAATTTGTGTTTTAATAATAGAGATTTAGTAAACAGATAGTAATGACCTAGATGATGCAGAAGCTTAATTTTGGGGGAAATGAGGGGTATAAGTGCTAATTATTATAATAAAAAAATTAATAGAAAGAAAAAAAATATATGTTCAATAAACACTTTGACTAGTTTAGTTCTATGGTCTTTGATACTCGAGTTAGTATGCCCTAGGGGATTTCTTTACACCCAACGCCCTAAAGTCGTCTAGCTTGGGAGTCTTTGGTCGAAAGCTTGATACATGGGTATCACTGAAAAGCCTAAGAGGACTAGACATTAAACAATTAGGTGTATACACGGGAAAGTGCAAATATCCCTCGTGGGTAAATAAAAGCATAATAAACCCCTTGTGAACTCTGAGCTTAGTTAATGCGTAGTCTTAGTTGGAGCTGAATTATTTACTGTCTCTCTTGAGTTTAAGCTGTATTTGTCCCTCTAAGAAGCATATTATGTGAAGTATTTATATTGTAGCAAGTTTAATGGTTGCTAAACACACACACACACACACACACTACTTTAGTGACGATAAATTTTGATTTGCAAAGTGTTATGCAGTTTTGCTTTGTTCTTGGTTGAATTAACTACTTGATGTCATTGTGGTGTCTCTTAGGCAACTCTTTTGGAATTTAATCTGAATAATATTGGGATTCGTTAGCATTTAGAGTAAATTGCCTTTCACATAGTCATTTGTGTTTTGTAGCTCAGGGGTAAGCAACAATTTAAGTTTTGGGGTATTTGATAAGTAGGTTGTATACCTACATATTGGATGCTAAGTTACCATAACTGTTGTTTAATCTCAGCCGTTTTAGTTGCTTTTCATGCATTTCTTCTCTTCTTATAGGATTCACATTTGAAAACTCACTCGGTGGCATCGCTCATAAAATGGAGGACAAATTAGCATGGAAAACATGAAACATGGCACATGGGAGCAGAAGTGGCTAAGGCATGTAGAAGAGGAATCCAGGTTAAGCAAAAGACAACATGGTGTGTAAGATGTCAAGCTGCAGCAACAGAACATCAGAAGAGCAAACTACAACCGAGCACATATGTGCCTAAAAAGTAAAGGAAACCAGCGCAGAACAACTGCACCTAGATACGCCGGTCACTGAAGACTGATATGCTGACTTATCATTTAAGTGACTAATTGAAATCTTTCTTGAATGAGGGGTCATTTCAAGTTAGGGCATAGATATAGGTCATTTTTATTTACTTTTTTTAGAGACATAGTAGCACAGAGAGAACCTAAGAAATATTCCTCTCATTATTTTGCATCTCTCTTGCTCTGTATTACATTTTCTCTAGATTATATTAGATTAGGGCTAAATTTAGGAGCATTAAGGCTTGGAGTCAACATTGTATGCTCAGTTTAGAGAAGGAGACCAGACTTGAATCTCTCACTCATTAGTATCTCTTTCTTTTCATTTTGGCTTCCAATGTATGATCAATGTTAATGACGGAATTTCATTTATCTATGAACTAATTCCCATTGTCGATGTCGGGATGATTTGTCTCCTTTTCTGTGCTTGCCCTTTTGTGCTCTCATTTGGGTGAGTTTGGTTGTGATGCCCCTAAATCTATACTCCCACGGTATCTGATTTGGTGTTCATAACTAATCAATTAATATAACGCATCCAAATCTATACACATGTGATATCCGATTTGGTGCTCATATCTAATCGAACTACTATAAATATATGAAAAGATCCAATTCCCATTGATCCAAGGTTCACAGTATCCCATAACAGATAATAATTCTCCATAGAACTATCGCTGTGTTTGGATACCCTCACTTGGATAAATAGACTGTATCTACGAATATTATCCATTTCTCCGAAATGTAGAGCATTAGTAATAACATAAACAGTCCATATTACCAATACCCTCACTCAGATATATAGTTATATCTTGTGGATTATTTTATCGTATCGATAGTACCTATCTATCTGAAATCCAGAGTATTAACAACAACATGAACAATCCATATTGCCAATACCCTCACTCATATGTATAGTTCCCAAGGATCTCAAAAAAAATTAAAATTTCTAATTACATCTATTTATGTAAAGGAAACACGGTTGCAAAAATAAAGGATGATATTATATCATATATATAAGGTTCGATTACATGATTTTTCATAAGAATTTGTTATTACAAAAGTTTAAGCTAGACAATAATTTAAACTAATCTAATCAGGGACGCTTCCCATTGTTCGCTCCATATGTGCCAGGGTTACCATCTAATACTATAAAGGGAATGATTTGCAAGACTGAGCTATGGCATGCTTAGCAGGATTAATATTTATAACACAATATAGGACTTGAAGAAGTATAACAGTTCAAAACTTTTCTTAACTGAGTGTTGTTTACCATGTCTAGAATTTTTATTTCAACCATTTTTGGAATTTTTATTATTTCTGCCAGTCACAAAGACTTAGAAATCTTGCTCAGATGTGAGACATGGGATCAACCTATTCAACATCCTAGAAGTATGCATCTCATCCTAATTGTGCCCCACTTGCAGTAAGTGTTACATTTTATTAACAAATTTATCCCTTCTGGGATATACAACTCAGTATAGGATGTCTTACCAAAGCAATTTGGTTAGACACAACACTTTATGCTTGATAAATAATAATAACATATGAATAAACATTTCATTTCTTAGTTGTGCTGCAGCTATAGCGATAACTTTACAATAATTAGCAATTAAGTTTGGTTTGGTATAATATATCAAAAGCAAATCAAGATAGGAATCTTGTTCAATGAATAAACAGGGTTCTTGCGTTAGTAACTAGATAGGTTAGAAGACTTGTTTAATAAGAGATTAAGGTTTAGAGAACTTGCTTAAGGTAAATGGCTAAGTTATAAGACTTGCCTAAGCGAAGATCGATTAAGTAATGCTACTTGATCCGTTTATAAACACCTAAGATATTCATTCATATATGTCTAACACATTAGTATTGATAACAATAATCAAATACACAAACTATTCACGTTCGGGTTAAGTTTGATAAGATTTCGGTGTCCTAAAACTTTACTAGTTAATTAATAAACTAATAACACGGTTAAACTTATTTTATAAGCTTTATTATATACTTGTATACTTTGTATACCTAAATAGTTCATATTTACTTAGAATATTATTAAAATCTTGTTTATTATTTTTAAATAATTTATAATCATTTAATTAATATGATTTTTAAATCGTTAATATCATTTATAAATAATTATTTATTATTTATAAATGATTATTCTAATTAAATTATTAATAAATTAATTAGTAATAATATTTAAAAAAATAAAATATTTATTTAATTTATGTAAAAATATTAAAAGTTTTTTATTATAAGTTAAAAATATTTTTAAAACTATTTTTATAATTATTTATATTTATTTATTAATTATTTCTAATTTTATTAATTTATTTTATTAAATTTATATTTACCGCTTATCACTAAAGGCCTATAGCAACAGAAAGTGTTGCTATAGGTGTTCTTCATTTCTGAGAAATAGTTTGGACAAGACTTAGAGGTCACTTTGACCTAAGCCTAATTCTTAACTGTTAATGATTCTAGGTTTGTAAGTGTATAGGTGTTATATTACTTATGTAGTAGTACAATATCATACCAATTTCAGGCTCTAACCTTCATATAACACACAGTTATAGAGGCTCAAAGTCAGTGTCAGAGTTGTTCTTGGGTTTCTGGGTAACCTAGAACAGTGGTCATGGTTGGTCAACGCTTTTGTGGCCACTATATCTTTCAATCCGTGTGATAGATGTGTGTTTTGATTGTTGTGATATGTAGTCTACATATAAAGGTACATATATGATACATTTTTTTAGACTGAGTAAGTCCTAAGGTTTAGATTTATGTTGGTCAAAGTGCAGCTAGAGGCTGTTCTTAGTGTTTTTCAGTTTTTTAGGTTTTCCAGAAAACGCAGTTATGCTTGGTCAATGATATTTGACAATTAATTATAGTAATCCTATGAATTAATTAAGAGTTTGAGTGTCGTAGATATGTAGTATGTATGTCAGGGTATCATTCCATAACACTTAGACATCCTAACAACAAATAGAAAGCAATTTAATGGTTGGTCAAAGTAACCGGCTTAACCTGTTCTTGAGATTTCTGGGTAACCCAGAAATCAGAACTTCGTGGTCGGTCAATGACTTTTGATGACTTGTATCTTGCAATATATCAATCTAAGAGACCGGTTTTCTCTTCCAGATTAATGACCTCATGTAATTCTACAACTAGCATACAATTAACATGTAACGCCCCCATATATATACTCCCACGGTATCTGATATGGTGTTTATAGTAAATCAACATAATGCTTTTAAATCTATACACGCATGGTATCTGATTATAAGATAATATTAAATAGAGGGACTATCAGATATAATTCCCATAGATCAAAAATTCATAGTATCCCATAACAGATGTAAATTTTCAAGAGAACTATTATTGTGTTTGGATACCCTCACTTGGATATATGAATTGTATTTGTGACTAGAGTCTATTATCCAAAATTCAGAGTATCAGTAATAACATGAATAGTCCATATTACTAATACCCTCACCCAGATGTATAGTCTAAGCCAAACGAATTTATACTATCGTATCGATAGTGACTATCTATCTAAAATCCAGAGTATCAATAACAACATGAACAGTCCATGCTATTAATACCCTCACTCAGATAAATAGATCCCAAGGATCTCAACTAGATTCAAAGAAGTCTAATTTTACATCTATATATGTAAGAAAACACGGTTGCGGAAATAAAAGATGTTATATATATCATAATATTAAGATTCGATTACATGATTCTCATAACGAGTTCTTATTACAAGGTATTCAAACAGACAAGAATATAATCTAATCTATGTAGGGACGCTTCCCTTTATCTACTCTAGATGTTCCACGATTACCATCTAAAATTGCAAAGGGAATAATTTTCAAGGGTGAGTTATGACATGCTCAGCAAGTTTTGTATTTTCTAACAATATAGGATTTGAAGAAATATAACAATTCAAATTTCGACTGATAGTTGTTACCATTTCTGGATTTCTATTTATTTCAACCATTTCTGGAATTTTTCTTTATTTCTGTCAGTCACATAGACTTAAAAATTTTGTTCAGATATGAGATAGGGGATCAGCCCATTCAACATCTTAAGAGTATGCATATCATCCTACCAGTGCTCAAAATACACTAAATGTCAATATATTATTGACTAAATTTCAATCCCTTACGGGATACCCAACTTCAGTATAAGATGTCTTACCAAAACAATTTGGTTTGACACGACAGTTTATGCTCAATAAACAATATCATATGAATATAAAAATAATTTTTTTTTAGTTATGCTGAAGTTATAGCAATAACTGTACAACAAAAAGGTAATTCATTTGTAGGTGTAGTATATTATATCAACAACATATCAAGATAAAAATCTTGTCCAATGAATAAACAGGGTTTAATAAACTTGTTTTATAAGAGATTTAAGGATAGAGAACTTGCCTGAGCATAGATCAGTCAAGTTATGCTATTCAATCGTTAATAAATACCTACAATGTTCATATATATAATTCCAATGCGTTACTATTTATAATAATACTCAATTATATCATTAACATATGAACGGATTAGATTAATTAAGTTTTCGGTGTTAAATACCTTTGATAAATGGACTAAATTTTATTTATAAAATTTAATTATCATTTATAATACCTTTTAGAAATTTTGAAGTATTTAAAATATTTATTTATCTTTTAAATGATTTTTAAATCATTTATTTCTATTTATAAGTAATTAATATTTACTTAAAATTTTACAAAAACATTGATTATTATTATATAATTTATATTCATTTATTATAATTTTTATATCATTAATAAGATTTTTCCCTAATTATTTAGTATTTAAAAATATTTATTCTAATTTCTTTATTAATAAATTAATTATTAATAATATCAAAATAATATAAAATAATTATTGAATTTATGTAAAAATATCAAAATTTATTTACAATAATATAATATAATTTTTAAAACTATTTTTATATTTATTTATTAATTATTTCTAATTTTTATAATTTATTTTTAGAAAATAATTTCGTTTGTCGCTAAAGCCCTTGAAAGGGAAGTGAAGTGTCGTTGAGGTGTTCTTGAGTTTCAAGGCGTGATTTGGTCATGGTCGAGTGACCAGTTTGACCACTAATTAAAATGCTACAGATAATGATTTTTGTTTGGTCAAGAGTTGATGTTGTAGTACTCATACAATAGTACAACATGAAACAAATTTTAGGCTTTAACCTATATATAACAAGGAGTTATAGAGGCTCAAAGTCACCGCATGTCGAGTCGTTTTTGAGTTTCGGGTAACCCGAATGCAGAGTCATGGCTTAATCAACGCTTTTTGTGGCTTAAATATCTTTGATTCTGTGTATTAGATGTGTGTGATGTTTGTTGTAACATGTAGTATATATATCAGGGTACATATATATAACATTAACATGAACAAAGCATAAATATAAGGTCTCTAATTATGCTGGTCAAAGTACAGCCAAACGCTGTTCATCGTGTTCTTCAGTTTTCTGGAAAACCCATAAAACTTTGTCAAGCTCGGTCAATGGATTTTGACTATTAATTCTAGTAAACCTAAACGTTGTTTGTTCAATTAAAGATCATAGATATGTAGTACATATAACAGAGTATTGATCTATAACAAAAACTTACAAAAATAACAAACAGAAGACGATTAAACAGATTGGTCAAAGTAGTCGGTTCGACTGTTCTTGAGTTTTCTGGGTAACCTAGAAAAACTACAATATGTGAACGGTCAACCCACTTTGACTGCTTATAACTTGAAATCTATGGTTTAAATGAACCTGTTTTCTTTTCCAGATTAAAGACCTACTAACAGGGTACAAATAACAAACAATTAACGGACCAAAACATTAAAACATATGAATCTATAGGTCCTGACATTCGACTGGCAGACATAGTTTTCAAAATTTCCAGATTTCTTAAAACACTTAATTAAGGCATCTAGATGTTATGAAAACGTGTTCTACCAATCTAACATACTTTCTAACAAACTAATACATAATTCTAAACATCTAAACAACAAATCTAACATAGGATCATAGAGCTAATTATGAACTAGGGTTTATACCTTTTCTTGAGTAATTTTTGATTTTAGCTTCTGATTTCGTTGCTGCTATCACCCATGCTTGATTTGGTAAGTTTATAAGTGTATCTAGGCTTAGGAATTTCGTGAGTTTGCTCAGCCCTAAGGTTCCTATTTATAGAATTCTTTAACTTGGCTTTTTAGTCATTTTTGAGCAACTTGCCTCTACAAAGATCTGATCTGATGACTATTGTCATGCTTGGGATTTACAAGCATGTCATGTGCAGCCTAGGAACTTGCAATGGTGACTCCTAACCTACTTGTGAGCTAGTTAGGTTTGTTTAGTAGCTTAATTAGGCTTTAATCTTCACTAATCTTGATTAGGGTTTTGTTTGTAATGATTATGATTGTTAAGTAATGTTTATTAGTACCTAATTGAAGTTTCCTAACCATCATTAGGTGTTAACATAAGCTAATTAGAGTTAGTTTAGCTAATTAGGGTTAGGTTTACAAATTAGGGTTAGAGTTTTGCTAATTAGGGTTAGGGTTTGTTAATCTAGGATTGTTAACCTAAATTTCTCACTAATCCTAACAAGCACGAGAAAGTGTTTTGTCAGTGTAAGCACGACAAAGCAACTTGTCAAAATAATTTGACCAAAAAGTCTGATTATAGAAAAAAAAAATTAAGCACGAGGTGTTAAGCACGACGTTTTTCGGACGAAAATTTATTATGTCAAATTTGTCAAACCAAGTATATATTAACACATAATACATTCAGAACGGAGAAATTTTATTTATATAATGGGATTGTATACATATAATTCTTATTAGGGTTTTGGGTTTTTACATAACAGACCTAGCTATTAACATACACCGATCTACAGGCTCTTACATTCGACTGTCAGACCTATTTTTCCAGAATTTCCAGTTTGCTTAAAACATCATTTTGATGCATCTAGATATTATAAAACATGATCTATCAACTTATCATAATTACTAACATGTTATTACACATATCTAAACAACTAAACTATAGATTAAACATAACATCAAAGATCTAGATTAAAATTAGGGTTTGCACATTTTCTTGAGTGATTTTGATTTTTGGCTTCTGAATCTAATCTTGCTATGACCGGGGCTTGTATAGGTATGATATATGTGTGTATAGGCTTAATATTTCTGTGAGTTTGGCTTGAGTTAGGGCTGCTATTTATAGAATTGGGAAATTAGGGTTTTTGGTCATTTTTCACCAACTTACCTCCCTAAAGATCTGTTGTTTTGATACTTGTGTTGCTTGGGGTGTGTTACCATGTCATGTGATACCTTGGGACTTGATGCGGTGACTTGAATCCTATTTGTGAGCTAGTTCACCAACTTTTGTAGCTTAATTATGCCCTAATCATCCTTAATCTTTGGTTTTTATGATTAGGGTTGCTTAATGATGTTTATTAACACCTAATTGAAAATTAATAATCATGGTTAGGGTTTATGATAACCTAACTAGGGTTTAGTCTAACCAATGAGGGTTAGGGTTTCAAGATTAGGATTAAGGTTCGTAAATCTAGGGTTAGGATTTCCTAATTTTGATATTAGGGTTCCTAACTTAGATTTTTCAAAAATCCTAACAAGTACAACAAAGCATTTTGTCAGTGTAAGCATGACAAAGCAGTTTGTCCAAATATTTGTACCGAAAAGTCCATTTGCAGAAGAAAAATTTTAAGCACGACGTGTCAATCACATCAAATTTCAGACAAAAATTTATTTCACCTAATTCTATAATAGAATATATAATGTGACGACCCGAGAATTTAGAAAATTAATTAAATCTTAAATGATGGATTAAAGATTGAATAATAAACCTAGACAGAAAATAAGTGAATGGATTTGACATTTCTGGAAAGGATTTTTATGAAGTTAAAATTTTTTGTGGTGACTTGATCAAGATTAAGGGTATAAGTGTATATGTTCTGTGTATATGGTTGTATATGTGATCAGAATATGGTTAAGGGTCAAGGGTTTACCAGATAAATTATATCAATGTAAAACCCTACGTATATTTTAAGAACATCGATGTTTAGTTAGAAAACCCTAGCGATTTATAAAAAACCCTAGAAACGGTCTCTGGAAATCCTAATTTCAGTTCTGGGAATTTGAAACCCTAGTTCTGAATTGGAAAACCCTATTTTGGGAATTTAAATGCTATGTACAAAGATTTTGTGTATTAATTACAAATCTAATTAGGGATAGCCCTAATTTGTAAATTAGAAATCTTAATTTTAAAGTTTGAAACCCTAATGTACAATTATGGACTTAATTGCTAAATTAGCAATTTTAATTAGGAAATGTTAATCCTAATTAGTAAGCTTGAATTATGATTAGGAAATTTTAATATAATTAGAGAATTCTAATTATAATTAAGTAGTGTTAATTTTCTATTTTAAAAACCTAATTTTGGAAATCTTAGAAATTAATTTGCAAAAATCTAAGGGTTAAACCCTAAACCCTAAAGGTTAAACCCTAAACCATAAGGGCTAGGGCAATTGACTAGTATGCCATTAAAATTACATGTCCAATGTCCAAAATACCCTTTACATAGATTTTAAGTAAAGAGATTTGCAAGATCTAGTGAGTCATCACTTAAGGCTTATCCCATGTGCTGCAAATCTATACCAAATCTGACCTAACATGCCACCTAGCAAGTGTAGAAACATTGTATCTAAGTTATATGTGATTTTGGAGAGAGAAATTTCATAAACATAACCCATTTGCTCTCTAGCTCTCAAACAACTCTCTCTCTCTCTCTAAACATCCGAAATCCCTAAGTGTATCTGTAACGCCCCAGAAAATCGAACCTTTTGTAAATACTTTTAATAATGAATAAAATAATATTATTTATTATTATTATGTGTTAGTAAGATGGATGTCGTTCTATGACCTAGAAACGTCAGAAAGTCGTAGTATTTTAACTATGTGAGAGAATTAAAGTGTTTGAATTTCTAAGACGAAAAAGAAAAGCTTTCCGAGAAATTTTCTGAAAAACACTATTCATCAATTTTTGCTCGGGAATTATTTTTGAACTTCCTAGAAATACGTAACGTTATAATATCAAGGTGAGATGGATTATGTAATAATAATCTAAGTATGGAAAACACAATATTTCGCATGTGGACTTAATTAGAGAACGTTAGGAATATTAAGCGTTAAGAAGATATTTTATTGATCGTATGATACGTAGGTATTATACGAGGTATTGAATGCAAGTATAATATGAAGTATTATACGAGTATGTATGGAGAGTGGAGTAACGTATATTACAAATTAGTATACGAACTAGAATATGAGAATTATACGTATATAATATATACTAAGACTTTAAGTCAATTGTGAATAAAAGTATGGATTGTGAAGTATGAAAAAGTCCAATAGGAAGTGAGATGCAAGCCCAAACTAATGTAATGCAAGCCCAACAAGGAATAAGCTAGATTAATTAAGCAAGCCAAATTTAATGACCCAATGGGTTATCCATGATCCATGGAGCAAATCAAGATGAGTGTGGGTTAGACTTAGTGACCAAGTGCTTTAAGTATTGGCCAAGCATAAGATAAGTGTTGTGATGGCCAAGTAATAGAAGTGATAAGCAAGTAGACATAGTTGTTAAGCAATTGAATAGTAAGGAGGTGGTTAAAGGAGGTGGAATGTCCAAATGACCATACTACCCTAATTTGGCCAAGCCTATAAATAGCAATCTCCTCAATTTATTTGTTGCTTGATTAATTTCATCCAACTTCCCTCAAGATAAGTGCTTAAGTGTTAGAGAGAATAAGCTCACATAAGTCAAGTCAACCTTTGTTAGATTTTCAAAGAAGAGAAGAACAAGTTCTTTAAGGGTAAGACTCTTGTCTAATACATCTTATATCTCTATCATTGTAGGATGATAAGGGAAGTGTAACTTAATAAGCATGTATGTTAAGCAATTATAGGAATTGATTAATAAATGGACTTAAGCCGAATAAGTTATGAATAAGCAACTTAAGTTGATAACTTATGATGAACTTGTCATATGATTGTCATATGATGTTAGTATGTTTGTTGTGATGTGAGAACATTGAGTAAAGGACTTAAATCAATAATAAGTCATAAGAAATGGAAATTTTAGTTTATAAGTTGAATAAGTCATGAACTTATGAAGAATAAGTCAAAACTTACTTTGAAAATAAGTTGGTATAATAAGTAGTTTAAAATGTTCATGTGATGGTTAGAAACAATTTAGAATGAGAATCAAATCGTTAGTAATGAGGTTTTGTTGGAATTCACACGATTGGACGATAATCGTCGAATTCATGAAATTCTCGGAATGGAAGTCATATTTTGTGTTTGAACTCGAAAACGTTGGTTTTTGATGGAGACAAGTCATATTTGGCACTATAGAGTTGTGGAATCGAAAATGACCGGATTCCGACTTAGAACGAAAAAACGAGCGTTGAACGTTCACGTATGTTTATCGTTTTCGTTAAAAATGAACTAATAGGTGAAATTTTAGCAAACGAAGTCAAATAGATAAAATTCTTGCATGAACGCATAGAGTATATAATTTGTGAACCATAGGCTTTTGAACAAACTAATTCAGACTTATAACGAAGAAGTTATGCGTTTGGGAGTTTCAAAAAATTTAAAATCTGCAAAATTTGTCTGAGGCACAGAGTTCGTGCCGCAGCGCGACTCACAACTTTAAGGCTCGCGCCGCAGCGCAAGGCCGAGACAGGGCACACCACTAATTGGAGCCACAATAGCATGCCAAAGCAAGGAGACTCAGACCATGATGCTTGTCCGGGACTTCACACTGCTTAAGTCATGTCAAGAAGGCGACATAGAGAAGGAAGGGTGGCGCCGCAGAGCCAACCCTAGGGTTTGGACAGTGATGAAGGTTTACAAGTATAGCATGAACAGTAACTCAGTAGTAATGAACTGAGGAACTTAATAAGGCATTGTAAGGTATTGTTAAACCTTATTTATGTTGTCTAAAGGTTGAAGATAAGTAATTAAAAATGGACGTAATGGCAATGTAAGAACATCATAACAAGAAGCCGGAACAAATAGTAATAAGTCTAAGTCATAACTAGATTGAAAAGAAGGTAAGATACATTAAGAATCAAGCATGTTCATTCATGACCTAATGTGTTATGTGATGTTATCAATTACAGTAGAGACTTAAATGCTTAAACTGAGAACGTGTTATTAACTGTAGCAGACGCTAAAGGAAAGTATTCTAACCCTTGTTCCAGTTCAATTTGGACAAGTTTTGTAATTCATGTATCCTTACACATGAAGTATTGTATGATGAAGTCAAAGCCAACTCTTTCGGCTAGACTTATATTATGTTTTTATCAAGGCATGGTCAATGTTTACCAAGTTATATTGGTGTGGTTTTCAAATAAAGACTGAGTATGCTAAAATGTTTTTGTAGTTTAACGACAGGCACGTGAAGTTGCCACAACTAAAACGTATACACGTTTAATGAATGTAGTGTTGATCAACATAGAGTACTATAGGCTGATCACCTAGACGTGCTCGTAAGTAATGTCGGACTTACGAACTTAGTGCCGGGACGTCCTTTTCAAAAAGAACTTATGAAATGCTCAAGGTCTTGGACCGGAATTGATGTTTTACTGGATATTATTATTGTAAAACGTTTTGAAGGAAAAGAAGTGCTATTATGATTTATCAATAATACTTCATAACTATTGTTCAGTTATTGAAGATATATGAGTCCTATGTTTCAAGCATGTTGTTTATTAGAATTGCAGTACTTGTTGAGCTAGTCATGCTCACTCTTGCTTGAACCATATGAACACAGCTAAGATCAAACAGACAGAAGGCTCCGACAAGGATAAAGGCAAGGCCAAGACGAACCCGTGAAATATTTATGTAATAGTATAGGGTGAATGATTTTAATATATTTGATATTATGACAAATACAATGTAATGCTTATAAAGAACCTGGGAGAATGTTAATATTATTTTGAATATATAGAAGACATATTCGTTCTTTTGAGACTTTTCAATTGAATGTATGTGTGAATGGTAGTACCGTGTAGCACCATCTGTCGGGTTGGAAGATACCCGGATTTGGGGGCGTCACAGTATCAGTCACTAACCAAGCTCCTAGATCATCAAGATCAGTAGAAGGGATCAAAGATCAAGGATTGGACAAGAGAGGTATAAACCCGAACTCACCTTTTGATCTTGTTTGCTAAGAAAAATTTCGTGATTATGTGTTTAGATTCATGCTAGAGGATGTTATATGATGATCTATGATGATACATCATAGATCTATAGCATCAAAGGGCCTTAAAATGATGTTTTTCAAAAACAGTCCAAGAACATTAAAAGTGGTCTGATAAGCTTAAGTTAGAGCCCATAAATTCTTCTATGTTTAAAATATTTGTTGTTTTAAAGTTTTAATCTGAAGTTTTTCGTGAGGTCTTTGATCTGGAAGTGGAATCACAGCCATTCTATGTCCAGATTAAAAGTTATAAGCGGTCAAAACCCCGGTGACCGAGTATGACCGGGCGATTTCTAGGTAACCCAAAAATCCTTTAACAGTGTCTGACAAGATCTTCTAAGGCCCGGATCTGTCAGGTGTTAAGAGATTTGATGTTGTTGTTATATACATGTTGTATCCTTTTATATGGACTTTAGATTTATACCTTTTGATCTCTTAAACAATCAACAGGATTGATGTAGTGGATGGTCAAAGTAGACCATTCGGTAACATTTCCTGTTTTTTGGAATTTCCAGAAAACGTAAGAAAATTTTTTCTAACAGCCTTTGACCGAGCTGTATCGGGATATTGTGATGTTTATGGACTGATTTGTTGGTATATACATGTTCTATGACATGGGAACTACACGTTTGGACCATGAGAACACTTAACTAATGACCGGAGCACCTGATTAACTGGGCTTGAAAGTGGCACCACGAACTGCCTGGGTTTCTCGGTTACCTAGAAAAACCCAGGAACACTCTAAAAAGCACTTTGGAGACACACTGACATGAAGATATAGGCAGGCTCAAGAACACCTATAGCGACAATTTCGTCGCTATAGGGCCCTTTAGCGAAAGTTATTTTCTAAAAATAATTATTTTATTTAATAGATGAATAAAAAGGTTTTTAATTATTAAAATTACATAATAAATTCCTAAAAATTATTTTAAAGCCTGAAAATTAGTTTTTATTATTCTCGAATATATTTCATAAATATTTAATATTTTAGAATAATAATGGTATTTAATTTATTTAATTATAATATTAAATAAATTATTTAAAAATAGTTTTAATACATGAAAATCATAAAAATTATATTATGGTATAAGAAAATATTTGAAGTTATTTTTAATGACTTTTGATATTTTGTGATGAATTTCATTAATAAATTAATATTAATGATAATTAATTTATTTAGTATATATATTAAATAAATTATGGAAATATAGAATTAGTGATTTAAAATTATATAAAAATGATTTAATTAAGTGTTATTAAAAATATTTTAAGTTATAAAATATAACTTTTGATATTTTGTCATGAAAAACATTAATATTTAATATTAATAGCAATTATCGAATAATAAATTTAATTGTTTAAAAATCATATAAATGTGATTTTAAGGTACTAAAAATACTTTGATATATTATAAATATATTATAATATTATGTTATGATTTTCATTAATATTTAGTAATAAATAAATATTAATGATAAAGGAATTATGTGGTATTTAATTCATATAAATACGATATTAATGATTGAAAATTCATGACAAATGATAATAATTATCTGAAAATAATTACGAGCTTATGAAAAATATTTTGACTGCTATTAAAATTATCTAAGATAATTGTTAAGTATTTAGGCAGAGTTTAATTGAACTTAAACTCGATATTTGTCTGACTAAGCCGTCGGGATGTCAGAATTATGCCAAACTCGACTCGCACTGTAAAAGTTTAACTTGAGGTTAGGTTTTATGTGATGTATAGACTGATAAGGTTATGTGTTAATCTGTTTAGATCATCTTAAATACTATGATGATATTATGCTAATTTGTAGATTGATATTATTAATATTAGGTCTTCAAACAAAGCTTATTAAATTGCATAACGATAATCAACAGATCAGACAAGTTTTTCTTAACTCGACCTCGAGTTGTATTATTCAATTATACTTATGGTTAATCATTTCTGATTGCCATGTCTAAGAATTATTAAATCGCACTCTGTGCATACTGCATGTATTCATCAGGTATGAAAGGCTGATCACCTTCTTTACCATTCGGTCCAGATATATATATTTTCATGTTCAACTGTAGCCAGCTTTTGTTCAATTCTTTCAATCATGATATATCCTTAATTTATTGAACTTAAACTTGCTTGGAAAACTTATGCTCACCTTTGCTATATCATGATAAACATTGCAGATTAAGACGAATACGCCGGATATAGGAAAGGACAAGGCCAAGTCCAGCTTGGGATTATGTTTGTAGTTAAATTATAATAGTATAGTATGATCATAACGTTATATGTTAGATAGTTTAAGAATTGTGTATAAGTTAAGGTTACTCGACCTTGGGGAATAGTGTGTAAAGTTTATTGTATAACAATTTATGTTTATATCTTCCGCAATAGTTATAGAATGATTGTACCAGATCCGTGCTGATTTGGGACCCGAATTTGGGGCTCTCACATATAATAACACAATACACATTCAGAACAGAGAGATTTTATTTAATAATACTAAATTTACATAACCGAGTCTTATTAGGGTTTTGGGGTTTCACATAAACTCCCATTAGTAAGAATTTCATCCTCGAAATTATAGTACAAGTTAAGTAAATAGTTGGGGATAGTTCTCTCGTATTTTGTCCTTGAGCTCCTATGTAGCCTCTTCAATGTTTTGATTCCTCCAAATCTCTTTGACCGATGCTACCACTTTATTTCTCAGGACTTTCTCTTTACTGTCAATGATCTGCATAGGTTCGTCTACATAAGAAAGATCTTCTTTTATTCGGATCGGCTCATAGTTTATAACGTGTTTATAATCGGGTTTATATGGACATAAAATAGACACATGAAACACATTATGAATATGGTTTAACTCAGGAGGTAGTGCTATCTCATAATCAACTTCACCTATCTTCCTCAAAATTTTGAATGGTCCAATAAATCTTGGACTCAATTTTCCTTTCTTGCCAAAACGTATCTTGCCCTTCCAAGGGGACACTTTTAAGAATACATGGCTTTATACGCTAATGTCTCAATGTTGACGATGTGGATTAGCGTATTTCTTTTGTCCATCTTGAGACACTTGCAATCGTTCACGTATAACTCGGATTGTCTCATTAGTTTGTTGGATTATCTCATGTCCTAACATTTGTCTTTCCCCGACCTCATCCCAACATAAAGTTGATCTACATTTTCTTCCATATAAGGCTTTATAGGGTGGCATACCTATTGTAATACCCAAGAATTTCCACGTATTATTAAATGAATATATTAATGGAAATAAAATTTCTGTGAATAAAAGTGTTATTATTTTGTGAGTTGGTTAATTCAATTGATTCATATTAAATCAATGTGTATTATGTTGTGTGAAGTGACAATGAGAATTGTGAAATGCCTTGTGTGGCATAATGTGAAATGAGAGAATTTACTAAGCGAGTTGAAACGGGAATTAGGAAGATTAATCGGGAATGATTATATGATTTCATATAAGTAATCAATATGCTCGTAGACGTGTAACAACACCTTTGTGGACATCAATTCATGTCGTGTAAATTGAATTTAGCGTTGAAAATTAACACAGTAGAAAGCTAAACCAGTCTTAGCAATTTGTCGAGTAATGCGTCATTGCTACCGTCCTAGCAGAAGATAAAATCAAGCAATTGCTACCAATGACGATTGGAGAAAAATTACTTTTTCTACTTTGAAAATTAAATGAAACAATCATGTGATTTGTGTGACATTGATGAACCATGGAATAAAGTATGTTACGGAATTGTTAAACCATTAATTAATATTAATTAACTGTGGTGGAATATTGATTACGTGGTAATTAATTAATAATATGTGATTATTATGGTTTGAAATATAACTATAAAAGTATAATAAGAATTATATAGATAAATAATGATTATGGAAATCCATAAATACCCGATGATTGGATTAATTAATGTTGATGTTAATTAATTAAGGAAGCGCGTGATGTATTTATTTAACATAAATAAGTAAGTTAGTAATATAATAATATTATACGACAGTTATGTGCATAGGAGCAATAATACAACTATAATATATAGTGTATTATGACATTTATGTGACTATATATTAAGTTCTATGACACTATATTGTAAGAAGCAAGGTAATTAAACATATTGAAACTATACGGTGTAAATATATCATGAAATGTGTATGTAACAATATGAATGTGAGTAGACATTTAAGATATGGTTATATGAGTGGTATAAATAATTATGGAACTACCCAAATAATAATATCTGACTGCATTATTTTATTGTGTATATTTAATGTACATGGACTATATGATGTGAGTGTATAATTTATCCCTAAAATTCTTAATATGGTAACAATTGTACATTAAGATTTCATTGTGGGGAATTAAGTAAAACAAACCAAGCCTAGATATCAAGAATGCTGGGATTTTCTCTCTTGTCCCATAATAAGTGTCACCAAGTATAATGAACAGTAACTTGAGGCTATATTACGTAAACTTTGTAGCTGCTAAATCATAGGAGATCATTGCTAAGCTAAGTGGCTGGTAAGGGTTGTTAAACGACTCTTCATGAACCTATGTATCTTGCCATTGCACCATGGGCTCCAAAATTGTGTAAAGCCAATGACTAGTCCATGTTTTCTCTATAAATTAAGCTTGAAGTTCAGATTTTTGTGTTGCTAAGAGTTGTCTAAGTGAAGCATTCAAGTGGCTGAGCAATTGTAGAAGCTTATTCAGTGTGTGGGAAGTTCAATTTAATCTTAAGAAGGTATAATTTTTATCTATGTTCTTGAGATGGGTTTGTTTGATTCTTGAAATTTCTTGAATTCATTTGTTAATTGATATGAGTAAACATGTTATAAGGTGTTTAGGAAGTTTGCTAGCATGTATGAACACTTTAGTAATGGTTTGGAATATATTTGATGTCAAGGAAATCAAGTTGGTTAAGACTCTGTAAAACAGAGTCTTCTTCCGCACTGAATGCACTGCAGCAGCCTACGCCATTATTATGCAGATGTATATGCAGCTGCCGCTTCACGCCTTTGCTAAATTCAGTTTTGAGCTTCTATTTTGCAATCTATTATAGTACTATGACTTATAATAGCATGCAAGCATGTGTAATGTGTATGTGTAAGTATATTATGCTAAGTGGAACATGTTTAGATATAGATTTGCATGATTAAGTATATCATGTTCTACAAATTTTGAACCTAGTAAGCTATACATGACTGATTTTACACATAGATGAGCATGTTATAGTGTACGTAGTTCCTTTGAGCATGATCAAACTTATTAAGCCTTATGTTAGAGATGTATTCAAGAAGAGACTTGGTCTAGTGAGCTAACATACATGATTCTACATAATGTATAATCTGATTTTGAAAGCATGTTAGTATGACTTGGAAATGCATGAATAAACCTTTAGCTTGTGTATATTTGATTAGTAAGCAAACATGAGCATTTTGAACTTACTGATAAGTGGGTTTTATACCTACTTATTGGATATCAATTCAAGCGAACTATGCCCATCTCGAGTACATTTTAGTGTATTTTTAGTTGCATTTCATGTCATTTTGCATTGCATATTCTGAGAACTCTTTTGGTGGAACAATTACAGGATATGACATATTTTGGTGGTGTTAGATGGCATAAGGCCAATGGATGCATGGCGTGAGGATCTAGTGGAGCAAGGAAACCAAGCATGAAAGGAATGAGCAGCAGAACAAATCAGTAGCAGCAGCAACACTGCAGAACCAAAATCAGAAGCAAAACCAGAATGCAGATTGCAGAAGCTGCGCGACCGCGCGACTATACAGGCCAACACACGCACGCCGCCATGCGACCAATGGTGGACTAAAACTTGCACACGCAGCGTTCGCGCGTGAAAAATACATGAGAGGAGGCGCGCCCATGCGCAATGACCTAAGCTATTTGAGCTGTTGTATTTTAATTTTTAATTTTAAAGGTTGTAATTAATTAAAAACTGTTCTGACTGGTGTCAGACGTATCATTCAGTAGTTTTTACGTGTTTTCGATATTGGCACTAGGGTTTTACACTTTGGGGAGATTTCCAATGTAGAACGAAGCCCAAACTTCATCTTTTCTATTTCTTCGTTGGATTTTCAAGCATTGTGGAAAAACAGCTGTTTCTTTGCTGGATTTTAATGAGGAATTGAACGTTACTATTGGTTTATAATCAGCAATTGGGTTTGATCGATTCTATCTCTCCCTTTCAATTGTTTATTTATTCTCCATGTTTTGCTTTGATCCCATGATGGCTTTTGGTTCAGTCATGAACTAAACTCCATTATGGGATTCTAACGGATTTTAATATGTAGTTTAGTTGCATGGCTGACTGCTGGACTATTTTACATATCATAAGAAATTTCTATCATGGTTATTTTGCATACATGAATGCTTGATCACCATTCGTTTTCAGTACTTGTATGGAATTTAGAAATAACATGCGAGTATGGATTGTAATCATGATAGCATGCGTATATGGAGTTATTTTAAGTAGCTTTGTATTTTGTGAACCAGATAGAAATATATTGTTTCACCGTATGAGTTAAAATAAGGGTTTGTGCTTAAATTCAATATGGTTACAATTTCACATAGACATATAGTGATTTTGGTTATATTGATTATTACATGGTGTCTATCTCTTGTGGATACTGTGTAAGTAGGTCATAGTTCATTGAAAAATTACTATGTCTATATTAGTGCTCTTGGCTACTTTTCAGTGATATGTAAACAATCTTGCATTACTGTGGTAATTAGATGAAGTATTAAATGATGTTAGGATCCCATTATTTCCAGATTTGATTCATTACCTTATTATTCTTGTTTTAGTCATTATTTGCAATTAGAGTAATTCACAATTATAATCATTAGTTTAAGCATATAAATATAGTGATTTAATTGATGCATAGTGGTTTAAATTAGAAAACTTTCTCTGTGGGATCAATACTTTACTTACTCTGTATTACTTGTTGACACATGTATGCTTGCATGAGTTAGAGCTCTTTTGTTAGAACTAAAAAAGAGGCAACAAGTTTTTGGCGTCGTTGCCGGGGAAAGGCGTTAAAATTTAAATAATCATCATCAGTTTTAAGCTATATTGTATGACTTAAACAAATCTAATCTTATCTCATTTTTATTTTTGTTTTTGTTGTTGGTTTCAGGTACTTGTAGATTTTTATTCACACGCGATCATCCAACTCAGAATTGACAACAACGCAGGATAACATTAACGGAAGAGGTTGGAAAGCAAGTGTGCAGAGAAATTTGCAAGCTCAGTTAGAGAGTACTACATCTAGTATGGGAGAAGAACAGAGAATTGAGCAAAGAGAAGAGCACCGGGCTCTAAGAGACTACTCCATGCCGAATATTAATGAACTTCAGTCTAGCATAGTCAGACTGACGATAGCAGCAAATACTTTCGAGATTAAACTGGGCACTATTCAGATGGTGCATAATTCGGTACAATTTGGGGGTGATGCTACGGATGATCCAAATGAACACCTGTTGAATTTCATTGAGATTTTTGATACATTCAGATACAACGGGGTGACGGAGGATGCTATTAGACTGAGGTTGTTTCCATTCTCTTTGGGGGATAAAGCAAGGAGTTGGCAGCATTCTTTGCCTACTGGATCAATTACTACATGGGAGGACTTAGCACAAAAGTTCTTAGCCAAATTTTTCCCAATAGCTAAGACGGCGAAGAGGAGGACAGCTATCTCTCAGTTTGAACAACAACATGGTGAATCCTTATACGAGGCCTGGAAGAGATACAAAGAGATGCTACGGAAGTGTCTGCACCATCGTATGCCAGATTGGATGGTGATCAACACGTTTTACAATGGATTAGGATGGCGATGAGGCCTATTATGACGCCTTGGTGCGGGGGGGAATTATGGGCAAAGAGCTATGACGAGGCCTATACCCTTATCAAAACAATGGCTGCAAACGATTTTCAGAATCCTATATCTCGGATGCCACAGCCCAAGGTTGCAGGTTTGTTTGAGGTGGATGTTATTACTCAGTTGTCGGCACAGATGGCAGCTATGGCAAAGAAAATAGATACATTGGCAGAGAGAAAAGTGAAAACAGTTGCCTTCATATGTGATATTTGTACGGGGTCGCACTCCACAGATTAATGTGCTATCAGCTCAGAGTCGGTACAGTATGTGAGCAATTACAAGAAAGATCAAGGACAGTTTTAGAACACATACAACCCCAACAACCACAATCATCCAAACTTCAGTTGGTCAAATAACCAAGGGTATCAGCAGAATCAGTTTTCAGCCGAATCAACAATTTCAGTCTCAGCCACAGTTTACACCAAAACCACCGTTTCCACCAGGATTTTCTCAACAACAACATCACACTCCATCTGCACCTCTGCAAGAAAAGAAATCAGAAATGGAGGAGATGATGTTGAAATACATGGCAAACACTAAGGTTATGATCAAAAGCCAAGCAGTGGCTATTAAAAATTTAGAAACTCAGATGGGGCAAATGGCAAGCATGCTTAACAACAGGCCCCGGGGTTCATTGCCGAGTAATATAGAGACAAATCCACGAAGGGACGGGAAGGAACAGTGTCAAGCAATCACATTGAGGTCTGGGAAAAATATTATAGACACTGAAAGTCGCGCTACCACTACTAATTAGACTAAGGCCCACGCAGCGACCACCTTGAAGCGAAGCGAACAGTAACCGAGAAAGAAAATCTAGAAAATTCTGAGGTTTAGCATAAAGAGAAAGATAAAGCAAGGTCAGTTGAGAAGCCTATGAGTTCAGTTCCACCAATTCACCCTCAGGTACCGTATCCACAAAGATTGAATAAGCAGAGGGAAGATAAATAATTCAGCAAGTTCTTGGAGGTATATAAAAAGCTGCAGATTAACATACCGTTCACCAAGGCATTGGAACAAATGCCAAGTTATGCAAAGTTCATGAAGGGTATATTGTCAAGGAAGAGGAGATTAGACGAGTTTGAGACCGTAGCCTTAACAAAGGAGTGCAGTGCAGTGCTTCAGTAGGAATTACCTCCGAAGCTAAAGGATCCGGGCAGTTTCACAATTCCATGCACAATTGGAAAGATGAAATTTGATAAATGTTTGTGTGATCTTTGGGCAAGTATCAATCTGATGCCCTTGTCATTGTTCAATCAGTTGGGATTACTGGCCCCAAGACCGACAAACATTTCGTTGCAGTTAGCTGACAGATCCATCACATATCCACGGAGAATTGTTGAAGACGTATTAGTGAAAGTGGACAAATTCATCTTTTCGTCTGACTTCATCATTTTGGATTACGAGGAGGATAAAAATATACCAATCATACTAGGGAGACCATTCTTAGCCACACGAAAAACTTTGATAGATGTGCAGAAGTGGGAACTCACTATGCGTGTTCATGATCAAGCGGTCACCTTTAATGTCTTCAAAGCCATGAAGTTTCCAGCAGATGAAGAGGAATGTTTCCAAGTTAATTTGGTGGATCGGGTCTTAAATGATAAAGTATAGAGTCTGGTGGAGTATGAACCTTTGAGAAGTGCAATTGCTAAAAATTCAGAGTTGGAAGAATTCAGATTAAAGGCATATGAGAATTCGAAGCTTTACAAAGAGAAGGTAAAGCAATGGCATGACCGAAAGATCTTCGATAGGACATTTGAACCTGGACAAAGGGTTTTACTTTATAACTCCAAACTTAAATTTTTTCCCGGGAAACTGAAATCAAGATTGTCTGGGCCATTTACAATGAAGACTGTTTTTCTGCATGGTGAAATTGAAGTATTTGATATGTTTTCGGACAAGCCTTTCAAGGTGAATGGACAAATGATTGAAGCGTTCTTTGGGGTAGTGAGGGGAATGAGACGAAAAAGTCACCTCAATTCTGTCTTCAACATGAGATTCCGAGACAGTCAAGCTAATTGACTATAACTTAGCGCTTGATGGGAGGCAACCCATTAGTTCTATCTCTATTTTTTTCTTTATTTATTCAGTTCAAGTTGTCTTGTTAGCTTATTTTCATCCTTATTTATGATCATGTGATTATCTCTGCATAATTAGCATAGTAGCTGAAATTGAATAGGAGCATGTTTGTGCATTGCATTGAAATGAGGGTTATACAATAGACACTCATATTTCTTGAGGGAAAGTAATAGTTCAAGTTTGGGGGTATTGATAAGTGGGTTTTATACCTACTTATTGGATATCAATTCACGTGAACTATGCCCATCTCGAGTACATTTTAGTGTGCTTTTAGTTGCATTTCATTACATTTTGCATTGCATATTCTGAGAACTCTTTTGGTGGAACAATTGCAGGATATGGCATAATTTGGTGGTGTTAGATGGCATAAGGCTAATGGATGCATGGCGTGAGGATCTAGTGGAGCAAGGAAACCAAGCATGAAAGTAATGAGTATTAGAACAAATCGATGCTAATGACAACTGCTGCGAACCAAAATCGAAGCAAAACCGGAACGCAGATTGCAGAGGAAGCATGCCCGCAAATACAGCTATCTGAAAGCAACACACGCGCGGCCACGCGACCACATGGTTAGACCAAAAATTGAACACTCGCGTCCGTGCAAGAAATACACAGGAAGAGCACGGGCCCGTGCGCGATGACTGAAGCTGCTGAGCTGTTGTATTTAAATTTTTAATTTTAAGGGTTGTAATTAATTAAAAACAATTTTGACTGGTGTCAAACGTATCATTCAGTAGTTTTTATGTGTTTTTGATATTGGAACTAGGGTTTTACACTTTGGGGAGATTTCCAACGTAAAACGAAGCCCAAACTTCATCTTTTCTATTTCTTCGTTGGATTTTCAAGCATTGTAGAAAAACAACTGTTTCTTTGCTGGATTTTAATGAGGAATTGAACGTTACTATTGGTTTATAATCAGCAATTGGGTTTGATCGATTCTATCTCTCCCTTTCAATTATTTGTTTATTCTCCATGTTTTGTTTTGATCCCATGATGGCTTCTGGTTCAGTCAGAACTAAACTCCATTATGGGATTCTAATGGATTTTGATATGTAGTTTAGTCGCATGCCTGACTGCTGGAATATTTTACATATCATAAGAAATTTCTATCATGGTTGTTTTGCATGCATGAATGCTTGATCACCATTCGTTTTCAGTACTTGTATTGAATTTAAAAATAACATGCGAGTATGGATTGTAATCATGATAACATGCGTATATGGAGCTGTTTTACGTAGCTTTGTATTTCGTGAACCAGATAGACATATACTGTTTCACCGTATGAGTTAAAATAAGGGCTTGTGCTTAAATTCAATATGGTTGCAATTTCACATAGACATATAGTGATTTTGGTTATATTGATGATTACATGGTGTCTATCGCTTGTGGATACTGTGTAAGTAGGTCATAGTACATTGAAAAATGGCTATGTCTATATTAGTGCTCTTGGCTACTTTTCTATGATATGTAAACAATCTTGCATGACGGTGGTAATTAGATGAAGTATGAAACGAAGTTAGGATCCCATTATTTCCAGATTTGATTCATTACCTTATTATTCTTGTTTTAGTCGTTATTTGCAATTAGAGTAATTCACAATTATAATCATTAGTTTAAGCATAAAAATATAGTGATTTAATTAATGCATAGTGGTTTAAATTAGACCATTTTCTCTGTGGGATCGATACTCTACTTACTCTGTATTACTTGTTGACGCATGTATGCTTGCATGAGTTAGAACTCTTTTGTTAGAACTAAAAAAGAGGCAACACCTACTAGTAAGCTTTGAATGTGAATATTGTCAAGTTACCATGAGGACTAAAATCTGATATTTTTGATCACGTTTGATGACACTCTTAGACTCACTCATGTAATATAGACATATATATACCATGCTTATTTATCATATTTTAAATAAAGCATGAATGAAGCATATTTTCAACTAAAGCGGTGTTAGATTCACATATGTGTTATGAATACTTACAAGCATACCTAATATGAGTTTTGTAACTATCTTGTATGATTAGAGAGCAAGCATGATAGATTTTGTGGTTTCTTGACCTTGAATGGCCTTAACTTGTTGAAATGATCAATTTAGAATTCTATTATGTAAAAAGGAAACTAGATTGACTTAAGGAGCATGAAAAGACCCTTAACATGACAAGTATATCATGTATGATTGCGTTGAGCAAACCGAACAGAAACCACAAAGCAAATGACTAAGTCTTGGCTTAGCTTGGGATTCAGCAATTGATGCGCTTGATCAAAACTTAGCCATGGCACATTGCATGATCATGGAATCTGGGATGGTGAGATCTGAACTTTAGCAGTCAACTTGTATGGGACCTAAAATGCTATAGGTGGTTTAAAACCTACTGATGTATATATATATATATATATATATATATATATGTGTGTGTGTGTGTGTGTGTGTGTGATGCTTAGATGATAAGTTGGTTTTGCCTTGTAATGAAAAGTCCATGAGTAAGGAGGTCTTAAACTAAGCATTCTTGTTTTACTTATGAGGTAACTAAGTATTTGATTTATGATGACTTATAAACTGATTTTGTACCCTATGTGCATACTTGAATCGTGTCGAGCTTGATTAAAGACTGTGTTAGCTAATGAACATCTTATACTTATAATACGCTATACTAGGATTCGAAACTGTTGATTTCTTAAAGTGGATAAACTACGCATAAGGCAAGTATCCAAACCCTACTCTTATTGTGCGAGTATCTTTGCATTCTTCATTCGACGAATACCGTAAGCTTATTGAATACAAATTATACTACTTTCTCGTTCAAATGAGCTAGTATGTTTAAACCCTTGTGGAAGTTATTATTCACATTGAACTTGGTATTGTTCTTGAATATTGTGAAAGAGTCAATTCCATTTGATTGGTGTGGAAATCTTGAAAACTGAGTTGGACAACCCTTTTGGTAAGGGGAGTGTATGTAGTTGGAAACCCCAACACATGAATGAATATTATCGTGGTGTTATGCATAACGTAAAGTATTGTAGACTTATCATCCATAGTACTTGATATTATTTGGGTTATCAGTTTAATATTGGTAGCTCTAGGGGAGGTTCAATAGTCCTTAGTGATTGCTCAGTATAAATTGCTTATCCAGTTGGATACATTGTTAGTCGTTGAATTCATATATATCTGTTGATTTATATAGAATTGTTGTTCTTATTCCAAGAATTATTGATATTCCTTATCCATGATGTTATTCTGACACTTTGAACTATCCTAGAAATGACACTTCGATATTTCAAACCTTGTGATATTATATCCTACACCCTTATTGTATATTACTTGCTAGGCAATTTGTGCTCATCCTTGCTTATTTAAAAACTTTCAGTTAAGGAGGAACAAGGAGGTGTCTCTGGAACAGAAAAGGGAAAGGGCAAGGCTACCGACTAGCTTGTTCCTTTATGTTTAAAAACTATTATGTTATGTTAAGACTATTTGCAGACTATGTTTAAACTTAAGTAATATTATGTAATAGGTCCTTATTGTAATTTATTAAGTACTGTAGGTTGCGAGACTTGGGGGAATAATTATAATAAATCATTGTACATTATTCTAATTTAGATTTTCCATTGTGAATGTATGATTTTAGTTATTATGGTAATACTTTGAGCACGTGATGAACCAAATTCAAGTGACCCAGTGGAGGTCCGGATTTCGGGGTGTCACATGATGGTATCAAAGCCGTAGTTATAAACCTTAGGAGCGAGTGTCTTTAGATTATAACTCGGCAGAACTTAGAAGTTAGGAAGGAGATAAAACTTATGTAGAGTTTTCCTTGAGAGGCTTAGTATGTTATGAAATGTAACTTCATTCTATACAATGAACTTATGTTTATTTAACATTCTGATGGAGTTGTTGTTTGTGTTATCTTATGTTGGTGATTGTAGGATGACTGACATGGGAGGACCTAGTCGAGTAGTAGAGGAGGAGACGCGTGATATCCACGTAGTCTATGAGACACCCTTGATAGCGGAGCCTAATTCAGTAGTGGCCCCTTTTGATGATGACGATGAGGAAGAGGTGGAGTCTGATCCAGAAGAGGAGCCTTTAGAGGAGGAGCCTGAGCCTTTGATGGACTCCGACGAGGCTACTTTTGAGGATCGGATGTTAGGAGAGTATGAGGAGTAGATATTGGAGTTGGGATGTAGAGTGGAGGAGCTAGAGGTTGAGGCTAGGGAAAGGGAGTATGCGTTCCAGAAGTTGAGGGACGAGGACCATCAGAGGTAACTAGTGATGTAGGAGATGGAGGTAGAGATTACTCACCGTAAGGAAGCAGGGATCCAGATGGGAGCTTTATTTCACCGAGCGGTGGCGAGGAATGTTGAGGTGGCAGGAAAGCTGGAGGAATTAGAGCAGAAGGTTTTGAGTGAGAGGGTGGAGAAGGAGACTCTCCGAACTTAGTTAGAGATGGAGATGATGCATATGATTCACTTCGAGGAAAAGTGGGAGGAAGCCAATGATAGGCAGATGATCTAGAGGATGAGGTGCAGTGCAAGAGGAGGAAGATGAACAACATGGGTTATGCTCTACGTACGGCCATGGAGAGATTAATCGATGGGGTACATCATTACCCAGCTGAGCAAGGACAGACTCAGCATACCATAAGCCGAGACATGGTGGTGCACATCACACATTAGGAATATCAGAGCGCCATTGAGCGTGGGATGTTAGATTGAGTCTAGAGGGAAAAGCTCAGTAGTGTAGTATTTTTATTTATGAGTTATTAAGATGTTGTTGTATTCTTAGTCTTTTGTGTAAGATGTGAGATAGTAGTAAACCCCCAAACTTCTGAAAAGTGTTAGAGGGGTAGTAAGTTAGTATGTCCCCGTCTTTTGTGATATTAGGGGATATATGTTATCATTTATAGTAGTATGCTAGAAAAGAACATGTAATGTAACCCTTTGGCATATGAATATAAATGATCTTATTTCAGAAACGTGTTATAAACCTATAGTTCTTTTCTATTGAGAAATGTCTAAATATGATAATTAGATAATAAAATGAAAATTTTGTGATGCAAAAAATGCCGCCCAGACGTAGAATAACTGTCCCAGAAGAGTCAGTTAATGATGAGAGAGGTCCTGTAGATCCGATATAGAGACTGGTAGATTTATTGGGAGAAGCGCTGAGGGGAAGAAACGAACCCGTACCACCCGTTCCCCAAGCTGTCACAGTAATGACCTTCAAAGATTTAAAGAGTGTAGGACCCCCAAAGTTCGCAAAAACCACTGACCCGATAGTTGCATAAACCTGGATCAAGGATATCAAGAAGGCCTTCACTATAGCTCGTGTGGGGGAAGACCAGAAGACAGTATTTTCCACATACATGATACGGGGCGAAGCGAACTATTGGTGGGAAGCTAATCAGCAGAGAGCAGGGGAAGGAACGATAACATGGGAGAGGTTTACGACGCTGTTTTTTGAGAATTATTTTCCGAAAAGTATAAAGTAGAGTATGATGGAAGTAAAATTCCTAGAGTTAAAACAAGGTGTTATGTTGGTGGCGCAATACACAGCTAAGTTCAATGAACTAACGCGATTTGCAGAGCACCAAGTTGTGGATGAGGAGAGGAAGGCGAGATGTTTTGAACAAGGGTTGAAGCCATTGTTGTATAATAAGGTATCGGTCTTCCAGATTGATTCCTTTACAACATTGTTGGAGAAGGCAATTATTGTAGAAGGTTGTAGTAAGGCCTTAAGTCTATATCATAAGGAGAAGAAGAATAAGAACACTGGTAGTGAGCATCGTGGAGGGAGAAGTAGCGGAGGAAGTAACTCCAGAAAGAGGAAATGGGAGAATAACAACAACATAAACAATAACCAAGGTGGGAGTCACCAGGGAAACTTTAAGAAAAGGACTGAAGCCTGCAACAAATGTGGAAGAAGTCATCAGGGAGAATGCTGGAAGAGGAAAAGAATTTGTTATAATTGCGGCCAAGAGGGGCATATCGCCAAATTGCCCAAAGCCGAAGAAGATCAGAGGATGTTTTGCTTGTGGATCGATAGAGCACCAGATAAAGGATAACCCAAAGAAAGGAAGCGGTGGAGCTGGCAGAAGCCAGGGAGGAGGAAGTAAGTTAATGATTGGTGGACCTGTGCAACCCAACCGATCGGCCTCTCGAACCTTTAACATGACCGTCCAAGACGCCATAGCTACAAAGGACGTGGTGTTAGGTATAATCCCAATCAATAATATAAATGCTTATATATTATTCGATTCGGGTGCCACATGTTCGTTTGTATTTGAAGAATTTGCTAATAAACTTAGTACACCCCGAGAACATTTAGAATATCCTTTGAACATTGAAGTTGCGAATAAGGAAATAATCCATGTAGAATACATCTATCAAAATTGTCGCGCAAACATTAGAGCACATGAACTGAGCGTAGACTTGATTCCTATTAGATTAGGAGAATTCGACGTAATACTGGGAATGGATTGGTTATATAACCATGCAGCAGTAATTGACTGTCAGAACAAATGTGTGAACCTTCAGACTCCGAGTAAGTCTAAGGTAGTGTTTTATGGTAGCTCATCGCTTAAGCAATCGTGTTGCGTTACGATGTTGCAGGCCAAGAAATTGTTAAAGAAAGGATGTGTAGGTTATTTAGCATACATTGTGGATACTCGGAAAAAGGGAGTAGAGATTAAAGATATACCCGTAGTGAGTGAATTTTAGGATGTGTTTTCGAACGATCTGCCTGGCCTTCCGCCAGACAGAGAAATCAAATTCGTAATAGATTTAGCATCGGGAACGACACCGATTTCGAAAGCTCCATATCGGATGGCGCCAGTAGAAATGAAGGAATTGATGATACAACTTCAAGAGTTATTGGATAAAGGTTACATTCGACCGAGTGTGTCTCTTTGTATTGATTATCGAGAATTGAACAGAGTAACAATCAACAACAGATATCCATTACCAAGGATAGATGACTTATTCGATCAACTGAAGGGAGCGAAGTGTTTCTCGAAGATTGACCTGCGGACGGGATATCACCAACTGAAAGTGCGGGATGAGGACATACCATAGACTACGTTTAGAACCCATTATGGACATTACGAGTTTTTGGTAATGTCATTTGGTTTAACTAATGCTCCGGCAACATTCAAGAACTTGATGAATCAAGTTTTCAAGCCATATTTGAATAAATTCGTAGTAGTTTTCATCGACGATATTTTAATTTACTCGAAGACGGAGGATGCCAAAAATCTGAAGATTGTTTTGGGGGCACTACGAAAGGAGAAGATGTATGTGAAGTTTTCTAAGTGCGAATTTTGGATGAAGAAGGTTAAATTCTTAGGCCACATGGTGGATGAGAATGGAATCTCAGTAGACCCCGAAAAGGTCGAAGCGGTAAGTAATTGGGAACAACCGAGAACTCCGACGGAGGTGAGAAGTTTCTTAGGGTTAGCTGGGTACTATCAAAGATTTATCCAGGATTTTTCTAAGATAGTGACCCCATTAACTAATTTGACGAGGAAGACGGTGAAATTTGTATGGATCGACAAATGAAGAGTTTTCAAGAGTTAAAGAAAAGATTAAGTGAGACGCCTATATTATCATTACCAGATGATACGGGAGGATTTGTGGTATATAGTGATGCGTCCCATAGAGGACTTGGGTGTGTGCTTATGAAACACAGCAAGGTCATTGCATATGCATCACAACAATTGAATGATTACAAAAAATGATACCCTACTCATGACCTAGAGCTAGCGGCCGTAGTTTTTGCGTTAAAGGTATGGAGGCATTATTTGTACGGGGAGAAATGAGAGATATGCATGGACCACAAAGTCTAAAATATATCTTCACGCAGAAGAAGTTGAATATGCGTCAGAGAAGGTGGTTAGAATTAATCAAAGATTATGACTGTGAGATTCTTTATCACCCGGGGAAGGCAAATGTAGTTGCCGACGCTCTGAGCAGGAAAAGAAGGGAGAAATTGTTTCAACTGACAACTCAGGAAGAGTTAATAAGAGATATGGAAAAGTTAGAAATAGAGGTGAAGGGACCTGAAAGGTCTGAAGAAAAGTTGTTTGTAATGAAAGCTTCTCTGGCATTGTTGGATAGAGTAAAGGAAGCACAAGAGAAAGATGGAGAATGTGAGAAAATCAGGAGAAGGATCACGGAATAAGAGGAAGAAAAATTTCGAATAGATAAAGACGGTATCTTATGATTCAAAGGGAGAGTGTGGGTGCCGGTAGTGGTGGAGTTAAGAGAGGAGATTATGTACGAGGCACATAATACGACATATTTCGTTCATCCTGGAGGCACAAAGATGTACCGGGACTTGAAGCAGCATTTTTGGTGGCCAAATCTGAAACAAGAAATTGCGGAGTACGTTAGTAGATGTCTTATGTGTCAGCGAGTCAAAGCAGAGCATCAGCGATCGAGTTGTTTATTACAACCGTGGGAAATACCAGTGTGGAAATCGGAGCATATCTGTGACGCCCCCAAAATAGGTATACATCACCCATCTTGAGTCGCCAGAGACACACTACATAAATTCAAATGCAACTTAATTATACAACAGTCGTGTAAAATATGACAAAACATAGCTGAGAGTTTAAACAAGAATATTGTCATCTAGATAATATCCACACTCAATGGTGTCCTCATTACAATTATTATCACATTATTCTGTAGAATAGTGAGGACTACTAAAGCCATTTATCCTGGACCATCACTCCATTCCCTGACTCGTCCCATCTATATTCTCATTTCCTGAAGAGAACAATGAAAGAAAGGGTGAGCTCAACTAGCCCAATAAGAAATATTATAACTAAGATAATGTAGAATAAATTATCCTTAGCCTTCAACAGTATAACAACTGATAGAATACAATAGACAACAAGTTTTAGATCAACAACTACAGCGGAATAAGCAATCCATTAGAAGAGTCAAGTATAGAATAAAATCTACTATCTTCTATGATTTAAAAAGTTTTTCATCAACTTTATCGCTGAGACTCAACTTAATAAATAAAATCGAATCATCCATGTACCACGGCCAAGGATATTTATGTAATCATCAATGGTCATGATTATACCAAATAATCCCTGGTCATAATCATACCAACAACTGTCCATCAATGAACTACAGGCCAATGAGGACTTTTACCACATCATTCGTTACATTACGGTCATGATTATACCGAATAATCCCTGGTCATAATCATACCAAGTCCATCTATGCACGTAAGCCAAAGATGACTTTCATCACAATAAAAGCATGAGGATGATGACAATGATATAAGCAATAATCAAATGAAGTCAAATCCAACGAAATCAAGGATAAATATTAAAGAATTTAAATTTATCCAGAGTTTAAAAATATCCAAATTGTCAACATGATACTGCTTTGTAGAGTAAAATTCAAGAATAATATTCATGTACCAAAAATAATTTGGACATAAAAGAAATATATTTTTCTGGTAAATAGTACCCTGTGAATAGTACTTCGGGAATAGTACCCCGTGAATAACACCCTAACATGAAAAGTACCCCAAATATCCGAGTGAATGATATTAGAGTGAATAGTAACCCGTGAATAGTAACTCGTGAATAGTACTCTGGCATGAAAAGTGCCTCGAATACCCGAGTGAATAATACTAGAGTGAATAGTAATCGGGTGAATAGTAACTTGTGAATAGTAACTCATAACAAAAAAATACCAAAGAAAATGATATTTCATGACGAGTACAAAAGAAATGATATCCTAGATGAGTATAATAGCATATACAAAACTGCAAATGGATTTTCACCCGCCATGCGGTAATCTACATAGACAGCTCATTTCCACAATTTAATAAAGAATGAATACAAAGGATCATTCACCATGCATGCGGTAATCCATATAGACAGGTTATTCCAACAGAATAATAAAGAATGGAATAATAGAAGAATTCAGCATGCATGCGATAGATCATTACATCTGATTATTCCCAAATGCGAATAATAAAAAGAATGGAACCAGATCATGCGTAATCCACACATACAGGATATTCCAACTGAATAATAAAGAATGGAACGAGGTCATTCGTAATCCGCACAGACAGGATATTCCAACAGAATAATAAAGAATGGAATAACAACAGAATTCACTAGGCATGCGATAGACCGCACAGACAGGTTATTCAAACAGAATAATAAAGAATGGAATAACATAAGAATTTCACCATGTATGCCGTACTTCGCATAGACAAGTTATTCCAACATAATAATAAAGAATGGAATAACAACCGTTACGAGTATTGAAAGAAAATAAATCTCTTCATGAATACGAAAGAATAATACCCCTTACAACTATGGAACGAAAATAATATTCCAACGAATATTTAACGAAGATAATATTCCTACGAATATTGAAAGAAGATAATATTCTTTATGAATATTGAACAAAAATAATATTCATACGAATACGAAAAATAATATCTCTTCAAAATAGTAAATAATACCCCTTACCTTAGAAGAAACTGGATACTGGAATAGTGAGGTAGCAGACTTCTCTTCTTCTTTCTCTCTATAATTTCTCTCTATAATGATTGCTCTACAGCTTTAGTGAATTGGTGAGAAATGAAGGAAGAATGAGCTTCTATTTATAGAAAAATATAGTTTTAATAATTGCACATTTTGGGGCTCGAAATATTACAGTATAGTACCTTCCTCTTTTTCTTCATTTTTAATTTAGTCATGCAAGTATTATCAAACTTGCACCATCTCCCCTAATAGTAAATCATGTGAATCAATAGTTCTAAACATGTAAAAAAATTAATTATAGTATAGTACCTTCATCTATACCTCTATTTCTAATTTAGTCGTGCAAGTATTATCAATCTTGCACCGACTCCCCTAATAGTAAATCATGTGAATCAATAGTACACACATGCGAACACATAGTTATAAGCAAGTGAATTAATAGCAATTAATTGCTCATTTATCCGGTTAATTACCCGATTGGTCAATATAACCTCCAGACATCAATTATTATCGAAATAAATGTCGATTTTCACTAACACTTATAATCCCAACACAATGGAACTATCAATTTCATCTTTAATCAACACGAACTTATTCACCATTAATATTATAACTCACAATATTTAACAACCAGGTCGTTCCAAGGAAAGAGGGGGCTTTCCGATAAAGATTTCTCCTTATTGGCGAGCAATTAGGTGACCAAACCTCTCCTTGACAGAACTTCTAGACATTGTCAATATTGAAAATAATAATATGAATAACTTTGTCATCTCAATTATTGATTTAATAATATAAAATATTATGGAGAAGATACTGTGACAATTTAAATCAATAATATGGGAGATATGATGCAGCAATTACTATATTAATAATTGAGTATAACTGAGTGACTTCTTACGTAAACATCAATAATCAATATCATGTGCTATTATACAACCACACGTATTACTGTACTTTTACTACCGGGTAGTTCAACAGTTTAACGGTAAAACTTTCGCTGTTATTTTTATAAAAAGATAATTCTATCATTTTCTAACTACGACAATACTTCTGTTGTGGGGTCCACCAATGATTATGTCGTCGTACGAATATTCACTGTTAAAATGAATATTCCTCGACCAATCGAATATTCTATGACAACTTGCTTACTTTGCAAAATTTGTACTTATCACCCTTAACTTTAACCTTTTATCAATTTACGAAATAGAATTATAAGAAAATTGAATACCTTAATTTCATAAAATTCAGGGTCTTACAATCTCCCTTCCTTATCAAATTTTGCCCTCCAAATTTACGTACTTGGTAGTTCGAAGAGATGAGAATACCTTGATTTCTATTCGGGTTATACCTTCCCAGTTATTTCCTCTATATCATGATTTTTCCCATTGCTCATCTCCTGTATTTCAGATATCATTCTAGAATACATCTTCAAAACAAAGGTTAATTGATATGCCACATATTATCCCTATATTTTGACCGACCAATTAAATAACAAATAAACTTAGGTAAGTCATACTAGCGAATGAATTACCCGTCTCTCCCCTCCTAGTTCTAGCCTCACATTTTAGTCAGGGATCATATCCCTAAGCTCTGATACCAACTGTGACGCCCCCAAAACAGGTATACATCACCCATCTTGAGTTTCCAGATACACACTACATAAATTCAAATACAAACTTAATTATATAACAGTCGTGTAAAATACGACAAAACATAGCTGAGAGTTTAAACAAGAATATTGTTATCTAAACAATATCCACACTCAATGGTGTCCTCATTACAATTATTATCACATTATTCTATAGAATAGTGAGGACTACTAAAGCCATTTACCCTGGACCATCACTACATTCCCCGACTCGTCCCAACTATATTCTAATTTCCTGAAGAGAACAATGAAAGAAAGGGTGAGCTCAACTAGCCCAGTAAGAAATATTATGACTAAGATAATGTAGAATAAATTATCCTTAGCCTTCAACATTATAACAACTGATAAAATACAATAGACAACAAGTTTTAGATCAACAACTGCAGCGGAATAAGCAATCCATTAGAAGAGTTAAGTATAGAATAAAATATACTATCTTCTATGATTTAAAAAGTTTTTCATCAGCTTTATCGCTGAGACTCAACTTAATAAATAAATCTAATCATCCCTACACCACGGCTAAGGATATTCATGTAATCATCAATGGTCATGATTATACCGAATAAACCCTGGTCATAATCATACCAACAACTGTCCATCAATGAAATACAGGCCAATGAGAACTTTTATCACATCATTCGTTACATTACAGTCTTGATTATACTGAATAATCCCTAGTCATAATCATACCAAGTCCATCTATGCACGTAAGCCAAAGATGACTTTCATCACAATATAAGCATGAGGATGATGACAATGATATAAGCAATAATCAAACCTCAAATCCAACGAAATCAAGGATAAATATTAAAGACTTTAAATTTTTCTAGAGTTTAAAAATATCCAAATTGTCAACATGATACTGCTTTGTAGAGTAAAACTCAAGAATAATATTCATGTACCAAAAATAATTTGGATAGAAAAGAAATATATTTTTTGGGTAAATAGTACCCCGTGAATAGTACTTTGAGAATAGTACCCCGAGAATAGTACCCCGACATAAAAAGTACCCCAAATACCCGAGTGAATGATACTAGAGTGAATAGTAATCGGGTGAATAGTAACCTATGAATAGTAACTCATGAATAGTACTCCGGCACGAAAAGTGTCCCGAATACCCGAGTGAATAATACTAGAGTAAATAGTAACCGGGTGAAATGTAACTCGTAACAAAAAAATACCAAGGAAAACAATATTTCATGACGAGTACAAAAGAAATGATATCCCAGATGAGTATAATAGAATATACGAAACTGTAAATGGATTTTCACCCGCCATGCGGTAATCCACGTAGACAGATCATTTCCACAATTTAATAAAGAATGAATACAAAGGATCATTCACCATGCATGCGGTAATCCATATAGACAAAAGTATTCCAATGTAATAATAAAGAATGGAATAACGAGATGAATTCACCATGCATGCGATAGACAGATGACGATGTGTTATTCCCCAATGTAATAATAAAGAATGAAACCAGGTCATGCGTAATTCGCACAGACATGATATTCCAACGGAATAATAAAGAATGGAACCAGGTCATGCGTAATCCGCACCGATAGGATATTCCAACAGAATAATAAAGAATGGAATAACAACAGAATTCATCAGGCATGCGATAGACCGCACAAACAGGTTATTCCAACAAAATAATAAAGAATGGAATAACAGAAGAATTTCACCATGTATGAGATACTTCGCATAGACAGGTTATTCCAACATAAGAATAGAGAATGGAATAACAACCCTTACGAAAGAATAATACCCCTTACGACTGTTGAACGAAAATAATATTCCAACGAATATTTAACGAAGATAATATTCCTGCGAATATTGAAAGAAGATAATATTCTTTATGAATATTGAACAAAAATAATATCCATACGGATACGAAAAATAACATCTCTTCAAAATAGTAAATAATACTGTGACCCCCCCCCCAAAATAGGTCCAATCCACCCACCCTATTCTAAGTCGCCAAATACATTGTAAAGAAACAACTACGACTTCATTATTACAATTGTCGTGCAAAATACAACAACACATAAACTGTGAGTTTAAATACAAATATTGTCTTCTAGACAATATTCACACCCAAATAAAGTCCTCATTACAATTATTGATACACTATTTTACAAAATAGCGAGGACTACTATAACAACTGCTTTGGAACATCACTCCACACCCTGACTACTCCCCGCTATATTCTCGCTTCTTGAGAAGAAAAATGGAACAAAAAGGAAAAGGGTGAGCTCAATTAGCCCAGTAAAGAATATTATGACTAAGATAATGTACAACAAATTATCCTTAGTCTTTAACAGTGAAAAATCTGATAGAATACAATAGACAACAAGTTTTAGATCAACAACTACAGCGGAGACAACAATTCATTAGAAGAGTTAAGTAGAGAATGAAATCTACTATCATCTATGAATTTAAAAGTCCATCATCGATTATTTATCCATGTAACATCAATCAATATACATCTTGAATCAAATAGTCATCTTTGCACTACAGGCCAAAGATATTAATCAGTCGATCATGTTCATCTCAACACTTGTTTATCTTTGCACTACGGGCAAATATATTCATCAAGAAATCATTCATTTTTGCACTACAGGCCAAAGATATTCAGTAATATCATCATTTAGGACTGAGGATGATAAAAAATATTAAGAAACGAATCTAGTGAAATAAAAGAACAAATATTAAGGATTCGTACTTCAAACAATCTAAGTTCAAAAATACTTCATAAATAACCATAGTGGAGTAAAATTCAAGAATAATCAAAACATGGATACAATCAAAGCTAGTATCCATAAACGAAAATTTAATTTTTCTATCTATGAAACATTACCCACCATATATATACTGATTTCAAAACAACTAAACCATAATTCAAGAAAAAATAAATCCTTGAATGCCATGATTTAAACCAAAACTCCATTTTTTGACATTGTTTGACAAAATTAACACTGTAAACACAATTATACACAAAATTGATTTATTCAAACTACATTTTCTCCATTTCTTGACATATTAACATATTCAAGGTTCAATTTATCTATTAGTTTACAATCAAATACCAATTTTAGTACTCCTACAATCCATGTTCTTACACTTATTCACTGTACAACTATTTTCTTTCTTTTTGAACGTAATTTAGCATACAAATCAACTACAATCGTATATATATATATATATATATATATGCTAGTTATAATATCACAATTACAATGTACACAAAATTTATTAACCAATCATAAAAATTTGGATTATAGACAATTTTGTAAAGAACTTTATACTACAGTCAAGAACATAGAGACTTTAGGAATTATGACGTAAAACATATATACGTACATATATTAAGGTTATAGAAAAATACTTTCAATTGCTTAAGAAATCCTTACTCACCACAGATAATTGTTTGAAAGCCTTGGGAATCCTCTCTTAATTCTCTCTCAAACTCTCTATTTTCTTCCTCAGTTTAGCAAATAACTCAAACCATGTAAACCAAAACTGATAACTAGTATGCATAAAATAAAAGAAACTTATATGGCCATAATACACATACTAAATAATATCAGTTACAAAATATAACGTATAGGTTATAAATATATTTTATTTATTATTTGATTTATATTATTTAAAAATTCAAAAATCAAAAATCAAAAGTCATAAGGCTTTGTTTGGCAAAAACTCTTTAAAAATTAAAGACTTAATATCTTTAAGCCTTGTTTGGCAAAACTAAATTAAACTCCTTTAATTTATTCTAATAACTCATTTATAGCATAGTTATTTGTCACACTTTTATTACCAAATTTAAACTAAAACATTATAATAATACATTTAATCCCTATCAATTCTTTAATTTAATTATTAAATTAAGTTAGAACATAATCTCATAATAATTAATTTCATTCACTCATTAATTATTTATTTAACAAATAAAAAATTAAATCAAATAAAATTAAACAAATATTTATTCCACCATAAACACATCAATTATATATTTCAATTAAATATTTATATAATTCAATAAATATTTAAAATTACAAATTTGAAATTCCGGATTCTTACATGACGTCATAAAATGTTTTGATGTATTGCGAAAGGAATTTAAAGAAGTAGTCGATGTCAATTAATTTGACTAGACGAATGTTTCAATTTAATGTCCAATTTATTGGTACGGTCTAAGCTACTTGATTTGGCTTAGACAAATGGTATTTCATGATTAAAAGAAAATCGAGCTTTCTTTGAAGAAGTTGTGCCAAACCAAATTACTTTGGTACGAAATCTAATGATTAAGTCTGAGGAGAACACACCCCAAAATGGGGTTATACAATGGGTTGATCGCCTACGCATGAAAGAAGTTGTTTACTTTTTGTGTGATTGTAAACTGACCGTGGAAGAAGGTTTACGGCGTCATACTGTTAAACCTATTAAGAGTTCATGGTCAATTTAACCCCTCAGCAAAAGTATAAAATATTTTAAAGAAATTTTTATATTCCTCGTTTTTCATTCTACTTCATAATTCTTAATAAGTTATGAAGGTGAGGGAATGTTTGAAAGATAAGAACATCTTTGAAGAGAAGTTGAGAAGAAGGGTAGATTAAAATTTCGAGGACGAAATTCTATGAAGAAGGGGTGAATGTGATGACCCGGGAACGGGTGTGATTTTAGAAATCCCGAGGATGAAATTTTTATGAAGGAAGAATGTGACAACCCGAAAAATTGGATTGTCTAGAATTTAAGATTTAAAGAATTAGTTATTAATAAAATGAATTTTTATTTATAATATTCTGTGCTATGTGTTTATTAATCATTCTAGAACCTAGGATGATTATAAATAGGGAGACTTCTAGCTACGAGCTATACTGAACAAGTAAGAATTTTCAAGACGAAAATAAAAATTTTTAAGGAACAAAATTTTCCGACGAAAAAAACAAAATAGGCACTATTCACCCGATGAAACCCTAAGGGTTAGGGTTTGAATAACCTAAGCCTTTCCGAGAGTTCGGTATGCAGAAATGACATTCCATCGAAAGATTTGACGATAATATATCGTGAAAAGTTAAGTAAGCCGATAAAATTTTTTATCAAAAAATGTGTAAAAATCGGACGAAATAAAACGACGAAAAGTACTGTTATTGTGACGACCCCAAATCCAGGTACTTGAAACCCGAACTCGGTTCTCCACGATACCATTTCTTTAAAATTTGAATAATACTAAAATAATAATACATTCGAACTTAATTTACATACATCAAAGTTTACTTCCCAGTGCACGTGACCTTGAAATACATTCCTTATAATACTTGAATAGATACCAATACAACTATAACCATTAACTCATGATACACACTTATTCGATCGACTTTCCTTTTCCTTTGTTAGGTGCACGAGCCTTGGTTGCTCATACATAACTCGAAAACATTTAATTTAAGCAAGGATGAGCATTTGAGTGCCCAAGTAAGTAATAGCAATTATATATATAAGTGAAAAAGAATATAAGTATTCTCTTTACATAACACTTCTACAACGAATCGAAAGTTGTGAAGTAATCAGATCTTGATAAAAATTCACATAACAAATCTCTTCCAAATTATTTAAATTTGGCTCTGCTCTACCATGAATAGGGTTTAAGAATCATACTATGAACATTCTTTTCATTTTCGAAAAGGTTTGGCAGAAATCCATCCGCAAACCGCTCTAGCTTATGGGCACGGAGGGTGATCAGCCCCGTTGTACCCTGTATTGATCAATACTACATAACTTGAACGAAATTCATCGCTCACTCTATCCGCCTTGGGCGCAAAAATCTTCCCATATAGGGATGTTCATACATACACAGTTCCAAACCCAAGGTTTTAATCTTGCTCAACAATAATATGTAATTCAACATATATGTATACGGGTAATTGAGAGGTATATCAACATGTGAATAAATGCCATGGTTATCCAAGTGGGGACACTTGTATAACCATTTAGAAATCAACTTAACGTAATATATATCGAGCTAACATGTTGATAATCAAAGCGTATATAATCTGTACAGAATAGAATAATTATGAAACTTCTTACTCATGTCCATTGCATAAAGAAAATGCAAAGGTAGGATACTTGCCTGATTCGCTGATTACAAATCTCAACTTAGGTTTTATCTCTTTATCACAACCTATCAATAATCAGATCATTCGTTCGATTAGAACAATATATCTTAACACATAATCTCGCTCTATTACAATTAAGACATAGTCTAATCACATAATCACAAAGTGATCATACTTTTAGTTCCTATTCTATACTTGAAATATTTTATACATTTTCAAATATCTCATCCATGCTCTTATAGTAGTTTTTCTTTCTTTTATATAAGGTCCGACATTTGTTTGTCATCAAACTGACTTTCTCGGGTAAATCTGAGTCTAAGACTCTTATTCTATACCTCAACATCTCAGAAATATCGGACATCTTATTTTTAATCATTTTTGCAATTTCCGAAATTGAAAAATTTAAAATAATTCAAATCATCACTAAAGGGCCTATAGTGATATAATCATTACTATAGGTGTTCTTCTTCAAATTCGAGAACTTCATAATCGGTTCTCAAGTCAATTAGTTTTTGGTAGGCTATAACTTTCAAATATCTAATCATAATTAAATAATTTAAACATTAAACAATTCCATCATCATTAATAGTTTAATTAATACTAAATTATTAATGAAACCATTGCTAAAATATAAAAGTTATTTATAATAACTCAAACTATTTTTAAAACATTTATATTACCCAAATAATTACCATTAATATTTAAATATTAATGTACTATTTATCCAAATATTAAAAGTCATTAATTATAACTTAAAATATTTTTAAATCCTTAATATCCTCTTTAAATGGTTTTAAATAAGTAAAACCATTTTTAAACTATTTATTTAATATTAATCATTAAATAAACTAAATATCATTAATATTATCTTAATATCATTAATATTTAATTATTAATGAAATTATCATTTAAATATTAAAAGTTATATTTTATAACTTCAAATATTTTTAAATACCTTATTTTCATTTAAAATGATTTTTATAATATCAAAATCATTTTAAGCTAAATTATTTAATATAATCATTAAATAACTTTAATATCATTAATAATTATTAATTAATGAAATTCATCACAAAATATTAAAAGTCATTACAAATAACTCATTTACATAATCAATTCCAAGCCAAAATAAACATAGTAAACTAACTAGTTTATTAACAACACTAACTAAACTTCAAAAATTCAAACTTTAACTAACAATTAAAAATAATAACATTACAAAATTAAATAAGAAACATACCTTAAATACAAATTCCAATTGAATCAATACGCACTTCCATGCCAAAATTTAACTAAAGAGATCTTTATAAAAAGTTCTCCCACAACAAAGCCTTTCTCAAAAAATTGGAGGCCTTATTGTTGGTGAATGAAAACAAAGGCCAAGCCCTTCTATTTATAGGTTTAGAAAATGGTGAAGTTCTCAATTTAGTCGATGTGGGACTTGGTTTATACTAATTTTTCAATAGCTCACTTTATGATTTTCTAACGCATTGCTCATAACTCCGATTAATCTGATTTTTGGATATGTTATACATGGTATGTAAGACTATTTTTAAAAATACGAATTACCCAATTTGGGTTCATTAGGTAGCCCAAACAAAGGCATCAAAAGTGGACGTTCATAACAGTTTTTCAATCTCGTTTCAGCTTTACCTCTTCCGCTAAAACAGTCATAACTCTTTCATTTTAAAACATTTTTGAGCGATTCTTGAGCCCACGCGAAGCTAACTTCTGGGGCTACAACTTTTATTCTTTGACCATTTCCAAATTCCGAACACATCAGCCCAGAAATTCCGTTCAAATGGACTGCACCGCACTTGTTGGGAAGTTTTGACACTACTACTTTGAAATGTCATAACTCTCTCCTCCGATATCGGATTTAGTCCGTTTCAGAGTCTATGGAAAGATTATTCGGTGTACTATAACATACCAAAAGCCCAGAAGGTTTTGAAAACATTAACTGATCGAAATAGTGTCCTGAATAGCACATCCCGCTGCTAACTTTCAGTTTTGACACATTTCCTTCCAATCACCGTAATTCCCTCATCCGAGGTCGGAATGAGGTCATTCCAAAGCCTATGGCTTCCTAACTCAGTGCACTACAACATATCAAAAGTCCAGACCTTTTAAAGCACAAAAAGTGGACGAGAATGCCCCCATTACAGACTGCCCAAAAACAGTTTATCATGATCGGTCAACCATGTTTGACCATCTATAACTTCTAATCTATACATGATATGGACTTGATTCTTTTTGCAGATTAAAGACCACATATCAGGCTACACATAACAACTTTTGAAGAACAAAACTCATGATCGAGCAAAGAGTTATGGCCTCTGACATTTGGTGAAAAAATAACAGAATTCGGTTTTTTCCAACTTGCTTAAATCTTCAAATTCGTGCACTTTGATGTTATGGGTCTTTGATTTATCAACCCATATCATCAATTAACATTCTATTACACAACTTTAAACAACCAATTGCATCAAATAACATCGAATCAAAGAATTTCTAGGTTTAGTGTTCTTATACCCTTTTTGCCAAAAATTCTTGATTCTTGCTTCTGATTTGTTATGGGTGATGGTTGGGCTTTGTTTAAGAGTGTATGGGCAATCTTGTACAAGGCAATTAAATGTAATATTTAATCACTAGATTTAATTCTTATAATTTACCAATTAACTTCTATCATTTGGTAAATTAAAATACTTATACAATAACATCGAAATTAAACCCTAGAATTAAAATTAGGTTTCTAATTGACCATTAGTGGTTCTTTAATTATCTCGTGTATGTTACTAACACGTCGTTATTATTTCTAATTTCAACCTGTTAGGGTTATAATAATTAGGGTTTGTCCTAATTATCGATGTACAACAAAGAATTAGGGTTTCTTCTAATTACCGATATTCTTATTCACAAGAATTTCATATACACAATATCACTACTCGTAAATACCCCATAACCGAGTTTAATAATTAGGGTTTCACAAAGACGGTAATATGTTATGACCTAATTGACCGTCATTGTTCAATATTATCTCGTCACACATACCCAAGAGACATAATTATGGTAATTTGTAAAAATAATATAATATTATTATTCTCATCTCTTGATCACAATCCCAATCCAGTGGTTTGGATCTCATGTCCTGACTTATTCTTCAGACACAACATCAATAATCAAGTTAAAATAATTAACTTAAATATTCTGAACAATTCATATAATAAAATATTTATTATATAAATCTAATTATCACTTCATATATTATTTCCAATCATGTTTTCATGGAAAATAATTAATAAAAATATTTCGGCTTACAGAAATTTATTACCATATAATTTGTGGTAATTAATAATTCCAAAATTATTTCTAATTTTTCAAGTAATAAATGTATTCGCATTTATCGTTCACTTTACTTGACACTTAGTCTCGTCATTAAAAAAAAAAAAATTTATACGCAAAATTTCTTATTTATTTTATATAGAAAATCTCGGGTTATTACAGTTATGTACTTTTCAATTCGTTTAAATATGTTAGGGGAAAACGTGAAGGAAAATGCTTATCGTGAAAAAGTGTTATATAGTTTTTCGGAGATCCGAATAATACGTAAAAGTTAATCAATAAAGGAAAGACGAAATTCCAAAAATATTTGGATTCCGAGAATCGCAGTTTTTAAAACTGTCGGACAAACCCGAAAGACGGAACCACAAAACTTCCAAGGGAAGTTTCGTGAATAGTAAGGAGGTCTATTGAGGAGGTGGGAATAGTAAGGTGTTTTGGCCAAATGACCAAAACGCCCCTAGCCTTGAAAATCTATAAAAGGATAGATTAATTCGTTTAAATGGTATTTTGAAAATCCTATAACTTGAGAGAGAGAGAGAGAGAGAGAGAGAGATAGAGAGTTCGGATGGGAGAAAGAAGAGGAAAAGGAAGAGGAAAAGCTAGCCCGAGTGCACGCTTTGTCCAACGGAGAAAGATTAAAAAATAGAGGTAATCCGAAAACTTAACTTTTAATAAATTTTCTATAAGTTTTCTATGTTAAAACATAGTTTAATGAGAATATGATGTAAAAGAAGTTAAGAAATTGTTTCATATGGTTGAAATAATTGAGAAAAGAAGAACGAAGAATTAGAAATTTATTTTATAAATTTCTTAAGGAAGTATAAGATTCATAATGAATTTGAGCGATCCAAATGAATCATATGAACGATTCGGTGAAATAATTAAGGAATGGTGTTCTATAACATCAAATTCTAAGAAAAATTAAAATAGTAATCAAAATATCGATTAAAAAATGAAGAACACGAAGAACACGCGAAGAACACGAAGATTGTTGTTGATGGACAAATTTAAAACCATCGTAGTGTAATTGTTGTTGATGGACAAGTTTAAAACCATCGCCTATAAGTTAGTTGCTTATTTCTTGGTTAGAAACGGTAGAAACGTTCAAGAAAATAGATTGAAACTGAGCTTTAATGAAGTTATGGCAAAAATTTCATAAAAGATGAACGAGGATTAGAAAATTAGTAAATGAACTCGAACACGTAGGGTTTCATAAGAATGTAATAGAACATAGAAAACATGAGTCATGGACTCAAGAATGAACGAGTTTCGAGTTCGGATGACCAAATTACGGACGAACGGACGAAGAATGTTAAAAACGTAAAACGAACGAAGGATAAAGATTAAGCCAATTGAATGGCATGTTAATAGACTCAAAATAAAGTTCTATCCAAGGGTAATTGAAGTACGTGAGATAAGGAAGAAAATGGATCTAGAACGACCTCGTTCTGAGTTATAACGAAGAAGTTATGAGATTGCAAAGTCAACGTCTCAAGCATGTAAAATACTTAGAAAATTTTTCCAAGTTTCATGCTCGGCGTCGTAGCGCCAGCTGAGCCTTGGGAGGCGGTGCCGCAGCACGAGCTCGGGCCATCAACTACTACTGAGTGGCACCACACCGCGAGAAAGATAGGGGGACTTGGCATCGCAGTGCCGAACCAGGAAAGAGAGTGATGTAGGCTCATGTGCATGCACATGAAGAGAAGAAGGCGGACCCAAATATCGGCTTCAAAGTCAAGGTAAGGCCCATTGTTGAGCTTTTTATTGATCAATTACTAGGGGATGTGCAAGAAAGAAATATGAACATGTAATTCAACTAATGTAACACTTAATCAAGTGTATTAAACCTTTAATGAAGGTTGAACGAAAAGATTAAACGAGATTAAAAGACAAAGAATGTGAATGCGGGTTACGGAACTGATATTCGGGGACTGTAGTCACGATAAACGAATGTGGGGGATTGCTATGATTATGATTCCTTCGACGTTGAGTGACGAGTGTGGCACCCCCAAAATTTAGACACTCATATCTCGAATTTCGGTGCATCACGCTACTACTACGAATATCTTACAAAATCATTAACAACGAAAATAATAGAATAATTTACATTGATGTAATATAAATATTCACGTCCCAAGATACCGTAACCATTACTACAACAATTCTGTGATTAGCTTAACATAGCTTAATCATTCTTGAATACATCATAATAATCATAACAACAATAATAATACTTCTAGTCTTAGGGACTAAGTTATTCTGCGCTTGACCTTTCCCTTGTCCTTTCTCAAATACCGCCTTGCTTCTTGCCTTAATCAGTAATGTTTCAGAAGCAAGAATGAGCAACAAGTTTGCCCAAAGAAGCAATATAGCTAGAAGAAGAACAAGCGGCTTATAGTATTTAGATCTTTCAAGGGTATAATAATAATTGGTAGTTCAAGGATATCAAGGATACCAAGAGTATTCAATAGGTGTCACTATGGACCAAGGATATCAACAAAATTTTAGGATTTACTCATTTTGAGGTTCAACATAATTGGGTAATTTGCGCGGTCACTAAGGACCAAGAACTCAGACTAGAATTAGCGAGATTACAATCAGTAATCCAACATCCACGAGTACATCGTGTGATCACTTAAAGTACCCTATGTTATGCATAACATTTAATCATACTTTATGCACGCTTGCCTTCCCGACAATATATAATTTCCCTTTTATGAGGGTTGTTCATCTTAGTAGATTTACGATAGTCCGCACCAAATCAATTGGTTTGGATAGCTCTTTAACTCATAATAATAGTCTAAGTCAATCAAGGGCTTGCAGGCTTTTTCATCATGCATTTAGGAATGATAAGTCCAATGCTTACAACAACGCCAAGGTATACAAGTGATTTTCTAATAGAAGCGGATATTTGCTTGATAAAATATGATTGATATGACAACAATTCAACGATAAAGTGTGTGTGAATTTAAAGAACTTGCAACACAATAATAATAGTGTTCTGATACTTGCTCAATGCAAATTTGAGTGAGGTTAGGAACTTGCCCAACAATAACAATAAGTTAGGGATAGAAAACTTGCATGATATAAGTAACAAGTTTTAGGATAGAGAACTTGCCTTTAGCGTTGATTACTACTAATAGCGAAAATCACCTCAACGAACTATGTCCATCATCTATTCATGTAAGTACATGTATTTATTAGCCAAACACACTTGATATATATCAATAACATGTACACATAACACATTTTTCTTTCTATCTCATTGTACCCATCAAAACTCATAATTTCAGACACTAACATGCTTATACTATTGACCACCGCTAGCTTATTCATAATCTTTCTTCCTCGAAGTTCTAAGAGATTCATTGCTTTAAGTAGACCATAACGCCTATTAATCCCACCGACCTTCTTCTACGCATGTTTGCAAGTATTAGATTTATTTTCCCCGGTTGGTACAACTCTCCACTTAGAACTTATTCGTAGGTACTAATAGTTTACAACAAAGATAGGAGTATTTATTAATCCATCCTTATATCAAGTTATGATGTCATCTCTCGAGTCCCGTGACATCTCGCCATGTCCAAAGATATTATGACTTGTTCAAGACAACATGCTTCATCCAAGACATCGCGCTTCATCCAAGAGACATCACGCTTTGTCCAAAGACATTACGCTTTGTCCAAGACATTACGCTCATCAAGAAGACATCACGCTTTGTCCAAGACATCACGCTTTGTCCAAAGACATTAAGCTCATCCAAGACATCACGCTTTGTCCAAGAAGACATTACGCTCATCCAAGACATCACGCTTTGTCCAAGACATCGTGCTTTTGTCCGAAGACATTACGCTCATCCAAGAAGACATCACGCTTTGTCCAAAGCAGCTCTTCAAAGACTTCGATCCACACTACTTTGACAAAGTCTAAGTTCGCTCAAGTTATTTTCATTAAGACTTCACTATATGCATACAACCTAAGGGAATTTCTTAATACATGGTCTAACATGACCGAACCCATCATTGGTTCCTAAGCACGCAGTACCGCACCCCATGGGTTTCGTAAGCGATGAACATGCTCTCGCTTTTGCGGTAGCCACAACTTGATTCCGCATAATTTTTAACGTATTCATGCACGAAGGTAAACTCTCCAAACACCCTATATCATGCTAATTCATCATACTTGACCTAATAATCAAAAATCAACAAGACTCAAGTTCGAATGGAGTAGAAATTATACCTTCTCGAGCTTTAACCTTGATATCTCACACACCATTTGGTAATGCTTAAGAACTAAGAATTCTTTACTCAAATTTCTCTAACACTCTTATCACTAAAATAGACTACCCTAGTGGCTTGTATTTAAAGAGAAAACATGGACCGTATAACTTGCTTTACCCAATGTTGGGATTCATGGTGCAATAGAAATGAACAATGGTTATTTAAGGAGTTATTCAATCACTCCATACAAGCCACTTAGCTAGCCATGCATGCCTAGGATTAGCAGCTTGAAAATTTGCGTAAAGAGAGTTTAGGCTACTATTCTTTGTACTTGGTGACCCTAATTTGAGGACAAGAGAACAGATCTCAGACATAGACAAGGGGCTAGTCGGTTAGGCCCACTGCCCCACGCCACATTTTAATTTAACCAATACCTTGTACTCTCAGTTAACACTTTTGTTGGATTCTAAATGGATTTTAAATATCCCAAGTTTATTGGGCTAACTTAACAGTCCATCAATTAACTTATCAATAGACTCCCAATTTATTATTTGGACTTTAAACATGCAAATACTTAATCATCCTTCACTAAGTCCATCATTGTGTCACACAAGACATTTCATAAACCTATCTTATCGATCATCAATAGCTCAATTTTAATTCAATTGAGTTACTATCCTCATGCCACGTAAGCATTTATAAAATAAATAATTCACCGGCTCTATTTAATAATAAAATTAAATCATAAAATTTACGGGTATTACATCCTCTCCCACTTATAAAAATTTCGTCCTCAGAATTGATACAAGGTTATACGAAAAGATGGGGATAGTCTCTCCTCATCCTATCTTCTAATTCCCACGTGGCCTCTTCGACATCGTGGTTTCGCCAAACAACCTTTACAGAAGATATAACTTTATTTTTTAGCATTTGTTCTTTCTTATCTATTATCCTAACAGAATTTCTTCATATGCCGATTCTTCTCTACTTGAATGGGCTCATAGAAATCACGTGTTTATAGTCGACTTGTACGGTCAGAGAGTACAATAATGTGAAACACGCCAGGATGTGTTCCGATTCGGTGGCAAAGCAACTTTGTATATGCCACTTCCCCACTCGCTTCAATATCTCGAATGGCCCTATGAACCTCTGGACTCAATTTTCCTTTTTTCCGAATCGATCTTTCCTTTCAAGGAGATACCTTCAAAACACAAAACTACCGACTTTCAAAGTCTCTTGTTCGACGATGCAAGTCGGCAGATTTCTTTTCACATGCGATCTTGAGTCGCTACCAATTTGCCCCTTATTGTTGCTACCACGTCGGTAGTTTGGTCGGACTAATTTCGTCCCAAAATCATCGTTCTCCCACTTCATCCCAACATAATGGCGCCCCGCACTTTCTCCCATAAAGAGCTTCATATGGCGATACCGATACTCGCATGATAGCTATTATTGTGTTTAATTCTACTAATGGTAAATGGTCGTCCCAATTTCCTTGAAGTCCATCACGCAAGCTCTAAGCATGTCCTCCAACGTTTGAATGGTTCGTTCACTCGCCTGCCGTCGGTTTGAGGGTGATAGGCGTTACTCAATCTCAATTGAGTTCCCATCCGCTCTCGCAAACTTTTCCTGCATTTTGACGTGAAACGCGGATCTGGATCGGAGACAATCGACACCGCCACTCTATGTCACAATACGATTTCCTTTACATACAAATTTGATAACTGGTTCAAATTGAATCGAATCTTGATGGGTAGAAAATGAGCTATCTTTGTTAGTCGGTCCACAATAACCCAAATGGCATCGTAACTCTTCTGTTTAACCTGAAGTCCAACCACGAAATCCATCGTAATGTGCTCCCATTTCCATTCTCGGTATTTCCAAATGTTGAAGTAGTCCACTTGGCCTCTCGTGTTCTGCTTTGACTCTTTGACAAGTAAGACATCCGCTAACACACTCTGCAACCTCTATTTTCAAATTAGCCCACCAAAATAGTGTCAAGATCCCAGACATTTTTGTGCCTCCTAGATGTACTTTAATACGTCAGTATTGTGTGCTTCAGTAGATTTCCTCTCTTAGTTCGATTATACCGGCACCCATACTCAATTCTAATCTCAATATACCATCCTTATCTACTTTGAACCTTTCTTCCTTATCTTCTACTATTCTATTCTTTATCTTCTCACACTCTTCATCTTTCTCTTGTGCCTCCTTTATTCTATCCAATAACGTCGGGTGAGCTCTCATCATGAGAAATCTTCCTTCCACTTCTCTTGGTTCCTCCACCTCTATTTCCAACCTTTCCATAAATCTTATTAAATCCTCTTGAGTTGTCAATTTGAATAACTTCTCCTTCCTTTTCTACTCAAAGCGCCATTTCACGACGTTTGCTTTTCCCGTGATAAAGAATTTCACAATGAAATCCTTGATCGGCCCAACCATCTCCTTTGTCGCATGTTCAACTCCTTCGTGTGAAGATATATTTTAGACTCTTGTGATCCCTATATATCTCACATTTTCTCCATACAAATAGTGCCTCCAAATCTTCAATGCAAAGACTACCGCCGCTAACTCCAAGTCATGGGTAGGTATCGTTTTTTCGAAATCTTTCAACTGTCAGGAGGCATGTGTAATGACCTTGCCATGTTGCATTAGCACACAACCAAGTCCTCTATGTGATGCATCACTATACACAACAAATCCTCCCGTATCATCTGGTAATGATAATACAGGCGCCTCACTCAACCTCCTCTTCAATTATTGGAAACTCTCCTCGCATTTGACCGTCCATACAAACTTCTCTCTTTCTTCGTTAGATTGGTCAATGGGTTGCTATCTTAGAAAAATCTTGGATAAATCTTCGATAGTACCCGGCTAAACCTAAGAAACTCCTAACTTCATTTGGCGTCTTCTATGCTTCTCCCCATTTACCGCTTCCACCTTTACAGATCCACGGAAATCCCATTTTGATCTATCACGTATCCTAGAAATCGGACCTTTCCATCCAAAATTCACATTTTGAAAATTTTATGCGTACATCTTCTCCCTTCTCAATGCTTCCAATACCATCTTCAGGTGTCCGGCGTGCTCTTCCTTCGTCCTTGAATAAATCAAAATGTCGTCGATAAATACTACTATGAAGTTATCTAAGTATGGCCTAAAAACTCGGTTCATCAAGCCCATAAATGCTACCGGAGCAGTGGTTAATCCAAATGACATCACTAAAAATTCATAATGTCCGTAGCGAGTTCGAAATGCCGTCTTTTGTACGTCCTCCTCTCGCACTTTCAACTGATGATAACCCGTTAGTAAATCTATCTTGGAAAAACACTTCGCTCCCTTCAGTTGATCGAAAAGGTCGTCTATCCTTGGCAATGGATATTTATTCTAAATTGTCACTCGGTTCAACTCCCGATAATCGATACAGAGCCTCATCGATCCATCCTTTTTCTTTACAAACAACACTGGTGCTCCCCAAGGAGACACACTTGGCCGAATGTAACCCTTATCTAGTAACTCATGCAATTGAATCATCAATTCCTTCATTTCTACTAGCGCCATACGATATGGGTCTTTTGAAATTGGTGCAGTTCCCTGTGCTAAGTCTATTATGAATTCAGCTTTCTCTCCGGCTAAGGCCAGCAGCTTCTTGGAAACACGCCTTGGAAATCTTTTACCACTAATATATCTTTCATTTCTATTCTCTTTTGATGAATGTCTACTATATAGGCTAAATAACCTTCACATCCTTTCTTTAACAATTTCTTGGCTCGTGCATCATCGTAAGGCAACACGATTGCTTGAGCGATGAGTTACCATAAAACACTACCTTAGACCGATTTGAGGTCCGGGGTTCACACTCTTCTTCCGACAATCAATTATCGCAGCGTGGTGGTGGATAACCAATCCATTCCTAATATCACATCAAACTCTCCGCTTTAATCTAATTAAGTCTACGCTTAGTTCGTGACCTCTAATGTGTGCACAACAGCTTGTAAACAAACTCTATGGGAATTACTTCCTTATTTGCAATCTCTACGCTCAATGAATTTTCTAAACGTTCAGAGGTATGTTTAGTCGATTGGCAAATTCTTCGACATAATAAAGGAGTAGGTAGCACCCTTAAATCAAATAATACATAGCATTTATATTATTGATTGGGAGAATACCCCGACACCATGTCCCTTTCATTCACCAAGGCCTTGACAACCATGTTAAAGGTTCTGGCGTTGGGTTTGGTTGATTGCATTGGTCCGCCGATCATCGCCTTCTCGCCCCTCCCCGCTGGCCGCTTCTCCGTTGCTCCCTTTCTTTGGGCAATCCTTGATTTGATGCTCATTGAGTCACACACTAAACATCCTCGCTTTCTTTTCGGATTCGGGCAGCTAGGTGAAATGTGCCCTTCTTGGCAGCTTGTAGCAGATGTCATACCTTCCAAAGATTCCCTTGATGGTTTTTCCCACATTTTGAGCAAGCTTCGCTTCTTCTTAAATCCTCCTTTATAATTTTCTAACGAGTTGATGCTTCGGTGGTTGGTGTTGTTGTCGCTTGTTGCGGTTATCCCATTTCCTCTTTCCCAAATAACTTCCACCATCAAGTACTCCTCCACGAGTCTCTCCTCCAAAGATTCTTGTTCTTCTTCTCCTTGTTGTATTGGCTCAATGCCTCGCTACCTCCTTCAACAATTATCGCCTTCTCCAATAATGTGGCGAAAGAGTCGATTTGAAGGACCGACACCTTGTTGAACAACCAAGGTTTTAGTCCAAGTTCGAAGCATCGAGATTTCCTTTCTTCAAAGGTTCACTTGATGTGTTGCGAATCGTATGCGAGTTCATTGAACTTGGCATCATATCGTGCACCGCCATCTCTCCTTGTTTTAGTTCTAGAAACTTTACCTCCATCCTATTCTTCATGCTCTTCTAGAAGTAATTCTCAAGAACAAAGTCTTAATCCTTTCCTGTGTTATAGTCCTCCATGGCCGTAAAGCAATGCATAGCTCATCCTATTCATCTTCCTCCTTTTTCACCTCACTTCATCTTCTAGATCGTTAGCCCTACCATTGGCCCCTTTCCACTTTTCTTCAAATGGATCCTATCCATTACTTCCATCCTTAATCGAGTACTTGGATAGCTTCCTTCTCTGTCCCCTCTCTCAACTCCTCTCGCTCTATCTCTTCCAACTTCCCCGCCAGCTTCTACATTCCTAGCCACCGCCTTGTGAAACAAAGCCCCATCCGATTCCTCGCCTCCTTATGGTGAGCAATCTCTACTTCCATTTCCTGCATCACTAACTTTCTCTCATGGTCTTCGTCCTTTAGCTTTTGGAATTCGGACTCTCTGTCTTTGGCCTCAGCCTCTAACTCTCAACTCGCACCCTAACTCTAAAATCAGCTCCTCATACTCCCCCAACATCCTATCCTCAAACGTAGCTTCGCTTGAGTCCCCCATGGGCTCATCCACCATACGCCCTCCTCCGGATCGACTCTTCTGGTATTGGCTCTATCTCCTCTTCCTCGTCATCATCATCGATAGAACTACAGCTTGATATAGGCTCTGCTATCAATGGTGCCTCATATACCACGGTATGTCACGCGGATCATCTTCTACTACTCTTGGCTAGGTCCTCCCATGTCACCATCCTACAATCACCGACACAAGACAAAACAACCAACAACTCCATTAGAATCATAAATTCATTGATAGAATGAAGTTATATTCTCAGAACACGCTAAGTCCATCTCTATGAAAACTCTATATGAGTTTCATCCCTTTCTATCTTCTCGAGTTCTCCTAAGTTATAATCTAAGGGCTCTCGCCCTAAGGTTTATAACTATGGCTTTGATACTAACTCAGTACCCCCAAAATTCGAACACTCATATCTCAAATTTCTTGCATCACGCTACTACTACTTAATATCTTACAAAATCATTAACAACGGAAATAATAGAATAATTTACATTGATGTAATATAAATATTCACGTCCCAAGGTACCGTAACCATTACTACAACAATTTCGTGATTAGCTTAACATAGCTTAATCATTCTTGAATACATCATAATAATCATAATAACAATAATAATACTACTAGTCTTAGGGACTAAGTTATTCTCGCTTTTGCCCTTTCCCTTGTCCTTTCCTCAAATACCGCCTTGCTCGCTTTTTAACTGTAATGTTTCAGAAGCAAGAATGAGCAACAAGTTTGCCCAAAGAAGCAATATAGCTAGAAGAACAAGCAAATATAGTATTTAGATCTTTCAAGGGTATAATAATAATTGGTAGTTCAAGGATATCAAGGATACCAAGAGTATTCAATAGGTGTCACTATGGACCAAGGATATCAACAAAATTTTAGGATTTACTCATTTCGAGGTTCAACATAATTGGGTAATGAAAATACTACTAGGACCAAGAACTCTTACTAGAATTAGCAAGATTACAATCAGTAATCCAACATCCACGAGTACATCAGTGATGATCACTTAAAGTACCCTATGTTATGCATAACATTTAATCAAACTCATGTGCGCACGCCGATTCCCCGATTAATATATAATTTCCCTTCTATGAGGGTTGTTCATCTCAAGAGATTTACGATAGTCCGCACCAAATTAATTGGTTTGGATAGCTCTTTAACTCATAATAATAGTCTAGCCGAATCAAGGGCTTGATAGCTTTTTCATCATGCATTTAGGAATGATAAGTCCAATGCTTACAACAACGCCAAGGTATACAAGTGATTTTCTAATAGAAGCGTATATTTGCTTGATAAAATATGATTGATATGACAACAATTCAACGATAAAGTGTGTGAATTTAAGGAACTTGCAACACAATAATAATAGTGTTCTTGATACTTGCTCAATGTAAATTTGAGTGAGGTTAGAAACTTGCCCAACAATAACAATAAGTTAGGGATAGAAAACTTGCATGATATAAGTAACAAGTTTTTAGGGATAGGAACTTGCCTTTAGCGTTGATTACTACTAATAGCGAAAATCACCTCAACAAACTATGTCTGTCCTATTCATGTAAGTACAGGTATTTATTAGCTAAACACACTTGATATATATCAATAACATGTACACATAACACATTTTGCTTTCTATGTGCTGTACCCATCAAAACTCATAACGGTACACTAACATGCTCATACTATTGACCACTGCTAGCTTATTCATAATCTTTCTTCCTCGAAGTTCTAAGAGGTTCATTGCTTTAAGTAGACCATAACGCCTATTAATCCCACCAACCTTCTTCTACGCATGTTTGTAAGTATTAGATTTATTTTCCGGTTGGTACAACTCTCCACTTAGAACTTATTCGTACTAATAGTTTACAACAAAGATAGGAGTATTTATTAATCCATCCTTATATCAAGTTATGATGTCGCCTCTCCGAGTCCTGTGACATCTCGCCATGTCCAAAGATATTATGACTTGTTCAAGACATCGCGCATCGTCCAAGACATCACGCTTTGTCCAAGACATTACGCTCATCCAAGACATCACGCTTTGTCCAAGAGACATTACGCTCATCCAAGACATCACGCTTTGTCCAAGACATCGTGCTTTGTCCAAGACATTACGCCTCATCCAAGACATTACGCTTTGTCCAAGACATCGTGCTTTGTCCAAAAGACATTACGCTCATCCAAGACATCACGCTTTGTCCGAAGCAGCTCCTTCAGAGACTTCGGTCCACACTACTTTGACAAAGTCTAAGTTCGTCGGGTTATTTTCATTAAGACTTCACTATATGCATTCAACCTAAGGGAATTTCTTAATACATGGTCTAACATGACCGAACCCATCAGTTGGTTCCTAACTACGGTGCAGCTGCACCCCATGGGTTTCAGAAGCAGTGAACATGCTCTGTTTTGCAGAGTAGCCACAACTTGATTCTAGACAATTTTTAATGTATTCATGCACGAAGGTAAACTCTCCAAACACCCTATATCATGCTAATTCATCATACTTGACCATATAATCTGAAAATCAACAAGACTCAAGTTAAGAATGGAGTAGAAGTTATACCTTCTCGAGCTTTAACCTTGATATCTCACACACTGATTTGGTAATGCTTAACAACTAAGAATTCTTTACTCAGATTTCTCCAACACTCTTATCACTAAAACAGACTACCCTAGTGGCTTGTATTTAAAGAGAAAACATGGACCAGACACTTGCTTTACCCAATGTTGGGATTCATGGTGCAATAGAAATGAACAATGGTTATTTAAGGAGTTGTTCAATCACTCTATACAAGCCAATTAGCTAGCCATGCAAGCCTAGGATTAGCAGCTTGAAAATTTGCGTAAAGACAGTTTAGGCTACTATTCTTTGTACTTGGTGACCCTAATTTGGGGACAAGAGAACAGATCTCAGACATTGACAAGGGGCTAGTCGGTCAGGCCCACTACCCCATGCCACATTTTAATTTAACCAATACCTTGTACTCTCAGTTAACTCTTTTGTTGGATTTCGAATGGATTCTAAAAATCCCAAGTTTATTGGGCTAACTTAACAGTCCATCAATTAACTTATTGGGTTAGACTCCCAATTTATTATTTGGACTTTAAACATGCAAATACTTAATCATCATTCACTAAGTCCATCATTGTGTCACACAAGACATTTCATGAACCTATATTATCGATCATCAACAGCTCAATTTTAATTCAATTGAGTTACTATCCTCATGCCACGTAAGCATTTATAAAATAAATAATTCACCGACTCTATTTAATAATAAAATTAAATCATAAAATTTACGGGTATTACATCCCCTCCCCCTTATAAAAATTCCGTCCTCGGAATTGATACAAGGTTATATGAAAAGATGGGGATAGTCTCTCCTCATCCTATCTTATAATTCCCACGTGGCCTCTTCGACATCGTGGTTTCGCCAAACAACCTTTACAGAAGATATAACTTTGTTTCTTAGCATTTGTTCTTTCTTATCTATTATCTGAACATGAATTTCTTCATATGCCAGATTCTTCTCTCCTTGAATGGGCTCATAGGAAATCACGTGCTTATAGTCAGACTAATACGGTCGTAGTACGGAAATGTGAAACACGTTGTGGATGTGTTCCAGTTCGGGTGGCAAAGCAACTTTGTATGCCACTTCGCCCACTCACTTCAATATCTCGAATGGCCCTATGAACCTCGGACTCAATTTTCCTTTCATTCCTAATCTGATCTTTCCTTCCAAGGAGATACCTTCAAAACATAAAACTACCGACTTCAAAGTCTCGCCTTACGAGAATGCAGTCGGCATTTCTTTCTTTAGCGATCTTGAGATGCTACCAATTTGCCCCTTATTGTTGCTACCACGTCGGTAGCTTCTTGGACTAATTTCGGTCCCAAAATCGCTGTTCTCCGACTTCATCCCAACATAATGGCGTCCCCGCACTTTCTCCCGTAAAAGAGCTTCATATGGCGGCATACCGATACTCGCATGATAGCTATTATTGTGTTTAATTCTACTAATGGTAAATGGTCGTCCCAATTTCCTTGAAGTCCATCACACAAGCTCTAAGCATGTCCTCCAACGCTTTGTATGGTTCGTTCACTCGCCCATCGGTTTGAGGGTGATAGGAAGTACTCAATCTCAATTGAGTTCCCATCCGCTCTCGCAAACTTTTCCGCACTTTTGACGTGAAACGCGGATCTCGATCGGAGACAATCGACACCGCCGGCACTCTATGTGTCGCGATACGATTTCCTTACATACAAATTTGCTAATTGGTTCAAATTGAATCGAATCTTGATGGGTAGAAAATGAGTCGTCTTTGTTAGTCACCCCAATAACCCAAATGGCATCGTAAACTCTTCGTATGTAATCGGAAGTCCAACCACGAAATCCATCGTAATGTGCTCCCATTTCCATTCGGTATTTCCAATGCGTTGAAGTAGTCCACTTGGCCTCTGTGTTCTTCACTTTTGACTCTTTGACAAGCAAGACATCTCACTAACACACTCTGCAAACCTCTCTTTTCAAATTAGGCCACCAAAATGGTGTCAAGATCCCTACATTTTTTTGCCCTCCCGGATGTACTGAATACGTCAGATTGTGCTTCGTGTAGGATTTCCTCTCTTAGTACGATTACAAACCGGCACCCATACTTGACCCTCGAATCTCAATATACCATCCTTATCTACTTTGAACCTTTCTTCCTTATCTTCCACTATTCTCTTCTTTATTTTCTCACATTCTTCATCTTTCTCTCAGGCCTCCTTTATTCTATCCAATAACGCTCGGGTGAGCTCTCATCATGAGAAATCTTCCTTCCGCTTCTCTTGGTTCCTCCACCTCTATTTCCAACCTTTCCATTTCTCTTATTAAATCCTCTTGAGTTGTCAATTTGAATAACTTCTCCTTCCTGTTTCTACTAAAAGCGCTTACTGACGTTTGCTTTTCCCGGGTGATAAAGAATTTCACAGTCGAAATCCTTGATCAGTTCCAACCATCTCCTTTGTCGCATGTTCAACTCCTTCTGTGTGAAGATATATTTTAGACTCTTGTGATCCCTATATATCTCACATTTTTCTCCATACAAATAGTGCCTCCAAATCTTCAATGCAAAGACTACCGCCGCTAACTCCAAGTCATGGGTAGGGTATCGTTTTTCGAAATCTTTCAACTGTCGTGAGGCATGTGTAATGACCTTGCCATGTTGCATTAGCACACAACCAAGTCCTCTATGCGATGCATCACTATACACAACAAATCCTCCCGTATCATCTGGTAATGATAATACAGGCGCCTCACTCAACCTCCTCTTCAATTCTTGGAAACACTCCTTACATTTGTCCGTCCATACAAACTTCTCTGTCTTCTTCGTTAGATTGGTCAGTGGGGTTGCTATCTTAGAAAAATCTTGGATAAATCTTCGATAGTACCCGGCTAAACCTAAGAAACTCCTAACTTCTGTTGGCGTCTTCGGCTGATCCCAGTTACTTACCGCTTCCACCTTTGCAGGATCCACGGAAATCCCATTTTGATCAATCACGTGTCCTAGAAACTGGACCCTTTCCATCCAAAATTCACATTTTGAAAATTTTGCGTACATCTTCTCCCTTCTCAATGCTTCCAATACCATCTTCAGGTGTTCGGCGTGCTCTTCCTTCGTCCTTGAATAAATCAAAATGTCGTCGATAAATACTACTATGAACTTATCTAAGTATGGCCTAAAAACTCGGTTCATCAAGCCCATAAATGCTACCGGAGCAGTGGTTAATCCAAATGACATCACTAAAAATTCGTAATGTCCGTAGCGAGTTCGAAATGCCGTCTTTTGTACGTCCTCCTCTCGCACTTTTAACTAATGATAACCCGTTCGTAAATCTATCTTGGAAAAACACTTCGCTCCCTTCAATTGATCGAAAAGGTCGTCTATCCTTGGCAATGAATATTTATTCTTAATTGTCACTCGGTTTAACTCCCGATAATCGATACAGAGCCTCATCGATCCATCCTTTTTCTTTACAAACAACACTGGTGCTCCCCAAGGAGACACACTTGGCCGAATGTAACCCTTATCTAGTAACTCTTGCAATTGTATCATCAATTCATTCATTTCTACTGGCGCCATACGATATGGGGCTTTCGAAATTGGTGCGGTTCCCGGTGCTAAGTCTATTATGAATTCAGTTTCTCTATCTGGCGGAAGGCCAGGCAGTTCGTTTGGAAACACGTCTTGGAAATCTTTTACCCCAAATATATCTTTCATTTCTATTCTCTTATGATGAATGTCCACTATATAGGCTAAATAACCTACACATCCTTTCTTTAACAATTTCTTGGCCTGCATCATCGTAAGGCAACACGATTGCTTGAGCGATGAGCTACCATAAAACACTACCTTAGACCGATTTGAGGTCTTAAGGTTCACACTCTTCTTCTAGCAATCGATTATCACAGCGTGGCCGGATAACCAATCCATTCCTAATATCACATCAAACTCTCCCAGTTTAATCGGAATTAAGTCTACGTTTAGTTCGTGACCTCTAATGTTTGCACAACAATTTCAGTAAACAAACTCTATGGGAATTACTTCCTTATTCGCAATCTCTACATTCAATGAGTTTTCTAAACGTTCAAGAGGTATGTTTAGTCGATTGGAAAATTCTTCAGACACAAAGGAGTAGGTAGCACCCGAATCAAATAATACATAGGCATTTATATTATTGATTGGGAGAATACCTGACACCACGTCCCTTTCATTCACTCGCGTCTGATACCATGTTAAAGGTTCGGGCGATTGGTCGGTTAGATTGTGTTGGTCCGCCGATCATCAGCTTGCTGCCCCCTCCCGATTGGTCGCTTCTCCTCCGCTGCTCCTTTCTTTGGGCAATCCTTGATTTGATGCTCACTGAGCTACACGTGAAACATCCCTTGCTCCTTTTTTGGATTCGGGCGGCTAGGTGAAATGTGCCCTTCTTGGCAGCGATTGTAGCGAGATCTCATACCCTTCCAAAGATTCCCTTGATGGTTTTTCCCATATTTTGAGCAAGCTTCACTTCTTCTCTTAAATCCTCCTTTATAATTTTCTGACAGGTTGATGCTTCGGTGGTTGGTGTTGTTGTCGTTGTTGCGGTTATCCCATTTCCTCTTTCCCAAATAACTTCCACCACTGCTACTCCCTCCACGAGTCTCTCCTCCAGCATTCTTGTTCTTCTTCTTCTTGTTGTATTGGCTCAATGCCTCGCTACCTCCTTCAACAATTATCGCCTTCTCCAATAATGTGGCGAAAGAGTCGATTTGAAGGACCGACACCTTGTTGAACAACCAAGGTTTTAGTCCAAGTTCGAAGCATCGAGATTTCCTTTCTTCAATGTCTACTTGATGTGTTGCGAATAGTGCGAGTTCATTGAACTTGGCCGCATACTGTGCCACTGTCATCTCTCCTTGTTTTAGTTCTAGAAACTTTACCTCCATCCTATTCTTCATGCTCTTCGGGAAGTAATTCTCGAAGAACAAAGTCTTAAACCTTTCCCAGGTTATAGTCCCTCCATGGCCGTGCGTAATGCATAGCTCATCCTATTCATCTTCCTCCTTTTGCACCTCACTTCATCTTCTAGATCGTTAGCCCTACCATTAGCCCCTTTCCACTTTTCTTCAAAATGGATCCTATCCATTACTTCCATCCTTAACTGAGTACGGATAGCTTCCTTCTCTGTCCCCTCGCTCAACTCCTTCTGCTCCATCTCTTCCAACTTCCATGCCAGTTCTACATTCCCAGCCACCGCCTTGTGAAACAAAGCCCCCATCTGGATTCCTACCTCCTTATGGTGAGCAATCTCTACTTCCATTTCCTACATCACTAACTTTCTCTAGTGGTCTTCGTCCTTCAGCTTTTGGAATTCAGACTCTCTATCTTTGGCCTCAGCCTCTAACTCCTCAACTCTACACCCTAACTCTAAAATTTGCTCCTCATACTCCCCCAACATCCTATCCTCAAACGTAGCTTCGTCGGAGTCCCCCATGGGCTCATCCACCATACGCCCCTCCTCCTGGATCGACTCTTGGTATCGGCTCTATCTCCTCTTCCTCGTCATCATCATCGATAGAACTACAGCTTGATATAGGCTCTGCTATCAATGGTGCCTCCTATACCACGTGTATGTCACGCGGCTCCTCTTCTACTACTCTCGGCTTAGGTCCTCCCATGTCACCATCCTACAATCACCGACACAAGACAAAAACAACCAACAACTCCATTAGAATCATAAATTCATTGTATAGAATGAAGTTATATTCATGAACACGCTAAGTCCATCTCTATGAAAACTCTATATGAGTTTCATCCCTTTCTATCTTCCTCGAGTTCTCCTAAGTTATAATCTAAGGGCTCTCGCCTCCTAAGGTTTATAACTATGGCTTTTATACCAACTCATGGCGCCCCAAAATTCGTAGACACTCATATCTCGAATTTCGGTGCATCACGCTACTACTATGAATATCTTACAAAATCATTAACAATGGAAATAATAGAATAATTTACATTGATGTAATATAAATATTCACGTCCCAAGGTACCGTAACCATTACTACAACAATTCTGTGATTAGTTTAACATAGCTTAATCATTCTTGAATACATCATAATAATCATAACAACAATAATAATACTTCTAGTCTTAGGGACTAAGTTATTTTGCCGCCTTTCCCTTTCCCTTGTCCTTTCCTGAAATACCGCCTTTGCTTCGCCTTTAACTCTGTAATGTTTCAGGAAGCAAGAATGAGCAACAAGTTTGCCCAGCAAGCAATATAGCTAGAAGAACAAGCAGTTATAGCATTTAGATATTTCAAAGGTATAATAATAATTGGTAGTTCAAGGATATCAAGGATACCAAGAGTATTCAATAGGTGTCACTATGGACCGAAGGATATCAACAAAATTTCAGGATTTACTCATTTCGAGGTTCAACATAATTGGGTACTTGAGCAGTCACTAAGGACCAAGAACTCTTACTAGAATTAGAAGTATTACATGTAAATCCAACATCCACGAGTACATCAGTGATCAACTTAAAGTACCCTATGTTATGCATAACATTTAATCATACTCATATATGCATTTCCTGCCTCCCACAATATATAATTTCCCTTCTATGAGGGTTGTTCATCTCAAGAGATTTATGATAGTCCGCACCAAATCAATCGGTTTGGATAGCTCTTTAACTCATAATAATAGTCTAGCCGAATCAAGGGCTTGGACAGTTTTTCATCATGCATTTAGGAATGATAAGTCCAATGCTTACAACAACGTCAAGGTATACAAGTGATTTTCGAATAGAAGGAGATATTTTCTTGATAAAATATGATTGATATGACAACAATTCAACGAATAAAGTGTGTGAATTTAAGGAACTTGCAACACAATAATAATAGTGTTCAGATACTTTCTCAATGTAAATTTGAGTGAGGTTAGGGAACTTGCCCAACAATAACAATAAGTTAGGGATAGAAAACTTGCATGATATAAGTAACAAGTTTTTAGGATAGGAACTTGCCTTTAAGCGTTGATTACTACTAATAATAGCGAAAATCACCTCAACGAACTATGTCTATCCTATTCATGTAAGTACATTTATTTATTAGCCAAACACAATTGATATATATCAATAACATGTACACATAACACATTTTTCTTTCTATCTCACTGCACCCATCAAAACTCATAACGGTACACACTAACATGCTCATACTATTGACCACCGCTAGCTTATTCATAATCTTTCTTCCTCAAGTTCTAAGAGGTTCATTGCTTTATGTAGACCATAACGCCTATTAATCCCAAATGACCTTCTTCTACGCATGTTTGCAAGTATTAGATTTATTTTCCCGAAGTTGGTACAACTCTCCACTTAGAACTTATTCGTGTACTAATAGTTTACAACAATATAGGAGTATTTATTAATCCATCCTTATATCAAGTTATGATGCTGTCTCCGAGTCCCAAGACATCTCGCCATGTCCGAAGATATTATGACTTGTTCGAAGACAACATGCTTCGTCCGAAGACATCGCGCTTTGTCCGAAGACATTACGCTCTGTCCGAAGACATCACGCTTTGTCCGAAGACATTACGCTCTATCTGAAGACATCACGCTTTGTCTGAAGCCATCACGCTTTGTCCGAAGACATTACGCTCTGTCCGAAGACATCACGCTTTGTTCGAATACATCGTGCTTTGTCCGAAGACATTAGGCTCTATCCGAAGACATCACGCTTTGTCCGAAGACATCGTGCTTTGTCCGAAGACATTACGCTCTGTCCGAAGACATCACGCTTTGTCCGAAGCAGCTCCTTCAGAGACTTCAGTCCACACTACTTTGACAAAGACTAAGTTTGTCGGGTTATTTTCATTAAAACTTCACTATATGCATTCAACCTAAGGGAATTTCTTAATACATGGTCTAACATGACCGAACCCATCAGTTGGTTCCTAAGTACGGTGCAGGTGCACCCCATGGGTTTCAGAAGAAGTGAACATGCTCTGTTTTGCAGAGTAGCCACAACTTGATTCCAAACAATTTTTAACATATTCATGCACGAAGGTAATCTCTCCAAACACCCTATATCATGCTAATTCATCATACATGACCTAATAATCTGAAAATCAATAAGACTCAAGTTAAGAATGGAGTAGAAATTATACCTTCTCGAGCTTTAACCTTGATATCTCACACACCGATTTGGTAATGCTTAGCAACTAAGAATTCTTTACTCGATTTCTCCAACACTCTTATCACTAAAATGCATTTTACCCTAGTGGCTTGTATTTAAAGAGAAAACATGGACCGACACTTGCTTTACCCAATGGTTGGATTCATGGTGCAATAGAAATTAACAATGGTTATTTAAGGAGTTGTTCAATCACTCCATACCAAATGACTTAGCTAGCCATGCATGCCTAGGATTAGCGAAATGAAAATTTATAAAGAGAGTTTGGGCTACTATTTTTGTACTTGGTGACCCTAATTTGGGGACAAGAGAATGATCTCGAGACATAGACAAGGGGCTAGTTCGGTGCCCCTTTGCCCATGCCACATTTTAATTTAACCAATACCTTGTACTCTCGCTTAACTCTTTTGTTGGATTCCGAATGGATTCTAAATATCCTAAGTTTATTGGGCTAACTTAACAGTCCATCAATTAACTTATTGGGCTAGACTCCCAATTTATTATTTGGACTTTAAACATGCAAATACTTAATCATCCTTCCATAAGTCCATCATTGTGTCACACAAGACATTTCATGAACCTATCTTATCGATCATCAACAGCTCAATTTTAATTCAATTGAGTTACTCTCCTCATGCCACGTAAGCATTTATAATATAAATAATTCACCGGCTCTATTTAATAATAAAATTAAATCATAAAATTTACGGATATTACAACAAGGATGATGTATAATATTTCGATGTTATGATATCGTAGTGAGAGATAACTATAAAGCGTATAGACGCTGTTAACGCAACACAGTTGCGTTGAATGATCAGTCAAATATACATGACTAATTAGTGTATGTGTTATAGTGATTAGAATGAGCGATTCGATTATAATAAGTCATAGTCGTGCGTAAAGTGTTTCCTAACTTCATTCATATTCTAAATGAATGCTAGTTTTTTAAACTTCTTAGATGTTGAACTTGAGAAGTTCTGTCTATGTGCGAATGTGCGATATTTGTACAAGGTGGTAGAACGTATAAGGCCTTGTGCAACAATGTGAACACTTCGATGTTTCTATAAGATGAACTATTTTGTGATTGAACAGTTCAATAAGAGAATGTTCTGGTTCTACATGAACCGTTATTGTTAAGTTTGTGTTATTGATTCTAGCTAGACACGATGTGTATGGAAAAGGTAGAAGGATGAATGTATTTCAAAGTAAATGTGGATAATGTTTTAAAATGATAAGAATCGAGATTATTCATATTGTTCAAGCTATTTCATAACCTTTGTTCGGTTATTGAACTCTTAAAGAAATGTTGAATTCTTAAAGTTGTTTGTTCAACTGTTATGACTTGTTGGGCAAATGAATGCTCACACTTGCTTTAAATGAAAAATATTTTTAGCGTACGACATTAGAAGAACTTAAGGATCACGTAAAGATCAAGCTGATCGATATCCAGAAGAAGTGCCACTCATTAGATGAATGAGTGTGAAGATCAAACAAAGACTTGTAATGTAGAATAATGTAATTAAACTATAGAATAGTTTAATGAACGGTTATATATCCTTGGTGGCGGATAAAAGTCACTTGTGTAAGATGTAAAGAATAATGTAATTAACAATATTTATAATGAAAGAGGTTATAAGGTTTTAGAACCTGGGAATTGAGAATGTATGTTGTTATATTTCAGTATATAATGATATATGTTCGGATGAATGATGTACTAGTGACGCACAGAATCTGGGTGTGAAGATAAATCAAATTTTGGGGGCGTTACAAGAATTCCTTTAAAACATTTCAAACTTTTGCTGAGGGGTCAAATTGACCATGAACTCTTTCTAGGTTTAATAGCATGACGCTGTAACCCTTCTTTCACAGTCAGTTTACAATCACACAAAAGGTAAACTACCTCTTTCATACGTAGGCGATCAACCCATTGTATAACCCCATTTCGGTGTGTGTTCACCTCAGACTTAATCATTAGATTCTACACCAAAATAATTTGGTTTGGCACAACTTCTTCAAAGAAATCTTGATTTTCTTTTAAACATGACATACCATTTGTCTTAGCCAAATCAAGTAGCTTAGACCATACCAATAAATTGGATATTAACTTGAAACATTCGTCTAGTCAAATCAATTGATATCGACTACTTCTCTAAATTCTTTCGCAATACATCAAAACATTTTATGACGTCATGATACTATACTCTTCACAGTATGTTGAGGACTTCGTTAGTTTATAACTTCATCATTATACATAATACCATAGTGGGTTGTTGATCGTAAGATCGCATCAAACACTAGGTTCAATTGCATTAACAACTCCATCCTTTTACCATCTTTGCATCAAATGCACTGATGATATAAAATTTATTTTGATATTTCAAATCAATTTATGTCTAGCTGAAACAATTAGCATAGACATACCAAGAATAGTCTTTTAAAATCTATTGGTTCCAAAAGTTGAACCAATCCTTTCATTTTCAAAACGCGCACACATAAGCACAATTTCAATAAACTTCAAAATCTAGCATAGCTAGATGACTTGGAATATCCTATTCTCTATCTTCCTTCATTATCTTACATGCAACAATAATTAATCTTCTCTAGCACCTTCAATGCTAAGTCTACTGAAAATACACGCTTTCAGTCTAAACATTCCTATACCTTAATACAGTCCATCAACTTACCACACATTATGAGTTCAAGAACTTTCCACAATAATATGAGTTTAAGAACTTATCCCAAATCACTTATAGGCGCCCTTTCATTTGAAGTGCAAAACATACCATATTATTATGAGTTACGAACTTACCATAAATATGAGTTTCAAGAACTCGCACCTACCTTATCGTTCTCTACCTATCAAGTATATACATAAGAAAAGATTCACCTTCTCGTCATATACATATTAATAACGCGACATATTCCAATGATTATCACTGTAATAAGCTAAGCAGTTGTTACACCAAAGTACAAACCTCTGCCCATAACAAAGGTTCATATAACTCAACTATCATATGAGTCCTCAATTGGAATCTTACAACTTCTAACCTTCTCTTTACTTAAAATGAATTTTCTTTAATTTGTATTATATCCTTCACAACTCAATCTAAGTTCTTCTTCCCGTACTACTTCGTAGTACCATTGATTTATAACATTAGTTATAAATCATCCATCATTTAATAGAACATCTGTTACTACGATTCACTATGATCACGTGGTGATCTTCTTCCTTAATCGTTTAACTCTACGATCTTCTTATCCTTCTCTCTATGATTATAGCCTTAGGTACTCATTCCTAAGGTTTATAACCTATCAGCTCTAATACCACTCTGTAACACCCCAAAATCTGATCTATCTTCACACCCAGATTCTGTACATCACGGTCCCACTTTCTTCCAAACATACATCATTATATAGTGAAATATAACAACATATATTCTCAATTCCCAGGTTCTAATACCTTATAACCTCATTCATTACAAATAATGATAATTACATTATTATTTACATATTACACGAGTGACTTCCATCTGCCACCAAGAATACATAACTGTTCATTAAACTAGTCTATAGTTTAATTTTATTATTCTACATTATAAGTCTTCGCTTGATCTTCACACTCATTTATCTAATGAATGACACTTCTTCTGGATACCGATAAACTTGATCTTTACGGGATCCTTAAGTTCTTCTACTTGTACGCTAAAAATGTTTTTCATTTAAAGCAAGTGTGAGCATTCAATTGCCCAGCAAGTCATAGCAGTTGAACAAACAACTTTAAGAATTCCAACATTCCTTTAGAACTTCAATAACCAAACAAAGGTTATGAAGCAGCTTGAATAATCTCGATTCCTATCATTTTAAAACATTAGTCATATTCATTTTTAAAATACTTTCATTCTTTGACCTTTTTCGTACACATTCTGTCTGGCTAGAATCAATAACACATACTTAACAATAATGATTCATGTATAAACAGAACATTCTTTTATGGAATGGTTCAATCACAGAATAGTTCATCTTATAGAAACACCAAAGTGTTCAAATTGTGGCACAAGGCCTCATATGTTCTACCACCTTGTACAAATATCTCACATTCCCATATAGACATAACTTCTTAAGTTTAACATCTGAGAAGTTTAAGAAACTAGCATTCATTTAGAATATGAATGAAGTTAGGAAACATGCCTTACGCACAGCTACAACTTATGTTAAACTGCTCATTCCAATCCCTATAAAACACATAAGGAAATAACACATACACTAATTAGTCATAGACTTGACTTACGCATTGGTTTACTTAACTTTACTTCTTAAGGTTCGCGTTCTTGCAATCTAAGTTTACACAACAACTTCCTTTACCGGTTTACAGCGTCATGACATATGGATATGAACCACATGTTCATTACATTCTTGATAAATCATATCTTACTTAAGACTTTCGTTATCCATTACATGAACCTCATGTTCATTACTCATTCCTAATGTCAAAGTCATACCGTTCGTTGCGTTCACATCGTCTATACGCTTTACACTTATCTCTCATTACCACAACATAACATTGAAATGTTATTCATTACCCTCGTCACTCAACGTCTAAGGAATCACCATCATAGCAATCCCCCACGTTCGTTTATCGTGACTATGGTCCCCGAATATCGGTTCTGTAACCCGCGTTTACATTCTTTGTGTTTTAATCTCGTTTAATCATTACGTTAAACCTTCATCTAAGGTTTAAATCGCTTGTTTAAGTGTTAAATTCGATTAACTATATGTTTATTAGCTTTCGTTACACTTCCCCCAGGATTTGAAAATTAAAAGCTCATTACTGGGCCTTGCCATGCACCTAATTACTACGTGTCGATTCCTTCTCTTCTCTCTCGTAATACAAAGACTTTCACTAGCGATGCGATGCCACCCTCCCTCCTATTGTTCGTGCTATGGTACGAGATTCCTATGCTCAACTCCCCTTGGTTTTAAATATAATACCACCTTAAATCATGGTCATGGTATGCTATATTTCAAATTTCTAATTCTTGAAAAAAATTTCTAAGTCTTTAATCGTTTTGAGATGCTTACTTTCCGATCTTATAACTTATTCGTTATAACTCGGAACGAGGTCGTTCCAAAGCCATTCTCTTCCTTATCTTACGTACTTTAATCCCCCTTAGACAGAACTTCATTATGAATCCGTTAACATGCCATTCGATTAGCTTAATCTTCATCCTTCGTTCATTTTACATTTTTAACGCTCTTCGTTCGTTCGTCCATAATTCGGTCATCCGAACTCGGAACTCGTTTGTTCTTGAGTCCACGACTCACGTTTTCTATGTTCTCTTATATTCTTATGAAACTCTACTCATTCAGGTTCATTTGCATACTTTCTACTTCTCGTTCGTCTTTTACGAAATTTTTGCCATAACTTCATTATAGCTAAGTTTTAATCCGTTCTTCATGAATGTATCTACTGTTTGTGACACCCCCAAATTCGGGTATCTTCCAACCTGACAGATGGTGCTACATGGTACTTATAACTGTATATGCATTCTATTGAAACGACATCAAAATGTGTGTATCAACGACATTCTTATTACATTAATACCATTACATTCTTTGTTTGTTATACTATAATATATAAAACTTACTAGTTTATTACAAGGTAAACTAATCGTTCATCTTCATCTTGCATTTATCCTTGTCGGATCCCTCGGTTCATTCAGTCCTATCTGCATTCATTTATATGGTTCAAGCAAGAGTGAGCATAACAAGCTCAACAAGTACAACAATTTCTTTTAAACAACATGCTTGAAAATCAGGAATCATATATCTTTAATAACTGAACAATAGTTATGAAGTACTATCGATAATTCAAAATAGCACTTCTTTTCCTTCAAAACGTTTTACAATAACAATATTTAGTAAAACATCAATTCTGGCTAAAGACCATGAGCGTTTCATAATTTCTTTGAAAAGGACAACCCGGTACTAAGTCCATAAGTCCGGTATATCTTACGAGCTATTCTGTGTGATCAGTCCATAGTACTCTATGTTGATCAACACTACATCCTTTAAACGTATGTACGTTTATATTTTGGCAACCTCACGTGCCCATCGAATAATCGATGAAAAATAAATTTATTTATTCATACTCAGGCTTACCTTGAATCTGTACCAAACAATTGGCGTACGATAGCGTTATCAATTCTATATTGAAAGACTTATAACTAAATCAATCAATTCTTCAAAATTAGTCTAGCCGAGTTAAAACTGGCATCGACATTTTCGTAAAATAATTCATGCGTATAATAACATGAATCACTGAAACCTGGCTAACACGAAGGTTAGACAAGCGATAAGAAAAACTTGCCTTCAACGTCTGCTACAGTATAATAACTTTTCCTTTCAGTCTTTATAGTCTCTACAACACATAACCACATAACATACCACAATAGGTCATGAATGAACATACATGGTTCCTAATGAATCTTACCCTTCTTCTCAATCTAATCCTGTATTAGATTTGTTATTATTTGTTCCGGCTTGCCGTTATAATTTACATCTTTCTTACCAATTTCATTCTCTTCTATTACTTAACTAAAATTATTTCAGTAATACAACTCGTTCTGAGTTAATCATCATTCCTCACGAATTACTATCGTTCCTACATTACTATCTGAGACTTGATCATTATTGGATAAGTACACATATTGCATACCGTTCACGTTCACATTCACATTCACATTCAATAGATTTACTTCAACCCTAAAATATCATAATTAAGGTTAAAATATGTCTTAACAATGTTATAATTAAGCTTTAGTTCATTACTAATAAGTTACCATTCATTCATACTTGTAAACTTTCTTCTCTGCCCAAACCCTAGGACTGGCGTTGCGGCGTTGGTCACGATGCGGCACGAGTTAGCAGTAGCCAGACATCCGCAATTGGCGCAACGACGCCAAACTTTACTCTCTCAGCCGCGCTGCGGTGTGACTCTGCAGTAGGTGTATGCACTATATATGGCACTGCAATACCACCAATATACCTTGGGTTGGCACCACGGTGCCAACTCTGTGCGCCAAAAAATTTTGACAGTTTCTCAACTTTGCGAAATTCTCGGATGCATAACTTTTTTGTTATAAGTCCGAATTGGCTCATTCGAAAGCCTATGGTTCAAAAATTACATATTCTACGCGTTCATGCAAATTTTTTTTCTATTTGACTTCTTTTGCTAAAAATTCACCTAATAGTCCATTTTTAACAAAAACGGTAAACGTTCGTGAACGTTCAACGCTCGTTTCTTCGTTCTAAGTCAGAATCCGATCATTTTCGAGTCCACAACTCTATAATGCCAAATAAGACTTGTCTTCATTAAAAATCAATGTTCCCAAGCTCAATATCAAAATTTGACTTCCATTCCGAGAATTTTACGAATTTGACGATTATCGTCCAAACTCGTGAATTCCGCCTTAACTTCATTTTGTAAGATTTGTTCTTCACTTCAAATGGATTCAATCCATCATATTAACCTCTTGACATACATACTTCATTAACTTATAAATATGATAAGTTATTACTTGTTCTTTATGAGTTTATAACTTATAAAAGTATAAACTACTTATGACTTCCTTTCTCAAGACTTATTATATATTAAGTCTTTTAACCACCATTCTTGCTTCATATTACCATACAATCTTATTAAAGTACACATATGAGTAGTTCATATAAGCTCTTCATAAGTTCATAACTTAATTAATTTTGAATTACTTATTCATGACTTATACGGCTTAAGTCCATTGATTAATCATTCTTATCATTCCTTAGCATACATGTTCTACCACTACCCCCTTCTCTAACCATTGAAGAGAAAGAGAATTATGGTTTAAGTTCTTACCTATGAAGATCACTTGTTTAATCCTTGTTCTTCTTCTTGCTTCTTGAACAATGAAAGACTAGCTTTCTAGCTTTTCTAGCTTATTCTCACTTATTCTCACTAACAAATAAGCTCTCAACTTGTTTGAGGAAAAGAACAACCAACAAAATGAATACTAAGCTTGCTATTTATAAGAAAGTCAAAGTTAGGGTATAATGGTCATAAAGCCACTCCACCTCCTTAATCACCTCTTTACTATTCATTACCTAGCTATTAAGTAATCTTGGCCACCACACTTACTTAGCTCTTAAGTATATTTGCTTAGCACATAGCTTATCCTTTACTTGCTCATCAAATTAATTACTTGTCCATCACAACACTTAGCCATTAAGTTACTTGGTCATCACATAAAAGCACTTTGCTTGCTCATCACACATAAGCAGTTTACTTAGCCTTTAAGTTACTTAACTTATCCTTTGCTTAACAGTTAAGTCTACTTGCTCATCACACAAAGTTCTTGATCACCAATTCACCCATATGATCATGGGTTGCCCTATGGATCCTCCTAATCCATTGGATTCTTACTTTGGGCTTAAGGTTTAATTAACCTAACTTATACATTGGGCTTGCATTAACAATTCTTTGGGCTTTATCATTAGCTTGCATTAGGCTTACACATTTTTACACTTGGGCCTTATCAATATCTCATTGGACTTTACAATTTCTTACTCAATCCTACAAGTCCATTACATTTGGGTTAAAGTCTTATAACGTATAAGCTACGTATTCATCTCATATTCTTACTCGTATACTTATGCATATAGGACATACCATTATTCAAACAAACTCATATAATACCTCGTATGATACTCGTATTCATTGCCTCGTACAATACTTACGTATTATACAATCATTGCTTTAATTCATTATACGTATTTAAATTCCTTCTCAGAACTCACTTTCCCTAACCGTTAGGTTTTATGTCCGCAAGCGAAAAACTGTGTTTGCCATAACTGAAATATTATTGGATATTCTATCTCACCTTGATATTCTATCATTACGTATTTCTCAAAAATTCAAAAATAATTCCCGAGCAAAAATGCGTGGATAGTGTTTTTCGAAAAACTTTTATTTTTCGTTTTGGAAATTCAAACACTTTAATTCTACCACGTAGCCAAAATACCATGACATTCAAATAAGTCTAGGTCATAGAACGACCTTCAAATAGCTTACTCCCATAATTAATTAATTAAATTCATTTAATCCACATAATTAAATAAAAATTTAATTATCAAATATCCAAATTTTCTTATTTTCTCCCATAATTATATTCTTCCCCCCTTATAAGGATTCTGTCCCCAGAATCTCGCTACAATTACCTAACTAAATATGGAAAATTTCTTCATCATTTTAATCTCAAGTTTTCACAATGCTTCTTCGACATTGTAGTTCTTTCATTTCACCTTTAACGAAGGTATTATCTTATTTTTCATGACTTGTCACTTCCTATCAATAAATTGAGTTGGAAATTTAAATACTTATTAACTTACTACGCTATCTTCCTCTGATTAATTCTTCCTTTAACTTCAAAATTATTTAAAACTCAAATTCCTCCTTCAAAACAAGATTATACATGATCTTCTCTTTATCCTGCATCATCTTCTTCACTCACTTGCACTCCTCGTTACCTAGTTGTATTTAATTAACTCGTTCCATTATCGTGGATTAAGTCTACGTTGTGAATAACATTTCTACCTCTTCATTCCGTAATTTAACTTTTAGCTCCGTTCTTGTCATCTCCATTGTTAACTCATTCTGAGTCGTTAACATCGATACCTTTTCCCTACGCTTCCTACTTAATGCGTCGACTTCTACGTTTACCTTCCATGTATGATATAACCAATCACAGTCATAACTTCTTATCCATTCTAATCACCTTTTCTACTTCATATTCAACTTCTTCTATGTGGAGATATATTTCAAACTCTTAGAGTCCGTGTATATCTCACACTTCTCCCCGTATAAATATTATCTTCCAATTTTTAATTCTAAAACTACATCTGCCAATTCTAGACCATAAGTAGGATATGCCTCCTCATAATTCTTTAACTGGTGTGATGTATACATAATGACATTGCCATGCTACATGAGCACGCAACCTCGTTTTCTATGTGAAACATCGAGATACACTATAATATCCCCCGTATCACCTGATAAAGACAATACAGATGCCTCACTTAACCTTCCTTTTAGCTCCTAAAAACTATTTTCTCCCTTCTCATTCCAAACATACTGCTCAATAACAAATTTTGTCTATCTCTTTAAGCTACAAATCACACGTACTGAATTCCGTATCCAACTTCTCCCTCCATAGTGTTTCTCACACTAACTCCAAATGTTCAACGTGATCTTCTGACGTCTTAAATTAGACTAGAATATCACCAATGATCATTACTACACGCTCATCAAAATAATATTTGAACACTCTGTGACGCTAATGGTACTTTCAACCATAGCACCTCACAAGAGTACCTATAAATTTGGCACTGACTTGTTCGGCACCCCTTATGGAAAGTCTAACTTCTGCACATTAGTTAACCCAAATGACATAACCAAACACTCATAATAACCCTAACAAGTTCTGAACGTTGTCTTAGGTACATCCTCCTTCCTCCTTACTTTCAACCGACTATACCCCGTACACAAATCTATCTTAGAAAAATTCTTTACTAGTTCCAACTGATCAAATAGATCATCGATCCTGGGCACTGGGTATTTACTCTGAACCGCTAACTTACTCCTATTACGATAGTCAATACGCACCCGTAATGACTCATCATCTTCCTTAACATCCTCCTAACTTGTGTCATGATTAGACAACAAGAGCGTCGCGGTATTTTATTAACGTAAATTACTACATTGGATTTTCTTAGAAAACCAAAGATTAATACTTTTATTCTAACAATTTATTAAAGTTCTATGATTAATCAACCCATTCATACCGAGAATTACTTCAAATTCTCTCAACTTTATCGGTACTTATCTACCGATACTTGCTTACATTCCTTATTCATGAAGTCATTTCCACGAATATAATTAACGAAAGTTATTTCCCCATTCTCTACCTGAACGTATAAAGGTATTTATAATCCTTCCGAAAATGAACTTAATCTCTTAGCAAACTCTCATGCTATAAAAGAAAAGTAGCACTTCAATCAAACAGCACATAAGCATTCATTGTATTGATCGGAATTATACCTTCTACTAAATCCGCTGATGCAACCGCATCATAGTTAACTTACCACTACTAACACCTTTACTTTCCTCCAACCCCTTTTTTGGGAAATTTCTTGCCAAGTGGTTCAACGACCCACATACAAAACAACAATGATTTTTCGTAGGATTAGGACAATTGGGTAATATATGACTCTCATGTCTATAGTTATAATAAACCGATTTCCCTTTTAGATAGACTACTAGATGAGTCTTTCCACATGTCTAATATACCTCAATCCTACGCTTAGGATCCCCTTGTTCCCCCTCCAGTATTCCCGGAGTTAAAATTCTTTCTTTTTGGCATACTATCACTACCACTGGCACTCTTTACCTTGGTTCCTCCCTCTCCCTTTCTCTTATTCTTCTTCTCTTTGTGGTATTGAGTCAACGCCTCACTACCACCCTCTGCTATAATCACCTTCTCCAGAATCATCCCATAGGAAACACTCTGGAAGACCAAAATCCTACTATATAGCCAGGGTCTCAGGCCCTACTTAAACCTACGAGCCTTCCACTCCTTAGTATCCACTTGATGTGGAGCAAACTTTGCCAATTCATTGAATCTGGCCACGTACTGGGGAACCATCATGTCCCCTAGTTTAAGTTCTAAGAACGTAATCTCCCTCCTCCCCAACATACTTGTAGGGAAATAATTCTCCACGAAAACTTTCTTGAATTGTTCCCACGTTACCGCATCTATTATAGCCTCACCCTGGTGAGCCTCCCACCAAAAGTTGGCTTCCCCTTTCATCCTGTAAGTCGCAAAATAAGTCTTTTGCGCCTCACCTACGTTTTGTAATAAAAAATGCCTTCTTTATTTCTATTACCCATGTCTGAGCTTCTAATGGGTTCGTCGTTACTTTGAACTCTGGCAGACCTACGCTTTAAAATTCTTTAAAGGTAGTCATTCTGGCAAACCTAGGTTCGGCGGGTACTCTACCCCCTGTTTAGTTAATTGTAGTCGTTATAAATTAACGAACTCTTGCATAGGGTTGTTTTGACCCCCTTGATTTTCATTACGTGATTCTGCTTCCTGATTATGTTGTCTTCTTCTTGACGGCATTTAAATAAAATTTCATTATTATTTATTTACTTACTTCGTTATTATTCGCCATGTAACAACTCATACCATAACAAAGCATATTAAATGAAAACTTCATTATATTCATATGCTTCTTCATAGTCTGAAACTATTTACACTTTACTTCCATAGCCAACGACTATTACATTTCTATCCTGCAATTGAACTTCTCAAAAGTTGGGATTTACAAAAAGACTACCCTTTTATACAAAAGAGGGTTTTACGTCACTACACATAAATTTATTTACTCTAGACTTCTAATAATGCATAACAAATATCCTCGTGTTTTTCTTATTCATGAATCATCGCCACAAAGATCCCGACTAATAGTATATTGAGTCTGCCCCGACTCTATGGAATAACAAGCAACTTTCTGCTTGAAATCCTTATGAGCACTCTTATGGATGTAAGACATTTGTGCTATCTTCCGGTCCTTCTCGTCCAGTTTCATACAAAGCTTTACCACTTCGTTCATATAATCCCTAGCCTTATTTATTATGAGCACCTTCTCGTCATGCTCTGACTCAAAATCTTCTTCTGCAGACTCCTTCGCTAAATAAAGAGCACTAATCTCTTCATTCTGATTCTACACAACTATACTCAGTTGCAAATTCCTATCAAGCACTGCCAGATACAATGATCTCATTGCATTTGGAGGTGATGACTCTAATGTAGGTACCACTGTATTAACCGATGTTACCTCCATTCCTTCCTCCACATCGTTCATCAGACTAAGGTATGACGCTATATCCATATCTCCTTCAGAGTAGTCCTCCTCAGAAAAGTACTCCACTGTCTCCGACTCCTCTAGAATCACTAATGGTACCTCCGCTACTGGCATGGGTACAGGCGCTACTCTATTCACAGTTTCTTCGCTCACCGCTTGTATATCTCTATACATCAAGCTATCGATCGACATCCTACAATAACACATATGTTGATTAGTACATAACACCCAATAGTATAAGCACAAATCATATTTAATTTATTTAAGGTTACTTTCGATCCTTTAAATCTTTCGGTACTGAGTTTACTCAATACCTTATTGACTCATTCAACTTAAGTAAAGCTCGGGTTTACTTCCTTCGGACTTTTCTTCCTTAACGAGGTTATTAGCCTAAGGTTCTTCCCCCCTTAAGTTTTATAACCTCATGCTTTGATACCAACCTGTGATGCCCCCAAATCCGGGTATCTTCCAACCCGACAAATGGTGCTACACGGTACTTATAACTGTGCATTCATTCTATTGAAATGACATCAAAATGTGTGTATCAACGACATTCTTATTACATTAAAAATATTACATCCCATTCCCAAGTTCTAAAACAATTTCATTCTTTGTTCGTCATACTATAATATATACAACTTACTAGTTTATTACAAGGTAAACTAATTGTTCATCTTCGTCTTGCCTTTATCCTTGTCGGATCCCTTGGTTCATTCGGTCCTAGCTGCATTCAAATGGTTCAAGCAAGAGTGAGCATAACAAGCTCAACAAGTACAACAATTTCTTTTAAACAACATGCTTGAAACACAAGAATCGTATATCTTCAATAACTTAACAATAGTTATGAAGTACTATCGATAATTCACAATAGCACTTCTTTTCCTTCAAAACGTTTTACAATAACAATATTCAGTAAAACATCAATTATGGCTCAAGACAATGAGCGTTTCATAATTTCTTTGAAAAGGACAACCCAACACTAAGTCCGTAAGTCCGGTATATCTTAAGAGCACTTCTGGGTGATCAGCCCATAGTACTCTATGTTGATCAACACTACATCCTTTAAATGTATGTACGTTTAAGTTTTGGCAACCTCGAACGCCCATCGAATAATCGATGAAAAATACATTCGTTTATTCATACTCAGGCTTACCTTGAATCCGTACCAAACAATTGTTGTAGGATAGTGTTATCAATTCTATATTGAAAGACTTGTAACTAAATCAATCAATTCTTCAAAATTAGTCTAATCGAGGTAAAACTGGCATCTATATTTTTGTAAAACAATTCATGCGTAAAATAACATGAATCACTGAAACCTGGCTAACACGAAAGTTAGACAAGCGATAAGAAAAACTTGCCTTCAACGTCTGCTATAGTATAATAACTTTTCCTTTTAGTCTTTATAGTCTCTACAACACATAACCACATAACATACCATATTAGGTCATGAATGGACATACATGGTTCCTAATGAATCTTACCCTTCTTCTCAATCTAATCCTGTATTAGATTGTTATTATTGGTTCTGGCTTGTCGTTATAATTTACATTGTTCTTACCAACTTCGTTCTCTTCTATAACTTAACTAAAATTATTTCAGTAATACAACTCGTTTCGAGTTAATCATCATTCCTCATGGCTTACTATCATTCCTACGTTACTATCCGAGACTTGATCGTCATTGGTTAAGTACGCATATTGCATACCGTTCACGTTCACATTCAATAGATTTACTTCAACCCTAAATGACCATAATTAAGGTTAAAACATATCTTAACAATGTTATAATTAAGCTTTAGTTCATTACTAATAAGTTACCATTCATTCATATTTGTAAACTTTCTTCTTTGCCCAAACCACAGGATTGGGCTGCATGTTGCTTGGGTCATAGCCTTTACATCTCATATTTGCAGTGCGAGTTAGCGATAGTCATCATCTAGAATTGGTGCTGCGACATGACTCTGCGAGGTGTGTGTGACCAGATATGTATACTGCAAAGACCACTAATATATATACCTTGGTTGGCCATGGCTGACTCCTCATGCACCGAAAATTTTGACAGTTTATCAACTTTGCGAAATTCTCGATCGCATAACTTCTTCGTTAGAAGTCCGAATTGGCTTGTTCAAAAGCCTACGGTTCACAAATTACATATTCTATGGGTTTATGTAAGAATTTTATCTATTTGACTTCGTTTGCTAAAAATTCACCTATTAGTCCATTTTTAACAAAAACGGTAAACGTTCGTGAACGTTCAACGCTCGTTTCTTCGTTCTAAGCCAAAATCTGATCATTTTCAAGTCCACAACTCTATAATGCCAAATAAGACTTGTCTCCATTGAAAAGCAATGTTTCCAAGCTCAATATCAAAATTCGACTTCCATTCCGAGAATTTTACGATTTCGACGATTATCTTCCAAACTCGTGAATTCCGCCTTAACTTCATTTCGTAAGATTTGTTCTTCGCTTCAAATGGATTCAGTCCACCATATTAACATCTTGACATACATAATTCATTAACTTATAAATATGATAAGTTATTACTTGTTCTTTGTTAGTTTATAACTCATAAAAGTATAAACTACTTATGACTTCCTTTCTCATGACTTATTATAGATTAAGTCTTTTAACCACCATTCTTGCTTCTTATTATCATACAATCTTATTAAAGTACACATATGAGTAGTTCATATAAGCTCTTCATAAGTTCATAACTTAATTAAGTTTGAATTACTTATTCATAACTTATACGGCTTAAGTCCATTGATTAATCATTCTTATCATTCCTTAGCATACATGTTCTACCACTACCCCCTTCTCTAACAATTGAAGAGAAAAGAGAATTATGGTTTAAGTTCTTACCTATTAAGATCACTTGTTTAATCCTTGTTCTTCTTCTTGCCTCTTGAACTATGAAAGACTAGCTTTCTAGCTTTTCTAGCTTATTCTCACTTATTCTCTCTAACAAATAAGCTCTCAACTTGTTTGAGGAAAAGAATAACCAACAAAATGAATACTAAGCTTGCTATTTATAAGAAAGTCTAACTTAGGGTATAATGGTCATAAAGCCACTCCACCTCCTTAATCACCTCCTCACTATTCATTACCTAGCTATTATGTAAACTTGCCCACCACACTTACTTATCTCTTAAGTATACTTGCTTAGCACATAGCTTATCCTTTACTTGCGCATCAAATTAATTACTTGGCCATCACAACACTTAGCCATTAAGTTATTTGGTCATCACATGAAAGAACTTTACTTAGCCTTTAAGTTACTTAACTTATCCTTTGCTTAACCCTTAAGTCTACTTGCTCATCACACAAAGTTCTTGATCACCAATTCACCCATATTATCATGGGTTGCCCCATGGATCCTCCTAATCCATTGGATTCTTACTTTGGGCTTAAGGTTTAATTAACCTAACTTATACATTGGGCTTGCATTAACAATTCTTTGGGCTTTATCATTAGCTTGCATTGGGCTTACACATTTCTACACTTGGGCTTTATCAGTATCTCATTGGACTTTAAAATTTCTTACTCAATCCTACAAGTCCATTACATTTGGCTTAAAGTCTTATAACGTATAATCTACGTATTTATCTCGTATTCTTACTCGTATACATATTCATATACGACATACCATTATTCATACAAACTCGTATAATACCTCGTATCATACTCGTATTCATTACCTTGTACAATACTTACGTATTATACAATCATTACTTTAATTCATTATAAGCATTTAAATTCCTTCTCGGAACTCACTTTCCCTAACCATTAGGTTTTAAGTCCGCAGGCAAAAAATTATGTTTGCCATAACTGAAATATTATTGGATATTCTATCTCACCTCGATATTCTATCATTACGTATTTCTCAGAAATTAAAAAATAATTCCCGAGCAGAAATGCGTGAATAGTGTTTTTCAGAAAATTTCTCGGAAAACTTTTATTTTCGTCTTGGAAATCCAAACACTTTAATTCTACCACATAGCCAAAATACTACGACATTCCAATAAGTCTATGTTATAGAACGACCTTCAAATAGCTTTTATGTAAATATTTTTTGATATTTCGTGTTTCCTTTACCGATTAACTTTTATGTAATCTTCGGATCTTCGAAAAACTGAAAAACACTTTTTGACGTTAAGCGTTTTTCTTCACGTTTTCCCCTAACGTAGTTAAGCGAATAAAAAGTACATAACAATATTTTTCGTCATTTTTATTTTGTCCGATTTTTGCACATTTTTCGAGAAAAACTTTTATCGGCTTACTTAACTTTTCATGATATATTATCGTCAAATTTTTTGACGGAATGTCATTTCGACATACCAAACTCTCATAAAGTCTTAGGTTATTCAAACCCTAACCCTTAGGGTTTTGTCGGGTAAATAGTGTCTATTTCATCTTTTTCCCCAAAAATATTTTGTTCCCGGAAAAATTTTATTTTCGTCTTGAAAATTCTTACTCATTCAGTTTAGCTCGTAACCAGAATCCTCCCGTATTAGAATCATCCTAGGTTCTAGAATGATTTTTAAACATATAACACATAATATTATTAATAAAAATTCATCTTATTAATAATTAATTCTCTAAATCTTAAATTCTGGACAATCCAATTTTTCTAGTTGTCACATTCTTCCTCCCTTATAAAAATTCCGTCCTTGGAATTTCTAAACCACACCCATTCCCGGGTCATCACATTCACCACTTCCTCACAAAATTTCATCCTCAAAATTTTAACTAACCCTTCTTCTCAACTTTTCTTCAAATAAGTCCGTATCTTTCAAACATTCCCTAACCTTCATAACTTATCAAGAATTATGAAGTAGAATGACCAACGAGGAATATAAGAATTCCTTTAAAACATTTCATACTTTTGCAGAGGGGTCAAATTTACCATGAACTCTTACTAGGTTTAACAGCATGACGTCGTAACCCTTCTTTCATGATCAGTTTACAATCACACAGAAGGTAAACTACCTATTTCATACATAGGTGATCAACCCATTGTATAACCCCATTTCTTCGTTCTAAGTCAGAATTTGACCATTTTCGAGTCCAAAATGCAAACTTAGACTATTCTCCATCGAAAACCAACGTTTCCGAGTTCAATGGTGAATTTTGACTTTCATTCCGAGAATTTAACGATTTCGATGATTATCATCTAATCTCGTAAATTTTTCCATAACTTCGTTACTTGAGATTTTTACACCGTTCCAAATGGATTTCTTCCATTAACACAACATATAACATCTAAGCCTACAAATGATGGTTTTAAACTAGAATTGAAGAGATGAAGAATAATGGTTAAAGGTTTATTACCTTTGAAGTTCAAGCTTGGTTCTTCTTCTTTCTTTTTAAATTCTCAAAAATTTAGCTCTTACTTTTCTCTCAATATAAGATGTTTGTGAAATTTGAACAAAGCAAAATGAACCTACAACTTTCTTATTTATAGGATTTTCCAAGTGAGGGTTCAATAGTCATTTAGGCCCTTCCACCTCCTTACTTCACCTCCTTACTATTCCTATCTTCGTCACCAAGTAAATCACTTTACTTGGTCACCAAGATGGCTGGCCATGTGCTCCATGGGGCCCACATGGGTTGTCCCATAGGTTTTTCTTATTCGGTAACCCATCGGTTCGATCCACGGGTCCGGTTCTTGGTTTGGGCTTAGGTTTTAATAACTTTGGGCTTAACATTTGAGTTTGCATTTCAATCATTGGGCCTTAACAAGTTTGCACTTGGGCTTGCCCAATTCTTACACAAATCTTACCCGTCCATTACAATTGGTTTAAAGCTTTTAACGTATAGTCTACGTATTCTTCTCGTATACTAATTCATATAATCATTCATCATATACGATATACCATCTTTCATACATATTTGTATAATACCTCGTGTTATACTCTTATTCATTGCTTTGTATAATACTATCTTATTATACAATCATTATTTATTCAATATTCACTTTCCCTAACATTCTCGAACTTAGTACGCAGGCAAAAAATTATGTTTGTCATACTTGAATTATTATTACATCATCCATCCTTCTTTATTATTATATCGTTATGTATTTCTCAAAAGTTCAAAAATAATTCCCGAGCAGATATGGATGAATAGTGTTTTTTAGAAAATTTCTCGGAAAGCATTTATTTTCGTCTTAGAAATTTAAACACTTTAATTATTTCACGTAACCAGAATACTACAATATTTCGATACTTTTAGGTTATAGAACAACCTTCATCTTGCTTACTCATTAATAATAACATATAATATAATTTTATTCATTAGTTAACCAAATAAAATTATTTTACAATTAATCCAATTTTCACATTCGTTACATTCACCCCCCTATAAGGATTTTGTCCCCAGAATCTCGCTTTAATTAATAACTGAGGGTAATTCTTCATCATATTTTCTTCAAGTTCCCACGTCGCTTCTTCGGCATCGTGTTTCTTCCATAACACCTTTACTGAAGGTATAACTTTATTCCTCAGAACTTACTATTTTCTATCGATGATTTGAATTGACATCTCTTCATACGTTAAGTCTTTCTCAATATGAATACGCTCATACTTTATTACATGTATATAGTCTGGCTTATAAAGACGTAACACAGATACATGAAACACATTATGTATGTGTTCCAAGTCTGGAGGTAATGCTATCATGTAAGCCACCTCTCCTACCCGTTTTAATATTTAGAAAGGTCATATAAACCTTGGACTTAATTTTCCCTTCTTTCTAAAGCGTATATTTCCTTTCCAAATAGATAAATTTAAAAATACATACGAGCCTACTTCAAACTCTCAGTTTACTCGATGTAAATCCGCAAATTTCTTTTATTTGTCTTGAGCTGCTACTAGACGCATTCGTATCAACTTAACTATATCCGCTGTTTGTTGTACCAATTCAGTTCCTAGCATTCGATTTTCTCCTACTTCATCCCAACACAATGTTTTTCTGCACTTCCTTCCATATAAAGCTTCGTAAGGCGGCATGCCTATGCTCGCATGATAACTGTTGTTATACTCAAACTCTACTAATGGTAGATGATCATCCCAACTACCTTTGAAATCCATGACACAATATCTTAACATATCTTCCAGCGTCTAAATTGTCCTTTCGCTCTACCCATCAGTTTGTGAATAATATGATGTACTTAACTTCAACTGCGTTCCCAACTATTCTTGCAGACTCCTCCAAAAGTTTGATGTGAATCGTGGATCACGATCTAACACTATCAAAACTGGTACTCCATTTCTGGAAATAATTTCCTTAACATAAAGTTTAGCTAACTAATCTAAGTTATACTTAACCCTTATTGGCAAAAAGTGAGCCGACTTCGTCAATCGGTCCACTATTACCCAAATAACGTCATACCCTTTCTGAGTAATCGGAAGTCCCACCACAAAGTCCGTTGTGATATGATCCCATTTCCATTCTGAAATCTCCAATAACTGTAACAAGCCACTTGGTCATTGATGTTCGGCCTTAACTTTTTGACAAGTTAAGCACATACTCACATATTCTGCTATCTCTTTCTTCTTGTTCGGCCACCAAAAACTCTGTCGAAGGTCTTGATACATCTTAGTACTACCAGGATGAATCGAGTACCTCGAACTATGATCCTCTTGTAATACTTCCTCCTTTAATTCTGTCTCATTCGGAACCCAAATTCTTCCTTCAAATCTTAATAATCCCTCATTATCAAGAATATACTTTATTTCTTTTTCATTTGCTAGCGGCTTCTTCATTTGATCACACTCAACATTTCTAAGCTATACTTCCTTAACTCTCTCTACAATGGTAGATCGAATCTCCGTTGTAAACAATCTCTGACCCGATTCACTTGGTAACTTCACCTCTAATTCCATTCGATCCATCTCTGTTATTAACTCAGTTTAAGTCATTAACATAGACAACTTTTCCCGACCCTTCCTTCTTAAGGCGTCGACCACTATATTGGCTTTTCTTAGGTGATACTGGATATTGCAATCGTAATCCTTTATCAACTCCAGCCATTTCCTTTGTCTCATATTTAAGTCCTTTCGTGTGAAGATATATTTTAGACTCTTATGGTCCGTGTATATCTCACATTTCTCTCCGTAAAGATAATGTTTCCATATCTTTAAAGCAAATACTACCGCGGCCAGTTCCATATCATGAGTAGGATAAACTTTCTCATAATCCTTAAACTGCCGTGATGCATACGCAATAACGTTGTAATGTTGCATGAGCCCGCAACTAAGTCCTCTATGTGAAGCATCGCTATAAACTATAAAATTCCATGTATCATCGGGTAAAGATAATACAGGTGCTTCACTCAACCTTTTCTTCAGTTCTTGAAAACTATCTTCACACTTCTCAGTCCACACATGCTTCACTGTCTTCCTTGTCAAATTAGTCAACGGAGTAGCTATCATAGAAAAATCTTGGATGAATCTTCGATAGTATCCCGCTAACCCTAGGAAACTCCGTACCTCAATTGGTGTTTTTAGATGTTCCCAATTAATCACTACTTCAACCTTCATTGGGTCCATTTAAATTCCATCCCGGTCGATAACATGTCCTAAAAATTGTACCCTTTCTAGCCAAAATTCACACTTAGTGAATTTCACATATAACTTTTCCTTCATTTGTGTCTCCAACACTAACCTTAGGTGTCCAGCATAATCTTCTGGCATCTTAGAATAGACTAGAATATCATCAATAAACACTACAATGAACTTGTCCAACTATGGTTTGAACACTTTGTTAATCATATCCATAAATGCAGCTGGTGCATTTGTCAACCCAAATGACATCACCAGAAACTCATAATGGTCGTAACGAGTTCTGAATGTTATCTTTGGTACATCCTCCTTTCTAACCATCAACTGGTGATACTCCATTCGTAAATCTCTCTTAGAAATATACTTTACCCCTTTCAACTGATCAAAAAGATCATCGATCCTGGGCAATGGGTTTTTATTCTTTATCGTTAACTTGTCCAACTCTCGATAGTCGATGCAAAGTCTTAACGATCTGCCCTTCTTCTTCACAAAAAGTACCGATGCTCCCCATGGCGAAACACTCGGTTGAATATATTTTATGTCCAACAGTTCTTATAACTGAACCATCAACTCCTTCATCTCCAATGACGCCATACGGTGCAGTGCCTTTAAAACTTGTGCAGCTCCTGGCACAATATCTATTACGAATTTGATCTCCCTATCTGTCGGAAGACCTGGTAATTCGCTTGCAAATACATCCAAAAATTCCTTAACTATAGGTATTTGTTCCATCGTTGCTCCCACTCTCTGGGTATCATCAACATGACACAAATAACCTACTAATCCTTTCCTCAACAATTTCCTAGTTTGTGTTATAGTAAGACAACACGAACACCTTGGTGATTTATTACCGTAAAACACTACATGAGGTTGTCTCAACGTTATAATATTTACACTCTTCTTTTGGCAATCTATAATCACACCATAGTTAAAAAACCAATCCATCCCGAGAATTACATTGAATTCTCCCAACTTTATCGGTATCAAATTTGTCGATAATTTATAACCTTGTATTTCTACACAACAACCCTTATGAATATTTTTAATAGGAATTATTTCTTCATTTGCTACCTTGATATTCAAAGGTATAGGCAATCTTTCGGGAAGTAATCCTAACCGTTTAGCAAAATCACATGCTACAAAAAAACAAGTAGCACCCAAATTAAACAACACATAAGTATTTATATCGTTGATCAAAATAATACATCCAACTACATCCCTTGATGCAACTGCATCTTCGACCGTCATGTTAATGGTGCGGGCCATCAGCCTACTCGTTTGAGTTGGACCACTAATAGCTAACTTACCACTATTACTGCCTTAGTCCCATCCCTCCCCTTCTTCAGGTAATTCTTCGCTATGTGATCAATTGATCCACATACGAAGCATCCATGGTTCTTCTTTGGACTTGGACAGTTAGGCAAAATATGCCCCTCCTATCCACTGTTGTAGCATACTGACTTTCCCTTGAGACAGATTCCTAAATGAGTCTTCCCACAGTTCTTACATGCCTACATCCTCTTCTTAGGATCTACTTGCTTTACTCCGGTATACCTAGAGTTAAAACCCTTCCTCTTTTGCCCGTTGCCACCACCACTGGCTCCCTCGGTTTTCACTCCCCCATCTACCTTATTCTTATTTTTCTTCTCCCTATGGTATTGGCTTAAAGCCTAATTATCTCAGAAATTATTTCCTTCTCCATAATGGTTCCAAAGGAAGTACTTTGACACTGATATACGGCTATAGAGCCAGGGTTTCAAGCCCTGCTCAAATCTCCTTGCCTTCTTTACCTCCGTATCAACTTGGTGTGGAGAAAACCTCGCCGGTTCATTGAACTTTGTAACATATTTGGGAACAATCATTTCCCCCTGTTTCAGTTCCAAAAATCTCATCTCCATCATCCCTTGCATACTCGTTGGAAAGTAGTTCTCGAAGAAAATCTCCTTGAACTGTGTCCATGTTAAATTTTCTATCTCATCCCTAGCCTGGTTTTCCTCCCACTAGAAGTTGGCCTCTCCCTTCATCATATAGGTAACAAAAGAAACCTTTTGCCCCTCATCGACATTTGCAATAACAAATGCCTTCTCTATTTCTTTCACCCAAGTCTGGGCTTCTATAGGGTATGTAGTTCCTTTGAACTCTGGCGAAACTACACTCTTAAAATTCTTAAACGTAGTAGCTCGTACTACCGCATAATTTATAGGTATATTCGCCCTATTTTGGTTAAAAGCTGTGACAACCCGAAAAATTAGATTATCCAGAATTTAAGAGTTATAGAATTAGTTATTAATAAAATGAATTTTTATTAATACTATTCTATGCTATGTGTTTATTAATCATTCTAGAACCTGGGATGATTGTTAATCGAGAGGATTCTGGCTACGAGCTAGATTGAACGAGTAAGAATTTTCAATACAAAAATGAAAGTTTTCCAGAAACAAAATATTTTCCGTGGAAAAAGACGAAATAGGCACTATTCATCCGTTTCTGCTTGGAGATTTATTTTGAATTTTTGAGAAATGCGTAATGATAAAATTCTGAGACGAGATGGAATATTCAATAATATTTCAGTTATGGCAAAAATGAAGTTTTCGCCTGCGGACTTAAAACCTAAGGGTTAGGAAAAGTGTGTTCCGAGAATTTTATGATTTCGTATAATAATTAGAGGTATTATGTGTAAGAAATACGAGTATAATACTAGTTATTATACGAGTATAGTATGAAGATTAGTACGACGTATAATACGAATATCGTATGAACGATATACGGAGAGAATACGAGAATGGAATGCGTAGAATATGATTAGTCTAAATGGACTTTAAGTTCATGGACTTTGAAGAATCCAAGTGGACTTGGATTATATCAAGCCCAATGGAATGTGTAATCAAGCCTAGGGTAGTCCTAGTAAGAATTAATGTAAGGCCCAGTGTTAGATTTAATTAAGCCTAATCCAAGAAAATAAATCGCGGATCGAACCGATGGGTCACCGGATGGGTAAAACCCATGGGCATGTGGGGCGGCCACTTGGCCACCAAGTAAGGGTGGTGGCCAAGTAAACTTGGTGCCTAAACATAGGAATAGTAAGGAGGTTAAGGGGGGCGAAATTGTGATAAACCGGGATTTCGAATAATCAAAATTTTACGAATAAATTTTTTTTTTATATCGACAAAGGATCGTTAATAAGTGTATCGAGAATTGGTGAGACGAAGTCTCTAGAATTAGTCAATTTGTGTATCGATCGAGAAAATAGAGTAAAGTTGAGCTTAATGACTTTTAGAAACCCTAACCCTAAAATTCATAGGGATTCGATAGAAAATACAATTAAAATAGTTGTATTAATAATTGCGTGTTTGTTCTGTATGACCTTAATGATCAAAAATTAATTGGATAAGGTTTAATTTTATTAAAACCCTAATAAGGGATTAGAAACCCTAATCTCAGTTGTAGAAAACCCTAATGTGTTGTAGAAAACCCTAATTTCAAAAATCTAGATTTGTAAATCTTAAATTAGGAAACCCTAATTCTAATTGGTAGACCTAATGGATTAATTAAACATAAATATGATTAGAAATCACTAATTATATTTTTGTAATTTAAATTTCTATTTTAGAAACCCTAATTTTATTTTAGAAAATTATTTTTCTAATTAAACCCTAAATTTGAAAATTGTGGGAGCTAGAAATTTTAAAACCTAAAGGGTTCAATTTCTAAACCCTAATCCAAGTTCCAAACCCTAAGGATTTGTACAATTCCATGTTTGCCATTAGAATAAATTTGCTAATGTCAAAATTCCCTTTATGGATATTTTATTAGATTACTTGTATATTTTGCCAAATCATGAGTTGGTGAACAACTTTGTTGACCTTGTGAGCACAAATCATCTCGCCTCCAAATTAAAAATGCCACCATATATATGTATCTAAGTGATTATATATGGATTCAAGAGAGAAAAATCACAAAATTTGGTCATTTGTCCAACCTAGCTCTCACCAACTCTTATATCTCTTTCAACCTCCGAAAATTTCTAAGTATTCACCCCTAACTCAAATTTCTAGATCAATCATAAACAGATTGGAGAGCCAAGAATCAAAATCAAAGTTCAAGAGAGGTATAAACCCTAATTTTGAAATCCTTCAATTCCTTGTTAAATGTTGTAATTGATTGTTCAAAGATGTGTAATAAGGTGTCAATTGATGTTCTGGGTTGTTAAATCCATGACCCATAACATCAAAGTTCACGAATTTAGAGTTTTTCAAAATCTGGAAATTCGAAAACTGTGTTTTTCAGTCAAATGTCAGATCTTATTACTCCGTGTGTGTTAAGTGTTTTTGATGTTTAAAACTTGTAACATGTAGCCTGATGTGTGTTCTTTAAGTTGCAAAAAGAATCAGACCCAGATCTATTATAGATCAAAAGTTATAGACGGTCAAAACCCGTTGACCGAAATCTGTCAAGAACACGAACCCAGAAATTTTGAGCCTAACTTCCGTGTTCAAGTTTGACCGAATATATCTAGCTCCTGTTTTTATGTTTTAGTGTTATTATGCTTTATAGTTGTAGTACTACATATTGTCTACAAACTGGAGTTGATAGATCACGTAAATCATGGCCAGAACATAGATTAATTTAAGTTTGAAAGTGACCACTCAATCTGCTTTTGGCCCGTAAACCGTCTCGACAAAGAACTTTGGAGGCTTTGATCTTCTTGTTGTGATGTTGTTTAACCAAAGTGTTGGTTGAATGTTGTAGTGTGACATATTTTCTACATGCTCAAAGTTTTAGATAAAGATAGAACATGCTCAGATTGAGAGATAAAGTTTGGTCAAACTAGACACCTCGCAAATTATTTTAGGAAAATTCGGTTTGGCTCAAGAACACCTATAGCGATGTAAAAAGTGTCACTATAGGCTTTTAGTGACTTGGATTATTTATTTTATTTTCCTAATATTCCGAAAATTAATAAAAATTAGAAATAAATTCTAAAATTACTAAAATGGTTTTAAAAATTATTTTAAATTATGAAAAATAATTTCTAATTAATTGAATATTTTTCTTTAATATTTATAATTATTTAAATATTAAAGGTATTTAATTTATTTAATTAGTGTATTAAATAAATTAGAGAAAAATTATTTAATATTAAAAAAATCATTTTAAATAAGAAAATGTATTTAAAAATATTTTGAGTTATAAAATGTAACTTTTGATATTTTTGGAGAATTTTCATTAATAATTTAATATTAATGATATTAGATTTATTTGATTTTAAAATTAAATAAATAAGATAAAATGATTTAAATGATTTAAAAATCATTTTAATTGAGAATAAAGTGTTAGAAAATATTTTAAATTATAAAATATAATTTTCAATATTTTTGGAGAATTTTATTAATAAATTAATATTAATGATATTTGATTTATTTAATTATGATATTAAATAAATGAATTAAAAATGATTTTATTGATTTAAAAATCATTTAAAAATGAGAAAAATTTTAAAAATATTTTAAGTTATAATTAATGACTTTTAATATTTAGATGATAATTTCATTAATATTTATATATTAATGGTGGTGATTTAAAAATGATTTTAATTACTTTAAAAATCATTTAAGTGGAATATTGTTGATTTAAAATATTTTAAGTTATTGATAATAACTTTAATATTTTGATAAGTATGTTATTAATATTTTAATATTATTAAATATTAATAATGATAAGATTATTTGATAATTAAATCATTTAAAATGATTCCGATGTTTGAAAATTATTATAAATTATAATAATTGCTTGATAATTATTAAAAGCTTCCTAAAAATATTATAATTGATAATTGACTTATCTAAATTAATATTGAAGCTTAGAGACCAAGTTTAATGGACAATCAATGTGTTAATTGTTTGGATAGGGTGACCGTAACACCGAGAATGGACCAAGTCCAACCAGATCGATATAGTTAGACTTGTTATGTGTTTATATAGGTTATAAACACTGATGTGGCTATGTGGTAATGTGCCTAGGAGAAGTTTGACTGTGAACTACAAAGTTATTACGTGTTATGAATAATTGTGCTAATTGTAAGACCGATATTATTGGTTATAGGTCTTTCAAAAGCGTATAAGTATTTTGTAGTAGTCAGAATCAAATTAGGAAAGGCAAGTTTCCTAACTCAACCTCGAGTTAAATTTATTCAATTATTATAGTGGTTAATTATGGTTAATTACACCACATCCATGGAATTTATTGTTGATTATTCGCAGTTAGTGCATGCTTAATAATTCAAATTGAATTATTGATTCAGAAATATATATTTGTAGAATAACCGTTGTTGGATATTCATATCTCAGAGAAGTTAGAATTGACAATACGTATAATTCTCTGCTTATTGTCAAATTATACTTTGAGAATTGTCTTAGCTAATTATTCGCTAGATTTAATATTAGTTAGAGCTTGATAAGTTCGAGAAGAGAATTCAATTATTATTGATAGATCGATGCCAATTATTTCTTAAGATCGAGAAGTAAATAGAATTTGAAATCACAAGATTTCGTTGTTAAAATCAAAATCTTGATTCTGAGACTGAGAAGAACAACCTTTTTTAAAAAGGGAATATCATTAAATCGTATATTCGATCATTGCGCACGACTTAAGTATTTTGCATAATATAGGGTATAATAAGCTGATCACTTGTTATACTTGCAGAGGGGTATGATTTAATCTTTACTATTATCTCGACACACTGGGTATATCAAAGTATAACTTTGATAGTTACTCGAGAAGAGAAGTTCAAGATCCAATGGATCGCTCAGTATAAATCTGGAAAACATTCAACTTTGATATTTCGTAGAATTGATTCTTGATTATTCATTAGAATATCGTAGAAACTTTGAAAGCGTTGTACTCTTTCATTATTGAATTATTATGTTGTATAGAATACGAGAAGACTTGTTATTGAATAACGATTTGTTCAGTTATTTCAAAGTTCCCCGAACTTTGGTTTCATTCTATCAAAATAGATAGTCCGGTGATTTGAATACTTATACATTTATTGTATGTATTAACTCATGGGCAAATTTGTTGCTCACCCTTGCTAAATAAAACATTTCACTAGGGACTAAGTGGCGGGGAGGTGTCAAAGAATAAAGGCAAAGGCGCTTGTAATAAACTAGTTATGATTAACATATTTATTATGTTGTATTTGTAAACCCTTTTGTATATCCAAAGGGTATGTTTGTAAAGTTAAGGTTAGTGAACCCGGTGATGTATTATTATTAAACTCTGATAAAACCTTATGAAAGTTACTATCTATATATATTATGGGTAGTTAAATGTTAATTATAGTGTGGATCGTGAACACCAAACTCGGGGGTCAGGTAACCCGGATTTGGGGCGCCACAGTTAGTATCGAGAATGTAGTGATCAAGGTATCACCAACTGATAGTAGAGATGTAGGTTATAAACCTTAAGTGGGGTGGGGAAAAACCCTAGGATTATAACCAAAAGCGAGATAGAGAATACTAGAATAGAGTACTAAGTGAGAGATTGCCAAAGTGCAAGGATAGTGATAAATGTAGACACATAGTGTGAGAATGTTGTACTGGTGAAGTACTGATCAAGTTGTTTAAACTAATTGTAGGATGTCTGGAAAAGACGAAATGGGTACGGAGATGCCAATGGCCAATTTGCACCAAAGGCCGAGGCGAGGGTGCCAAAGACATAGCTTAATCGATTGAAGAAGTGGAGAAGATGAAACAATGATCAATCTTGGGAGTGATCATGACGATTATCCCGAGATGTATCTAAGTGGTGATGAGGAGGCGAGTCTCAAGAAGCTAAGGTGGAACTAAAGAATAAGATCAAGGTTGGTGAACAAGATCAATTATCTGTAGAAGTCCAGAACTCAAGTAAGGTATTTCTTTTGGAGGAGTTGTGGAAGACGAAAGCGGCATTACGTGAAATGACAGAAGAACGGAATGAGCTCAGGGCGCAGGTTGAAAGGATGAAGACTGAAGGTGGAGGATCGTCTGAAGGAACCAGGAAGAAAGACAAGAAGAAAAGGAAGAGGAACAAAGACAGCGACAACTCTGGAAATTCTAACCCGAAGAAGAAACAAGCTTGTATCAAGTGTGGAAAGACTCACGCTGGAGAATGCATGATGTGGAAGAATGTATGCTTCAACTGCAAGCAGGAAGGACATATTTCTCTGCATTGTCCTAAGCCAAATTTGAGGAAATGTTTTTCATGTGGGCAAACGGGGCACGGATTTAACAAGTGTCCCAGCAAGAAGAAGACTGGAGAAGGCAGTGGACTTTAGATAACTTAGATATAAGTTATAATATCTTTTAGTAGAAGTTTCTGATATTAACATATGTAATATCAAGAACGGTGTTTGAACATAGGTAAATATATGTTTGTAATGAATAAAATCTTTATTCTCTATATGAATATGAGATTAAGATAAATTTGTGAGTTCTTAAAACTCATACTTATGATAAATTAATGACTCATAATTATATGAAATGTTTTGAACCCCTCAGCGAATGGAGGCCAAAGGTCTGACTAGGATAAGTTCATACACTAATATAATTGTGGCAAGTTAATGAACTCATAAGTGTGGTAAGTTTGATGAACTGGAAATAGTAATTTGAAAATGGAGAATGTCAACTTTTTGTGTAAAGTTGGAGAATTGCAACTTTTGTAAAGTTGTGAACGTAATCCTAAAATATTTTAACAGGATAGTAATATGTGTTAAGTACTATATGTACTATGTGCTATTTGAATAAATATGCGAATACTTGAAAATTATGTGTTGAATTCTTATTGTGTTAAGAATTTGTATAGAGAAAGAATATTAATATAAGATTTTCATTTAAATCGATCATGCCACTTGCACGCAATGAATCGAAACCAAAGAGAAGAGCAATCTGTAAATAATGAAGGAGGTCAAGCGGACCTGATGCAGAATTTTGTGGATATGATGGCCCAAGCTATGGAAAATAGGGCTCCAGCTAGGGGAAGAGTAAGGAATCAGCCAGCCGACAGATTAGCTAATTTCAAGGATTTTAAAGCGGTGGGACTGCCGGAATTTAAGGGGACTACAGATCCGATCGAAGCCCAAACTTGGGTGAAAGAAATGGAGAAAGCGTTCGTGATTGCGCGAGTGGCGGAAGAGCAAAAGACGACTTTTGCGACATACTTAATGAAGGGAGAAGCCAATTATTGGTGGGAAACCAATCAAGCGAGAGCTGGTACAGAGGTGGTGACGTGGACAAGATTTAAAGAATTGTTCTTTGAGAATTACTTCTCGCCGAGTATGCAAGCTCGGATGGAAGTTAAGTTCTTGGAACTTAAGCAGGAGAATATGTCTGCTTTGAGTATGCTTTGCTAAATTCAACGAATTGGCACGATTTGCACCTCATCGTGGATACGTGCGAGAGAAAGGCAAGAAGATTCGAGAACTGATCAAACCGTGAATATTCAACAAGGTAGCGGTATTGCAGATCAACATGTTTATGGCTCTCTTTGAGAAAGCGTTAATTGTTTGAAGGAGGAAGCAAGGTCATCTCGCTTTTCATCGGAGAAGAAGAAGAAGACCAATGAAGGTGGAAGTAAGGAAGGTAGTAACCCAAACAAGAGGAAGTGGAGCGAGAATACCCAATCGGGTAGTAAAACTGAAGGGAATAGGAAAGGAGCAGAGCCTTGTGCGAATTGTGGGAAGAATCATGCCGGAGTTTGTCTAAAGAAGAAGGGAGTTTGTTACAATCATGGACAAGAGGGCATATATGTCACCAAATTTTCCCAATCCAAAGAAGATACAAGGTTGTTATGCTGCGTGGGATCAACCGATCATTTGGTAAGGAATTGTCCGAAGAGAAATGCTGAGAAGGAAAGCGCCAATAAGGGACCCGGTAGTGGAACCTTGGCAATCCGAGGACCTGCACAGCCAGGAAGATCAACCGCCCGTACATTTAACATGACGGGGCTAGAGGCAGTGGCTACTCCGGAGGTAGCAGCAAGTAACGATTTTGCTTAATATATAAACTACGCGATTAATATTGGATAAATATTGTTGTGAATTGTTTTCTTTTATAGATTCAACTCACGGGTTAGAATGTAAGACACAAATGAATATTGTGTTGATAAAAATGAATTGATGATACAACTTTAAAATATTGTAGAGAATAAGAAAGCGGTGATTCCGAGGACGGAATCCTTTTAAGGAGGGGTGAATGTGATAACCCGGGATTTCAATAATCAAAATTTTACTTAATAATTTTTTTTTTATATATCGACAAAGGATCAAGTAATAGTAGTATCGAGAATTGGTGAGACGAAGTCTCGAGAATTAGTCAATTTGTGTATCGACCGAGAAAATAGAGTAAAGTTGAGCTTAATGACTTTTTGAAACCCTAACCCTAAAATTCTGGATAGGGATTCGATAGAAAATACAATTAAAATAGTTGTATTAATAATTGCGTGTTTGTTCTGTAGTATGACCTTAATGATCAAAAATTAATTGGATAAGGTTTAATTTTATTAAAACCCTAATAAGGGATTAGAAACCCTAATCTCAGCTTGTAGAAAACCCTAATGTGTTGTAGAAAACCCTAATTTCAAAAATCTAGATTTGTAAATCTTAAATTAGGAAACCCTAATTCTAATTGGTAGACCTAATGGATTAATTAAACATAAATATGATTAGAAATCACTAATTATATTTTTGTAATTTAAATTTCTATTTTAGAAACCCTAATTTTATTTTATAAAATTTTTTTTCTAATTAAACCCTAAATTTGAAAATTGTGGGAGCTAGAAATTTTAAAACCTAAAGGGTTCAATTTCTAAACCCTAATCCAAGTTCCAAACCCTAAGGATTTGTACAAATTCCATGTTTGCCATTAGAATAAATTTGCTAATGTCAAAAATGCTCTTTATGGATATTTTATTAGATTACTTGTATATTTTGCCAAATCATGAGTCAGTGAACAACTTTGTTGACCTTGTGAGCACAAATCATCTCGCCTTCTCAAATTAAAAATGCCACCCATACATGTATGTATCTAAGTGATTATATATGGATTCAAGAGAGAAAATCACAAAATTTGGTCATTTGTCCAACCTAGCTCTCACCAACTCTTATATCTCTTTCAACCTCCTAAAATTTCTAAGTATTCATTCCTAACTCAAATTTCTAGATCAATCATAAATGATTGGAGAGCCAAGAATCAAAATCAAAGTTCAAAAGATGTATAAACCCTAATTTTGAAATCCTTCAATTCCTTGTTAAATGTTGTAATTGATTGTTCAAAGATGTGTAATAAGGTGTCAATTGATGTTCTGGGTTGTTAAATCCATGACCCATAACATCAAAGTTCACGAATTTAGAGTTTATCAAAATCTGGAAATTCAGAAAACTGTGTTTTCAGTAAAATGTCAGATCTTATTACTCCGTGTGTGTTAAGTGTTTTTGATGTTTAAAACTTGTAACATGTAGCCTGATGTGTGTTCTTTATGTTGCAAAAAGAATCGCACCTGATCTATTATAGATCAAAAGTTATGTAGACTAGTCAAAACCTGCTTGACCGAAATCATCAGAACACGAACCCGTAAATTTTGAGCCTAACTTCCGTGTTCAAGTTTGACCGATATATCTAGCTCCTGCTTTTTATGTTTTAGTGTTATTATGCTTTATAGTTGTAGTACTACATATTGTCTACAAACCGGAGTTGATAGATCACGTAAATCATGGCGTAACATAGATTAATTTAAGTTCGAAAGTGACCACTCGAATCTGTTTTGGCCCAGAAACCGTCTGACAGCAACTTTGGAGGCTTTGATCTTCTTGTTGTGATGTTGTTTAACCAAAGTGTTGGTTGAATGTTGTAGTGTGACATATTTTCTACATGCTCAAAGTTTTAGATAAAGATAGAACATGCTTGATTGAGAGATAAAGTCGGTCAAACTGTACACCTCACAAATTACTTTAAAATTACGGTTTGGCTTTAAGAACACCTATAGCGACGTAAAGTGTCACTATAGGCTTTTAGCGATTTGATTATTTATTTTATTTTCCTAATATTCCGAAAATTAATAAAAATTAGAAATAAATTCTAAAAATTACCAAAAATGGTTTTAAAAATTATTTTAAATTATGAAAAATAATTTCGATTAATTGAATATTTTTCTTTAATATTTATAATTATTTAAATATTAAAGGTATTTAATTTATTTAATTAGTGTATTAAATAAATTAGAGAAAAATTATTTAATATTAAAAAAATCATTTTAAATAAGAAAATGTATTTAAAAATATTTTGAGTTATAAAATGTAACTTTTGATATTTTTGGAGAATTTTCATTAATAATTTAATATTAATGATATTAGATTTATTTGATTTTAAAATTAAATAAATAAGATAAAATGATTTAAATGATTTAAAATCATTTTAATTGAGAATAAAGTGTTAGAAAATATTTTAAATTCTAAAATATAATTTTCAATATTTTTGGAGAATTTTCATTAATAAATTAATATTAATGATATTTGATTTATTTAATTATGATATTAAATAAATGAATTAAAAATGATTTTATTGATTTAAAAATCATTTAAAAATGAGAAAATGGTTTAAAAATATTTTAAGTTATAATTAATGACTTTTAATATTTAGATGATAATTTCATTAATATTTATATATTAATGGTGGTGATTTAAAAATGATTTTAATTACTTTAAAAATCATTTAAGTGGAATATTGTTGATTTAAAATATTTTAAGTTATTGATAATAACTTTAATATTTTGACAAGTATGTTATTAATATTTTAATATTATTAAATATTAATAATGATAAGATTATTTGATAATTAAATCATTTAAAAATGATTCCGATGTTTGAAAAATTATTATAAATTATAATAATTGTTTGATAATTATTAAAAGCTTCCAAAAATATTATAATTGATAATTGACTTATCTAAATTAATATTGAAGCTTAGAGACTGAAGTTTAATGGACAATCAATGTGTTAATTGTTTGATAGGGTGACCGTAATTAACCGAGAATGGACCAAGTCCAACCAGATCGATATAGTTAGACTTGTTATGTGTTTATATAGGTTATAAACACCGATGTGGCTATGTGGTAATGTGCCTAGGAGAAGTTTGACCGTGAACTACAAAGTTTACGTGTTATGAATAATTGTGCTAATTGTAAGACCGATATTATTGGTTATAGGTCTTTCAAAAGCGTATAAGTATTTTGTGTAGCTGTAATCAGCGGAAAAGGCAAGTTTCCTAACTCAACCTTGAGTTAAATTTATTCAATTATTATAGTGGTTAATTATGGTTAATTACACCACATCCATGGAATTTATTGTTGATTATTCGCAGTTAGTGCATGCTTAATAATTCAAATTGAATTATTGATTCGTAAATATATATTTGTAGAATAACCGCTGTTGGATATTCATATCTCAGAAGTTAGAATTGACAATACGAGATAATTCCTGCTTATTGTCAAATTATATTTTGAGAAATGTCTTAGCTAATTATTCGCTGAGCGAATATTAGTTAGAACTTGATAAGTTCGAGAAGAGAATTCAATTATTATTGATAGATCGATGCCAATTATTTCGGCTAAGATCGAGAAGTAAATAAATTTGAAATCACAATATTTCGTTGTTAAATCAAAATCTTGATTCGAGATCGAGAAGAACAACCTTTTTAAAAAGGGAATATCATTAAATCGATATTCGATCATCATACATTTACTTAAGTATTTTGCATAATATAGGGTATAATAAGTCGATCACTTGTTATACTTGCAGAGGGGTATGATTTAATCTTTACTATTATCTCGATACACTGGGTATATCAAAGTATAACTTTGATAGTTACTCGAGAAGAGAAGTTCAAGATCCAATGGATCGCTTCAAGATAAATCGAAAACATTCAACTTTGATATTTCAGAGAATTGATTCTTGATTATTCATTAGAATATCGTAGAAACTTTGAAAGCGCTTGTACTCTTTCATTATTGAATTATTATGTTGTATAGAATACGAGAAGACTTGTTATTGAATAACGATTTGTTCAGCTTATTTCAAAGTTCCCTAACTTTGGTTTCATTCTATCAAAATAGATAGTCTGGTGATTTGAATACTTATACATTTATTGTATGTATTAACTTATGGGCAAATTTGTTGCTCACCCTTGCTAAATAAAAAATATTTCATTTAGGGACGGAAGTGGCGGGAGGTGTCACAAGAATAAAGGCAAAGGCGTTGTAATAAACTAGTTATGATTAACATATTTATTATGTTGTATTTGTAAACCCTTTTTGTATATCCAAAGGGTATGTTTGTAAAGTTAAGGTTAGTGAACCTGGGTGATGTATTATTATTAAACTCTGATAAAACCTTATGAAAGTTACTATCTATATATATTATGGGTAGTTAAATGTTAATTATAGTGTGGATCGTGAACACCAAACTCGGGGGTCAGGTAACCCGGATTTGGGGGCATCACAGAAATGACCAAAATACCCCTAGCCTTGGTTTTCTATATAAACAAGCCTTAAGCTCATTTGTTTGCTTTGAAATTTCAACCAACACTTGAGAGATAGAGAGAGAGAGAGTTTGGATGGGAGAAGAAGAGGAAGAGGAATGAGGAAAAACTAGCTCGAATGCACGCTTTGTCCAACGGAAGGAGATTAAAGAAGAACGGTAATCCGAACCCTAGTTTCTTCTAATTTTCTTTAAGTTTAATATGTTCAAAATCATAACTTAATAATAATAAGAAGTAGATGATTTAGGAATGGTTTCACATGGTTGAAATCGTAAGAAAATGAAGAAATAAGAATTAGAAATTTAGTTTATAAATTTCTTAAGGAAGTGTAAGATTCGTAAGGATTTGTAGCGATCTGATTGAATCTTACAAATGAGTAGGTCAAATAAGTAAGGAATGATATTTTATAACATCAAATTCCTAGGAAAAGTAGAATCATAATCCAAAATATCGATTAAAATGAAGAACGAACGAAGAACGCGAAGAACACGCGAAGAACGTTGTTGATGGACAAATTTAAAACCATCGTAGGATAATTGTTGTTGATGGACAAGTTTAAAACCATCGCATATAAGTTAGTTGCTAATTGCTTGGTTAGGAACGTTAGAAACGTTCATAAAGAACGGATTAAAATTGAGCTATAACGAAGTTATGGAAAAATTTTCATAAAAGAAGAATGAGAATTAGAAAGTTCATAAATGAACCCGAACGTGTAGGGTTTCATAAGAATGTAAGAGAATGTAGAAAACGTGAGTTGTGGACTCAAGAATAAATGAGTTTCGAGTTCGGATGACTGAATTACGGACGATCGAACGAAGAGCGTTAATAACATAAAATGAATGAAGAGCAAAGATTAAGCCAATTGAATGGCATGTTAACGGATTCAGAATGAAGTTCTATCCATGGCACGTAAGATAAGGAAGATAATTGCTTTGGAACGTCCTCATTCCAAGTTATAATGAATAATATATGAGATTTCGAAGTCAGCATCTCAAGCTTGTAAAAGACTTAGAAAAGTTTTCTAGGTTTGATGCTTGGCCATGCATGATACGAGCTCTCGACCATCGACTCTTCGCTAAATGGCGCCATGATGCCGTTGCCAGAGGCAATGCCCATAAATGAGATTTTTACTGCTCAATTACTTTGGGATATACAAGAAAGAAATATGAACATATAGTTCAACTAATGTAACACTTAATCAAGTGTATTAAACCTTTGATGAAGGTTGAACGAAAAGATTAAGCGAGATTAAAAGATTAAGAATGTGAACGTGGGTTACAGAACCTATATCTGGGGACCGTAGTCGTGATAAGCGAATGTGAGAGGATTGCTATGGTTGTGATTCGTTAGACGTTGAGTGACGAAAGTAATGTATAACATTTTGATGTTATGACATTGCTATGAGAGATGAATTTAAAGTGTTTAGAAGCTGTGAACGCAATGCAATTGCGATGAACGATCGGTCTTAGCATACAACGAATTGCATGGCTTTGACATTAAGAAAGAATAATGAACACGGGGTTCAGGTGACGACTAATGAATGAAAGCGATTAAAACCTTGGATGAAGGTTGAATGGAATTAAGAGGCAAGTAACGTAAATATTGAATACGTAAACGATCCTCGTGAATCGTATTCACGCCGGGCAAACGTTCTAAGTATACATTAGATGTATGACTTAGACTTTGTCGAAGGTAGTAAGTAAGATACAGTTGGTATGTAAAAAGCCGTAGAAAATGGTAAGAAGATTAATGAAAGCCGAATGTGAGTCGGATGAGAATGTTAGAATGAAATGTAAGCATTGAACACTTTAACCGACGTGAAGGTTAAGTGTACGCGAATATTAAACGGGTAGAATCTACACCCCGTGTATGGTTTGACCGTAAGATAATGAAGACCAATGATTAAACCTATAAACGGTGAAAAAGCTGAATTAAAGACAATTATGTATAATGTAAAAGAAGCCGAGTTAATATTTATAACTTGGATGACGTTCCGAGTCGAATGAATTGGATGTTGTAAGATAAAAATAAGGTAATGTAAAATAGTTAACGCTATAAATGCGTAGAATGAATATTGAATGATCGTTCTGACAATACAAAAGACTGTATAACTTGGACGATAAAGAATAAATCCTGAGGTATGGCATTTAGTTGTCAGAAAGCCATAAGGAATAAGAATTTGACTTAATGAACATTCTAGTTTAATAGTTCGGGTAAGTTAAGATGAATTTTGATTCTAGTACAATCATAACCTTTGATGGTTGATATATGGGAGTTGGGCTAAACAATTCCTTTAGAGAGCGAAGGTATATACAAAACTGGCAACCGATCTAACTCACTGTTATGGACAGTGTAGATGAGATGGGAACTTGTTTGTTGGTTGTTTGTGGAAAACCACTCAGAGTACCATATGGACTACTAGCAGAGACACGATGTGTGTTGTGTCTTAGGGGAGTTAGAAGAAGAAGATAAGAATGCAAATCATCAAAGATGATGAACGTATTAAGTAAGACATCTCCGTATGTCATGAAGTCGTTAACCGTTAAAGGAAGTTGGTCGCGTAAACTTAGTTGTAAGAACGTGAACCCTAAGAAGTAAAGAAAAGTAAACCAACGTGTAAGTCAAGTATATGACTAATTTGTATATGTGTTATTTCCTTATGTGCTATATAGGAATTGGAATGAGTTGTTCAGCGTAAATTATAAGTTATAGATGTGTGTAAGGCAAGTTTCCTAGCTTCATTCATATTTTAAATGAATGCTAGTTTCTTAAACATCTCAGATGTTGAACTTGAGAAGTTCTGTCTATGTGCAAATGTGTGATATTTGTACAAGGTGGTAGAACGTATGAGGCCTTGTGCCACAATTTGAACACTTCGGTGTTTCTATGATATGAACTGTTCTGTGATTGAACTGTTCAATATGAACATGTTCTGTTTATACATGAACCATTATTGTTATGTCTGTGCTATTGATTCTAGGCAGACAAAATGTGTATGAAAAAGGTAGAAGGATGAAAGTATTTCAAAGTGAATGTCACTAATGTTTTAAAATTATAGGAATCGAGATTATTTCTATTATTCAAGCTGCTTTATAACCTTTGTTCGGTTATTGAAGTCTTAAAAGAATGTTTAAATTCTTGAAGTTATTTGTTTAACTGCTTTGACTTGCTGAGCAATTGAATGCTCACACTTGTTTTAAATAGAAACATTTTCAGCGAACGATGTTAGAAAGAACCTAAGGATCCCGTAAAGATCAAGTTAATCGGTATCCAGAAGAAGTGCTATTCATTAGATGAATGAGCATGAAGATCAAGCGAAATATGTCCCTCCTGTCTATAGTTGTAGAATACTGACTTTCCCTTGAGATAGACTCCTAAATGAGTCTTTCCACAGTTCTTACATGCCTCCATCCTCTTCTTAGGATCTCCTTGCTTTACTCTGGTATACCTAGAGTTAAAACCCTTCCTATTTTGCCTGTTGCCACTACCACTGGCTCCCTTAGTTTTCACTCCCCCATCTACCTTATTCTTATTTTTCTTCTCCATGTGGTATTGGATTAAAGCCTAATTACCTCAAAAATTATTTCCTTCTCCAGAATGGTTCCAAAGGAAGTACTTTGAAACACTGATATCCGGCTATAGAGCCAGGGTTTCAAGCCCTGCTCAAATCTCCTTGCCTTCCTTACCTCCATATCAACTTGGTGTGGAGCAAACCTTGCCAGTTCATTGGACTTTGTAGCATATTTAGGAACAGTCATTTCCCCCTATTTTAGTTCTAGAAATCTCATCTCCATCCTCCCTTGCATACTCGTGGGAAAGTAGTTCTCGAAGAAAATCTCCTTGAACTGTGTCCATGTTAAATTTTCAATCTCATCCCTATCCTGGTTTTCCTCCCACCAGAAGTTGTCCTCTCCCTTCGTCATATAGGTAACAAAAGAAACCTTTTGCCCCTCATCGACATTTACAATAACAAATGCCTTCTCTATTTCTTTCACCCAAGTCTGGGCTTCTATAGGATATATAGTTCCTTTGAACTCTGGCGGACCTACACTCTTAAAATTCTTAAACGTAGTAGCTCATACTACCGCATGATTTATAGGTAGATTCGCCCTATTTTTGTTTCAAGCAGCCATTAATAAATTAATGAACTCTTGCATCGTGTTAACCGATCTCCCTTTCTGGTTGATTCAAGTTCGCTCCTTGATTTCACTGTCTTCTTTTTGGCTGCATCTTTCTGTTAAAATAAATAACACTTCATTATTACTTTCTTCTTGTTAATTAGTTATTATTCATTATTTAAACAATAACTCATACTCATCGCACAACATGTTCAATAAAAGGTTTATATTGATATATTCTTCCTTATAGTATAATACTACATCATTCGTCATTATACAGCCTTAGCTGATTACATTACTTTTCCGCATTCCTTTCCAAAGATTGGTATTTACAAAAGACCACCCTTTGATATACAAAAGAGGGTTTACGTCACTACTTAGATACAACATATTTACATATCTAACTCTACTCAAATTAGTAACTAGATTACATCTGCCTTATGACATTCTCTTAATTTGCATTAGCAAGACCAGCTATCACATCTCGGCTGATAGTATCCCGTGTCTGCCCTGCCTCCACAGGATACTCAGCCACGTGCCGCTGAAAATCCCTGTGAGAACTCCTATGTATATAGGACATCCTACTAACCTTTTACTTCTTGGTCTTTAGCTCCTGCCTAAGCTCAAAGACCTCGTGTTTTAGCTCATTGACCTTGTCCTTGGCTAACACTTTCTCATCGTGTTCTTCTTCCCACATCGTCTCCATGCTTTTCTTGTCCTCCAAGATATCATGGATCTCCTCCTTCAATTTTTTCACCTCCTTCACATACTGGATATTTCTATCCAATACCATCATGAACAATGCCTTCATTGAGTCTCCCGGAGTCATCTTTTCTACAATTGCTATCGTCTTAAACGACACCACCTCCACCTCTTCTTATGACATGCCATCAAACAAAGACATAAAGTCTAAGTTTTTCGAGTCTTTTCACTCAATCATCACTACTTCCGCTAACTCCGCTACAAGTGTCGGTAAAATATCTACTTGATTCACAGACTCCTCGCTGATGACATGTATATCCATATACATTACGTTGTCTCCTGACATCTATAACAAAACAAATTAGTTTGATTAGTAAACATCATTAGAAAAATAAAAACACATATCACATATAATGCATTTTTATGGTTAATTTCATCTTTTACTTCTTTAACTTTTCTTAAGCTTATGGCTTAAGGTTCTTTTTCCCCCCCTTAAGTTTTATAACCTACAGCTTTGATACCAACCTGTGATGCCCCCAAATCTGGGTATCTTCCAACCCAGTAAATGGTGCTACACATTGCTACAGTTCACACATACATTCAATTGAAATAACTCAAAAGAGTAAATATGTCTTCTATATATTCCAAAACAATATTCCCTTTCCTAGGTTCTTTATAACCATTACATATGTTCTTGGTCATACTATCAAATAATTACAACGTTCGAACTATACTATTACAAATACAACTTATTTGTCTGCTTTAGCTTTCCATTTATCCTTATTGGATCCTTCAGGTCATTCGGTCTTAGCTGCATTCATATGGTTCAAGAAAGAGTGAGCATAACTAGCTCAACAAGTATGACGATTTCATTTAAACCACAGGCTTGAATCATATAAATCGTATATCTTCTATAACTGAAGCAATAGTTATGAAGTACTATCGAGAAACTCAAAATAGCACTTCTCTTTTCTTTAAAATATTTTACAATGAGCAATGTTCATTAAACATAAATTTTGGTCCAAGACCTTGAGTATTTCGTTCATTCTATAAAAAGAACAACTTGGCACGAAGTCCGTAAGTCTGGTATATCTTACGAGCACGTCTAGGTGATCAGGCTATAGTACTCAATGTTGTACAACACTTTTTCTTTAAACGTATTTATGTTTAAGTTTTCACAACCTCATGTGCCTGTCATTTGATGACAAAGCATTTGTTTATTCATAATCAGTCTTTCTTTGAAATACATAGCAAAACAGTTTTGCAAAAGATAACAACATTGATAACATTTTGATAGATTGTGAAGAAATCCACCAATTACACTAAGTCTAGCCTAAGGAATTGGTTTCGACTTCATTATACATCAATTCATGCGCAAGATACATGAATCACAAAGCTTGTCCAGAATGAACATAGACAAAGGTTTGGACACTTGCCTTCAACGTCTTCTACAGATTATATATTTTCCTTTGATTCTTTAAGGTTTCTACAATACATAATCACATAACATACCACATTAGGTCATAATCAATCATGTATAATCACTAATGTATCTTACCCTTCTTCTCAATCTAATCATTCTTTAGATTGGTTAATATTTGTTACGATTTATCGCTTTATGTTCAAGTAATCATTCGTCAACCTTTAGTTGTAATTCTCAATGTTATAATCATCTTTAATGATGTTACTTTAGGTTCATTAAGGTAATAATTCACCATTAATCAACTGATATTTATTTTATATTCATATGCATTCTTTAATAACTCCTTCCTAGTGCTGGCGCTGCGGCGCCAACTTCTTATATATAGTCTCGCGCTATGGCACGACTTGAGAGTACTTGAGGTCCGCTCCGAAGATCATGCGGCGCCATGCTTCGATTACTAAAGATAACCATTGTGACACCACTCTTGAAAGGGTTGGGGTTTAGCCTTAGCTATTTGCTTAATTGTAAAGCTTTGGGCGGCGCTTCTGCCAAATACCACGAGCCTCGAGATGGCTTTCATAGTTTTCTTTTTTCTGTAAACTTTTCGGGCTCATAACTTGTTCATTATAAGTCCGAATTGGCTCGTTCAAAAGTTGTTAGCTCACATATCACATGAACTATGATTTCATTAGAAAATATTACATTTTCGAATATGTTAACATGAAATTCAGCATTAAGTTCTTTATTATGAATTCGATAAACGTTCGTGAATGTTCATAGCTCGTTTCTTTGTTATAAGTCAGAATTTAACCATTTTCGAGTCCGCAACTCCAAAATGTAAACTTAGACTATTCTCCATCAAAAACCAACGTTTCTGAGTTTAATGGTGACTTTTGACTTTCATTCCGAGAATTTAACGATTTTGACGATTATCGTCTAATCTCGTAAATTTCACCATAACTTTGTTACTTGAGATTTTTACACCGTTCCAAATGGATTTCTTCTATTAACACAACATATAACATCTAAGCCTACAAATGATTGTTTTAAACTTGTCCATCAACAACAAAATTACAATTCTTCAATGTTCTTCATAAGTTCATAACTTTTATGATTATGATTCACTTACACCATGGTTTATTAAGGTTTAAGTCCTCTAATAACCATCCTTATCACTCCTTATATTACATGCTCCACCAATATTCACTTATATATCAAACTAGAATTGAAGAGATGAAAAATAATGGTTAAAGGTTTGTTACATTTGAAGTTCAAGCTTGGTTCTTCTTCTTTCCTCTTAAATTCTCAAAAATCTAGCTCTTACTTTTCTCTCAATTTAAGATGTTGGTGAAATTTGAACAAAACAAAATGAACCAACAACTCTCTTATTTATAGGATTTTCTAAGTGAGGGTTCAATGGTTATTTACGCCCTTCCACCTCCTTACTTCATATCCTTACTATTCCTATGTTGGTCACCAAGTAAATCACTTTACTTGGTCACCAAGATGGCTGGCTATGTGCTCCATGGGGCCCACATGGGTTTTTCTTATCCGGTAACCCATCGATTCGATCCACGGGTTCGGTTCTTGGTTTGGACTTAAGTTTTAATAACTTTGGGCTTAACATTTGAGCTTGCATTTCAATCATTGGGCCTTAACAAGTTTGCACTTGGGCTTGCCCAATTGTTACACAAATCCTACAAGTCCATTATAATTAGTTTAAAGCTTTTAATGTATAGTCTACGTATTCTTCTAGTATACTAATTCGTATACTCATTCATCATATACGATATACCATCTTTCATACATATTTATATAATACCTCGTATCATACTCTTATTCATTGCTTTATATAATACTTTCTTATTATACAATATGTTAGTTCCTTGAGGCAGAATAGTTATCTAGAAGGGGGGGTTGAATAAATATTTTAAAATCTTTTTGTTAATTTTGAGAATGATCTAAGCACAACGGAATTAAGATTTTTTTATTTCCCTTTATGATATAGTGAGTCAATGAGAGTGAGCCAGTTATAACAGTTATAGTAGTTATAGGAGACACTGAGATTTTAAGTGGTTCAGAGCATTCAAAGCTCCTAGTCTACTCTTCTACTACTTAAGTAGGAAATCCACTAAGGATATCTTTACAACTTTTTAATCTAATAGATTCCTTCAAGACCAGCAGACTTGTCACTTCTCAGTTCACTTTTGAACTCTTCAAGTCTAGCAGACTTGGTTCTTCACAGTTCACTTAGAACTCTTCAAGTCCTTCTGACTTGGAACTTCTTACTTCACTTGATAGTAGTTGATGAGTTCTTGAATGGTGCTATTCAGTTGCAGTTAAGCTCTTATTTGAAAGAACTGAATAGCTGAGCAAGCTTTCTCTTTTCGGATAGTAGAGTTTGATCATTGAGTGTTCTTCATCTTTTTGTTCAGTGCTTGCTTTTTCTTCTTCATCTTCTGAATCTGTGTATATGAGATGTCTTTGAAATGTATCCATTAAAGACATCCGTTGAAGCATTAAATTCATTTGACATTTCTAAGCTTTAATAGAGACTTTTTGCATAATTTCTGATTAGCAGACTGGCCCACTGACACATCATACTGTTATCTCACCTAACACCTAAAAATGTGTTTTCTGTTGACCTATAGTACTTTCCTTAGCTTCTTTAATACGCTTCTTTGTTACATACTAAGGATGACTTTTGTGTCATTGGGACTCCCGAGGACTTCAATGTTTATAATATGTTCCTCATTTGTTGGGATTTATTCTTAAACAAATGGACAAGGCTTGATGCTTTTGACACAGACAGATGACGCTCTACGATTTTGATCGTTGTGTCTTGCCACCTTGGTGCTTGATCTGATACTGGAAAATGAGAACACTACGATTTCTCTTAAGGACTGGCACACTACGATCTTTACTTGCTTGTCTTTGTAGACTCTATGTTTACGAGAGCATACTACGATCTCTGAGTTGGCATGACAAACATTTGGACCACTCTACGATTTCAGGAGAGGCCCTTCAAGGAAGATACACTATGATCCTGGATGCTCTACGACTCTTCCTTGGCTTCTGCAATCTCTTGATCATCTTGATAGGCTATGATTCAGTTGAAACTTAACTATTACATCTCAAGATATAGATCAACCTAACAGATTAAATCTTTTCTTCTATACATTCATTTATAGAATGATAAACATTAAATACCAGATCAACCTAACAAGTTTGATCTATCACTAAGTCCTTGTACATGCATTCTTTCAAGGACTTTGCATATAATCATGAACATTAACTTTCAACATCAAATTTAAATATGCAATCTCCCAACAATCTCCCCCTATTTGATGTTGACTTAACCAAGGAGATTTGTATCATGATTATCAATTTCTAGATACAGTTGCTAGAAAGTAAATATGACTTAGTGTTTTAGTGAACAGCTAAAACTTTAAGAGAATAAGCATGAATTTATTGATGTTTGTAAAGATAGATATTACAATTAAGCTTAGTTACATCAATAGGAATTGAGTTTCAACTTATATCTATTTCTTTTGCCTTTTGCTTCTTGGAGGATTTACATATTCCTCAGCTCTTCTTCTCCTGCTCGCTTCGTCTCTCCATGTTATTTCTTCTAGCTCGCTTTGACTTAGTCTTTCATTATGATCATGCCTATTCATGAATGAAGGATCTCCAATTGGCATTCTTAGGCCTGTGGTGGTCACCTCGTGTGAGCTGGGAGAAGGCCCTTGACTCCTCTGTTGTTGTGCCATGATAATCTGCCTTTATTTAGATCGTGGAGTCTGATGGTAAGGCTATCTTGTAGGAGGACTTTTTGATGATTGAGTTGTAAATGTGCATATACCTTTGCTTTTTTCTCCTTTCCCTGTATTCTCCCCCTTTATGTCAGCATCAAGGGCTTGAATGTCTTCAGATAGGCGAGTCAGGCCATGGACAAGCTCGTTGAGCTGATGTTGGGATTGAGCAATGTCTTTATGGTTCTCTTTAATTAGAGAATCAGATCGAGCTTCCCTTTTTTGGAGAATGGCTAGGACATTTTCTGTCTATTTCATTTGACTCATTGAGAATTCTGGAAATTCTTTCACTGCAGTTTGTAGATTCGTGATACTTTGAATCATAAGGTTGTTCTTGGACTCCTGAGTGGTCAATAAAATAAGAATAGCATCCCTGTGTTTCTTAGCGGCTTGAAAGTAGATTTGATCCCATTCATTTATGCTCTAAATCATCTCCTTTATGATCTCCCTAAACTTCTTTGCGAGCTTAGAACATAGGGTCCTTGGGAGAGTGTTGGCAGCATCGATCAAATGAGTTCGCCTTAGTTGAACAAGGTCTGAGTGAACTTCAAGTTCTTCCTGTATGTCTGTCGTCACCTTTTTGGATACTTTAGACAACTCTGGTTTGGTGGGAAGATCTGATATGAGTGCAAGGAGTTGCGAACTGTTTGGAGGGGTCCTTGTGTATTGATCTTGCATAGTGTAGAGAGCAAAATCAAGGTTGAAATATTCATTAAAGGACGAGGAAGGGACATCTGATGGAGGGGCTGGTGTGTGGGGTTGAGCTTCAGGATGAGGTGATTCTACGACTTGAGCATATGACTCTACGATTGGGCTTGGATCAGTAATCATAGAGTGAGAGATGATAGGAGATTGTATCAAAGTAAAATTAGGCACACTTGGTTCATCAATTACAAAATGTTGAGATTTTGTAACCGGGAATTGATTAAGTAGATGAAGATTATGGAGATTTTAGATCACAACTTCACTTATTGCTTCATTTAAGTTAACACACTTCTCATTAATTGTTCTCTATCCTGAATTGTTAATCAAGAACACTAAAGTAGATAAAACAACCTATAGATGCATAATACACATACTCACTTAAATCAACAGATGATATAATTAAGCAAGACACCCTAATTAACTAATCCACTATATCTCTATGAGAATTACAATTAAAAAGGATTTAAAACACAAGTTCTCTATAAGATTACATATGGCGTAAAGGCATATCTCTATCCTAAACACGAATCATGAATTCCATCTATGCAGAAATCACAAACATATGCTATTATGATTAGATATAAATATAAACTTTATCTCTCGAGTTCATATAGATTATCACGATAATTGATGGCCAATCAATTAAATAATTAAAGTCCAAATCACAATAGACAATCCTCACAATATAACATAATAATTGATAGCGAATCATATTAAAATAAACTACACAATAAGATCCATTGTAATCTCAAACAAAGAATTAGTTCATTGAATTAAAACTAAGAATCCACACTTGAATACACATTAAAAGATAAGAATAAAAGAAGATGAGAAGATAGAATATATTGTCTGTAGATTTGATGCTCTCTCCTTGCTCCTACTTTGATTCTTTAATGGTCTCTTAGTCGCTTCAATCACCAAATCTCATAAACACTAGTGTTTTCTTCTGTTTTACTCTAATCTAATCTAATGGAATCCTCTCTCTTCCCTCTAATCTATGTGATTCTCCTCCTTTTATATGTCTCTTTATATGTCTTTAAGTCATCTTGAAAGTCCTTGAGTCAATCGGATCGCACCAATCCTTCTTAGACTCAAATTCGGACAAAAAATGACTTTTCTACGCGTACCCCCACCCCGGCGGGGGGTATAAGGCTAAAAGGGCCCGCCCCGGCGGGGGTCCCTACTGTTTTACAGTTGGTATGCCCGCCCCGGCGGGGTCACTTTTCTGCTTCAGTGTTATCTGGTAAAATGGCCATAACGTTTGATCTGGGAGGAGTTACGTGGCCTGCCACCTATCAAATTGAAGCTATCGACGAGTTCTACAACTTTTATTCTTCAAGAATTGAGAAATTCGGTTCGGAACAATATCGAAATCGAGCTTGAAGTAGATGTTATGTAAATTGCATGCATTAGAACTCTTAGCTTTGATCTTCGTTGATAAAAAGGCCATAACTCTCGAATCCGAACACCGATAGGAATGATTCAAGATGTTACGAAAAGCTAAGAAGAAGCTCTACAGTAAAATTAAAGTTCCAAGCCAAGAACATGCATCCAACTTGGTGTTAAAAGCCCTGCAATCTTCCCTTCTTGTATTTGCTTGCATATTTTAGTCCAAAAGATGTTCGAATTGCTTTTCCTTGCTTCTTCATGCCAATGTTATCTCATAGCCTACAAAATAACATAAAATGTATGAAAAGTAACTAAGAAACATAGGTTTAAACAACTAATTCAAGTAACAAATACTGGATAAGTAGGTATAAAATCTACCTATCAAATACCCCCAAACTTAAACATTTGCTTGTCTTCAAGCAAAAACACAAATTAGACAAATTAATCCTCTAGTAATGATACACCCAAACAATGAGTCATATGAATTCGATCAATGGCCTCAAAGGTTATAACAAATGATAACCCGTAGAAAATTTCAAAACAATGTCATGTCTAAAATTTCAACAACTTTCATTAGATTCACATCTACTCTTGATCCTTTAAGTGCGTGTATGCATCCATATGTTCAAACCAGTCATGATTTAGATTAGATCAACCAATACTCATAAAAGATTTTCAAAAATGACTTTCAAAACTTCTTATCACATCAATCACCGCAAATATAGACATAACACAAATTTTTCTTGAGGATCAACTAGATATTTAAACTTTTAAGCACGTAAGAACCCTTCCCAAGTATTTCAAACATACATACATGATCAAAAACTTGTTGGACAAAATCGAGTTATGCACAACAGGCAAGTATACGTGGTCAACAAGTAATATAATAGTAAGTAAAGTATCGTTCCCACATAGACAATTTAGTAAGAAGTTTAACCTCATAATTATAAATTTCCTATTAATCCTAATTTTATTAAACTATCCAAAACAATGATTAAAATTATAAAAACCAAATTATTAATAAATATATGATCAAAAAACAATCACAAATATTAAAAACTAAAATTCAAACAATTATTGGAGAATTAGGCTTACGACTTCACTCTGATTTTTACACCTTTATTCCAGTTTAACTCACTATCCCAGTTTATTTATCAAGAAAACGAATGTAGCACTAGCAACCTCTCGATGCACTAATACTATATTAACTTAAATCCACAATTTAGATAGAAACAAGTTAAACACCTTAATTAACTCACTCACTATATCTCTATGTGAATTATCATTAAAGAAGGTTTAATATCAAGTTATCTATCCCATTACATGCGATGTTAAGCATATCTCTACCTCAACATTCATCAAGATTCTGTTCATTCACAAAATTCAAGAACACATGTTATATTAACTAAGTCTAGACTCGTACTTCCTCTCTCGAATTCATACAAGTCCACAAAGAACTGTTGATCAGGCAATTCATAAATTCAAGCTCAAATTAATATAGATAAACTGGATAATATCTTATTACACTAGAAATCAAAGTTACAAAACCATCGTTTCACTTAAAGGTCCGTCATAAGCCTAAAAAGTAAATTAGTTCATAATAAATGAAATAATAACTAAATAAATTAAATATAACATCCTTTCAATTACAGATATAAGACTACGAAGAAGAATAATGCAGAACACCCTTCACATTAGCCTTAATCCGCAATTGTACGAACGTTCTTCAAAATCTTGACTCCAATGATCCCTGTGAATTCTTGTCCTTTTTCTTTGATAATTGCTTTGTATGATGATAATTACGATGTTTGTTGCTCCATATTTATCCAACACAATAGTTATTGTCGAAATCCCATGTCAATTAGAGTCCAAATGCTATCCACGTACTAGATTCCATGTTCCAACAATGTTTCAAGTTAGCCAGATCTGTCAGATCCAAAGACCCCCCCCCAAAGCAGAGGTATATACATATTAGAAATGCCATTTCACCGGCCAGTAAGGCTACTATCAAGTGATTTGAAGACCCACTTCTACGGGGTGTAAAGCAATTAGGCCCACCCAATGAACATTGGTTCTACTTCCTGACTTGGCTTAGCTTCATACTTGATCCAATATTGCTTCTAACGACTCCCTTTCTTTGCTACTTGCCACACCAACCACCCTACACATAAAATAACACGAAACGAGTAAAAACGAATATGAAAGTAAGAAATTAACAACGATTAAGATTGAAATGGACATCAATTCGTGAAATATAAAATGAGTTGAGTTGAGGTTGTCCCACACTAACCATTTGTGATCAGCTTTTGGGCAAAGTTGAGGTTGCCTGGGAATCCATGAGCTAGCACCAAGATTGTTAGATAGGCTTTGAAGGTCCAGAACATGTGATCCAATGAGTTAAGAATTTGGACTCTATGAAAGGGCATCATAGGTAGGTAGGAGCATAGTTGATTGTAGTTGGCCCTTGTATAACCATCACAGCCCACAACTATAATCTCAACCTCAAAATCCTCTTCTTCTTCTCTGTCTTCGTGTTATGATTCCACTTCAACAATTACCTCCACTGCTCTTCCTTGCTTTTCTTCTCTCTCTTCTCGCAGTTTACGCCGAAAATTTTGAGGAACTGAGGGAGATTTTTGATGATCTCTTGGTAGATCCTCGTTAGGAGCAGCTTCTTCTGTTATGAGGGCTTCATGATACTCCCCCTCTGCTAGATCATTCATTTGTAGTTCAAACAACTCCCCCCTCGGTTGGAGCAAATCTCTGAAGTAGGAACTTGCCAACTCCTCCCCTTAGTTTGAAATGGTTCTTCTTGACTTACTTTGATAGCCCTTCTCTGCAGCTATCCTTTTCTCTTCCTCCTTTAAGGTTTTTTCATTGACAAGAATATATTTCTTGACAAGTTTTCTTTTTGACTTCTTAAGCTGAGCCACAACCACAACACTTTCTTCAGCTTCAGTTCTGAATGGTTGATGAACCTGAGAAGCTGTTGCAGCATTTTCATCAAGAGTTGTGTCCAATCTGGTCTCTATGATTGGTAGTGCCTCTACGATCGAAGAGACAATTGGTATTTTTAACTTGTGACTGTGTTTTCTCTTCTTAAGCAACTGAGAGATGCTGGCTTTATCTTCATCTTTATCAGACTGTTGTTCTTTCCTTTTCAAGTTCTTCAGAGTTTCAGTGTCAGACCACTCTTGAGGTTGATCAGTAGATGATCCTTGAGGCTCCTCTGCCATTTGAGCTTTCATTTTTCTTTTACCCTTGCTTTTTCTGACTAAAGCAATGTGTTCTTCCTTGTTGATTTCTTCTTCTTCTTCTTTAGTCTCCTATACAACTGATATGTTTCATGGAATCCATGATTCCTTTGCATCACCATTTCTTCCATTGGACTCAGACATCATCCTTACATTTTTTGCTGGATTTCTTTTCTAGTTCTCAAACAGCTATTGGGCTATTGTTCTGTTTGGATTGATGGGTTCTCCTTCATCATCCCCAATCTTATCTCCCAATGCTGACTGAAGGATGATGCTTATAAATTGCTCGTAGAGCATCTTTCCAGAGCTCTTTGATTTATTCAAACTGAGTATCCAATTTCCCAATCCAGTCGAGTAGTAGGGCTCCATAGTTGAGTTGAATCCCACAACCGATTACTCTCATGAACTTAAGTTGTACTTCGTTCACAGAGTCATGGCTAGAACTCTTGCAGGATATGCATTTCCCAACAATGCCAGCTAAAAATTTATACCTTTGGGGGAACTCCTTTTTATACTCTCTGACAGTTGGAAGCTTTTTGTGGTGCATCTTTTTTAATCCTTCATGAAAATTGATGCCATGAATTAATGGAAATCTTTTGATTTGAAACCTAGGGCTAGGTTTATATCCTCATATTTGAGTTTAATTTCCACGCCTTTGACCCTTGTGGTGATGATATCGTTCTCAAACGTTCCAATCCTATAGAATTCTTTTATTAGCTTTGGGTAGATCCATGTGCTTGTACCCAACGCTTCTTCAAGACCAGCTTTCTTTATCAGAGATAATGTTTTGTGAAATTTGGGATCAGCTGTCTTGAACTCATCAAAATAGAGTCGGTACATTTGAAGCCGCCATTCATTTCTTTGTACTGAGGATGATTTATCTATTTGAAAGCTAGGGTTTCTGCTGGTATAGAGAGAGAGATAAGCTTTTTGAACTTCTGAGTTTTCAAAAAGGCCTTTTTAAACTATACTTGTAACTTCCCTCCACTCGATCTAGTTAGAGGGGCATGCGTCGAGTTCTGCTTGGCTCCATGATTTTAACTTGTGTGGGAAAATATTGATTTTCCCTTAGCTCCTCCTGAGCTGATGTGTCCTTTGAGAAGTCTACGATCGTTGAGGTTACACTACGATCGTTGAGTTTAGTTCTGAATCTGCTTTACGAACGTTTTCTGCTCTGGTCCTTGTGATGAACTTTTAACTTGGCATTTCTCTCGAGTTAAGGTAGCCCAGGAAGGGCCAACCTCGTATAGTGAATAAAGGGTTAGGTTTGTCCCTGAGGAAATTGACAGAGAGATTGCTTAGATTTGTTGGAACTTTGTCATCACAGGATGCTTCTTTTGTTCTGTTGATGGTGCTTTATGATTGTGGTTTTTCTTTATTCATGTCTACAATTTTGAATATAACCTTTATATCTGCATAGTTAGCACAAACTAGAGCATATATTTTATGGTTGTAAATTTAGCATGCCTAGTTCACTTATTAATTTATTAAATCTGGATTCATCTAGAGGCTTTGTAAAAACATCAGCAAGTTGATTTTTAGCAGGGATGTATTGTCAAGATATGGTTCCATTTTGAACATGATCCCTAATAAAATGATATCTTATTTCTATATGCTTAGTCCTAGAATGCATGACAGGATTGTGTGTTATTGCTATGGCACTTATGTTATCACAATGAATTGGTATAGATTTGAAATCAAACCCATAGTCTGCTAACTAATTTTTTGTCCATAAGATTTGAGCACAAGCTGCCAGCAGCAATGTATTCAGCTTCTGCTGTAGATGTAGATATTGAGTTTTGTTTCTTGCTAAATTAGGACACAAGTCTGTTTCCCAGTAGTTGACAGGTGCCACTATTACTTTTTCTATCTATTTTACAGCCTGGAAAATCAGCATTTGTATATCCTGTCAGTTCAAAAGAGGACTCCTTGGGATACCAAAGCCCCAAGTGAGGTGTGCCTTTGAGGTACCTAAAAATCCTTTTTACAGCAGTTAAGTGTGATTCCTTAGGATTAGCTTGAAATCTAGCACATATACATGTTGTAAACATTATGTCTGGTCTATTGGCAGTTAGATATAGAAGAGAGCCTATCATAACTCTGTATTGAGTTATATCAATACTTTTACCCTTTTCATCTTTGTCAAGCTTGGTTGCTGAAGTAATTGGGGTTTTCATGGGCGAGGCTGATTCTATGCCATACTTTTTAAGTAAGTCTTTAATGTACTTGGCTTGGTTTATGAATATTCCTTCATCAGTCTACTTTACTTGCATTCCAAGGAAGAAGTTCTGCTCACCCATCATGCTCATTTTAAACTTATTCTTCATAAGCTTGGCAAATCTCTTACATACTTTTCATCAATAGAGCCAAAGATAATGTCATCAAAATATATTTGAACTAATATGATTTTGTCTTTATGCTTTCTAAGAAATAATGTGGTTTCTACTCTATCTCTAGTGAACCCATTTTCAATAAGAAAGTTAGTTAATGTTTCATACCATGCTTTAGAGACTTGTTTAAGACCATATAAGGCTTTGTCTAATCTATAAATATAATTAGAGAGAGTTGGATTGAGGAAACCTGGATGTTGTTCCACATATACTTCTTCTTGAAGTTCACCATTCAGGAATGCACTTTTGACATCCATCTAAAAGACTTTGAATTTCATGTGAGCAACAAAGGCAAGGAATATTCTGATGGCTTCTAATCTGGCAACAGCTGCAAAGGTCTCATCATAGTCAATGCCTTCTTCCTAAGTGTAACATTTGGCCACTAGTCTTGCCTTATTCCTTGTTATTACTCCATCTTCATCCATCTTGTTACTGAAGACCCACTTGGTGCCAATGACAGGATGACTTTTTGGTCTTAGAACTAATCTTCATACTTTACTTCTTTCAAACTAATTTAGTTCTTCCCGCAAGGATTCCATCCAGCTAGAGTCTTCCATAGCATCTTCTATCTTCTTGGGTTTCATTTATGACAGAAAGCTTAGATAGAAACACTCATTTTGGGTGGCAGCTCTTGTTTTGACTCTTGCATTTGGGTCTCCAATGATTAAGTCTTTAGTGTGATCTCTTGCCCATTTATTTCCTGTTGGAACATCTGTCCTGATGCCTTCTTATCTAAGAACTTCAAGATCAATTTCAGCTTCTTGATGTGGAGGTTCGTTGTCTTGTGTAGTTCTCTCTATGATCTCCTCTTCTTTCTCAACGATCTTATTTTCTGGAACTATGATCGTGGTGTTGGGCTCGACGACTTTGTTCATAGTGTCTGAACTATCATTCGCAGTGTCTTGAGACATTGTTTTGTCCAAGTCTGTTTCATCAATGATGATGTGAATTGAGACTTCAACACTCAGTATTTTTTTGTTGAACACTCTATAAGCTTTACTGTCTGTGGCATATCCGAGAAAGATTCCTTCGTCAGACTTGGGTTGGAACTTTGTCAGATACTGTTTTCCATTGTTGAATATGTAGCATGCACAGCCAAACACATGAAAGTAGCTGACACTTAGATTTTTTTCCTCTCCACAGTTCGTAGGGAGTCTTCTTTAATGTAAAGTGTATAAGTGATCTGTTTTGAGTGTAGAATGCAGTGTTGCCAGCTTTTGCCCAGAAGTATTCAGGAAGATGAGCTACTACTAGTAGAGATCTTCCAACTTCTATTAATGTTCTAATCTTTCTCTCAGCTACTCCGTTTTGCTGAGGGGTTCGTGGAGCTGAGAAGTTGTGGCTGATGCCATTGTCTGTGCAGAGCTGGTCCATCTTAGAGAAGTCAAATTCTTTGCCATGATCACTTCTTATAGCCTTGATTTTCTCCTCTCTCTCGTTCATCACTAGTCTGAACATTTTGATTAGTTGGGAGCTAGTTTCATCTTTTGAGTTTAAAAAGAACACCCATGTGAATATGGTGTAGTCATCCACTACGACCAGTGAGTATCTCTTCCCTTCAAGGCTCGTTGTTGGAGTTGGCCCAAATAGATCCATATGAAGCAACTGCAGGGGCTTGTCAATTGAGTTGACAGTTTTGCTCTTAAATGAGCTTTTCATCTGCTTTCCAAACTGACAGGCATTGCAAGGCCTTTCTTTGACAAAACTGAACTTGGGTAAGACTGCAACTAGATCTTTTGAAGTCAGTTTAGACATGCTTTTGAAGTTGAGATGAGATAGTCTTCTATGCTATAACCAGCTCATTTCATCAGCTGCTTTAGTCAGAAAGCATATCATCTCGTCTGAGCTTAGTTGACCAAGATTTACAGTGTAGACATTTCCTTTTCTTGTTCCGATCAGCTTTATTGCTGATGTCTTTAGATCTCTGACTTGACATTGATTGTTGAGGAATGTGACTTGATGACCCTTGTCGCAGAGTTGGCTTAAGCTCAGAAGATTGTGTTGCAATCCTTCCATATAGGCTACTTTATTGAAGGATATTGCACCATTCTCAGCTGAGCCATATCATCTTGTCTTACCAGAGCCATTGTCTCCAAAGATGACTGCAGGACCCTCCTTCTCTATGTAGTTAGACAGAAGGGCTTTGTTCCCTATCATGTGCCTTGAGCATCCACTGACCAGGTACCAGGTTGTGATTGTGGAGCTTGGTTCCTGTGGTAAGATAAAATTCTTATTTTGGTACCCATACTTGCATGGGTACTACTTTGTTAGTACCTTGGGAACCCACATTTGATTAATTCTGGGTCTCATATGCATAGGATTATGGTAGCATATTGCAGCCTTGTGACTAGTCTAATTACATACAAAACATCTAATATAATGCATGTTTGTGTGTGTGTGTGGATTCCTCTTCCATTTGGACTTATGAGGGTTTTCAGCAATCCTTTCTTCCTTTTTCCATGTGTCTTTGTGTTTCATGATTTGTGACGAGTGAGGCTTAACTCTATTATTCCTTCCCAGTTGGTTCGTGGAGTCGATTTTACTCGACTCTACGACTCTTCGAGGTTGGAGAGTAGAGACTGAGTTACTCTTCTCTTTTCTGAAACCTAGGCCAGCATGAGATCCTTTATTCCTTAGAACATAGGTTGGATCTAACGACGATGGTTGAATTAGTTCTTCCTTCTGTGAGGATTTCACAAATATAATGCTTTTATTGAAACTTGGAGCATTACCAGGGCTAGTTTCCTTTATCTTTTCTACATATGGCTCTGAGATGGATTCCCCAAAGCCTAAACCTGTTCTGTCAGATGCACTTCTCTGAATAGAGATTGGGAGTCCATGGATAAAGATGATTTATTCCATGTAGAGATTGTCCTTTCTAGTTCCTCAATTTTAGATATTAGACTTGACTCTCTTTGTTCATTGATCTCATTGGTTTGTTTTAAGAGCTTATTTTAAGCTTCAAGCTTGGAGAGAGAGTCAGTACTTAGAAGGGTTGTTTCCAGTTCTTCCTGAACTTTCTCTTTCTCCTTTTGAAGGAGTGAATAATCTTTGGACAGAACTTTGAACCGTTTTATATACGGATGCAGATCAGATGTTATGCCATGCAGTGCAGTTCTTAAATCATCAATGTCTACATCAGATGAGTTAAAGTCAAATACCTCATCTATACTTACTTCATGAATGTTAGAGTTCTTTTTATCCCTATCATGCTTGGCCATTAGGTAAAGATTTGTCATTTGAGGATCTTCATCATCTCCAGATTCGAGAGTTGAGTCGTTGTCTGAGTCACTCCACGATCCTCCAGCTACAACACCTTTGTCTTTCTTCTGAAGCTTCTTGTTGCCTTTGAATTCTTTCTTTGAATTTGATCTTTTCTTGAGTTCTTCTCTGAGAGGCTTGTTGTAGTTTGCAATGAAATGGCCAGGCTTTTTGCAGTTGTAGCATAAGTCGTTTATTTGTTCCTGTCTGTTGTAGTTGTTGAACTTCTTAGGTTTGCTGCTTTTGCCTTGACGCATGAACCTTCTAAGTTTTTTTTACCAACATTACAGTCCTCATCATCATCTTCATCACAGTCAGAGTCATTCTTAGTGTTAGCTTTAGAAGTGTTGTCTATTTCTTTTAGAGTAACTTCTTTGTATTTCTTTCTTCCTTCGGATAGAGTCTCTGCTCGTTGAGTCAGCTCCAGTTCTTATGTGAGAAGGTTGCCATATAACTGTTGAACAACCATTTCATGGAGATTCTTTGACTCTTTGATGGCAGTGGTTTTGGCATCCCACTTGCTAGGTAAAGCTCTTATAAACTTTATGAGTAGATCTTTATTTGGATAGATATTTCCATAGGCTCGGAGAGAGTTGAGCAATACATTGAATCTTTCGTAGGTGGTAGTGACATTTTCTCCTTAAACGTGTGCAAACATTTCATATTACTGAGTTAGAAGAGATTGCTTGTTCTCTTTGACTTCTTCTGTTCCTTCATGCATGATGAGAAATGCTTCCCATACTTCCTTTGCTGTTTTGCTATTGATCACATTCTCAAACAAGTCATCTTCTAAAGATTGGAACAAAATGTTCTTGGCCTTTTTGTCAAGTTGGAAAGCTTTCTTTTCATTGTCAATCCATTCTTCTTTGACATTGATCAGGATTCTGTTTGGATCGTCTATAGTAGGAGCAAGCTTGGTAGGAATGTAGGGCCCATTTTGAACAGTTTAAAATAGATCTTCATCTATTGAGTCCATGTAGGCTTGCATGCGAACTTTCCAGTTGGTGAATTTATCTTTGTTGCACATAGGTGGCTTGCTGCCTCCTCCAGACTTTGATTCGTTTATCAGATGTGCCATTGGATCTTCTTAAGCTTTGTAGGCTTGTTTGATAGAAACTGCTCTAATACCAATTGTTAGTTCTCAGAGGCACAATAGTTATCTAGAAGAGGGGGTTGAATTGATATTTTAAATTCTTTTTGTTAATTTGGAGAATGGTCTAAGCATAGCGGAATTAAGATTTGTTTGTTTTCCCTTTAAGATATAATGAGTTAATGAGAGTGAGGCAGTTATAACAGTTATAGCAGTTATAGCAGTAATAGGAGACACAGAGATTTTAAGTGGTTCAAAGCATTCAAAGCTCCTAATCAACTCTTCTACTCCTTGAGTAGGAAATCCACTAAGGATATCTTTACAACTTTTGAATCTCAAAGATTCCTTCAAGACCAGCAGTCTTGGCACTTCTCAGTTCACTTTTGAACTCTTCAAGTCCAGCAGACTTGGTTCTTCACAGTTCATTTAGAACTCTTCAAGTCCTTCTGACTTGGAACTTCTTACTTCACTTGATAGTAGTTGATGAGTTCTTGAATGGTGTTATTCAGTTGCAGTTAAGCTCTTATTCAAAAGAACTGAATAGCTGAGCAAGCTTTCTCTTTTCAGATCGTAGAGTTTGATCGTTGAGTGTTCTTCAGCTTTTTGTTAGTGCTTGCTTTTTCTTCTTCATTTGCTGAATTTGTGTACATAAGATGTCTTTGAAATGTATCCGTTGAAGACATCCGTTGAAGCATTAAATGCATTTGACATTTCTGAGCTTTGATGGAGACTTTTTGCACAGTTTCTGATTAGCAGACTGGCCCACTAACACGGCAGACTGTTATCTCACCTAACACCTGAACAGGTGTTTTCTGCTTACCTATAGTACTTTTCTTAGCTTCTTCAATACGCTTCTTTGTTTCATACTAAGGATGACTGTTGTGTCATTGGGACTCCCGAGGACTTCAACGTTTATAATATGTTCTTCATTTTTTGGTATTTATACTTCAACAAATGGACAAGGCCCGATGCTTCTGACATAGATAGATGATGCTCTACAATTTTGATCATGGTGTCATGCCACCTTAGTGCTTGATCTAATACTGGCAAATGAGAACACTACGATTTCTCTTAAGGAATGACACACTACGATCTTTACTTGTGTGACGCCCCCAAATCCGGGTATCTTCCAACCCGACAGATGGTGCTACACGGTACTCACAACTGTACATTCATTCTATTAAAACGACATCAAAATGTGAGAATCAACGTCATTCTTATTACATTAATAATATTACATTCCGTTCCAAGGTTCTAAAACAATTACATTCTTTGTTCATCATACTATAATATATACAACTTATTAGTTTATAACAAGGTAAACAAATCGTTCATCTTCATCTTGCCTTTATCCTTGTCAGATCCCTCGGTTCGTATGGTCTTAGTTGTATTCATATGGTTCAAGCAAGAGTGAGCATAACAAGCTCAGCAAGTACAACAATTTCTTTTAAACAACATGCTTGATACATAGGAATCGTATATCTTCAATAACTGGATAATAGTTATGAAGTACTATCAATAATTCAAAATATCATTTCTTTTCCTTCAAAACGTTTCACAATAACAATATTCAGTAAAACATCAATTCTAGCTCAAGACCATGAGCATTTCAAATTTCTTTGAAAAGGACAACCCGACACTAAGTCCGTAAGTCCGGCATATCTTACGAATACTTCTAGGTGATCAGCCCATAGTACTCTATGTTGATCAACACTACATCCTGTTAAACGTATGTACGTTTAATTTTTGGCAACCTCGCGTGCCCATCGAATAATCGATGAAAAATACATTTGTTTATTCCTACTCAGGCTTACCTTGAATCCGTACCAAACAATTGGCGTAGGATAGCGTTAATAATTCTATATTGAAAGATTTGAAAATAAATCAATCAACTCTTCAAGATTAGTCTAGCCGAGATAAACCAGGCATCGACCCTTTAGTAAAACACTTCATGCATCTCATAACATGTATCACAAAAAAAACTTGGCTAAAACGAAGGTTAGACAAGCGTTTTAAGAAAAACTTGCCTTCAGCGTCTGCGCAACAGTAAAAATAACTTTTCCTTTGAGTCTTTACAGTCTCTACAATACATAACCACATAACATACCACATTAGGTCATGAATGATCATATAAGGTTCCTAATGAATCTTACCCTTCTTCTAAATCTAATCATATATTAGATTTGTTACTATTGGTTCCGATTTGCCATTATATTTTACATTATTCTTACCAACTTCATTCTCTTATATGTCTTACGTGGATTTACTTCATTAATAGAACTTATTTCGAGTTAATCATCATTTCTCACGGCTTACTAACATTATTAATTGAAACTCGATCGTCATTTGTTAAGTACACTTTATTGCATACCGTTTACATTCACGTATTACTTAAAAACTTTTAGTTGTAACTCTTAACATTATCGGCCTTATCATTATTGAATACGGTTCATGTTCTTTATACTTTATGTTCGTCGTTTAACTACTCATTAAATTACATTATATTCCTAAAGTCATCACTATTACAGTGATTTAGGAAAGGTCTTATCATTATTCATTAAGTAAATACATAACCCATACTTGTATTGCAAACCATTGGATTCATAATCAACTTGGTAAACAAATTTCTATAGCCGGCTTAACACATTACGTTGTTCTCATTACGTTCATCTTCAATTGATTATTAACCTTTAATCATCATACATTAAGTGTCTAACAATGTTTTAACAATGTTATATTAACACCTTAGTTCATTACTAATGAGTTATCTTTCATTCTATACTTGTAAATATTCTTGTCTGTCAAAACATGGGGACTGGCACCGCAGCGCCACACTTAGCTCTTCATCCCGCGCTGTGGCGCGAGTTAACAGTACGCCCTGACCCTCATAGCACCTCATAAGGGTACCTCATGTAGCTTCCGTACATTAGTCCACCCAATTGACATAACCAGAAACTTCTCATAACTATAATGAGTTCTGAATGTCATCTTAGGTACCTCATCCTTCTTCCTTACTTTCAACTAAATATACCCCGTACGCAAATCTATCTTAGAAAAATTCTTTGCCCTCTTCAATTGATCAAATAGATCATCGATCCTGGGCTATGGGTATTCATTCTCAACCGCTAACTTACTCCTATTACGATAGTCGATACGAAACCGTAACGACTCATCCTCTTCCTTAACATCCTCCTAACTTGCGTCACAGCTAGACAACAAGAGCGTCGCGGTATTTTATTACCATAAAATACTACCTTGGGTTAATTAGAAAACCAAAGATTCAAACTTTTATTTCTAACAATTTATTAAAGTTCTATGATTAATCAACCCATTCATACTGAGAATTACTTCAAATTCTATCAACATTATCGGTGCTTATCTATCAACACTTGCTTACCATTATTATCCATGAAACCATTTCCACGAATATAATTAACGAAAGTTATTTCCCCATTCTTTACCGTAATGGTTAAAGATACTTATAATCCCTTTCAGATAGACTCCTAGATGAGTCTTTCCACATGTCTTACACAATTCGATCTTACGCTTAGGATCCCCTTGTCCCACTCCAGTATTCCCGAAGTTAAAATTCTTTCTTTTTAGCTTACTATCACTACCACTGGCACTCTCTGCCTTGGTTCCTCCCTTACCCTTGCTCCTATTCTCCTTCTCTTTGTGATATTGAGTCCACGCCTCACTACCACCCTTGGCTATAATCACCTTTTCCAAAATGGTCCCACAGGAAACACTCTGGAACACAAAAATCCTACTATAGAGCCAGGGTTTCAGGCCCCGCTCAAACCTACGAGCCTTCCTCTCCTCAGTGTCCACTTGGTGTGGAGCAAACCTTGCCAATTCATTGAATCTGGCCGTGTATTGGGGAACCGTCATGTCCCCTAGTCTAAGTTCTTAGAACGTAATCTCCATCATCCCTTACATGAATGTAGGGAAATAATTCACGAAGAAAACCTTCTTGAACTGTTCCCACGTTACCCCATCTATTCTAGCCCCACCCTGGTGAGCCTCCCACCAAAAGTTGGCTTAAACTTTCATCATGTAAGTCGCAAAAAAAATCTATTGCGCCTCACCTGCGTTTTGTAATAACAAGCGCCTTCTCTATTTCTATTACCAATGTCTAGGCTTCTAATGGGTCCGTCGTTCCTTTGAACTCCGGCGGACCTATGTTTTTAAATTCTTTAAAGGTAGTCGCTCTGGCTAACCTAGGTTCCGCAGGTACTTTCCCCCTGCTTTAGTTAAATGCAGCCGTTAAAGAAATAACGAACTCTTGCATAAGGTTGTTTTGACCCCCTTGATTATCATTACGCGAATCCGCTTCCTGATTACGTTGTCTTCTCCTTGGTAGCATTTTCCGATTAAATAAATAAAATTTCATTATTATCTATTTACTTGCTTGGTTATCCTTCCATACTAATACCTCATACCACATCAAAGCACATTAAATAAAAACTTCATTATATTAATATGCTTCTTCATAGTTTGAAACTACTTACAATTTGTTTTACATAGCCAAAAGCTATTATATTTCTATCCCACAATTGAACTTCACAAAAGTTGGAATTTACAAAAAGACTACCCTTTTATACAAAAGAGGGTTTTACGTCACTACACAAATATTTATAACTCTAAACGTCTAATAATGCATAACAGCATCCTCGTGTTTCTCATTTGCAATCCTTGTTACAGTATCCCAACTAATAGTATGTCGAGTCTGCCCCGACTCTATGGAATAACAAGCAACTTTAAGCTTGAAATCCATATGAGCACTCTTATGGATGTAAGACATCCGTGCTATCTTCCGGTCCTTCTCCTCTAGTTTCTTACGAATCTCTACCACCTCATTAATATAATCCCTAGCATACTTTGTCATAAGCACCTGCCTATCAAGCCTGACTCAAAATCTGCTTCCGCAGACACATTAGCTTCATTGAGATAATTAATCTCTTCTCTCTGATTTTGCACAACTATACTCAGTTGCACATTCCTGTCAAGCACTGCCAGAAACAATGCTCTCATTGCATCAGCAAGTATTGACTCTAGTGTAGGTACCATCGTATTAACCGATGTTATCTCCATTTCATCTTCCTCATAGACCATCATATTAACATATGACGCTATATCCATATCTCCCTTAGAGTAGTCTTCCTTAGAAAAGTACTCCACTGTCTCCGACTGCTCTAGAATCACTAATGGTACCTCCGCCACCGGTATAGGTACAGGCTCTACGCTATTCACAACTTCTTCGCTCACCGCGTGTATATCTCTATACATCAAGCTATCGATCGACATCCTACAATAACATATAACATGTTGATTAGTACATAACACACCATAGTATAAGAACAAATCACATTTAATTTATTTAAGGTTACTTTCCATCTTTTAAATCTTTCGGTACTGAGTTTCCTCAATACCTTATTGACTCATTCGACTGAAGTAAAGCTTGAGTTTACTTCCTTCAAACTTTTCTTCCTTAACGAGGTTCTTAGCCTATGGTTCTTCCCCCCTTAAATTTTATAACCTAATGCTTTGATACCAACCTGTGACACCCCCAAATCCGGGTATCTTCCAACCCAACAATTGGTGCTACACAGGTACTCACAACTGTACATTCATTCTATTGAAACAACATCAAAATGTGTGAATCAACGACATGCTTATTACATTAATAATATTACATCCCGTTCCAAGGTTCTAAAACCATTACATTCTTTGTTCATCATACTATAATATATACAACTTACTAGTTTATAACAAGGTAAACTAATCGTTCATCTTCGTCTTGCCTTTATCCTTGTCAGATCCCTCGGTTCGTTCGGTCCTAAATGCATTCATATGGTTCAAGCAAGAGTGAGCATAACAAGCTCAGCAAGTACAACGATTTCTTTTAAACAACATGCTTGAAACATAGGAATCGTATATCTTCAATAATTGGATAATAGTTATGAAGCTCTATCAATAATTCAAAATATAATTTCTTTTCCTTCAAAACGTTTCATAATAACAATATTCAGTAAAACATTAATTTTGGCTCAAGACCATGAGCATTTCATAATTTCTTTGAAAAGGGCAACCCGGCACTAAGTCCGTAAGTCCGGCATATCTTACAAGCACTTCTAGGTGATCAGCCCATAGTACTCTATGTTGATCAACACTACATCCTGCTAAACGTATGTACGTTTAATTTTTGGCAACCTCGCGTGCCCATTGAATAATCGATGAAAAATACATTTGTTTATTCCTACTCAGGCTTACCCTGATTCCGTACCAAACAATTGGCGTAGGATAGCTTTAACAATTCTATATTGAAAGGCTTGTAAATAAATCAATCAACTCTTCAAGATTAGTCTAGCCGAGATAAAACCGGCATCGACCCTTTAGTAAAACACTTCATGCATCTCATAACATGAATCACAAAAAAAAACTTGGCTAACACGAAGGTTAGACAAGCGTTTTAAGAAAAACTTGCCTTCGCCGGTTCAAAGCAAGAAAATAACTTTTCCTTTGAGTCTTTACAGTCTCTACAACACATAACCACATAACATACCACATTAGGTCATGAATGATCATACAAGGTTCCTAATGAATCTTACCCTTCTTCTAAATCTAATCATATATTAGATTTGTTACTATTGGTTCTGGCTTGCCAATATATTTTACATTATTCTTACAAACTTCTTTCTCTTCTATGTCTTACATGGATTTACTTCATTAATAGAACTCAGTTCGAGTTAATCATCCTTTCTCACGGCTTACTAACATTATTAATCGAAACTCGATCGTCATTTGTTAAGTACACTTTATTGCATACCGTTTACGTTCATGTATTACTTAACAACTTTTAGTTGTAACTCTTAACTTTATAGGCCTTATCATTATTGAATACGGTTCACGTTCTTTATACTTTACGTTCGTCGTTTAACTACTCAATAAACAACATTAAATTCCTAAAGTCATCACTATGACAGTGATTTAGGAAAGGTCTTATCATTATTCATTAAGTAATTACATAACCCATACTTGTATTGCAAACCATTGGATTCATAATCAACTTGGTAAACAAATTTCTATAGCCGACTTAACACATTACGTTATTCTCATTACATTCATCTTCAATTGATTATTAACCTTTAATCATCATACATTAAGTGTCTAACAATGTTTTAACAATGTTATATTAACACCTTAGTTCATTACTAATGAGTTATCTTTCATTTTATACTTGTAAACATTCTTGTCTGTCAAAACTCTGGGACTGGCGCCGCGGCGCCACACTTAGCTCTTCATCTCATGCCATGCATGAAGTTAACAAAAGATATGCCTTCGACAATGTTATGGTGTCATGGGCGCCCACCATTTGTCTTTGGGTTGTACACCGGCGCTTGAACTTTGTGCCTTAGAAAAATTTTGCAGATTTTTAATTTTGTGAACTTCCCGGAAGCATAACTTCTTCGTTATAAGTCCGAATTGGCTTGTTCAAAAGCCTACTGTTCATAAATTCCGTACTCTACGCGTTGATGCAAGAATTTTATCTATTTGACTTCGTTCGCTAAAATTTCACCTATTAGTTCATTTTTAACGAGAACGTTAAACGTTCATGAACGTTCAACGCTCATTTCTTCGTTCTAAGTCTGAATCCGGTCATTTTTGAGTCCTTAACTCTATAATGCCAAATATGACTTGGCTCCATTGAAAACAAACATTTCTGAGTTCAAACACAAAATACGACTTCCATCCCGAGAATTTCACGAATTCGACGCTTAATGTCCAATCGTGTGAATTTCGGCATAACTTCGTTACTAACGATTTGATCATTGTTCTATATGGATTCTAACCATCATATAAACATTTCAAACTACTTATTACAGTAACTTATTTTCAAATTAGGTTTTGACTTATTCTTCATAAGTTCATGGCTTATCAACTTATAACTTTCATGATTTCATTTACTTATGACTTATTATTGATTTAAATCCTTTACTCCATGTTCTCATATAATATCCAACATACTAACTTCATATGACAAACATATTACAAGTTCGTCATAAGTTATCAACTTATTTAGGTTCAAGTTGCTTCTTCATAACTTATTCGGCTTAAGTCCATTCATAACTTAATTCTTATATGTTCTTAGCATACATGTTCATTAATTAAACTTCTCTTATCATCCTATTATGATAGAGATGGAAAAATATTGGTCACAAGATCAATACCTTTTATGTCTAACTTCTTCTTCTTGGAAAATCTAACAAAGGAAGCTTTGATTTAAAAGTGCTTATTCTCTCTAAGATTTAAGTTACTTTGTAAGAGAAAGTTGAAAGGAATTTGATCAAGCAACAAATTAATTATGAGCTCTTTATTTATAGGCTTGACAAAGTGAGGGTGGAATAGTCATTTAGGCCCTCCACCTCCTTAATCCCACCTCCTTATTAACCTCCTTACTATTCAATACTTTGGCTCTAAGTAACTTGCTAGCCATATTAATTTCTTGTTCACCACAACACTTGATCATCACATAAAGTATTTGGGCATCACATCACTTAGCCATTAAGTTTACTTAATCATCACTTATAAGCACTTTGCTTATTCATCATACATAAGCACTTTACTTAGCCTTTAAATTACTTAACTTATCCTTTGCTTAACACTTAAATCTACTTGCTCAACACACTTAATACTTGGTCACCGATTCACCCATGGGTTGCCCCATGGATCAAGCTTTACCCATTGGATCTTATTTTGGGGCTTAAGGTTTAATTAACCTAACTTATACATTGAGCTTGCAATTAAACAACCTTGGACCTTAACTTTAATTCCAATTAGACTCATCCATTCCTACCTTTGGGCCTTATCAATTCTCATTGGACTTTACAATGTTCTACATATTCCTACAAGTCCATTACATATGGCTTAAAGCCTTATAACGTATAATTTACGTATTAATCTCACATTCTAACTTGTATACTTATTATATGACATTCCATCATTCATACTAGCTCGTATAATACCTCGTATTATACTCGTATTCATTACCTCGTATAATACTTACGTATTATATAATCATTGATTTAATTTATTATACATATTCCATTTCTTTCTCGGAATTCATTTTCCCTAATCGTTAGATTTTAAGTCCGTAGGTGAAAAACTGCGTGTGCCATAACTGAAATATTATTGGATATTCTATCTCACCTCGATATTCTATCATTACGTATTTCTCGGAAGTTCGAGAATAATTCCCGAGCAAAAATGCGTGAATAGTGTTTTTCGAAAAATTTCTCGGAAAGTTTTTATTTTCATCTTGGAAATTCAAATACTTTAATTCTATCACGTAGCCAAAATACTATGACATTCCGGTATGTCTAGGTCATAGAATGACCTTCAATTAGCTTACTCCCATAAATTATTAATTAAATTCATTTAATCTACATAATAAAAATAAAAATTTAATTCTCAAAAATCCATAATTTCTGGGGCGTTACACTCTTCCCCCATTATAAGGATTCTGTCCGCAGAATCACGCTAATAATATATACACCATTTGAGGAAACACTTTCCTTTATTTTAATCTCAAGTTCCCACAATGCTTCTTTGACATTGTGGTTCTTTCCTTTCACCTTTAACGAAGGTATTATCTTATTTTTCATGACTTGTCACTTCCTATCAATAATTTGAGTTAGAAGCTAAACCTTTACTCACACATTACGCTATCCTCCTTTTGCTAGTCCTTGTTTTAATATCAAATTATATGAAACTCAAATTCCTCCTTCAAAACAAGATTATACATGATCTTCTCTTTATCCTGCATCCTCTTCTTCACTCGCTTACACTTCTCGTTACCTAGTGGTATTTAATTAACTTGTTCCATTATCGTGGATTTAGTCTATATTGTGAATAACATTTCTACCTCTTCATTCCGTAATTTAACTTCTAACTTCATTCTTGCCATTTCCGTTATTAACTCATTCTGAGTTGTTAACATTGATATCTTTTCCCTACCCATCCTACTTAACGCGTCAGCTTCTATGTTTACCTTTCCCGAATTGATATAACATATCAATGTCGAAATCTCTTATCCATTCTAATTACCTTCTCTACCTCATATTCAACTCCTTTTGTGTGAAGATATATTTCAGACTCCTAGAGTCCGTGTATATCTCACACTTTTCCCCGCATAAATACTATCCTCAAATTTTTAATTCAAAAACTATAGCTGCCAATTATAGATCATAAGTAGGATAGACCTTCTCATAATTCATTAACTGGCGTGATGCATACCTAATGACTTTGCCATGCTACATAAGCACGCAATCTCGTCATCTATGCGAAACATCGAGATACACTACAAAATTCCCCATATCATCTGATAGAGACAATACATGTACCTCACTTAACTTCCCTTTTTAGTTCCTGAAAACTATTTTTCTCACTTCCCATTTCGACAATACCAACTTGTGACGCTAATTGTACTTTTAATCATAGCACCTCATAAGGGTACCTATCAATTTACCCCTGACTTGCTCAGCGCCTCTTACGAAAAAAAATCTAGCTTCCGTACATTAGTCCACCCAATTGACATAACCAGAAACTTGTCATAACTATAACGAGTTTTGAATGTCATCGTAGGTACCTCATCCTTCTTCCTTACTTTCAACTGACTATACCCCGTAAGCAAATATATCTTAGAAAAATTCTTTGCCCTCTTCAATTGATCAAATAGATCATCGATCCTGGGCCATGGGTATTCATTCTTAACCGCTAACTTACTCCTATTACGATAGTCGATATGAAACCGTAACGACTCATCCTCTTCCTTAACATCCTCCTAACTTACGTCACCGCTAGACAACAAGAGCGTCGCGGTATTTTATTACCATAAAATACTACCTTGGGTTACTTAGAAAACCAAAGATTCAAATTTTTATTCTAACAAGTTATTAAAGTTCTATGATTAATCAACCCATTCATACCAAGAATTACTTCAAATTCTCTCAACATTGTCGGTGCTTATCTATCAACACTTGCTTACCATTATTATCCATGACCATTTCCACAAATATAATTAACGAAAGTTATTTCCCCATTCTATACCATAATGGTTAAAGATACTTATAATCCCTTTCAGATAGACTCCTAGATGAGTCTTTCCACATGTCTTACACACTTCGATCTTACGCTTAGGATCTCTTTGTCCCACTCTAGTATTCCCGGAGTTAAAATTCTTTCTTTTTGGCTTACTATCACTACCACTGGCACTCTCTGCCTTGGTTCCTCCCTTTCCCTTGCTCCTATTCTCCCTCTCTTTGTGATATTGAGTCAACGCCTCACTACCACCCTCAACTATAATCACCTTTTCCAAAATGATCCCATAGGAAACACTCTAGAACACAAAAATCCTACTATAGAGCCAGGGTTTCAGGCCCCGCTTAAACGTACGAGCCTTCCACTCCTCAGTGTCCACTTGGTGTGGAGAAAACCTTGCCAATTCATTGAATTTGGACGTGTATTGGGGAACCGTCATATCCCCTAGTCTAAGAACGTAATCTCCATCATCCCTTACATGCTTGTAGGGAAATAATTCTCGAAGAAAACCTTATTGAACTGTTCCCACGTTACCCCATCTGTTCCAGCCCCACCCTGGTGAGCCTCCCACCAAAAGTTGGCTTCAACTTTCATCATATAAGTCGCAAAAGAAATCTCTTGCGCCTCACCTACGTTTTGCAATAACAAACGCCTTCTCTATTTCTATTACCCATGTCTAGGCTTCTAATGGGTCCATCGTTCCTTTGAACTCCGGCGGACCTATGCTTTTAAATTATTTAAAGGTAGTCATTCTGGCTAACCTAGGTTCCGCAGGTACTCTCCCCCTGCTTTAGTTAAATGCAGCCGTTAATGAATTAATGAACTCTTGCATAAGGTTGTTTTGACCCCCTTGATTATCATTACGCGATTCCGCTTCCTGATTATGTTGTCTTCTCCTTGGCAGTATTTTCTGATTAAATAAATAAAATTTCATTATTATCTATTTACTTGCTTGGTTATCCTTCCATACTAATACCTCATACCACATCAAAGAACATTAAATAAAATCTTCATTATATTAATATGCTTCTTCATAGTTTGAAACTACTTACAATTTGTTTTACATAACCAAAAGCTATTACATTTCAATCCCATAATTGAACTTCATAAAAGTTGGGATTTACAAAAAGACTACCCTTTTATACAAAAGAGGGTTTTACGTCACTACACAGATATTTATAACTCTAAACTTCTAATAATGCATAACAGCATCCTCGTGTTTCTCATTCGCAATCCTCGTTACAGTATCCCGACTAATAGTATGTCGTGTCTGCCCCAACTCTATGGAATAACAAGTAACTTTAAGCTTGAAATCCATATGAGCACTCTTATGGATGTAAGACATCCGTGCTATCTTCTGGTCCTTCTCCTCTAGTTTTTTACGAAGTTCTACCACCTCGTTCATATAATCCCTAGCCTGCTCTATCATAAGCACCTGCCTATCAAGCTCTGACTCAAAATCTGCTTCTGAAGACACCTTAGCTTCATGGAGATAATTAATCTCTTCAAGATTATTTTGCACAACTGTACTCAGTTGCACATTCCTGTCAAGCACTGCCAGATACAATGCTCTCATTGTATCTAGAAGTATTGACTCTAGTGTAGGTACCATCGTATTAACCGATGTTACCTCCATTTCATCCTCCTCATAGACCATCATATTAAGATATGACGCTATATCCATATCTCCCTTAGAGTAGACTTCCTCAAAAAAGTACACCACTGTCTCCGACTGCTCTAGAATCACTAATGGTACCTCATGCCTAAGAAGCATAGAGTACGAGCTCTCTCTGTTGTTCACAAATTCTTCGCTCACCGCGTATATATCTCTATACATCAAGCTATCGATCGACATCCTACAATAACACATAACATGTTGATTAGTACATAACACACCATAGTATAAGCACAAATCACATTTAATTTATTTAAGGTTACTTTCCATCTTTTAAATCTTTTGGTACTGAGTTTCCTCAATACCTTATTGACTCATTCGACTGAAGTAAAGGTTGAGTTTACTTCCTTCGGACTTTTCTTCCTTAACGAGGTTATTAACCTAAGGTTCTTCCCCCCTTAAGTTTTATAACCTAATGCTTTGATACCAACCTGTGACGCCCCCAAATCTGGGTATCTTCCAACCCGACAGATGGTGCTACACGGTACTCACAACTGTACATTCATTCTATTGAAACGACATCAAAATGTGTGAATCAACGACATTTTTATTACATTAATAATATTACATCCCGTTCCAAGGTTCTAAAACCATTACATTCTTGGTTCATCATACTATAATATATATAACTTACTAGTTTATAACAAGGTAAACTAATCGTTCATCTTTGTCTTGCCTTTATCCTTGTCAGATCCCGTGGTTCGTTCGGTCCTAACTGCATTCATATGATTCAAGCAAGAGTGAGCATAACAAGCTCAGCAAGTACAACGATTTCTTTTAAACAACATGCTTGAAACATAGGAATCGTATATCTTCAATAACTGGATAATAGTTATGAAGCTCTATCAATAATTCAAAATATCATTTCTTTTCCTTCAAAATGTCTCACAATAACAATATTTAGTAAAACTTCAATTCTGGCTCAAGACCATGAGCATTTCATAATTTCTTTGAAAAGGACAACCCGACACTAAGTCCGTAAGTCTGGCATATCTTACGAGCACTTCTGGGTGATCAGCCCATAGTATTCTATGTTGATCAACATTACATCCTGTTAAACGTATGTAAATTTAAATTTTGGCAACCCTGCGTGCCCATCGAATAATCGATGAAAAATTCATTTGTTTATTCCTACTCAGGCTTACCTTGAATATGTACCAAACAATTAGAGTAGGATAGCGTTAACAATTCTATATTGAAAGACTTGTAAATAAATCAATCAACTCTTCAAGATTATTCTAGCCGAAATAAAACTGGCATCGACCCTTTAGTAAAATACTTCATGCATCTCATAACATGAATCACAAAAAAAACTTGGCTAACACGAAGGTTAGACAAGCGTGTCAAGAAAAACTTGCCTTCAGCGTCTGCAACAGTAAAAATACTTTTCCTTTGAGTCTTTACAGTCTCTACAACATATAACCACATAACATACCACATTAGGTCATGAATGATCATACAAGGTTCCTAATGAATCTTACCTTTCTTCTAAATCTAATCATATATTAGATTTGTTACTATTGGTGCCGGGTTGCCATTATATTTTACATTATCCCCTTGTCCCACTCCAGTATTCCCGAACTTAAAATTCTTTCTTTTTGGCTTACTATCACTACCACTGGCACTCTCTGCCTTGGTTCCTCCCTTTCCCTTGCTCCTATTTTCCCTCTCTTTGTGATATTGAGTTAACGCCTCACTACCACCCTCGGCTATAATCACCTTTTCCAAAATGGTCCCACAGGAAACACTTTGGAACACAGAAATCCTACTATAGAGCCAGGGTTTCAGGCCCCGCTCAAACCTACGAGCCTTCCTCTCCTCAGTGTCCACTTGGTGTGGAGCAAACCTTGCCAATTCATTGAATCTGGTCGTGTATTGGGAAACCGTCATGTCCCCTAGTTTAAGTTCTAAGAACGTAATCTCAATCATCCGTTAGATACTTGAAGGGAAATAATTCTCGAAGAAAACCTTCTTGAACTGTTACCACGTTACCCCATCTATTCTAGCCCCACCCTGGTGAGCCTCCCACCAAAAGTTGGCTTGAACTTTCATCATGTAAGTCGCAAAAGAAATTTGTTGCGCCTCACCTACGTTTTGCAATAACAAACGCCTTCTCTATTTCTATTACCCATGTACGGGCTTAATGGGTCCGCTGCCTTTGAACTCCCATGGACCTATGCTTTTAAATTCTTTAAAGGTAGTCGTTCTGGCTAACCTAGGTTCCGCAGGTACTCTCCCCCTTGTTTAGTTAAATGCAGTCGTTAATGAATTAATGAACTCTTGTATAAGGTTGTTTTGACCCCCTTGATTATCATTACGCGATTCCGCTTCCTAATTACGTTGTCTTCTCCTTGGCAGCATTTTCTGATTAAATAAATAAAATTTCATTATTATCTATTTACTTGCTTGGTTATCCTTCCATACTAATACCTCATACCACATCAAAGCACATTAAATAAAAACTTCATTATATTAATATGTTTCTTCATAGTTTGAAACTACTTATAATTTGTTTTACATATCCAAAAGCTATTATATTTCTATCCCACAATTGAACTTCACAAAAGTTGGAATTTACAAAAAGACTACCCTTTTATACAAAAGAGGGTTTTACGTCACTACACAGATATTTATAACTCTAAAATTCTAATAATGCATAACAGTGTCCTCGTGTTTCTCATTCGCAATCCTCGTTACAGTATCCCAACTAATAGTATGTCGAGTCTGCCCCGACTCTATGGAATAACAAGCAACTTTAAGTTTGAAATCCATATGAGCACTCTTATGGATGTAAGACATCCGTGCTATCTTGCGGTCCTTCTCCTCTAGTTTCTTACGAAGCTCTACCACCTCGTTCACATAATCCCTAGCCTGCTCTGTCATAAGCACCTGCCTATCATGCTCTGACTGAAAATCTGCTTCTGCAGACACCTTAGCTTCATGGAGATAATTAATCTCTTCTCTCTGATTTTGCACAACTGTACTCAGTTGCACATTCTTGTCAAGCACTGCCAGATACAATGCTCTCATTGCATCTGGAAGTATTGACTCTAGTCTAGATACCATCGTATTAACCGATGTTACCACCATTTCATACTCATAGACCATCATATTAAGATATGACGTTATATCCATATCTCATTCAGAGTAGACTTCCTCAGAAAAGTACTCCACTGTCTCTGACTCCTCTAGAATCACTAATAGTACCTCCGCCACCGGCATAGGTACAGGCTCTACGATATTCACAACTTCTTCGCTCACCGCGTGTATATCTCTATACATCAAGCTATCGATCGACATCCTACAATAACATATAACATGTTGATTAGTACATAACACACCATAGTATAAGCACAAATTACATTTAATTTATTTAGGGTTACTTTCCATCTTTTAAATCTTTCGGTACTGAGTTTCCTCAATACCTTATTGACTCATTCGACTGAAGTAAAGCTTGAGTTTACTTCCTTCGGACTTTTATTAGCCTAAGGTTCTTCCCCCCTTAAGTTTTATAACCTAATGCTTTGATACCAACCTGTGACGCCCCCAAATCCGGTTATCTTCCAACCCGACAGATGGTGCTACACGGTACTCACAACTGTACATTCATTCTATTGTAACGACATCAAAATGTGTGAATCAACGACATTCTTATTACATTAATAATGTTACATCCCGTTCCCAGGTTCTAAATCCATTACATTCTTTGTTCATCATACTATAATATATACAACTTACTAGTTTATAACAAGGTAAACTAAGCGTTCAACTTCGTCTTGCCTTTATCCTTGTCAAATCCCTCGGTTCGTTTGGTCCTAGTTGTATTCATATGGTTCAAGAAAGAGTGAGCATAACAAGCTCAGCAAGTACAACGATTTTTTTAAAACAGCATTCTTGAAACATAAGAATCGTATATCTTCAATAACTAGATAATAGTTATGAAGTATATCAATAATTCAAAATATCATTTCTTTCTCTTCAAAACGTTTCACAATAACAATATTCAGTAAAACATCAATTATGGCTCAAGACCATGAGCATTTCATAATTTCTTTGAAAAGGACAACCCGTCACTATGTCCGTAACTCCGGCATATCTTCGAGTACTTCTGGGTGATCAGCACAAAGTACTCTATGTTGATCAACACTACATCTTGTTAAACGTATGTACATTTAAGTTTTGGCAACCTCGCATGCCCATCGAATAATCGATGAAAAATATATTTGTTTATTCCTACTCAGGCTTACCTTGAATCCGTACCAAATAATTGGCGTAGGATAGCGTTAACAATTCAATATTGAAAAACTTGTAAATAAATCAATCAACTCTTCAAGATTAGTCTAGCCGAGATAAAACCAGCATCGACCCTTTAGTAAAACACTTCATGCATCTCATAACACGAAGGTTAGACAAGCATTTTAAGAAAAACTTGCCTTCAGCATCTGCAACAGTAAAAATATCTTTTCCTTTGAGTCATTACAGTCTCTACAACACATAACCACATAACATACCACATTAGGTCATGAATGATCATACAAGGTTCCTAATGAATCTTACCCTTCTTCTAAATCTAATCATATATTAGATTTGTTACTATTGGTGTCGGCTTGCCATTATATTTTACATTATTCTTACCAACTTTTTTCTCTTCTATGTCTTATGTGGATTTACTTCATTAATAGAACTCGTTTCGAGTTAATCATCCTTTCTCATGGCTTACTAACATTATTAATCGAAACTCGATCGTCATTTGTTAAGTACACTTTATTGCATACCGTTTACGTTCACGTATTACTTAACAACTTTTAGTTGTAACTCTTAACGTTATAGGCCTTATCATTATTCAATACGGTTCACGTTCTTTATAATTTACGATCGTCGTTTAACTACTCATTAAACAACATTAAATTCCTAAAGTCATCACTATAACAGTGATTTATGAAAGGTCTTATCATTATTCATTAAGTAATTACATAACCCATACTTGTATTGCAAACCATTGGATTCATAATCAACTTGGTAAACAAATTTCTATAAATGAAGCAACACATTACGTTGTTCTCATTACGTTCATCTTCAATTGATTATTAACCTTTAATCATCATACATTAAGTGTCTAACAATGTTTTAACAATGTTATATTAACACCTTAGTTCATTACTAATGAGTTATCATTCATTCTTTACTTGTAAACATTCTTGTGCTGTCAAAAACTTGGGATGACGGTATACATGGCCTAATGATTTAACGAGATTTTTGTAAATTAATTTTAATATTTATTGAATTAAATAAATATTTTTTGATGATTTAATTATTGGATTAAATAATTATTTGATGCAATTGTGGTAGATTAATTTAATTATGTGTTACATTTATTAAATTAATGTAGAGAATAAATATTATTCAAATATGTAATTATGTGAGCTTATCGAATTAAATGAAATATTTAATTAAGCATTATGTTATTTAATTAATTTAATTATTAATTAGAGAGTTAATAATTTGACATTATTTATTAATGAGAGAATTAATAATGTGACTATGTGAAATTATGAGAAATTATTATATTTTATTTAAAATACATTAAATAAGATATTGATTTATTTTATGAAGGAGTGTGACATTAATTAAACTATATGATAAAGTTTTATTAAATTAAATGTTTTTTAAATCTATTTTGCTAGCCAAACAAGGCCCTATGGGGAGTTGGAGCAGCTTACCCATTATTGGGTTCTTGACCACTCGATCGTCGATTCTCTTATTATATCATACGTCTTCTTTTCTTTCTTCATTTTTCCTAAGTCTAGAAAAGTAGAAACAGAGAGTTTCGAGAGAGAGATTGAGAAGTGTTGAGAAAGAATTTTGATTGAAGAAGAGTTGAGAAGATATTATTCCTACTAATCTATACTTATTCTCGTGGTAATCTCCTTTTCCCAAATTCTAAATTTCACGTCATTAGTTTTTATAAAAATGGCTTTCATACATTTTATAAAATCTCTGTAATTGAGAAAGGGTTTGATTATGATTTTATATATGGGTTAAGATGTATCAAATCGTATTTGATTATATATATATTATGTGAATTATCATGTCATCAGTTTCATAATACTATGAATTGCTATTTCAAAAATTTACAGAGTATGGGTTTTGGCCTTATGGCCTTATACGTGATATTTTATGTATTGATCGTATGTTATCCCTAAATTTTACACTCGTATATTATTATGCTGTTGATACGAAGAGACCAAAGTTTAAATAAACGGATTCTTTGTTATTATAACGAATCCGTAGTAACAATTTTCATGTTTTATTTTCAAAACCTTGAAGAACATTAAGAACAGTGAAAGTAAATGTGTTGATTTTGTAAATTATGTGTTGTAACTTGTTAAAAATCATGCTAGATGGGTTAAGTAATGATTATATATGTATTACAATGATTAGGTAAGTCTAAATTCGTGTAAAAATAACTAATTGGAAGTTATGGCCATATTCATGTATAATTTTACGTGTGGTTGATTTTTGGCCTAATTTGGCTTTGTTATGTTCATGAATCGCTAGAATCTATGACTACCATGAGAATGAGCACAGGTAACCCAGCCCGCCATTAACATTACCAAACTAAATTACCCATACTAAGTGATCAAAAAAATTAAAAAATAAAAATAAAAAAATAAAATAAAAATAAATAAAAAAATAAAAAATAAATATTTGATGAAAATTATTATTAAAATATTTATAAAATAAATTAAATATTTTAATTGAGATATTTATGGAATAAAATAAATATTCGATGAAAATTATTATTAAAATATTTATAAAATAAATTAAATATTTTAATTAAGATATTTATGGAATAAAATAAATATTCGATGAAAATTATTATTAAAATATTTATAAAATAAATTAAATATTTTAATTGAGATATTATGGAATAAAATAAATATTCGATGAAAATTATTATTAAAATATTTATAAAATAAATTAAATATTTTAATTGAGATATTTATGGAATAAAATAAATATTCGATGAAAATTATTATTAAACTATTTATAAAATAAAGTAAATATTTTAATTGAGATATTTATGGAATAAAATAAATATTCGATGGAAATTATTATGAAATAATTTATTCGAGTGTAATAATAGTAAGAGAATGAAAATATTCTAATTTAATTAAGTAATTAAATTAGAAGGGTAATGATTTGTTAAATAAAGTGGAGTTTATATTAAATAATTAAGTGAAAATGTAACTAATGAATGTCGTGAATACATATGGTATGTGTGTAGGATTTGTGGTGAGCGGAAGTAGTAATCGTTTAGCATACACGCATTGCGAGGCAAGTTTCCTAACCCTACTTGTCATTATTGTTCAAGTTGTTAGTTACCTCGAGTAAATTATCATTACTATTATTCAAGTTCAATTTTTATATTAAAGATTTATTATCTTTTCAAGCATGATTCAGTTATACAATAATTGTTCTATTGTATACTTCTTGAGATTATTATTCAAATTGGATATCATTATTGTTGAACCTTATTAGACTAGTGAACTTTATTGATTCAACTAGTCCTTAGTTGATGAACGTTCTAAATTTCAGAACCCTTATTGAATTATCCAAACCAAACTTCCTTTGGTGCGGACTCGAATGTCAAACTGAGATGAACAACCCTGTAAAGGAATTTACTTATGCGTTAGCGTTAAGATATTGTGCATGATGATGGTACTAAGGGTTTGATCCCCTAAGTGCGAGAAGAAAGGTCCATAGTCTTATATAGATCGTTAAAGGTTTCAAGTATAATCCTTGTTAACCTAGGACATAGTTCAAGGTCTTATGACCCTCAGAATTCTTTTGATTCTTGTTATTCATTCTTGATTCAAAAGTTGAGCTTTTATTCAGATGTCTTTGATTCACTCGCATATTATTATACTGTTATTTCATTGTTATACTTGGGGGCAATATTGCTCACTCTTGCTTTATAATAACATTGCAGTTAAGAACGAATGAACTGACGAACCTTCCACTAGCAAAGGCAAGGGCAAAGTTAGCAAGTGTTGAAGACTTGTTATTTTATTTGATGATGTATTTATGTTAGACTTGAGTTAATGATGTTGTTTAAGACTTATTGTTTATATTTTCGCACAGATGTTTAAGGTTATTTCAACCTGGGATTAAGTTTATGATTCAGATGTTGTAACCCTATAAGGGGAAGATTTTTATTTCTATCTATTGCATGATTTGCATTTATTATGGGTAGATAGATAGATGATATTTGTACAGTGAACACCAAATCCCGTGGAATCGAAGTACCCGAATTTGGGGGTGTCACAAGTTGGTATCAAAGCTGTAGGTTATGAACCTAAGGTGGGGGAACAACCTTAGGTAGTAGCCTTATAGAAATAAGATAGTGATGGAAAACTCTTATCGAGTTATAAGAAATGAATTTATGTAATTCAATGAAGATAATAAAAGACCTTATGTGTTTATGTGTTAAAGTATGCGTTAAATGATACGACTTAGTAACTAAAACTTAAAATTTTGTTGTCGGGGATGTCGAATGTTGGAGAAGCTAGTCAAGTCGGGAGGAAGAACCCGTGTACCTATAGTACCAACAGAGAGGAGCCCCGAGACATTCATGTCGTTAGGGGCAAATTGATGCAGAGGGAGTCATCTCCATTGATCACCGTTGTTGGTCGGGAGCATGAGCCCTAGGCCGATCTGAGGAGGATCCTGAGGAGGAATTTGTTGAGGAAGAGGAAGAGGAAGAAAAAGAGTTACCACGGTACACCGTTGATGCAGAGATGTATGACATGTTATACGACCAGTAGCGTGGAGTTATGAGACGAGGTCCGAGATTTGGTCGAAAGCGAAGCGTTATTCAAATAGACATCTAGGGGAGAAGGAGAGGAGATTTCAACTCTTCACTCTCATTGGAAAATGTGGAATGGGATTTGGTGCATGAGAAGGGACAAACTGAAGATAAGACCGAGGAGATAGAAAAGCTGAAGAAGGAACTAAAGGAAACCTCCGAAAGACTGAACATAGCAGAAGAGGGATGGGTAAGAGAATCGCGTCGAAATGATCGTCAAGTAAGATGATAGTCGTGCAAAGAAGGCAAAGCTTGAAGAGACATATTCTACACTTAATCATGCAATAGATGAGGCCCAAGATCGAGTTTTGAGGTACCCCATTCAGTTCGAAGGACTTCCATCGTATATGCTGGATCGTAGGACGATGCCTCGTATCATAGATGAGTAGCGTGGCAAGGCTATTCAAAGACCTTGATGATATGTGATAGAATTTGTTTAATTATGTGAAAGACTTAATTAGTTTTTATATGTAAATTACGGCGTGTTTATGAACGAAAGAATATTTGAATGTTTTAAATCCCGTGGATTCTTTATTCCGAGATAGTTGATGTAAATAGCGCTTATGCTATCGTTTAATGTTAAAACTTTGATTTGAATGCAAATATATCAAGTTGTTTGAGATGATGTGTTAAGTGATATGTTAAATTGTTGAGTAATGCCTTAACTATTTAGAGAAATAAATAAAGTTCTAATAAAGCGTTTATTTAATGTAAAAAATGCCGCCAAGGAGAAGACAACAACATCAACCTACTCAGGAAGAGTCAACCAATAATAACAATTATGCTAATGCTAATCCCGATGCGGCGGTTGGTGAACTTCTTGACCGAGCCATGAATAACCAACCTCAAGCTCCACCAAACACAATGTTTAAGGACTTCTGGCGGTGGGACCGCCAGAGTTCAAAGGTTCCATGGATCCAATCGAGGCTCAAACGTGGATTATGGAAATGGAGAAGGTTTTCGACGTTGCTAGGGTTAGAGAAGACCAGAAGACCGCTTTTGCAACGTTTATGCTGAAGTCTGAGGCTAGCTACTGGTGGCAAGCAAACAAAGTGCGAGGAGGAGAAGGTATAATTACGTGGGAGAGATTTAAAGAGATGTTTTTCGAAATGTATTTCCCAACTAGTTCACAGAACCAAATGGAGGTTCAATTTCTAGAGTTGAAGCAGGGAAATATGAGCGTGCCTGACGATGCGGCTAAATTCAACGAATTGGCCAGGTTTGCCCCGTATCAAGTTCACACGGATGAGAGGAAGGCGAGATTTGTTTGAGCAAGGACTAAAGCCTTGGGTGTATGCACAGAAGGTATCAATGTTTCAAATTAAACACGTTTCTTTGGATTCTTTGAAAAAGGCCATCCTTGCTGAAGGAGGAAGCGATGTGGTGACCAAGTACAATTAATATCAAAAGAAGAAGAGGAGTGAAGGTGAAGGAAATAACAAGGTCAGTGGAAGTGGCACAGGAGGTGGAAATTTCAATCAGAAGAAAAGGTGGAACAATGACTCATCATCGGGAATCAAAGAAGGTAGTCGGAAGAAAAGAATCGAAGCATGCCCGACTTTCGGGAAAGCCCATCTGGGAGTTTGTATGAAAGGAAAAAGAGTATGCTACAATTGTGGACAGGAAGGCCACATAGCACCAAACTGTCCAAACCCAAAGAAGGGTGCTTGTTTTACTTGTGGTTCAAGGACCATCTGGCAAGAGATTGTCCCAAGAAGGGATCGGGAGGGTCGGGGATCGAGGAGAAGCTGGGAAATAACCGGGGAAATGCCTTAACCATCACCGGACCAATCGTAACAAACCGACCGTCTGCCCGGACTTTCAATATGACGGTGCAAGATGCAATCCAGTCTCGTGATGTGGTGTCAGGTATCATTCCGATCAATGAAATTAATGCTTATGTTTTATTTGATTCGGGTGCTACTTGTTCCTTTATATCCGAAGACTTTGCTAATAGTTTAGATTGGCGTATAGATGAGTTGGAATATCCCATGAATATAGAAATTGCGAATAGAGAGATAATTCCTGTTAAGTACGTGTTTAAGAACTGTAGAGTGGATATTAAGGGTAATATCATGAACGTAGATCTTATCCCTATTCGACTTGGGGAATTTGACATTATTTTGGGAATGGACTGGTTATTCAATTACGGGGCAGTAATTGATTGCCAAAAGAAGCGTATTAACCTTATGACTCCGTCAAAGGTTGTATTTTATGGTAACAAGTCGCCTAGACAAGCGAGTTGTCTGACGATGATACAGGCCAGGAAGTTATTGAGACAAGGCTGTGTAGGATACTTAGCTTATATAGTCGATAGTCGAAAAGAGAATCCGAAGGTAGAAGAAATACCGATTGTGAGGGACTTCGTCGACGTATTTCCAGACGATTTACCAGGACTTCCACCAGATAGAGACGTAGATTTCGTAATCGATTTGGTGCCCGGAACTGCTCCAATATCGAAGGCACCATACCGAATGGCACCAGTAGAGATGAAAGAATTAATGGTATAACTACAAGAATTGTTGGACAAGAAGTACATTCAACCGAGCGTATCGCCGTGGGGAGCACCGGTGTTGTTTGTGAAAAAGAAGGATGGATTGATGCGACTCTAGATTGACTACAGAGAACTGAATAAGGTCACGATTAAGAACAGATATCCATTACCGAGGATCGACGACCTGTTTGATCAATTGAAGGGAGCGAGATACTTTTCCAAGATAGACTTGAGAAGCGGTTATCATCAATTGAAGGTGACGCCGGAGGATGTACCAAAGACTGCGTTCAGAACGCGATACGGTCACTACGAATTTTTAGTAATGTCGTTTGGTCTTACGAATTGTCCTGCAGCATTTATGGGACTAATGAATGGTGTGTTCAAGCCGTTTTTGGACAAGTTCATAGTGGTATTTATAGATGACATTTTGGTCTATTCAAAAACCAAAGAAGAACACGAAGAGCATTTGAGATTAACGTTGGAAGTATTGAGAAGGGAAAAGTTGTATGCCAAGTTTTTGAAATGCAAATTTTGGATTGAACGAGTGCAATTTCTTGGGCACGTGATCGATATAAACGGCATTTCGGTAGATCCATCCAAAGTCGGCCGTGATTAATCGGGATCAATAGGACGCCGCGTCGGAATGTGAAGTTTTCTTGGATTGGCGGGATATTATAGAAGGTTCATACAAGACTTTTCCAAAATCGCAACTCCATTAACGAATTTAACTTTCGAAAAGTCGTGAAATTTGTTTGGACGAGATAAGTGTGAAGAAAGTTTTCAAGAATTGAAGAAGAGGTTGAAGTCATTACCACAATGATATCTCTTCCTGATGATACAGAAATTTTATTTTTTATAGTGATGCATCGCATAAAGGACTTGGTTGTGTCTTTGATGCAAAATGGCAAAGAAATCATTGCGTATGCATCACGACAATTGAAGGATTACGAGAAGGATATCCGACCCATGACTTGGAGTTAGGCTGCGATTGTTTTTGCTTTGAAAATTTGGAGGCACTATCTCTGGGGAGAAGTGTGAAATATATCTCACGGACCATAAGAGTTCAAATATATTTTCACGCGAGAAGGACTTGAATATGCGTCAAAGAAGGTGGTTGGAGTTAATTAAGGACTACGACTGTGAGATTTTATACCATCCGGGTAAGGCGAATGTGGTTGCCGATGCCTTAAGTAGAAAGGGTCGTGAGAAATTGATGATGTGAACTTCTCAGGAGGAGCTAATTACAGAAATGGAGAAACTGGAGTTGGAAGTGAAGTATCCTATGGAGATTGATGAGAAGCTATTTCAGATGCAATCTGGTACAACTCTACTAGATAAAGTAAAGGAGGCTCAGCTTCAGGACGAAGAATGTAAAAAGGTGACAAAGAAGATATATGAAGGAACTGAACCAAGATTTAAGATGGATAAGGAAGGAATACTGAGATTTGAAAATAGAATCTAGATTCCGCCAGTACAAGAAATTAAGGAAGAGATTCTAAGTGAGGCTCATAGTTCGAGATATTCGATTCACCCAGGTAGTAAAAAGATGTATCAAGATCTTCGACAACATTTTTGGTGGCCGAATTTGAAACGCGATGTTGCAGAATGTGTTGCCAAGTGTCTGACCTGTCAGAAAATAAAAGTTGAACATCAGAGACCGAGTGGATTGTTACAACCGTTAGAAATCCCAGAATGGAAATGGGAACATATTATAATGGACTTCGTGGTTGGCCTTCTGACGACTCAGAAAGGCTACGACGCAGTATGGGTTATCGTTGACCTACTGACGAAATCCGCACACTTCCTTCCAATCAAAATCAGATTCAACTTAGATCAGTTGGCAAGGTTATATGTGAAAGAGATTTTTTCGAGACACGGAGTGCCGGTGTCAATTGTTTCTGATAGAGATCCGCGCTTCACATCAAATTTCTGGAAACGTCTTCAGGAATGCATGGGTACGCAATTGCGAATGAGTCTGACTTACCACCCTCAAACAGATTTTACAGAGGAGAGAGAACGATTCAAACATTAAAAGATATCTTTGAGAGCACTGTGTGATGGACTTAAAAGGAAATTGGGATGATCACCTACCGTTAGTAGAGTTCGGCTACAACAACAATTCTTACTATGCTAGTATTGGCATGCATGCCTTACTGAAGCGTTATCTGGCGAAAGTCTGAGAACTCCGCTTTCTTGGGATGAAGTTGGTGAAAGACAATTTCTAGGGCGAAATTGGTGCAATGAGATGAAAATAGTCAAAGTTATCCGAGCATGGTAGTAGCGGCTCAAGATCGACAGAAGAAATACAATCGATCCACATCGTAAATATATCGAGTTTGAATCGGTAGTTATGTTTTCTTGAAGGTCTCTCCTAGAAGGGAAGATCGGGTTCGGAAAGAAAGGAAATTGAGCCCAAGATTTATTGGACCCTTTGAAGCTTGAGAAGAATAGGAGAAGTTAAATCTGAGGTAGCCTTACCTCCATCACTCGAGAATGTCCACAACGTATTCCATGTTTCAGTATTATGACCATACAAAGTCGATTACAAGCATGTAATTGAATACGAACCCTGCATTTTGAGAAAGACTTGTCTTACGAAGAAATTCCTGTCCAAATTATCGACCGAAAAGAACAAGTTCTCAGAAATAAAGTTATACCTTTTGTTAAGGTAATTTGGAGGAACCACAATGCTGAAGAAGCTACGTGGGAACTCAAAGAGAATATGATGAAGAATTACCCTAATTTATTTACTTAAATTATGTATGGCGATTACGGGAAAGAATCTTTGTAAGGAGGGGAGAATGTAACGGGTCGAATTTATTGAGTCGTGATTCTGGGGACAGAGAATCCTTTTAAGGGGGGAAAGATGTGACGAACGAGATTTTTGTAAATTAATTTTAATATTTATTGAATTAAATAAATATTTTTCGATGATTTAATTATTGGATTAAATAATTATTTGATGCAATTGTGGTAGATTAATTTAATTATGTGTTACATTTATTAAATTAATGTAGAGAATAATTATTATTCAAATATGTAATTATGTGAGCTTATCGAATTAAATGAAATATTTAATTAAGCATGATGTTATTTAATTAATTTAATTATTAATTAGAGAGTTAATAATTTGACATTATTTATTAATGAGAGAATTAATAATGTGACTATGTGAAATTATGAGAAATTATTATATTTTATTTAAAATAAATTAAATAAGATATTGATTTATTTTATGAAGGAGTGTGACATTAATTAAACTATATGATAAAGTTTTATTAAATTAAATATTTTTTAAATCTATTTTGCTAGCCAAACAAGGCCCTATGGGGAGTTGGAACAGTTACCCATTATTGGGTTAACTGACCACTCAGTGCGTCAGTTCTCTTATTATATCATACGTCTTCTTTTCTTTCTTCATTTTTCCTAAGTCTAGAAAAGTAGAAACAGAGGGAGTTTCAGATGTAATTGAGAAAGGGTTTGATTATGAGTTTATATATGGGTTAAGATGTATCAAATCGTATTTGATTATATATATATTATGTGAATTATCATGTCATCAGTTTCATAATACTATGAATTGCTATTTCAAAAATTTACAGAGTATGGGTTTTGGCCTTATGGCCTTATACGTGATATTTTATGTATTGATCGTATGTTATCCCTAAATTTTACACTCGTATATTATTATTTTATGTATTCATGTATAATTTTACGTGTGATTGATTTTTCGCCTAATTTGGCCTTGTTATGTTCATGAACCTATGAGGCTATGAATCGAGCACACAGTAACCTACTTTGAACAAGCGTTACTAAACTTAATTACCACTTTTGCCATGTCAAAAAAATTAAAAAATAAAAATAAATAAATAAAATAAATAAAAAAATAAAAGATAAATATTTGATGAAAATTATTATTAAAATATTTATAAAATAAATTAAATATTTTAATTGAGATTTTTATGGAATAAAATAAATATTCGATGAAAATTATTATTAAAATATTTATAAAATAAATTAAATATTTTAATTAAGATATTTATGGAATAAAATAAATATTCGATGAAAATTATTATTAAAATATTTTAAAATAAATTAAATATTTTAATTGAGATCTTATGGAATAAAATAAATATTCGATGAAAATTATTATTAAAATATTTATAAAATAAATTAAATATTTTAATTGAGATATTTATGGAATAAAATAAATATTCGATGAAAATTATTATTAAAATATTTATAAAATAAAGTAAATATTTTAATTGAGATATTTATGGAATAAAATAAATATTCATTGGAAATTATTATGAAATAATTTATTCGAGTGTAATAATAGTAAGAGAATGAAAAAATTCTAATTTAATTAAGTACTTAAATTAGACGGGTAATGATTTGTTAAATAAAGTGGAGTTTATATTAAATAATTAAGTGAAAATGTAACTAATGAATGTCGTGAATATATATGGTATTCGTGTAGGATTTGTGGTGAACGGAAGTAGTAATCGTTTAGTATACGCACGAGGCAAGTTTCGTAACCCTACTTGTCATTATTGTTCAAGTTATTAGTTACCTCGAGTAAATTATCATTACTATTATTCAAGTTCAATTTTTATATTAAAGATTTATTATCTTTTCAAGCATGATTCAGTTATACAATAATTGTTCTATTGTATACTTCTTGAGATTATTATTCAGATTGAATATGGCATGCGTGTAAGATTTATTCGTGAACGTTCAACGCTCGTTTCTTCGTTCTAAGTCAGAATTAGGTCATTTTTGAGTCTGCAACTCTATAATACTAAATATGACTTGTCTCCATCGAAAACCAACGTTTTCTAGTTCAAACACAAAATACGACTTCCATTCCGAGAATTTCACGAATTCGACGCTTAATGTCCAATCGTGTGAATTCCGGCATAACTTCGTTACTAATGATTTGATCATTGTTCTATATGGATTCTAACCATCATATAAACATTTCAAACTACTTATTACAGTAACTTATTTTCAAATTAGGTTTTGACTTATTCTTCATAAGTTCATAGCTTATCAACTTATAACTTTCATGATTTCATTTACTTATGACTTATTATTGATTTAAATCCTTTACTCAATGTTCTCATATCATATCCAACATACTAACTTCATATGACAAACATATTACAAGTTCATCATAAGTTATCAACTTATTTAGGTTCAAGTTGCTTCTTCATAACTTATGTTCTTAGCATACATTCCATCATTCATACTTGCTCGTATAATACCTCGTATTATACTCGTATTCATTACCTCGTACAATACTTACGTATTATACAATCATTGCTTTAATTCATTATACATATTCCATTTCTTTCTCGGAATTCGTTTTCCCTAATCATTATATTTTAAGTCCGCAGGCGAAAAACTGCGTTTGCCATAACTGAAATATTATTGGATATTCTATCTCACCTCGATATTCTATCATTACGTATTTCTCGAAAGTTCAAGAATAATTCCTGAGCAGAAATGTGTGAATAGTGTTTTTCGAAAAATTTCTCAGAAAGTTTTTATTCTCGTCTTGGAAATTCAAATATTTTAATTCTATCACGTAGCCAAAATACTACGACATTCCGCTATGTATAGGTCATAGAACGACCTTCAATTAGCTTACTCCCATAAATAATTAATTAAATTCATTTAATCCACCTAATAAAAATAAAAATTTAATTCTCAAAAATCCAAAATTTTTGGGGCGTTACAACTTGCTTGTCTTCGCAGACTCTATGTTTACGAGAGCATACTACGATCTCTGAGTTGGCTCGACAAACGTTTGGACCACTCTACGATTTTCGGAGAGGCCCTTCAAAGAAGATACACTACAATCCTCGATGCTCTACGATTCTGCCTTGGCTTCTGCAATCTCTTGATCATCTTGTTAGGCTATGATTTAGTTGAAACTTAACTATTAAATCTAAATATATAGATCAACCTAACAGCTTTGATCTTTTCTTCTATGCATTCATAATTACATAATAATAAACATTAAATACCAGATCAACCTAACAAGTTTGATCTATCACTAAGTCCTTGTACGTGCATTCTTTCGAGGACTTTGCATATAATCATGAACAATAACTTTCAACATCAAATTTAAATATGCAATCTCCCAACACAATCATTATTTATTCAATATTCACTTTCCCTAACATTCTCGAACTTAGTACGCAGGCGAAAAACTGCATTTGTCATACTTGAATTATTATTGCATAATCCATCGTTCGTTATTATTCTATCGTTGCGTATTTATCAGAAGTTCAAAAATAATTCCCGAGCAGATATGGGTGAATAGTGTTTTTTGGAAAAATTCTCGAAAAGCTTTTATTTTCGTCTTGAAAATTCAAACACTTTAATTCCTTCACGTAACCAGAATACTACGATATTCTGATACTTTTAGGTTATAGAACAACCATCATCTTGGTTACTCATTAATAATAACATATAATATAATTTTATTCATTATTTAATCAAATAAAATTATTTTACAATTAATCCAATTTCCTCGGTCGTTACAATTTGTATGGATTCGAGAGAGGAAATATGAGTGTAGACTTAGTCACTGTAGCATGTGTTCTTGAATTATGTGATTGAATGGAATCTTGGTGAATGTTAGGGTAGTGATATGCCTAGTATCGCATGTAATCGGGTAGAGAACTTGAACTTAAACCTTATTTAATTATAATTCGCATAGAGATATAGTGAATTAGTTGATTAAGGTATTTAGCTTAATTCTATCTAATTTGTGGATTTAAGTTAATATGGTATCATTGCATCGATAGATGGCTAGTTCTACTTGAGTGTTCTTAATTAATAAACTAGGATAGTGAATTAAACTGGAATAAGGTGTAATAATCGGAGTGATACTTAAAAGTGAAGTTGTAAGCCTAATTCTCCAATATTTGCTTGAAATTATAGTTTTTAAGTTTGTTGATTACTTGGTATTTTAAGTATTATTAATATTTTTAGTTTTTAATAATTATAATTCTTGAATTAGATAGTTTAATAAAATTTGGATTAATATAAAGCTGGTAATTGTGAGGATTAATTTAATATTCAATCTCTGTGGGAACGGTACTCGACTTATCATTGTATTACTTGTTGACTACGTGCACTTGCATGATTGTGCGTAATTAGATTTCGACTAACATTTATCATGCTAGAAGGCGACATTCGATATTTCAAATATCTTTGAACGTTACAACTTAATATAATTTCTTTGAGGGGTTTGTTATTATTAGTCTCATCCTGTTTAATGCGCATGCACATATATATATAATACTAGTATGGACATATAGAATAAAATATTATACCCGGATTGATTATGGACTTTTATTCTAATTTGATTCATTAGAGCCACCAATTGAATAGAAAAGTCAAACCTGTGATATCCTGAATATTAGTAATAATTATTTTAAGGGAAAATATTAAATGATTGAATAAAGGTTAAAGAATTAACATAATTTATAATCAAGGAAATGTGAAAAGAGTGGATTAAATTATTATTTTTTCTATATGTTATAAAAAGCCATAAGGTATAAAATAATTGTGAAGAGAGACTTTTAAGATAAAAGACTCAAATTAAGAATGCACAAGAAATTATAAATATTACTCATCCATAATGAAAAGAAAGTAATATGAGGGGTTAACTAAATTTTATGAGACGTAGTAAGTGAATGCATTGTTAATACACTTATTATTCAAAATGAAAAGGAAAGCCAACATGGCTTAATTGTGAAATATTCTTGACATAAATCTACCTATGAGGTCAATGAAATAATATAATTAATTTCATTGATAAGTTTATTTTGGTGACAAATAAGGAGGATGGTGGGTACTACCAGGAATTATTTAAATTACTTGAAACCATCATTTTTAATGATGTAGGTGCTAACTATTTTGCTAGCTTAAATTAATGTGATGGACGAAATGCATAAATATTTATATGTATGAGTGTCCGCATTTAACTATTGGGCCATATTAAATTGGTACTTAGTATTCTTGTAAGCTGCTAATTAATCTTAGTGTTAATGATTTTCTTGCTATGCTAGAAGAGCGTAATTATAATACACGAGAAATCTGAAGGATTGTTATTAGTGAAATGATAATTATGTGATTTACCAAGTTTATTGTGAATCATGAATGAACTAAATAATCTGGTTGTGAAGAGTATAGATTGCTAAGTGGTTGCTAAGTTTAAGTTCAACCGAGTAACATCACTAGCACAATCGAATTATGTAGCAGGTAAATGATAGAACCGAACGTTTATGTAGATGATGTTAGACAAGCCCAGTTGAAATGAATGGTAGTAAGCCCAGAAATGATAGTCCGAGATGGTTAACCTAGAAATTTGAAATCTGTATATAATGAGATAATTATAGGATAAAGGGTAATAATAAACAATGATCATAGTACTGCTAGCAGACTCAGCAGTGGCCTACAACCTTATATTACTTTAGATTAAATTAATCCCATGTGGGATGAAATGATATCCTGCAGTATGGCTAGCAATGAGTTGGTAAGAAACTTTTCACCAAACCTTTATTAACCAATGGTTGATTCAGTTAGAGCCAGTCCAAAGATTTGGGTAATGACCAATGATTGGACAAAATGTCTCCCTATAAATAGACACCCTGATACACCTTACAAAGCTGGCTGAAATAATTAGTTCTAATAAAGAGAGTGATACTATGAGTTGATAACTAAAGAAGTGAGAAGTTCCTAAACTATCCATAAACAACATTTAAGAGTTGTTCCTTAACTTAGTTAAGGTCTATATTGAGTACAACTTAGTTTTCATGTGTTAAAGGTCATGAAAAATAAGCTTTAAAATGTCATCTAACACTTGAATGAAGAAAGGCCGCACTAAAACCTTGTAGGAAAGTTTCAATAGCTATAATATGGCATAAATAAGCTACACAAGTTCAAGAAACCATGTCTAAACCGTTTTCAATATTGGACTTGTTAAAAATCATGTTTTAGGCCAAAAGTGATCTATTTTTGGGTAAATTTTTGTACCTGAAGTTGTAAGACTATAATGAACTCATATAAAGTTGTTAATGCATGCTTGTGATGATTTCTAATCATTGTTATGACCAAAGCTAGTAGAAAACCAAGTTAGGGTCTATTTTTCAAGCCTAAAGTAAGCTTTAATAGGCCAAAATTGGTTAAATAACTAAACAAAGTGAGATGATGATAAAAGTAACCTTAGGAAACTAAATTATACATGCCTAGACTGTCCAAGTAGCCAAAACTAAAGAAATTTAAGAAATGTCAAAATTAATTTTGGGGAAAATGTGTTAAACTGTCCAGTTTGAGCCTTAGTTAAAGTAGGCCTAACTAATATGAATGAGGAACCTAAACCCTTATTTAAATACCTTGGTATGTGGTCTAGAAGTAGGGCCAGATGGTATAGCCAAAAGCTTAACTAAGAAATTCCAACAAATCATCAAAGTAGACTGTAAACTCAATTCTGCAACAGTTAGGTAGTAGAGTGGCTCTGAAAATCGTATAGTGAACATTGTAGTGGCTCTGAAAATTATAGAGTGAAAATATTAGAGTGGCTCTGAAAATCATAGAGTGAAAATAGTAGAGTAGCTATAAAAATTGTAGAATGAAAATAGTAGAGTGGCTCTGAAAATCGTAGAGTGAAAATAGTAGAGTGACTCTAAAAATCATAAAGTGAAAATAATAGAGTGACTCTGAAAATCATAGAGTGAAAATAGTAGAGTGGCTCTGAAAATCGTAGAGTGAAAATAATAGAGTGGCTCTTAAAATCGTAGAGTAAAAATAGTAGAGTGGATCTTAAAATTGTAGAGTGAAAATAGTAGAGTGCAGATAGTAGAGTGAAAATGGGTAAACATCCTAGTTTGTGCCTAGTTTTAGTTAACTTCTATAACTGAATTTAAGAAACCAAACTCATGAAAAAATACTATGATATTTGATCTAAATGCTTGCCCAAACAAAAGATCAAATGAGCTAACTCATAAAGTCCAAAAGTATCATCAAAAGTGGCCTAAACATTTACTTTTACTACAATTAGTAGTAGAGTTGGTAGTAGAGTGGGTAATATGGTGGAAATGTAAAATACCAATTTTGAGACACTATCTTAAGAAGCCTTAAGAGGGTGCTTTAGTTAACTCACTGTGAAATTAAATAGTATTATGTATGGTCTAAAATCTAGGTCAAACATTTAAGTCAAAAGTTCATTTAAGAGATTCATAAAAAAAACCCAAAGTACCGTAGAAAATCATATTTTCTATTTTTGAACTATGATGGAATGATGGGATTTGATTCCTAGAAATGTCACAACATAACGTAAGATGATATTAGAAGTGTATAATGACAATTATTTGTATCATGTTATGATTGGCCCAAAATGAGTATATTTGAGAATGTATAAGAAATAAGTATGCAATATATACCATGTGTGTATGATCACAACGTGATGAACAAAGGTTATATGCCTAATATAAGTCTAAGGAACTTAGATGAGTAATGCTTAGCCAAATATGGTATGCTTTAGTGGTGTGATACACACAGAGTAAACTACAAGTACGATAAGCTAACGCATGTAGTGATGAAAAGGGAAACTTAGCTAAGTTATATAAATAATGAAGTTGAATATAAAGGTGGTACAAGGACAATATAAGTTAAAGTGGATTATTAAAGTAAGGTTAACTATGAGATCAAGTATTGATTGTGTTTATTATCAATCCCACATACTGTGTAGGTCATGCAGAGGAACGAAAGGTTAGCGTAATGGTAAAACGCCGGTACAGGCAAGTTTTTCAAAACTTGTTTTTATATGTGAACTTGTTAATTGTAATGTGTACATAGTCCTTGTATTATATGTACTCCTTGTGAATAAATTGAGATATGCATTATGTGCAATACTGTGATATAAATCTATTGAAACAAGTTATTGATTGATGTGGATTGAGTTATGGAAACTTGCTATATTCATGATATGAGGTATATGATAAGCACAATGCAAGTATACTTGCTGAGTATGAGCATTATGATGCCTGAATAAACACAATATATGAAAAATATGAATTATTTATAAATTGTGAAGCATGAATAATTTAAGTTGTGTTTAAGATGTTAAAAATGTGTTATGTGATAACTGTTAAACTTGTTGGGCAACGTAGTTGCTCACCTTTGCTATAAATAATTATTTTCAGCGTAAACAGAGCAGATCGAATGATTCGGGATAAACAAAGGAAAAAGAAGAAGTATTTATTGAAGTTATTCGTATAGCTCTAGATATGCTAGATATCGTTCATATGACATATTGTAATAGCATAGTCAAAGAACATTGTATAGAGAAATAGTTATGTCTAGTTGTGAGTTTGTGGATACTTAAAATTAATATATCCAAGAGAAAGATATTATTTATGACTTGAAATATATAATTTAAATTAATATGATTTTAAAGTGTAATACCAGGCTGTAAAGGTTGCGAATTCTGGAAATAGAAGGAACTAACGTATTAGTTGGTATTAAAGTGAGGTTTTATTCATTATTTTATGAATAAAGGTTATAAATATTCGGATGAAGGTTGTATCATAATGCACCAGGTCTGAGCTCATGGATACGCGAATTTGGGGGTGTTACAAGTTGGTATCAAAGTTGTAGGTTATAAACCTTAGGTAAGAGTACCTTAGGCTATAACGTTAGTGAGAGAAAGTAAAGATGATAAAGGATAAACTCAGATAGAGTTTAAGTGAGAAGAAATAAAATTTTAAAAACTTATAAAGAAGAGATGAATAATTTATATGAGAGGATTCAAAGAAGAATCATGGAATGTCTAGAAGATGAGGATCATGAGTCACCTGACTCCAGTAATGAAAATGAAAAGTGTTATAGACATTGTCTATACGATGAATATGTTAAACATGATGGAATAAACTCAAACAAAGTTTAGTTGATAATAGATGAGTTCAGGAAATTCATGTGAAACAAGTTATGATAATATGATAGGTCCAAAGAAGAACTTGAAGAGATAAAGGTTCAGTGAACAACTGAGTTGAATAATCAAAAGATTGTGATTTTAAAAAAAGGAAAGAAGGTCGTAAGATATTAAAACGATCAAAAATAGAAAGAATCATGAAGTAAACCGATGGTAGAATAAGATCACCATGTGATCAGATTGAGTTATGAAATGATAGATGGTCTATAATGACTAATTATTTATAGCTTGATGCTGTAACGCCCGAGAAAATCAGATTTATATGAGAATTAAATTTTTATTTGATTATGTTAATTAAATGAATTTAATTGATTATTTATGTGAGTAAGCTACGTGAAGATCGTTCTATGACCTAGAATGTATGAATATGGTTAGTATTCTGGCTATGTGATAGAAGTAATTGTTTTGAATTTCCAAAACAAAAATAAAAGTGTTTTAAAAAATTTCCGTAAAAACACTATTCATCCGTTTCTGCTCGGGAATTAAGTTTGAAATTTCGAGAAACGCGTAATGATAGAACATGAAGACGAGATGGAATATTTAATAATATTTCATTTATGGCAAACGAAGTTTTCGCCTGCGGACTTAAAACCTAAGGGTTGAGAAGAATGATTTTCGAAAAGGAAATAAGCTTCGTATAATGATTTACGATAATTATTATGCGAACGCTATACAAGTATTATACTATTTAGTATACGAGTATAATACGAAGATTTAATACGACGTATAATACGAATATTGTACGAGTACTATAAGAAGAGAATACGTGAATTATACGTTTGGAATATGATTGGTATTATTGGATTTATATGTTAAGGACTTAGTATAATCCAATTGAGTTTGGATTATATCAAACCCAAGTGATTAAGTAATCAATCCCAAAGAATTATGAGTTAAAGCCCAATGTTAAGATTAATTAAGCCCGATCCAAGAAACCGAACTGTGGATCAAACCGGTGGGTCACCGAATGGGTAAAACCCATGGGGCAACCCATAGGGATGACCCATGGGCATGTGGGCCAGCCACTTGATAGCCAAGTAAAGTGATCTACTTGATCACCAAGTATTTTACTTGGTGATGAAGTAGTGAATAGTAAGGAGGTGGGGAGAAAAGACCATTTAGCCCTCCATTTGATTTGCCTATAAAAGAGAAGCTTATGTTGGTTATTTTTGGTTTTCCATGAGTCATCCAACATATATTGAGAGAGAGAAATAGCTAGAAACAAGAGATCATCTCACTTTGAAGCAAAAACCTTAGAGTTTTTAGCAAGAACACCAAGATCATAAAGGTAATATTCCCTTAATAATAGTTTTCCATCCCTTTTGATTTCTTTGTTATAAAGAATCATAAATTGGTGGAGCATGCCTCTTATAGAGGAATAAGGATGGCTTGTAATATATAAAACCATTATAAGTCATGTGTAAATGAAAATCGTAAGGGTTTACGTAAGTTAAAACCGTAGGAAATATTAAATGATGAACATTGTTATTGATGGACAAATTGAACCCCATCACTAATGTGCATCTTGCGTAGAACACTAGTAACAAAGTTATGGAAAATTTTATGGAATTAGACGTTAAACGTCGAAAACGTAGAAATTCCGGATTAGTAATCGAAAGTTGTCGTGAGACTTGAAAATGTTGGTTTTCAATTTCAACACATGAGATAGAGTATTTAAGAGTCGTGGGCTCAAGAATTGTTGGATTCCGACTTAAAATGAAGAAAACAAGTATTGAACGCTCGAAAGCATTTAACGAACGCTCGATAATGAACTTAGAAGTGAATTTTGAGTTAACAGATTCATAAGTGTAAAATTCTTATATGAACGCGTAGAGTATGTAATTTATGAGTTGTAGGCTTTTGAACGGACCAAATCGGACTTATAACGAATAAGTTATGAAGCCGGGAAGTTCACTAAAAATTTTATCTGTAAAAATTTTTGGTGTTTGAGGTCTGGCGCGCGCCTGAGACAAAACTTAATGTGTCGCATCACAGCCATTGAGCAAAGTGTAATGACCTAGTGAAGAGTGGCGCCACCACGCCACTCATACAAAGGAGTTTTAAGGTCAGCATACTTGAATCGGACTTAGTTATCGTGAACCGGCGCCATGATGCCAGTGTTGTATAGAAGGGCCACGCCGCGGCGCCAAGGCAGGGCTTTTGTTACAAAAGTTAGGTTTTGAACTTTAATTGTTCCAAGACCTGTGTAAGTTAAGTTTATATACTTAATAAGTGTACTAAAACTATTCTTACGTTACATAGACTAGTGTATATGGTAATGAACTTAGGAATTGAACGTGAGTTTTAGTATGATAACAAAGAACACAAAGTGTTAATAATAAACTGTGAACGGTAATCGACATTGGTACTTCACCAATGATGATTGAGTCGGTTAGTAATGTAAAATCGTTAACAAGCTGGGATGAAGGATAGTAAGTCGAATTGACTTTATTAATGAAATGAAGTCAATTATAACATAGAAGAGAAAGAAGTTGGTAGAAACAACATGATTAATTGTTTGGTAGCTAATTACAGTGTGCTATATGAATATATCATGTAGATTCTGTAAAGGTTGAGAATAGTCGAATAAGTTATTTGAAGACGCTTGAAGGAAAGTTTTCTTAAACGCTTGTCTAACCTTCGTGTTAGTCGAGTTTTCTATGATTCATTGTACTGAGTTGCATGAATGATTTTAAAGAAAGGGTCAATGCCAGTTTTAACTCAGCTAGACTATTTGTAAGAGATAGATTGATTTGAATACATATCTTTCTATATAGAAGTGATAACGCTATCCTATGCCAAGTATTTGGTACGGATTCAAAGATAAGTTTGTCTATGAATAAACAAAAGTATTTTTCATCGATTATTCGATGGGCACGCGAGTTTGCCAAAATATAAACGTAAATACGTTTAACGGATGAATGTTGATCAACATAGAGTACTATAGGCTGATAACCTAGAAGTGCTCATAAGTAATGCCGGATGTACAGCCTTTGTGCTGTGACGTCCTTTTCAAGTATAAAAATAGAAAGATACTATTCATGGTCTTTCGACTGGTTCAGAATTCCTAAACTATTATACATTTTGGGAATTGATGTTATGAATTGTTAAGTATTAATGTTTCGTAATACTTCATGACTATTTGTTCAATTATGGAAGATTTTCATATAATTCACGAATGTGGTATTGATATAATTCTTTGTTAGACTTGTTGAGCTATTTGTGCTCACTTCTTGCTTGAATTATATGATTCCAGTTAAATCCGAGCATATTGAGAATGCTAAGAGAAATAAGGGCAAGGCTAAGATGGATAGTTAACCATCTTGTAATAGATTAGTATGATTGTATGTATCATACTTAAGAACAATGAATGATGTAATCGGTTTATGAACCTGGGAAAGGATTTCACTTTGATTGTAATAAGAAGATAGAAATTACATTCATTATGTTGTGTTTTCAATGGAATGATTGTATAGTTATGAGTACCGTGTAGCACCATATGTCGGGTTGGAAGATACCTGAATTTAGCGGCGTCACAGGTTGGTATCAAAGCATTAGGTTATAAAACTTAAGGGGGGGAAGAACCTTAGGCTAATAACCTCGTAAGGAAGGTAAAGTCCGAAGAAAGAAATTCGAGTCAAATGAATTAATAAGGTATTGAGAAAACTCAGTACCGAAAGATTTAAAAGATGGAAATTAATCCTAAGTAAATTAAATGTGATTTGTGCTTATACTATTGTTTATTATGTACTAATCAACGTGTTATGTGTTTTGTAGATGTCAAACGATAGCTTGATGTATAGAGACATTCACGTGATAAGTGAAGAGTTAGTGAACCAAGTTGAGATAGTACCTATGCCAGTGGCAGAGGTACCAATAGTGGTTCTAGAAGATTCTGATCCAGAAGAGTACATGTATGGGGAGGATTACTCTGAGGAAACAATGGGATAATCATCATATCTGAATATGGTGATAGATGTGGAGGAGGATATGGAGGTAACATCGATTAATAAGGTGGTACCTACTCAGGATTCAATACATCCAGGTGCAATGAGATCATTGTATCTGGCAGTGCTTGATAGGAATGTGCATCTGCGCACTATGGTGTAGACACAGAACAAGGAGATTACCACCCTATATGAGGCGAAGGAATTTGCAGAGGCGGATTTCGAGTTAGAGCACGACGAGAAAGTGCTAATGACGGATAAAGCGAGGGATTATAAGGAAGAGGCCGTAGAGCTTCGAAAGAAATTGGTTGAAAAAGACCAGAAGATTGCTAAGATGTCGTACATCCATAAATGTGCTCATAAGGATTTCTAGCTGAAAATTGCTTGTTATTCTATTGAGTCAGGGTAGACTCGACGTACGATTAGTCGAGATATTATTTCGATTTTAGCAAATCAGAAACATGAGAATGTCGTACGACAGTGTTAGTAGATCATTAGATCTTTTTGGTATATGTGTAGTGACGTAAAACCCTCTTTTGTATAATTAAAGGGTACACTTTTTGTAAATCCCAATTTTTGTAGAAGTCAATCGCAAGATAGTAATGTAATAGCTTTTTGGCTAAGGAAGCAAAGTGTAAATAGTTTTGACTATGAAAGCATATTAATATAATGAACTTTTTATTTAATGTGCTTGTTGGGGTATGAGTTGTTATTTGAGAATGATAACTAAGTAGTTAATTAGATAATAATGAAACTTTATTTATTAATTAATCAGAATTATGCCGCCAAGAAGGAGACAATGTAACCAAGAAGCTGAGTCACATAATGAAAATCAAGGGGGTCCTAATAACCCTATGCAAGAGTTCGTTAATTTATTAATGGCAGCATGTAACCAAGTTGGGGGAGGAATTTCAGTAGCACCTAGGGTAGCTAGAACAACTACCTTTAAGGAATTCAAGAGTGTGGGTCCTCCAGAGTTCCGAGGGACGATGGACCCTTTAGAGGCCCAGACATGGGTGAAAGAGATAGAGAAGGCGTTTGTTATGACAAACGTGGGTGAGGCGCAAAAGACTTCTTTCGTGACTTATGTGATGAAAGGGGAAGCCAACTACTGGTGGGAGGCTCACGAGGGTGGGGCTAGAACAGAGGCAGTTACATGGGAACAGTTCAAGAAGGTATTCTTCGAGAACTACTTCCCTACTAGCATAAAAGGTAGAATGGAGATTAAGTTCTTGGAACTCAAACAAGGGGATATAACCGTTCCCTAGTCCACAGCCAAATTCAATGAATTGGCGAGATTCGGTCCACATCAAGTGGACACAGAAGAGAGGAAGTCTCGTAGGTTTGAGTAGGGCCTGAAACCTTGGCTCTACAGTAGGATTTTCGTGTTCCAGAGTGCTTCCTACAGTACCATTCTGGAAAAAGAAATAATAGCTGAAGGTGGTGGTGAGGCGTTGTCTCAGTACCACAAGGAAAGAAAGAACAAGAATAAAGTAGAGGGAGGAAATAAGGCAAAAGTTGCCAGCAGTAGTGGTATTATGCCAAAGAGGAAGAGCTTTAACCGTAGGAATACTGGGATGAAACAAGGAGATCCTAAACGTAGGATGGAGGCATGCAAGACATGCGGAAAGACTCATCTGGGAATCTGTTTAAAGGGGAAATCAATTTGTTATAACTATAGGCAGGAGGGACATTTATCACCCAATTGTCCTAACCCTAAGAAAAATTATGGGTGTTTTGTTTGTGGGTCGTTGGACCACATGGCAAGAAATTGCCCGAAGAAAGGTTTAGAGGGAAATAAGGGTTCTAGTAGTGGTAAATTAGCCATTACTGGACCAACACCATCTGTGGGTAGACCCTCACCAGATATTTAATATGTTGATCATCAAGAGATGCGGTTGCATCATCGGATGTAGTAGCAGGTATCATTACAGTCAATGAAATAAATGCTTATATGTTATTTGACTCGGCTGCTACTTGTTCTTTTATAACATATGAATTTGCTAAGCGATTAGGTTTAATCCCTGAAAAGTTACCAATACCTTTAGATGTTAAGGTAGCAAACGAAGAGACATTCCCCATTGAATATATTCATAAGGATTGTTGCGTAGATATTATACGTAATAAGTTATCGGTAGATTTGGTACCGATAAGGTTAAAAGAATTCGATGTAATTCTTGGTATGGATTGGTTGATTGACCATAAGGCTATAATAGATTGCCATAGGAAAAGTGTGAACCTTCGGCTTTCTAAGAAAACCAAGGTAGTGTTCTTCGGTAGTAAATCACCGAAACGTTCTTGTTATCTATCGATGACACAAGCTAGAAAGATGTTAAGAAAGGGGTGTGTAGGTTATTTGTGCCATGTTGTGGATACCCAAAGAGTGGGAGCATCCTTGGACCAGATACCTATAGTTTAAGAGTTCGGGGATGTATTTCTGGAGGAGTTACCGGGTATTCCGTCAGATATGGAGGTTGAATTTAGGATTGATCTATTATCGGGTATGGCACCAGTTTCAAGGGAACCATATCGGATGGCGCCAGTTGAGATGAAGGAGTTAATGGTTCAATTATAAGAACAATTAGACAGGAAGTACATTCAACTGAGTGTGTCTCCCTGGGGAGCACCGTTTTTGTTTGTAAAGAAAAAGGATGGGTCGTTATGACTTTGTATCGACTATCGAGAGTTGAACAAGTTAACTATTAAGAATAAATACGCGTTGCCTAGGATCGATGATCTATTTGATCAGTTGAAAAGGGCAAAGTATTTTTCTAAAATAAATTTGCGTACGGGGTATCATCAGTTAAAGGTAAGGAAGGAGGATGTACCTAAGACGGCGTTCAGAACTTGTTATGGTCATTACGAGTTTCTGGTAATGTCGTTTGGGTTGACTAATGCGCCAGCCGCATTTATGGATATGATGAATAGAGTGTTCAAACAGTATTTAGACAAGTTCGTCGTAGTGTTCATTGATGATATTCTAGTCTACTCTAAGATGTCAGAAGATCATGCTGAACATTTAAGAATAGTGTTGGAGACACTACGGATGGAAAAGTTGTATGCGAAATTCACAAAGTGTGAATTTTGGCTTGAACGCGTGCAGTTTCTAGGACATGTTATTGATAAGGATGGCATTTCCGTGGATCCAGCAAAAGTAGAAGCAGTTAATGAGTGCGAGCAACCGAAAACCCCAACTGAGGTTCGGAGTTTTCTGAGGTTAGAGGGATACTATAAAAGGTTCATCCAGGACTTTTCTAAAATAGCTACTCCGCTGACGAATTTGATGAGGAAGTCGGTGAAGTATGTGTGGACTGAAAAATATGAGACAGTTTTCAGGAACTAAAGAATAAATTAAGCGAGGCACCTATATTGTCTTTACCAGATGATATAGGGAATTTTGTAGTATATAGCGATGCTTCGTATAGAGGACTGGGTTGCGTGCTCATGTAGCATGGCAAGGTCATTGCGTATGCGTCACATCAATTAAAGGATTATGAGAAGGCCTATCCTACTTATGATCTAGAATTGGCAGCTGTAGTTTTTGCCTTAAAATTATGGAGGCATTATCTGTACGGTGAGAAGTGTGAGATATACACGGACCATAAAAGTCTAAAATATATCTTCACACGAAAAGAGTTGAATATGAGGCAGAGAATGTGATTGGAACTAATAAAAGATTATGATTGTGATATCTTATATAATCTGGGGAAAGCAAATGTATTAGCCGATGCGCTAAATAGGAAGGGTAGAGAGAAACTGTCAATGTTAACGGCTCAGAATGAGTTAGTAACAGTGATAACAAGGATAAAATTAGAGGTTAAATTACCGAATGAAGCAGAACAGATGTTATTTTCCATGGAGACTCAACTGACCATAGTAGAACGTCTTAAGTAAGTGTAATTGAGCAACGAAGAATGTGAGCATATGAAAAATAGGATAAAAGATGAAGAAAAGACTAAGTATAACCTTTATAAGGAGGGATTACTTCGTTTTGAAGGAAGAATTTGGGTTCCAAATAATTCTGAATTGAAGTAGGAGATAATGAGTGAGGCCCATAGTTCGACGTACTGGATACATCCCTGTAGTACGAAGATGTATCAAGATCTTCGTCATAACTTTTGGTGGCCGAACATGGAAAGGGAGATAGCAGAATATGTTAGTAGGTGCTTAACTTGTCAGAAAGTTAAGGCTGAACACCAACAACCAAGCGGGTTGTTGCAATCATTAGAAATTCCGGAGTGGAAATGGGAGCACATCACAATGGACTTTGTGGTGGGACTTCCAACAACAAGGAAATGATACGATGCTATTTGGGTGATAGTGGATTGATTGACGAAATCGGCTCATTTTCTACCGATAGGAGTTAGGTATAACCTAGATCAATTAGCTAAGCTTTATGTCAAGGAAATTATTTCAAGACATGGAGTATCTATTTTGATTGTGTCAGATCATGATCCATGATTCACATCGAACTTTTGGAGGAGTTTGCAAGAGCAAATGGGAACGTAGTTGAGATTGAGTACGACGTATCATCCTCAAATGGATGGAGAAAGTGAACAGACAATTCAAACGCTTTAAGATATGTTAAGATCTTGCGTTATGGATTTCAAAGGGAGTTGGGACGGTCATCTACCATTGGTAGAATTTGCGTACAAAAATATTTTTCACGCTAGTATAGGCATGCCGCCTTACGAAGCATTGTATAGAAGGAAGTGTCAAACTCCACTATGTTGGGATGAAGTGGGTGAACATCGAATGTTGGGACTTGAGTTGGTACAACAGACAGCGGACATGGTAAAGTTAATACGTACTCGATTGGTAGCGGCTTAAGATAGGCAGAAGAAGTATGCAGATCCTCACAAAGAAAAGAAAGAATTTGATGTAGGGTCTTATGTCTTTCTGAGAGTATCGCCTTGGAAAGGGAAGATACATTTTGGAAAGAAAGGGAAGTTAAGTTCAAGGTTTATAGGAACTTTTGAGATTTTAAGAAGCGTAGGAGAGGTAGCTTATGAAGTAGCCTTACCTCTAGAAATGGAACACATTCACAATGTGTTTCACGTGTCTGTGTTGCGTCCCTATAAACTGGACTATAAACACGTAATAGAGTATGAATCTATTCAGATAGAGAAATATTTATCGTATAAAGAACTTCCAATTCAAATTGTTGATAGGAAGGAACAAGTTTTGAGAAATAAGTTAATACCTTCAGTGAAGGTAATTTGGAGAAACCACAATGCTGAAGAAGCAACGTTGGAACTCGAAAGTAAAATGAAGGAAAATTTTCCTCATTTGTTTATGTAATTGATGATTGGGTAATATACCCATGAATTGGATATATTTGGGTTTAATTTATTGTATTCTCAAATCATTTAAATCAGTTTTACAATGTTTAGTTGTGTTGTTGTAGGATTGTGAGCTATTGGAACACTTGGGGCAAATGAGCTAAAAATGGGCTCAAGGATCACTTTCTGCTCCCTAGCGCCGGGGCGCTCTATCCTTTGTTAATCCTAGCGTCGGGGCACTAGGCCTCGGCTGCAGTTGACCAGGGGCGCGTTTGACCTTGCATTTTGACTTGGCTTGATACATCTCTTCAAAGTTGATTGGGAATTGGAGTGTGGAACAAGATGGGGAGTATATATTAGTTATTTACATTAAATTGGGGGACTCATCTACACAATTGGGGAGATTAATCAAGGAGCAAGAAGAGATTTTAAAGACTTGCATTTCGAGTTCTTCTTTTTCTTTATTCTTTTAATTTGTGTAATTCATTAAGGATGATTTTTCAATTATTGTTGATTCAAATTTTCGTTATGAACTAATTTCTTTAATTAAGATTCCAATTGAACCTTTTATGGTTATGAATTGATTATTTGATTTATTCCAATTATTTATGTTGAAGTGAATTGTTCATTTTGCTTTGTACTGATTGATTAATTATCTGGCCAATAATTAACTTGTTACTCTAAAAGGAATTGGGAGAGGAATTCTAGGGTTAGAATTGGGCATGGTGACATGTGACTTAGTTATTTGCACAGTGAATAATTAGGTTTGTGAATAAAATGGAAATATCTATTTGCCACATGTAACACATAAGGAATTGGGAGTGTAACGAATTTAATTCAATTATTTTGCATAGGAATATAGCAAAATTAATCTGGGTTAAATAGAAGGCATGATCACTTGGAAAAGGGCTTTTGGCATTTGAGAATTCATGTTAACAATTCAGTACACATAATAATTGGGATAATTGAATAATTGATTTATAATTCATAATTGGGGATATTGGAGTCTTAATCCTTATTTATCTGAATTCAATCAAATCTTAGTTTTGTTTATTTGCTTACTTCTATAATAATCTCTTTGCATTGTTTAATCTAGTTTTCTTAATTTTAAAAATCATAATTATTGGTTGTTTAAATAAAATTGAATTGATATAGTACTAGTAGTTGGAGTTTATTAATTATAATTCTCTGTGGGATCAACACTCTATCTTATCACTCTATTACTTGTTGACCGTGTATACTTGCACGTTTGCTGTGATTGCGAAATCCACCAACAAGTTTTTGGCGCCGTTGCTGGGGAATTTCTTTATTAGTATTAATTCCATATTAGTTATAATCAATTCGGTCTTAATTTAAACGTTACTTATTTTTCTTCTTGTATTTACAGGAATTCTTTGTGAGTGTATGCACACTAGATCAAGGGCGAGAAATGAACTTTTTCCTTATATGGACGATATTGAAAGGAAGTTCCGGAAAGTGCAATCGACTAGTGCAATATCACCTAAGGAAGAAAAACTGGCAGAACACGAAATTCCAGCGAACATGGCAGGGAACGACCAGAAATCACTTAGGGACTATGCCATGCCGAATGTCACGGAAATACAGTCGAGTATTAGGAGGCCAGCGATCAATGCAAATAGTTTTGAGATAAAACCGGCAACAATTCAGATGCTTCAGAATACATGTCTGTTTGGGGGTAGTTCGATAGATGATCCGAATGAGCATATCTTAAGTTTCTTGGAAGTTTACGACACCTTCAAATTCAATAATGTATCGGAAGATGCTACATGGTTGAGGATGTTCCCGTTTACCTTGAAATATAAAGCGCAAAGTTGGCTACATTCTCAGCCTCCTGGCTCAATCACCACTTGGGACGACTTAGCTCAAAAGTTTTTATCTAAGTTTTTCCCACCAGCGAAGTCGGCAAAACCACGGAACGATATTCACACTTTCGTACAATTTTATTCAGAATCGTTATATGAGGCGTGGGAAAGGTTTAAGGATATGCTCCGTAAGTGCCCACACTACGGAATTTCATAGTGGATGTAGTTAAGGATATTTTGTGATGGTTTGCAAGCGTCCACGAGGGCTAGTATTGATGCAGCAGCAGGGGGAACGATCATGTCTAAGAGTTTTGACGAGGCATATCAGCTGTTAGAGACAATGGCCACCAACAACTATCAGTGGCCCATGACTAGGTCTAATCCTCTGAAAACAGCAGGAAAGTATGACGTAGATGCGATGACAGCATTACAAGCACAAATGGCCGCAATGGCTAAGCAAATGGAATTATGGCATCCACAATCCACACAGCAGGTAGCGATGGTTTGTGAAATATGTGCTGGGGGTCATACTACGGATCAATGTGCCATAAATACTGAATCAGCACAGTTTGTAGGGAGTTACAGTCAGTCTACCCAGCCTTATCCGAATCAAAATGTATATAATCCGAGTTGGAGAAATCATCCGGGGTTTTCATGGAGTAACAACCAAGCTTCAGCTCAAGCGCCGAGACAACAAAACATATCCGGGTTTCAAAATCAGACACAACAATCAGAGAGGAAATCAAGTTTGGAAGAAACCATGGAGAGATTTATTAAAGCTTGTGAAAAGAAACACGAGGAACGTGAAAAGAAACGTAATCAAACAGAGCTGAATATGCAAAGCCTAAGTGCGTCAATCAAGAATTTGGAAAATCAAGTGGGGCAGATAGCACATGCACTTAATAACCGACCACTTGGAACACTTCCGAGCGATATAGAGAAAAACCCAGGCAGAGATGAGCATTGTAAGGCTGTAACGCTACGAAGTGGGAAGGAATTGCAAGAGACAGTAAAGGATGGGGAAAAAAGGGATAAGGCATCAATTGAAATTAAGGAAGTGGTGGACACCGAAAAACGTCAAGATGAGACCTTACAGCAGAAAGATTCGGAACCAACCAGCATAATGCCTCCCATACCGTATCCGCAGAGATTTCAGAAATCTAAGTTGGATAAGCAGTTTTCACAATTTTTGGATATCTTCAAAAAGCTGCATATCAACATCCCATTTGTCGAAGCCTTGGAGAAAATGGCGAGTTACGCCAAGTTTATGAAGGAGGTTTTATTGAAGAAGAGGAAATTGGGTGAGTTTAAAACAGTGGCATTGATAGAAGAATATAGCGCGATTATTCAGAATAAGTTACCACCGAAGCTCAAGGATCCAGGTAGCTTTAATATACCATGTGAAATTGAAAATCAGTTTTCGGGTCGAACATTGTGTGATTTGGGGGCCAGTATAAACTTGATGCCATTATCCATCTACAGCCAGTTTGGGCTTCAAGCTCCATGACTGACAAATATCAGTTTGCAGTTAGCGGATAGATCAGTTACATATCCACTAGGTTTTGTTGAGGATGTTTTAGTTAAAGTGGATAAATCCATCTTCCCGCGGACTTCTTTATTCTGGATTGTGAAGTGGATAGTGAAATTCCAATAATTCTTGGGCGACCATTCTTAGCAATGGGTAGAACTTTGATTGATGTTCAAAAAGGTGAATTGACGATGAGAGTTTTAGATCAACAGGTCACCTTTAATATGACAACCCGATATTTTCTATATAAATAAATCTTAAATTTTACGTATAAATTTTTTTTTAGGATGAGGATTTGTACAAGATTATGTATATATGTATTTATGTGGTAAATAAAAATATATTACATGAATATTTAAAAGTAAATTTATTTTAGAATTATTGATTATTATAAAGTATATTCTTATAATAATTAATTTTAAGATAGAAATGATTTTATTAATTATTTTCCATGAATATATAATCATATATTATTTAAATAATATATGAAGTGATTTTTGGAATAAATATAATAATTATTTTATTATATGAATTTTTGTATGCATTATTAAGTTAATTATTTTATCTTAATTATTAAGGTTAAATATGAAAGAATAATCGATATGGAATCCAAACCCTAATTTTGGATTATTGTCAAGGTATGAGAATAATAATATAATATTACTTATATTTTGATTTTTCAGTGCCATAAATATGTACTGTATATTTTCGAACTGTTGATGGTTGATCAATTATGGTATATTGACCAAACCCTAGCATTAATTGATTTAACCACATTTTTCAATTTAAATAGGAAATTTAAGATCGTTAAATATCTCGTGTTAGATGATATTTGTTATGTGTTACTTCATGGTATGCTAATTAGGAAACCCTAATTATAAATGTCAAACCCTAATTAGATTTGAATTTCTGATATTAGAAACCCTAATCCGGAAACCTAAACCGGAGGTTTGATTTGTCAAGAATTGTGTTACAGTGATTAATAACACGTGTGATAGACTTTAATTGCTAATTAAAATAAACGTAATTAGTAAATTAAAACCCTAAAACCTAGAACCCTAATTTAATTTCTAGAAACCCTAATTATATTATAGGAACCCTAATTTTTGGTATTATAAAACCCTAATTGCTTTATTAGCAAAGTTAATTATGATTAAGGGTAATAAACCCTAATGTCCATGTATAAGATAATTACAAACTTAATTTAATTAACAAGTTATTTTTTTTTTTAAATTTTAGAAACTAAAATTATTTTATTTCATTTCCAAACCCTAGTTGCTAAAAATAATTTATGCTAAGTGCTAAACCTTAGGGTTAAACCCTAAGGATCAAACCCTAAGGGTTTGTCAAGATACAAGAATGTCATTTAATTGATTTATCAAATGACCAAAATTCACTTTTTAGTATTTTGGTAAGCTAACTTGCAAAGTTGGCAATATCCATAGTTGGTAACCTAATTCTACCAACCCCAACAACTCAATATGCACGAATTTGCCAGCAAATCAACTGCTAGATCACCCATACATGCATCAAGTTGCCTATAAATAGATTTAAGGAGAGAAAAATCATTTTTGTGCACTAAAATTGTCCAACACTCAATCAAGAACTTCTTCCACTAGAACCAACGAAAATATATAGTATATCAGACCCATTATCAAGCCCCACGTCCACCATAAAGAAATCAGAAACATTAGATCAAGTATTAGATCAAGAAAGGTATGAAACCCTAGTTCAAATTCTGTCCAAAATTTTGTTGTTAGATGTTAGAATTTGTTGTTAAAACTTGTTGTTTATAAGTTATTATAATGATCTGGGTTGGTATTTATCAAATCCATAACATTAAAGTGCTCGAAATTAAAGATTTTTAAAATCTGGAAAATTATTTTTTTGTGTTCTGACATCAAATGTCAGACGCTGTAGATTGTTGTGTGTTTAATATTTTTGTTGTTTAAGTGTTTAATGTTGTAGCTTTGTATGAGATCTTTCATCCATGTGAAGAATCAAGCTTAGATCTAGTTTATAATTCAAGTTATTAATGGTCAAAGGTCGTTGAATGACCATGACCGGTGAAGAAATCTGGGTAACCCGTAAAATTTTCCAAATCGACAATATTTCAAGCTTCTATATCGATGATTTGATGATTTTTTGTTCTTTGTTGTTGTATTCAATTTATAGCCGGTAATGTGGAAAGTAGATTTATGTAGTAATATCCCAAAAAATCAACAGATCAAACGTGTCAAGCGGTCCAAAGTAGTCCATTATCATTGAATCGGCAATTAAAATTTCCAAATCAAGAAGAATGATTTCGACATGGTTTGACCATGCGGATCTTACACGTGTTTTGATGATATGGTGTTTTGATGTTATGAACTTGTACCTTGACATATAGTCTATAGATTTAAACCTTTAGATGACATAAATGTTGAGTAGAACACTTAGATATTTAGGCATGAAAGTGGTCGGTTGATCACCTAGGTTTCGGAAAACCCGTGAATGCTCCTCGACAGGAGGTTTGTGAGCTCGATCTTCTTGTGTGTTTGATGTATGACCTAGTTAATTGTTGATAATCGTAGTATTGCATCTGCGTATAATATCAATGCTTGAGATAGACGAAATCATGATCGATCGCGTTTCTACATAGGTCGAAGGAAGTAACTTCGAACAACGACTGCCGGTGTTCTTGAGCTCAAGAACACCTATATAGCGACGAGAAAGTGTCGCTATAGCCCTTTAAATGACGCTTTTATTTATAAATTAGGAAATTAATTAATAATTATAGAAAATTAGTTTTAAATTATTAAAAATACAAAATAAATTATTCAAAATTATTTTAAATTCTAAAAATTAGTTTTAATTATTTTAAATATATTTCATAAAGATTTAATATTTTGGAATATTAAAAAGTAATTAATTTATTTAATTATAGTATTAAATAAATTATTTAAAAATGATTTTAATTCATGAAAATCATTTAAAATTATCTTATGATATAAGAAAATATTTTTGAGATATTTTGATAACTTTTAATATTATGTGATAATTTTCATTAATAAATGAATATTAATGATAATTAAGTTATTTATTAAATGAATTAAATAAATAAATTAAAAATGATTTTATTATATTAAAAATCATTTTAAATAATAAGAAGGTATTTAAAAATATTTTAAGTTATAAAATATAACTTTTAATATTTAAAGGTAAATTTCATTAATTAATTATGATTAATGATAATAAAGTTATTTAATAATTATATTAAATAATTTAGTTTAAAAATAATTTTATTATTATAATAATCATTTTAAATAAAAATAAAGTGTTTAAAGATATTTTAAGTTATAAAATATAACTTTTAATATTTAAAGAATAATTTCTTTAATAATTTAATATTAATGATTATTAAATTATTATAAATGATATTAAATTTATTTAATAATTATATTAAATAAATAGTTTTAAAATGGTTTTACTTATTTAAAAATCATTTAAAAAGGATATTAATGATTTAAAAATATTGTAAGTTATAATTAATGACTTTTAATATTTAGATAATAGTTCATTAATATTTAAATATTAATGGTAATTATTTAATAATGATTTAAAATGTTTTAAAAATCATTTAAGGGTATTATAAATACTTTAAAAATATTTTGAGTTATTATACATAACTTTAATATTTTGGCAATGGTTTCATTAATAATTTAATACTAATTAAATATTAATGATAATAGAATTGTTTAATATTTAAATCATTTGATAATAATTCTGATATTTCAAAAATTATGATAAATGATAATAATTATTTAATAATTATTATAAGGCCATGAAAGATAGTGTGACTAATGTTTAAGTTATCCAAATGGATATTGAACTACGGTTTAGAGTCTTAGACTCGATAATTATCGAAAAAAGGCATCGGGAGAAAAGACATGTATTTAAAATTGATCTGGACTTAGATAATTGGCTAGATAAATGTTTATTTGTGATTCAATGGTGGATAAAGTCGTGTGACAAGGTGATTAGGAATGTGTTAATGATTGTCTGTGAGTCATTGACTGTTGAACATGTGTGATAATGTGAATAGGTAATGTCTTTAACGCAATAAAGCGGTGTTATGTGTTACGTTATGATATACTAATCGGTAAAATGATCTGATTAATGATAGGTGATTTCATAAAAGATAAAACTAAGTTGAGAATAGTAAGCGATTACATCGAAAAGTATCCTAACTTTGCATTTTCTTTATCTGATGGACAAGTGTAAGAAAGTTTCAAAGTTATATTATTATCTGATTGTTAAACTTATATTATATAAGCCCATTGATTATCAACATGCTAGTATATGATAATTCGGATAAATATATTATGTTCGTTAAATTTCTATAAATGATTATACAAGTGTCCCCACTTGGACAATCATTGTCTTTCATTGCATGTTGATACACCTTTGATATACATATATGTTGAATTATATAAGACCTTTGTTATGAAAACCCGACAGATATGAACATCCCGAAAATGGGAAAATTTTATGCGCCCAAGGAGACGGAAATGACGATAACATCGTTCATGTAAATGTAGTATTGATCAATACAGGTGCAACAGGTAGATCACCCTCCGTACAAGTAAAGTCATGACGCCGGTTCTGAGATGAATTCTGTTTAAACCTTTTCGAACATGAAAAACAATGTTCATGGTATGTCACAGAAACCCCATATATAGTCAATACGTAGTTTCAAAAGTTGAAAGAGGGTTGTTATGAATTATTATTGGTACAGATTACTTCACAACTACTGACTAGTTGTAGAAGATATTATTAAGGAAACATTTAAATTCTTTCAGTCTATATATATATATATAATACTTGCTGGGCACTTAAATGCTCATCCTTGCTTAATTTAAATGTTTTCAGCTAAGTGTGAAGGACCAGAAGGATCTGTCAAGAACAAGGGAAAAGGGAAAGTTCTTTGAATGACTTTTTATGTTCTTTGTTTGTAATAGTTTAGATTATGAAGACTATGATATATATATATATATATATATATATATATGACATGTAATGAATGTTTAAAGGTTACGTACTTGGGAGAAAGACTCTGATGTATATGTAAACTTAAGTTAAGTTTTATATTATTGTTATTATTATTAGTATTATTCCGCTCATAGAAATGGTATCGTGAAGTCACCGAGTTCGGGTTTCAAGTATCCTGGATTTGGGGACCTCACAGAAATGGTATCGAGCTATAGGGTTAGAAACCTTAGGTGGGCTAGACCTTAGGCTATAACCTTAGGACGAGGAGGAAGCGTTGAAAATATAAATAACTCATATAGAGTTTAAAAAAAGAGAGATGAATTGAATAAATTCATCGTCAAACAAAATAAAAGATAATTCATACAAAACTATTATTTGACTATGTGTATATAATTTATGCTAATCAGGATAATTGCTGTGTGTAGATGTCAGGTGAAAAAGGATTAGGATACCCACGGATTGTAAAGAAGGAGCTAATATCGAAGCCAATAGCGGAAATAGAAGCTCACAATGAAACAAACTCAGACGAGGTGGTTATCGTGGAAAACATATTACCAGATCCGGAAATAGTGGATTTGACAGATAGTGATTCAGACCCTAAAACTGAAGTTGATCAAGCATCAATGGAGATGCAATAATTGAGGAACAAGGTATCTTCTCTAGAAGGGTTGTGGAAGATGAAAAAGTCGCTAATGATCCAATTAAATCAAGCGTTAATAGAAACAATGGAAGAAGCGAGGATAAGCTTAAACTCAAAATCAATCGGATGGGAGCCTCAAGCAACACTTCGTTAATGCGACTCAGAGATAAGGGAAAAAGGAAGGTAGAAGATCATGATTTAGGAAAACCAGGGAAGAAGAAATGGAAAAGAATATGTTATCTTTGCGGTTATGAAGGGCATACCACTCTGAATTGTCCTGAATATAAACGGGGAGCATGTTTTGTTTGTGGAAAAGAAGATCATCGGTGCGAAAAGTCATCCCAAGGAAGAAGGCGTAGTGAATAGGTAGTATAGGTTAGGTTGTGTAGCGTGTTTAATATAATATGTGTGTTTAGTTTATGCGTAATGCATTATTATAAAACTTTTGTGCAAGCGATGAAGTAAATCCCGACTTTTGTAGTCACAATGGGATGGTGATGTTTAAAGCACTATGTCTTTGTGATATAAAAATATTTTGAAAGCAATGAATGAATATGAATCAAAGTTTGAGTTATGAAACAAGTTTAATAAGTTTAAACTTATATGATATAGTTTATAATGTAAGTTAATTTATGGTTTTATTTAACCGTATAATGCCACCAAGACGTCAAACTCAAATCGGAGGCGTAAGAATCATTAACAATGTTGAGGACAACAACAAGCGAGATCCGATCTGACAGATTCCTGAATATGGTAGCTCGTGCCATGCAACAAGGGAACTAGCCGGATAATTATTTGGCAAATTTCAAAGACTTTAAGGTCAGTAGGACCTTAGGAATTCAAAGGTACAACTGACCCTGTAGAAGTCCAAACTTGGGTTAAGGAAATTGAGAAGGCGTTTGTAATAGCTAGGGTAGCTGAGGGGCAAAAGACCTCTTTTGCCACATATATGATGAAGGGTGAGGCAAATTTCTGGTGGGAAGCGAATCAGGTGAGGGCAGGAACAGGTGTGGTAGCATGGGATAGATTTAAGACGTTATTTTTCGAAAATTATTTTTCATCTAGTATGCAGGCGAGAATGGAGGTAAAATTTCTGGAGTTGAAGCAAGGGGATATGTCTGTGGCGGAATATGCCGCGAAATTCAATGAATCAGCTAGGTTTGCTCCGCATCAAGTCGATACGGAGGCTAGGAAGGCTAGGAGATTTGAGCTGGGATTAAAACCTTGGCTCTATAATAAGGTGGCAGTGTTGCAGATTCCAATATTTGCAGCACTCATGGAGAAGGCGATAATTGCGGAAGAGGGAAGTGAGGCTATGAGCGATGTCTCTGTACGAAAGTCAAATTTCGTTGAAAAATATATTACTTTTGGCAACGAAAAAAATACGTTCGTTGAGGAACAATTAGAAACGCTCATTGTGCAACGAAAGACGCAAAGACAGTAAATTCGTTGCCAAAACCCTTTTGCAATGAAATTTGGCACATTTAGCAACGAAAATCAGTTGTTGCTGAAGCCCCATTTTTTTGTAGTGTGAACTGCATCTTGCACCGTCATGTTGAAAGTATGGGCGGTCGGTCGGTTTGTTGCGGTTGATCCGGTGATGGTTAAGGCATTTCCACTATTATTTCCCGGTTTCCTCCTGATCCTGACCCTCCCGATCCATTCTTGGGACAGTCTCTTGCCAGATGGTCTTTCAACCACAAGTAAAACAAGCACCCTTCTTTGGGTTTGGATATTGGTGCTATGTGGCCTTCCAGCCACAATTGTAAAGACACTCTTTTTCTTTTCATACAAACTCCTAGATGGGCTTTCCATGAAGTCGGGTATGCTTGATTCTTTTCTTCTGACTACCTTGCTGATTCCCCGATGATGAGCTGTCGTTCCACCTTTTCTTCTGATTGAAATTTCCACCTCCTGTGCCACTTTCACTGGCCTTGTTATTAATTTCACTTTCATTCTTCTTCTTTTGATCTTGATTGTACTTCGTCACCGCATCGCTTCCTCCTTCAGCAAGGATGGCCTTTTCCAGTACTCCGGCAAATGTGTTTAGCTGAAACATTGATACCTTGTTGTACACCCAAGGCTTTAGTCCTTGTTCGAATCTTCTGGCTTTTCTCTAGTCAGTGTGTACTTGGTACGGGGCGAACCTTGCCAACTCATTGAACTTAGCCGCGTAGTCAGGTACACTCATGTTTCCATGCTTCAGTTCCAGAAATTGAACCTCCATCTGGTTCTGCGAGCTAGTTGGGAAGTACATCTCGAAAAACATTTCTTTAAATCTCTCCCAAGTAATTACACCTTCATCTGGTTTTAGGGTTCTCGTACAGAGAAGGCAATCTCTGTTTAGTATTTTATAGGCTCATCTATGATTCCAATATCAACGTGTTGCATTATTCATGTCACGATAGTATGCCTTCGATTGCCATATTTATTACACGTCAAATTCTTTGTTTTTGGGCATATCATGAATTCCTTGGATCATTATGCTCTGCATTATGGCTATTTGATTCGATTTCTCCGTGCATATATGGCTCCTTCTACTCCAACATACACTCACCATGCACTTATGTCTAAGTTTGGGGGTAGTGTCATGGATACATTTATTCAATCTAGAATTTTGTCCAATGCTAATACATGAATATGTCTTTACTTGCAGAATTTTTTACATGGCTTCAAAGAGACAACGAGGAGAAGGGTCCGGTTCCGGTTCAGCCCCTCCAAAATTTGATAACCGACGATTTGTCTCCGCCACGGATCAGGAATGATACAACCGCATGGCTACTCGCTCATTAGTCCCAGAACGTAGTTTGAGACCCGATCAAACAAAGGACGAAGAAATGGCAGTTATGATAGCAGAGCGGAACTAGTTCACATTCATCCAGCAGCCCGACGCAGCGGTGATTGCAGTTGTTAAAGAGTTTTACGCTAACGTGCCCGAGCACTACCATTATGGGGTTCTTGTTAGGGGAAAAACATTTGAAATTGGCGAGGAGGACATAAACGGGTGTTATCAACTGCCATTAGAGGGCCTGAATGATGAGTATGCTAGACTTGTGAGTGATGGACCGGACTATGAAAAGATAAATCGTGAGTTGTGTCAACCGGGCACCATATGGACCGTGCATGAGCGTGGCAACATGACTTTCCCGCTGTCTCACCTCAGTCTATATGGAAAGGCATGGTACGCCTTTGTGTGTGCCAAACTAATGCCATGCATGCATATTAGCCACGTCAACAGAGAAAGGGTTGTGGTACTTTATTCAATTATACAAGGCCTAAAGATTGATGTTGGCCACCTTATTCAGCAGTCTATTCTCCGAGAATCCCGAGGAGGGACCACAGGAGGGTTACCACATCCTTCTCTCATCTGCATTTTGTGTGCTAAGTTCGGAGTCAAATGGAAATCTAATGAGATGATTCAAACGCCTATGCCCGTGTTGGACCATAAGTTGATCAGCAGGTATAAAGTGTGGACAGGTGGGGCAAATCACCCTAGGGGATTGGGTTTCATAATTCCCCGAGCCGAAACTTCTCAAGCTCCGCCACCGCAGGCTCAACCTATTTATGGTCCGTCGTCAACAGCTTATCGTGGTGTGGTTCCAGAAGTAGTCCAGCGCGAAATAAATGGATGGTTTTACAATTTGGAAGCCCAAAATGTCTGACTGTCTGAACGTCAAGATGTGATCTATAAATATTTGGTCGACCAGTTTACAACTCAGAATGCCATGAACGCCCAGTTGTTTTTAGGTGTTAATCTAAGTCAGATCCCCTCTGCCTCGGTCCTACCAGTCTTTCCCCCTTCGGATCTAGAGATGAGCGAGGATGATGATGCTCCACCCGAGGCATAGGCTCGTCAGGGAAGTCTTCTGTTTTATTTTGATTTATTTTTCGCATGAGGACATTGCACTAGATAAGTTTGGGGGTAGTTTATTTTCATTTGCATTAGTAGACTGTGATTATTAATAGTTTGTGGATACTTTAATTGTTATTAATGTTGCATTTAGGATTGCATGTTAATTCCGTTTTTGATAAATGCACGATGTTTGAAATTGAATGATGAAATTAGAATTGCAGGAACAAGTCTAGTAAGGACTGTTGAGTCAGTGATATGTTTTTCTTGACATGATTTAAATCTTCATCTATTTGACACTAATATTATAAGGATAACACATTTTAAAAAATGATCATGTTGGCTATGATAGTTTAAATGGATAGATAATAGAGTTCTAAAGGATGAATGCTAGTGAAATGAAGGAACAAGTTAAATAGCTAGTGAAGACTGAATTTAGATATGAACTCAAGTTTGGGGGAAAATATTTGGAGTATATAGGCTTTGAAAAAAAAAACACCGTGGCATGCTTGTCTAGTTTTGTAACGCCCCGAAAATTTGGATTTTCCAGAATTTAAGTTTCAAGAATTAGTTATTAATAAAATGAATTTTTATTATTAATATTATGTGTTATGTGTTTATTAATCGTTCTAGAACCTAGGATGATTATAAGTCGGGAGGATTCTGGCTACGAGCTAGACTAAGAGATTAAGAATTTTCAAGACGAAAATGAAAATTTTGTGGGAACAAAAATATTTTTGGCAAAAAAGACAAAATAGGCACTATACAGGGGACGAAACCTAAGGGTTAGGGTTTGAATAACCTAAGCCGTTCTGAGAGTTCGGTATGTCGAAATGACATTCTGTCGAAAGATTTGATGATAATATATCTTGAAAGTTAAGTAAGCCGATAAAAGTTTTTCTCAAAAAATGTTCATAAATCGGATAAAATAAAAATGACGAAAAAGTACTGCTATATACTTTTCATTCGTTTAGCTACGTTAGGGTAAAACGTGAAGGAAAACGCTCAACGCCAAAAAGTGTTTTTCAGTTTTTCGAAAATACGAAGAATACGTAAAAGTTAATCGGTAAATGAAAGACGAAATATCCAAAAATATTTGGATTCCGAGAATCACAGTTTTTAAAACTGTCGGACGAAACCCAAAAAACGGAACCACGAAACTTACAGGCTAAGTTTCGTGAATAGTAAGGAGGTTAACTAAGGAGGTGGAAGTAGTAGACTTAAGTGTTAAGTAAACTTAAGTGTTAAGCAAACTTAAAGGCTAAGTAGACTTAAGTGTTAAGTAAACTTAAGGAGTAAGTTAACTTAGTCCCTAAGTCATGAATAGTAAGGAGGTTAAGTGGGTGAAATGACTAAAATACCCTTAGCTTGGATTTTCTATAAATAGGAAGCTAGCTTTCATTTGTATGAGATTTTGAAAATTGTTCAAACATTTGAGAGAGAGAGAGAGACAGATTTTGGATGAGGGAGAAGAGGAATAGGAGGAGGAAAAGTTTCTCATGAACAAACTTTGTGCGACGGAAGGAGATTAAATGAGAACGGTAATCCGAAACCTAGTCTTTTATAAATTTTCTTTAAGTTTTTATGTTTAGAAACATAACTTAATAAGAATAAGAAGTAGATAATGTTAGGGATGATTTCATATGGTTGAAATCATGAGAAATAAGAAAAATAAGAATTTGAAGTTTAGTAAATAAATTTCTTAAGGAAATATAGGATTCGTAATGAATTAGAATGATTTGAGTTGATTATATCAATAAGTAGATGAAATAAGTAAGGAATAATGTTATATAACATCAAATTCCAATAAAAATCAAATCATAATCCAAAATATCGATTAAAATGAAAAACGAACGAAGAACACGAAGAACATGCGAAGAACACGAAGAACGTTATTGATGGACAAATTTAAAACCATCGTAGGATAATTGTTGTTGATGGACAAATTTAAAACCATCGCGTATAAGTTAGATACATATTTCTTGGTTAGGAATGGTAGAAACGTTCATGAAGAACGGATTAAAACTTAGCTATAACGAAGTTATGTCGAAAATTTTGTAAAAGACAAATGAGAATTAGAAAGTTAGTAAATAAACTCGAATGTGTAGGGTTTCATAAGAATGTAAGAAAACATAGAAAATGTGAGTCGTGGACTCAAGAACGAATGAATTCCGAGTTCGGATGACCAAATTACGGACGAACAAACAAAGGGCGTTAAAAACATAAAATTAAACAAATGGTGAAGATCAAGCAAAACGAATGACACGTTAACGGAATCATAATGAAGTTCTATCCGGAGGTATTGAAGTACGTAAGATAAGGAAGAGAATGGCTTTGGAATGACCTCATTCCGAGTTATAACGAATAAATTATGGAAGCGGGAAGTAAACGTCTCAAATTGGATTTAACACTTAGAAAAAAAATTTAGGGTTAGGGCTTGGCGCAGCAACAACCTAACCATGCCTTATGAGGTTGCACCTTTGCGATGCAGAGACCCGAGTAAAAACTCGCAAACTCGTCTTGTGATGCGAGATAGAAGGAAGAGTGGCACTTGCAGCATGCCAAGATGTCTGAAAAAAAGCCAGAGAAGAGCTTTTAACTGCTCAACTCTTGGGGGAAACGTACGGGAAGATAAGAACATAATGTTCAACTAAGATAACACTTTATCAAGTGAATTAAACCTTTAGTATAGGTTAAATGAAATGGTCAAAAGAGATTAAAAGACAAAGAAATTTTTTTTAAACCCGAGATACATAACCGATGTCCGGGGACCGTGGTCGCAATGAACGAACGTGAGGGGTTGCTAGGGTTGTGATTCCTTAGACGTTGAGCGACGAGGGTAATGAATAACATTTCGATGTTATGTCATGATAGTAAGAGATAAGTTTGAAGCGTTTAGACGCTATGTATGCAACGTTGTTATGGTAAACGAGTGGTCTTAGCATACAGCGAACTGTATGGCTTCGACATTAAAGAAGAATAATGAATGGTATTAAGAAAGCCGTAATGAATGGTAATAAGATTAATGGAAGCCTAATGTGAGTCGGATAAGAACGTTAGAAAAAATGTATGCATTGAACACTTTAACCGACGTGAAGGTTGAGGGTACACAAATATTAAACGGATAGAACCTACACCCCGTGTATGGTTTGACCGTAAGATAATGACGATCAATGTTTAAACTGTGAATGGTAAAGAAGTTGAATTAAAGATAATAACAATTAACGTAACGAAGCCGAGTTAAGGATTAAAGGGAATGATCGTTCTGAGTATACAAAAGACTGTATGACTTAGACGATAAAGAGTGAATACTGAGGCGTGGCATTTAGTTGCCAGGAAGCCATAAAGAATGAGAAATTAACTTAACGAAGATATGGGAGCTGGGCTAAACAATTCCTTCAGAGAGGGAAGGTATATACGAAATTGGCAACCGATCTAACTCACTGTTATGGGCAGTGTAAATGAGACAGGAACTTGTTTGTTGGTTGTTTGTGGGAAACCACTTAGAGTACCATATGGACTACTAGCAGAGAAGCGATGTGTGTTAAGTCTTAGAGAAGTAATAAGAAGAAGATAAGATGTAAAACATCAAAGATGATGAACGTATAAGTAAGACATCTCCGTATGTCATGAAGCCGTAGAACGGTAGTGAAAGGGGTCGCGTAAACTTAGGTTGCAAGAACGCGAACCCTAAGAAGTAAAATTAAGCAAACTAGTAAATAAGTTAAATATAAATGACTAATGGGTGTATGTGTTGTTTTCTTATGTGCTATATAGGAACTGGAATGAGCAGTTCAGCGTAAGCTATAGCTGTGCGTAAGGCAAGTTTCCTAACTTCATTCATATTTCAAATGAATGCTAGTTTCTTAAACTTCTCAGATGTTGAACTTGAGAAGTTTTGTCTATGTGCTAATGTACGATATTTGTGTAAAGTGGTAGAACGTATGAGGCCTTGAGCCACAATGTGAACACTTTGGTGTTTCTATGAGATGAACTGTTCTGTGATTTAACTGTTCAATAAGAGAATGCTCTGTTCATACATGATCCGTTATTGTTATGTCTGTGCTAATGATTCTAGCCAGACATGATGAGTATGAAAAAGGTAGAAGAATGAAAGTATTTCAAAGTGCATGTGAATAATGTTTTAAAATGATAGGAGTCGAGATTATTCCTATTATTCAAGTTGCTTCATAACCTTTGTTCGGTTATTGAAGTTCTAAAGAAACGTTTGAATTCTTGAAGATGTTTGTTCAACAGCTATGACTTGTTGGGCAATTGAATGCTCACACTTGCTTTTAAATGAAAAACATTTTCAGCGAACGATGTTAGAAGAACTTAAGGATCCCATAAAGAGTAAGATAACGGTATCCAGATAAGGTTCTATTCAGGATGTGAATAAGCGAGAAGATCAAGTGAAGATTTATAATATAGGAAGATGAAATTGAACTATAGACTAGTTTAAGGAACTGTTATGTATCCTTGGTGACAGATAAAAGTCACTCTTGTAAGATGAAATGAATAATGTATTTAACATTATTTGAAATGAAAAAGGTTGTAAGGTTTCCAGAACCTGGGATTTGAGAGTATATGTTGTTATATTTTGCTATATAATGATATATGTTTGGAAGAAGATGGGATTTTGATGTACGGAATCCGGGTGTGAAGATAGACCGGATTTTGGGGCATCACAAGTTTTGTGGCCTTTGTTACTTGAGTAAGTAAGCCCGAGGGGATTGTCTCTACACCTAGCGCCTTAAGGTCTTAATGGCTTGGGAGTCGTTGGTCGAAATCTCGTTAAGGTAGCATTGAAAAGCCTAAGGGAATAAGACAATGCATAGTCATGAGAAAAAATATATATATATATATATAATAAAGCGAGAAAAGTGCAAAATGCCCCCGTCTAGCAAAAACAAGCATAAGTATTCCATTTTGACCTCTGGACTTTGGTGATTGTTTAATTTCTGTTGAATCTAGTTTATTTGATGAGTTCTCAAGTTGAAACTGTATGATGCCTATTAAGAAATTTATTATCTTTCATATTTTATTGTTCATTGGTTAGCATGGTTGTTGAACACACACTCACAATATCAGTAATAACAGGTGTAGATTCAGTGATTGTTGGGATATTATTGAAGTGCAGTAACATGATGTATTAGCATGTTTTTGTGATTTTTCTGCGCCTAATGAATATATTTGTACTATTGGATTGCTGGAATTAAGATCATTTAGATATTTTGCATGTTGTTTAGTTGTGTTGTGTTGCTTGAGGACAATCAATGATTTAAGTTTTGGGATATTTGATGATTGGATAATATACCCATGAATTGGATATATTTGGGCTTAATTTATTGTATTCTCAAAGAATTTAAATCCATTTTACTGTGTTTAGTTGTGTTGTTGCAGGATTGTGAGTTGTTGGAACACTTTGGGCAAATGAGCTAAAAATGGGCTTAAGGATCACTTTCTGCTCCCTAGCGCCGGGACGCTCTATCCTTTGTTAATCCTAGCGGCAAAGTAGCTGGGCCTACGAGCTATGATTGACCCGAGGGGCGCGTTTGACCTTGCATTTTGACTTGGCTTGGTACATCTCTTCAAAGTTGATTGGGAATTGGAGTGTGGAACAAGATGGGGAGTATATATTAGTTATTTACATTGAATTAGGGGACTCATCTACACAATTGGGGAGATTAATCAAGGAGCAAGAGGAGATTTTGAAGACTTGGATTTGGAGTTCTTCTTTTTCTTTATTCTTTTAATTTGTGTAATTCATTAAGGATGATTTTTCAATTATTGTTGATTCAAATTTCCGTTATGAACTAATTTCTTTAATTAAGATTCCAATTGAACCTTTTATGGTTATGAATTGATTATTTGATTTATTCCAATTATTTATGTTGAAGTGAATTGTTCATCTTCTTTTGCACTGATTGATTAATTATCTGGCCAATAATTACCTTGTTACTCTAGAAGGAATTGGGAGAGGAATTCTAGGGTTAGAACTGGGCATGGTGACAAGTGACTTAGTTATTTGCACAATGAATAATTAGGTTTGTGAATAGAATGGAAATATCTGTTTGCCGCATTGAACACATAAGGATTTGGGATTGTAATGAATTTAATTCAATTATTTTGCATAGGAATATAGCAAAATTAATCTGGGTTAAATAGAAGGCAATTGATCACTTAGAAAAGGGCTTTTGGCATTTGAGAATTCCTGTTAACAATTCAGTAGACATAATAATTGGGATAATTGAATAATTGATTTATAATTCATAATTAGGTATATTGGAGTCTTAATCCTTATTTATCTGAATTCAATCAAATCTTAGTTTTGTTTATTTGCTTACTTTTAGAATAATCTATTTGCATTGTTTAATCTAGTTTTCTTAATTTTAAAAATCATAATTATTGGTTGTTTAAATAAAATTGAATTGATATGGTACTAGTAGTTGGAGTTTATTAATTAGAATTCTCTATGGGATCGACACTCTATCTTATCACTCTATTACTTGTTGACCGTGTATACTTGCACGTTTGTTGTGATTGCAAAATCCACCAACAGTAATTATAAGTGAGATTCTGGGAACAGAATTTTTATAAGGGGGGGGGGGGAATATAACGCCCGAGAAAATCGGATTTATATGAGAATTAAATTTTTATATGAATATGTTAATTAAATGAATTTAATTGATTATTTATGTGATTAAGCTATGTGAAGGTCGTTCTATGACCTAGAATGTGTGAATGTGGTTAGTATTCTGGCTATGTGCTAGAAGTAATTGTTTTGAATTTCCAAGACGAAAATAAAAGTTTTTCGAGAAATTTCCATAAAAACACTATTCATCCGTTTCTGCTCGGGAATTAAGTTTGAAATTCCGAGAAACCCGTAATGATAGAATATGAAGACGATATGGAATATTTAATAATATTTCATTTATGGCAAACGAAGTTTTTGTCTGCGGACTTAAAACCTAAGGGTTGAGAAGAATGATTTCCGAGAAGGAAATGAGCTTCGTATAATGATTTACGATATTGCTTATGCGTACGTTATACGAGTATGATACTATTTAGTATACGAGTATAATACGAAGATTTAATACGATGTATAATACGAATATTGTACGAGTATTATACGAAGAAAATACGTGAATTATACGTGTGGAATACGATTGGTATTATTAGATTTATACGTTAAGGACTTAGTATAATCTAATTGAGTTTGGATTATATAAAACCCAAGTGATTAAATAATCAAGCCCAAAGAATTATGAGTTAAAGCCCAATGTTAGGATTAATTAAGCCTGGTCCAAGAAACCGAACCGTGGATCGAATCGGTGGGTCACCGAATGGGTAAAACCCATGGGGATGATCCATGGGCATGTGGGCCGGCCACTTGATGACCAAGTAAAGTGATCTAATTGATCACCAAGTATTTTACTTGGTGATGAAGTGATGAATAGTAAGGAGGTGGGGAGAAAAGACCATTTAGCCCTCCATTTGATTTGCCTATAAAAGAGAAGTTTATGTTGGTTATTTTTGGTTTTCCAAGAGTCATCCAACACATATTGAGAGAGAGAAATAGCTAGAAACAAGAGATCATCTCACTTTGAAGCAAACACCTTAGAGTTTTTAGCAAGAACACCAAGATCGTAAAGGTAATATTCCCTTAATAATAGTTTTCCATCCCTTTTGATTTCATTATTATAAAGAATCATAAATCAGTGGAACATGCCTCTTATAGAGGAATAAGGTTGGCTTGTAATATATAAAACCATTATAAGTCATGTGTAAATGAAAATCGTAAGGGTTTACGTAAGTTAAAACTGTAGGAAATATTGAATTATGAACTTTGTTGTTGATGGACAAATTGAACCACATCACTATTAAGATATCTGCATCTTGCTTGGTTAGGATGTAGATATGAAATCAATTGAGTGTTCCATTTGATTTGGTATATAGAACACTAGTAACGATGTTATGGAAAATTTTACGGAATTAGACGTTAAACGTCGAAAACGTAAAAATTCCGGATTAGTAGTCAAAAGTTGCTGTGAGACTTGAAAACATTGGTTTTCAATATCAACATGTGAGATAGAGTATTTAAGAGTTACAGGATCAAGAATCGTCAGATTCCGACTTAAAACGAAGAAAACGAGTATTGAACGCTCGGAAGCGTTTAACGAACGTTGGATAAAGAACTTAGAAGTGACTTTTGAGTTAACAGATTCGTAAGTGTAAAATTCTTATATGAACGCGTAGAGTATGTAATTTATGAGTTGTAGGCTTTTGAACGGACCAAATCGGACTTATAACGAAGAAGTTATGAAGCCGGGAAGTTCACTAAAAATTTTATATGTAAAACAATTTACGGTCTTTGAAGTGCAGTGCAGCGCCGGATAAGGCTTAATGTGTTAAATACAGCCAGATGCTGAACAGTGTAATAACCTACTGAAGAGTGACACCACCGTGCCACTCATACGAAGGAGTTTTAATGTCCGCAATACAGGCAAGGACTTAGCTATCATGAACTGGCCATGGCATGGCTGAAGGCTTTTTTGTTAGAAAAGTTAGGTTTTGAACTTCAATTGTTCCAAGACCTGTGTAAGTTATGTTTATATACTTAATAAGTGTACTAAAACTATTCTTACATTACATAGACTAGTGTATATGGTAATGAACTTAAGAATTGAACGTGAGTTGTTAGCATGATAACGAAGAACCCAAAGTGTTAATAATAAACTGTGAACGGTAATCGACATTGGTACTTCACCAATGATGATTGAGTCAGTTAGTAACGTAAAATCGTTAACAAGCCGGGATGAAGGATAGTAAGTCGAATTAACTTTATTAATGAAATGAAGTCAATTATAACATAGAAGAGAAAGAAGTTGGTAGAAACAACGTGATTAATTGTTGGGTAGCTAATTACAGTGTGCTATGTGAATATATCATATAGATTCTGTAAAGGCTGAGAACAGTCGAATAAGTTATTTGAAGACGCTTGAAGGCAAGTATTCTTACAAGCTTATCTAACCTTCGTGTTAGTCGAGTTTTTTGTGATTCATTGTACTGAGTTGCGTGAATGATTTTAAAGAAAGGGTCAATGCCAGTTTTAACTCAGCTAGACTATTTGTAAGAGATAGATTGATTTGAATACATATCTTTCTATATAGAAGTGAAAACGCTATCCTATGCCAAATATTTGGTACAGATTCAAAGGTAAGTTTGTCTATGAATAAACAAAAGTATTTTTCATCGATTATTCGATGGGCACGCGAGTTTGCCAAAACTTAAACGTAAATACGTTTAACGGATGAATGTTGATCAACATAGAGTACTATAGGCTGATCACCTAGAAGTGCTCGTAAGTAATGCTGGATGTATAGCCTTTGTACTGTGATGTCCTTTTCAAGTATAAAAATAGAAAGATATTGTTCATGGTCTTTCGACCTGTTCAGGATTCCTAAACTATTATACAGTTTTGGAATTGACGTTATGAATTGTTAAGTATTAATGTTTCGTAATACTTCATGACTATTTGTTCAATTATGGAAGATTTTCATATAATTCACGAATGTGGTATTGATATTATTCTTTGTTAGACTTGTTGAGCTATTTGTGCTCACTTCTTGCTTGAATTATATGATTGCAGTTAAATCCGAGCATACTGAGAATGCTAAGAGAAATGAGGGCAAGGCTAAGATGGATAGTTAACCATCTTGTAATAGATTAGTATGAATGTATGTATTATACTTAAGAACAACGAATGATGTAATCGGTTTATGAACCTGGGAAAGGATTTAACTTTGATTGTAATAAGAAGATAGAAATTACATTCATTATGTTGTGTTTTCAATGGAATTATTGTATAGTTATGAGTATCGTGTAGCACCATATGTCGAGTTAGAAGATACCAGAATTTGGGGGCGTCACAGATGCTATAAAGAGAAGGTACTATGAAATGGTACAAGATAAACTCTTGAGGAGTTATAAATAATGAGATACAAAAAAAAATCATATCGAGCAAAGAACAAGTTAAGAGTGAGATAGAGTTAGGTGGGATTTTAATTGAAGACTCATGTGATGATTGAGTGGTACAGACCTTTGTATGGGCAGAGGTTTTTGCTTGCACTCAGTTTATTACGCTAAAAATCATTGGAATTTTAGTATCGCGCTATCAATGTACATATGGAGGAAATGTGATTCTTTTCTCATATTTATATTTGATAGTTAGAGACTATTAAGATTAGGCGCAAGTTCTTAAAACTCATGTTTATGGTACATTTGTGACTCATAGTATGTATGTTTTTGAGCCCTTAAGCGTATGGACAGTCCTTGATTAGTTCTTGGACTACGTATTGCTAGAATAAGCTCCTAAACTCATATTACTGTGGTAAGTTCCTGAACTTCCAAGGTGTGGTAAGTTTGATGAACTAATTGGGAATAAACATGGTATATGTCAAGAATTAAGAAAATTTAGTATAATGAGGATTAATGGTACTGTTGAAGATTGATAGAATGAAGCAATGGAGTAAAGATTGAAGTTGATGGAGAAACATGGATTTTCTAAATCTTCTAGCTATACTAGATTTTCAAAATTCATGTTGATGGTTGCACTTCTGTTTTCTTGAAAGATATTAGTTTAGATGATTGAGCCAATGAGTTTTAAAAACAATACCGTGATTTGTATGTCTAAGCTATTTATTTCGGCTAAGACAAAAATGATTTAAAAATTTATTTTTGACCATGTGCATCATTTAATATGGTGTAGAAAATGGTAAACGATGGAGTCATCAATGCAATCGAACCTAGTGTTGGATGTGATCGTAAGATCGTCAGCCCATCATGGTATGATGTAGTATGACGAAGTCACAAAATGATGGAATCATCAACGTACTACTAAGTTGGTACGGTATTATGACGTCATGAAAAGGATTTTTGGTTTTTTTTAAACAATGAAAAGGTCAATTAAGTTGACTAATTTCGATTAATGTCCAAATTATTGATAAAAGTCTAAGCTATTTAATTCGGCTAGATGGTTGTTCAAAAATATTTATGGAATTCAAGCATTCTTGAGTATTTATGCCAAACCAGATTGCTCTGGCATAGATTCAGATGTTGAAAGGCTGAGGTGAACAACCCTATAAAGGGGACATATTTTCGGAGACAATGGTTTCGAGTATAGCGCATATAGTTATTACTATATGCTACATTTATGTACAACGTAGAAGTACAATAGGTTGATCACCTAGAGTACTTGTAGAGGATGTTTACAGTCTTTGTGATTGATAAACATTCTGTGTACAGGGTTTATAGTGTGAAGGATTTTATTGAAGCACTAATAAACCTAGAAATGAGTTCATGGTCTTTATGACCCCTCGACCCGATATGAAAATTTTTCTTGATTAAAACTTTTTAGATTATTAATACTGGTTAACAACTATTGAACAATTGTTGAAGACTCCAACCATCTTCTTTGTCTCATATTTAAATCTTTTTGTGTAAAGATATACTTCAGACTTTTATGGTCAGTATATATCTCACACCTCTCTCCATTAAGATAATGTCTCCAAATCATTAGGGCAAATACCACTTCTACCAACTCTAAGTCATGAGTTGGATACACCTTCTCGTAATCTTTCAACTGTCGTGATGCATACGCAATAACTTTACCGTTCTGCATAAGCACACAACCTAATCCTTTATGTGATACGTCACTATACACCACAAAATTTCTTGTATCATCAGGCAATGACAACACAGGTGCTGAACTCAACCTCTTCTTCAATTCCCGAAAACATTCCTCAAACTTCTCCGTCCAAACAAACTTAACCGCTTTTCTAGTTAAATTCGTCAACGGAGTCACAATCTTGGAAAAGTCTTAAATAAAACGCCTGTAGTAACCCGTCAATCCTAAGAAACTCCTCACTTCTGATGGTATCTTCGGCTGATCCCAGTTTATTACCGCTTCAACCTTAGATGGATCTACCAAAATTCTGTCCTTATCAATAACGTGCCCGAGAAACTGTACACGTTCCAACCAAAATTCACATTTTGAGAACTTAGCGTACAACTTCTCTTTTCTCAACGTCTCCAATGTCAATCTCAAATGTTCCACATGTTCCTCCTTAGTTTTTGAATACACCAATATATCATCAATAAACACAACTACAAATTTGTCCAAGAATGGTTTAAACACCATGTTCATCAAGTCCATGAACGTTGCAGGTGCGTTGGTTAAACCAAAAGACAACCAGAAACTCATAATGACCATACCGAGTTTTGAACGCTGTTTTTGGTACATCCTCTGGCCTCACCTTCAACTGATGATAACCACTTCTCAAGTTTATCTTCGAAAAATATCTTGCTCCATTCAACTGATTGAACAGGTCATCGATCCTAGGCAATGGATACTTATTTTTAATCGTGACCTTATTCAACTGTCTGTAATCAATGCAGAGCCGCATCAATCCATCTTTCTTCTTAACAAACAACACGGGTGCTCCCCATGGCGAAACACTTGGCTGAATATACTTCTTATCGAGTAATTCTTGCAATTGCACCATCAACTCTTTCATTTCTACCGGGCCATTCTATATGGTGCCTTAGATATCCGAGCCGTTCCTGGTAGTAAGTCAATCACAAACTCGATTTGTCAATCCGGTGGAAGACCCGGCAAATCGTTTGGAAATATGTCTGCAAAATCTCTTATGATCGGTATTTCTTCTAACTTCGCACTCTTCTTCTGTGTATCGAAGATGTAGGCTAAATATCCTACACATCCTTGTCTCAACAACTTCTTGGCTTACATCACCATCAGACAACTTGCTTGTCGAGGTGACTTGCTGCCAAAGAACACAACCTTTGACGGAGTCATAAGGTTAACACACTTTCTTTGACAATCAATTACTACTCCGTAACTGAATAACCAATCCATTCCCAGTATAACATCAAATTCACCAAGTCTAATTGGTATCAAATCTACCATCATTTCACGACCTTTTATATCCACTCTAGAATTCTTATATATAAATCTAACAGGAATCACTTCCCTATTCGCAATCTCTATACTTAAGGGAAATTCTAATTCTTCCTGAGGCAAATCTAAGTTCTGAGAAAATTCATCGGATATAAATGAACAAGTAGCACCCGAATCAAATAGTATATAAGCATTAATACAATTAATCGGAATGATACCTGTCACCACATCCTTAGACTGTACAGCATCCTGCATGGTCATATTAAAAGTCCTTGCAGTAGGTCGACTTGATTGAGCTGGTCCAGTTATAGTCAATGCACCACCACCGTTGTTGTTTCCTTTTCCTCCACTTGCACTTCCCGCTGGCTTCTTAGGGCAATCACGAGCCATGTGATCCTTCGAACCACAGGTAAAACATGTTCCTTTCTTCGGACTAAAATAGTTTGGTGCAATGTGTCCCTCCTGACCACAGTTGAAACACACCCACTTTCCCTTCAAATATACCCCAGTATGGTTCTTCCCACAAGTTGCACAAGCCTCAAACCTTTTCTTCTGCTGATTTCCCTGTTGTCCTCCCGTAGTCGAATTCTCTCTCCATTTCCTCTTCTGATTATTACTTCCAACGTTACTTCCACCCGCCTTATTCTCATTATCACTCTTCCTCTTCTTTTGTTCTTGGTTGTACTTGGTCAAAGCATCGCTTCCACCTTCTGTGATAATTGCCTTCTCCAGTACAGCCGCAAACATTTTTAGCTGGAACATTGAAACGTTGTTGTAAAGCCAGGGCTTCAATCCTTGTTCAAATCTTTTTGCTTTACGTTCGTCGGTATTAATTTGATAAGTGGCAAAACCTTGCCAACTCGTTAAACTTCGCAGCATATTCTGGCATCGTCATAGTTCCTTGCTTCAGCTCATGAAATTACACTTCCAGCTGATTTAAAGAACTCGCTGGAAAGTACATTTCAAAGAACATCTCCTTAAATCTATCCCACGCTATCACTCCTTGTCCTCCACGAACCTTGTTTGCTTGCCACCAGTAGCTAACTTCAGACTTCAGGATGAACATTACGAATGCAGTCTTCTGATCTTCGTTAACTCTAGTAACGTCGAACACCTTCTCCATTTCATTGATCCAGGTTTGGGCTTCCACTGGATTCATAGACCCTTGAAACTCTGGCGGTCCAACAGCTTTGAATTCTTTAAAAGTCGTGACTTGATCTTGAGGTTGATTCGCAAGTGCACCCGTCAACAAAGCTACCAACTGCTGAACCGGATTAGCGTTGGTCTCATTATTATTATTGGTAGACCCCTCAGGAGGTGCTTGCTAACGTGGTTGTCTTCTTCTAAGAGGCATTTTCTGTTAAAATATACGTTTATTAGTTCATTACTCAACTTCTTGGGTATTTAAAGTCTAACTTAAACATTTCAAGATTAAAGCTTTAACACATAGTATTTCAAATAAACTCTAATATTTTATTCATTCATAAAGTTTTAAAATATGATGAAGACAGCATAACCGCTATAAACATTCGCTTTCCTGAACTAGACAAGTTTCAGGATTATATACTCATACTATCCCTTTATTCATCACAAAAAAGGGATTCACAATTTATTTATTCAGATAATTAACCACATATTGTTATCTACCCTATTCTATCTTGGCATATTAAGACATCGTAAGGCTTCTCGACGCTCTTCCTCCATAATGTGATACGCCGTTCTGCGATCCATCACGAACCACGACGAATTCTCAAACTGAGGTGGATAATAGTAGACTCGATCCTGGGCCCTATCAATCGTTGAATTAAAAGCATAATCCATCTCTTTCATCTTGGCTTTCTTTACTTGGACCTTAGCTTCATCACGGTCTGCACGTTGAGTCGCCTTCATCCACGCATCCTCTGCCCTTGCACGCTTAGCTGATTCCTCCTTGAAATCATCTTTCAATTTCTCCATGTCGGTCTTCATCTTCTCGTACCTTTGCCAATGTGTCTTCATCTCGACCCTTTGTATGAACTAGGTCCCACTCCGTGTTTCCAAGTTTCGAATCAAGTTCCTGAATCTCTGCATCCTTCTGCTCCATCGAAGCATGATGCATCACAACCAACTCCTTCAGCTCCTCAACCTCATCTTGTAACTCTATGTTACGGTCATAAAAAGCATCATACATCTCGGTTGATATGGAGTTTGGTGGAAACTCCTCAGGATCCTCTTCCTCATCATCCTCCTCTACCTCCTCAGAACTATCCTCCACGGGATCGGTCATAGGCTCATCCTCTCTAGGTATATGAGGTATCACCTCTCTAGCTAGACTGGATCCTCCTTCGTTAGACATCCTGACAACAAAATATTTTAAGTTTTACTTAACATTTTTCGATACTTGCGAGCACATAAGTTGTTAACACATAGCACATAATGTCTTTTATTATTTAGCTTCAATGGATACCTTAATCCATTCCATAAAACTCGGTAAGAGTTAAACACCTCTATATATTTTGTTTCCTTAAAGGTTACTTCCTAAGGTTTCCCCACCTAAGGTTCATAGCCTAAGGCTTTGACTCCAACCTGTGACACCCCCAAATTCAGGTTGTTCGTCTCAGTTTGAATTTAGAATTTCCGCACTAAAGAAGGTTTAGTTTGGAACTGGCTTATTAGTGTTTCTAGAAATTTTAGAACACTACTCAATTTCCATCAATAAAGGTTTAACACAAAAATGTGTAACCGTACAAGGCTATCAAAGTCAAAGATCGGATATCAACAATATACATAATCGAATCAACATGATATACACGCAAAATGCTATAACTAAAGAGTTAAAAACAATCTCATTTGAGCCGGAGTATTAGAACAATATGTGCATTGAATAATAATTAGGAAAATAAAACTCACTCGATATAACGAATTAGATTATAAGAGCTTGTATCAGCATATTCAAGATAGATTAGGCTTGCTCAATTACTTGAACAACAATAATATAGGATTAGAAACTTGCATTCGATATAAAAAGAATGAAGTTCAAAAGCTTCCTCAATTGCAAAGAGATAAGATTTAGAAACTTGCACAATTATAAAAGTAGAGTTAGAGAACTTGCCTTGATTGTAAGCTACACAAATGAAAATAATCTCCAATTATCCTACATATATCATTGAAACCGCAACAACAATTAATCGCATGAATATTTAATGTAGGGTTTAAACCATCATTTCAGTCACAACCCTAACTTAGCACCTAACCACGTAGGTTAAATATACTTAACAAATCTGAAATTACACATTGATCAACATAACTTAATCGTTCAACTCTATCTTTCGAAAAGATCACATTTGGTTTAATTTTATAACTCAATTAACAATCACTTCAAAATCTTTTATACTTTGTATTATAACGCATGACAATCTGCTATTGTAGTTTATATCATACCTCAACATCAATAACATGCTTACAATACTAATATAAGTCCATTATTATGCGACCTACTGACAAGCAGACCTCAATTGTTCCAATTAGTAGGTGTGTACACAATTTGCGCCACACTAAGGCTTGGGACACAATGTATACGGCCAAGACTGCACTTTCTTGTTTTTTTTATCTTAACATCGGTTCAAATTACATGGCAGGTGTTAGAACAGAGACATAGAGACTAGCGATGAACAATAGCCATTTTTAGCCCAACTAACAAAAAATTCACCCATCAAACGGTGATAACAACATGTAACATAATTATACAACTATCATAACATGATTGCTAACATATTCAACAACCTAGCACAATTTAACAACAACTAGAACTATTTTAATTTCTCAATTTTCATGTTTTTCACATAAAACTCCATTTTTGATACTCTGTCCAAAAATCATCACTGTGAACTCATTACTTAACCAAATCATTCCATTCAAATTTTGTTATGTTCGTATTTCAGTGAACTACCATATACAAACGTTAATTTACAAATTACTACACATATTGGACAAGAAATTTGGTACTTTCTAAGGCTATATCACATGAACATAAACACTGTTATTTTCCTTTTCTTCCTACAACCAATTCTTCATGAATTTGATAACTGATACAACACGCATACAAGATGACAGAAGATTCTACAACTTAATCCACACCATATACATAACGCTTGAACAACAAATCCACAAAAACCAGTTTACAAAGAATAGAAAATCACAAGTCTGAGAATTAGAATTAGTTATACCTTAATCTTCTTGATTATAGACTAGCAAGATGGTGAGTCTCTTCCTTCTCTTGGCAAAGTCACAGAGATTATTCTCTCAATTCCTCACTCTCAATACTCTGTAATTCTCTCTTCCTCAGCTATCTAGCAAGCCTTAGAAAATAATACGCGTAGAAAAAAATATAACCACTCCCAAGTTCCCTTACGTTAGAAAAACAAAAACACTCGTCAGTTGAATAAGCCAAAGGCCACAAGGCCTTGTTTGGCTACCACATATTTTCCCTAAACTAATTTATTTTTATATTATTTATATTATATAGTTACACTTGTCACACATGCAACCATTAAATAGCTTATAATAATAATAATAATAATCTTATTATCATTATACTTACAATTAATAAATAATTATATATCTAATTTAATTAATAAATTAGACACATCACTTATTTAATTTATTTATTTTTGTTAAATTAAACAATTAATTAATTTAATTATTTTCTTACATATTAAACAATTGATTTAACTTAATTATTTTCCTAAATTAAATCCTTGAGATAAAATTATCAATACTTAATTTTATTAACATTAATCGGTTTATTTATAACCACAATTCATCAATTATTTATTTAATCACAATAAATAAATTATTAAAATATTTATTTAATTCAATAAATATTTAAATCAAATTATAAATTTCTCGATCGTTACATCTAGCATACCAAGAAACAAAATTACAAAAACAATTTGTAGATTTCCAAATGAAAAGCATAGATCACCCCTTTAAATTAGGTTTTTCCCAAAAAATACTTTAGCTTCCTTTCTTTCAAAATTTTTCAACATAAACTATATAGATGGACATGTTAAACATATTATACTCAAATTTAACATTCACATAAGACTCTAGCCTATTAGAACTTGCATTTCCATGAATCTCTCACAAGATCACATAGAACATACAAAACATAGAAACTAGAGTTTAATTTCTTACCTTGTCTTATGGGATGCTCTCCTTCTCTCACTACTAGAAAAACAAGAATACGTGACAGAACTTTGTGACAGCTTTTAAAAACAATCACAAAAGATAATAATTTGTGATGAACTTTTTAAGTAATCACAAAATAATAGTATATATGTTGGCTCTTAGTGATGACTAATCTTGCCATCAATGTATTATAATTGTGATGGCCATGTCAATCACACCAATTTTTTCACGCAAAATAAATTTTTTTTTTGCGACGCACTAAGTCATCACTTATAGATATACCCTTTTCGTGATTACAATTAAGCTATCCCTAATATTTTAAAGTAAGAAATAATCAAAACAATATTTTGTGATGGTCGTGACAATAATTAAAAAAGATAGATTTTTGTGACGACTTTTATTTGCAATTACAAAAATAAGATATTTTGTGATTGCATTTTTAAGCCATCACAAAATAATAAAATATATGATGGCTCTTAGTGATGACTAATATTACCATCATTATAGAGTATTTGTGACTGCCATTACAATCACCAAATCTTATTTGAAAGTAATTTTGTTTAGTAAGTTAACTCACATATGTTTCCTTTTATATTTTGTTTTAAAATTATAATCATAATCTGGGCTTTGGTGTAGTGGTAATACTCGTTATTTAGTTTGCAAATAGGGGGAGGGTTCGAATCCTACAAGTATCATTTGATACAATTAATATAGATATAATTAGTATAGTGAAATAAATTATATGTAAATAGATATTCACGTTCTTATATTTGATCCCTAGTCCTTTTTTTGTGATGACTTTGACAATCACAATAGATTACGTGTTAATGTGATTGTATCAATCATCACAAAAACACTAAGTGTTTGCGTGATTGCCAAAACCATCACGTAAAACCTTTCATGATGGGCGTATACAAGACGACCGTTGTGATGCTTAAAGCCATCACGTAAACCTTTCCTGATGGTTTTCCTACTTTTTGTGATGGATTTTGGCCATCACAAATGACCATTTTTTAGTAGTATCTTTCCAAAGTAGGTTAGGAACTTGGGATGCGTAAACAATATACTCCTCCCCCCTTACTAAGAACCAAACCTCTCTCTCTCTCTCTCTCTCTCTCTTTTCCTCTCTTTGTGTTCTTGGCTAATTGAGAGAAAATAGAAGAAGAAGAATAATGGTGGAGAATGAAATTAAGTTGTAATATTGGTGATTAATTAATATTCCCCATGTTCTTTTTGTCCCTTGGATAAAAGGGTTAGCCTTATCTCTTCCCAATCATGCCTAATCATGCCATTAAGGTTACTAATTAGCTTTTCCACCAATGATGGCATGACACACTTGTCCTTGTGTGTAAGATTTTCTACTTTTGGAACTTGATTAGATTAATTACTTTACCTTAAAAAGCCTAATATGGCTGGTCCTATATGCCCAATAACCCATCCATTTTGCCTTTATTTTAATGCACAAATTAGATTAATCAAAGGTCTAAAATACCCTTAATAAAGTGGGCTAAATGTGGGCTTGTATTTTATTTCTTTTGGGCTTCTCCTTTAATTGTTTTGGGCTATATAATAAACATAGTTTAACAATTTTAATTGATATCACTCTAATTGTTTATTTAGGATTTCTATTCCCAATCTTACGGAATTTAATTAATATACATGTAACTTTAACTCATAACCTAATTAGGTTTGCTTTAATTAGATTTAAAATTATTAATCACTTGAAATAGACAAAATTAATCTATTAGGTTAGTATAACTTTTAAATACTAACATTTTCTCAATACCATAACCCTTAGGTTATTTAATTACCTTACCTAATATATAATTAGGTTATGTGGCTTTCCTTTGATATATATAAAACATAACATAACATACTTAAATTACATATTTATTTTATAATGGTAAAATAAATATGCTACACATAATTTCTTATACAAATACAATTATTTACATACCCAAGAAATTATAATATAATATCCTTAGCTAGTTAACATAAATTCAATTAAGAATTTATTTACTTTCTTAAGATATTACAATAAATATAATATCTTTTCTTTATTAAACTAATTTCATATAAGAATTTATTCTAATACTCATGGGTAAAGTATATATATAAATATTATATGCTTAACCTGCCTATTTTTGTTTATCACACAAATTGTTCCCAACAATTTTATTTTTCCCCACTTAATAAATACATATATAATATATATTCATTAACTCCAAATTACCAGTTACACCAAACCTACACACATCACATATAGAAAATAATTAATAATTTTATTTTCTCACATTATAAATTATTTATATCAATTTATGTACATATACCATATATAATTTAATATATTTACCATATTACGTAAACATACATATTCTTCACAAGTCATAAAATGATTTATATACTCATGTATTAAACTAGACATTTAATTTAACGTCTAGTAACCCTCTTAATACAGTTTGCTACATTCAATAAGTCTTTTCATATGGCTTATCATATATATTATTCTGACTTGCTACGTTCTTATTTCTTTTTCTTTTTACAAGATTTTTAATGCTTGACTACTACCAACTTCTTATAATGAAGCTTTTCATTTATTCTTGTATGATTAATTTAAATAATGAATCTTGTTTAGCTAAATCATATATAACACATCTCCAAATATATATGTATTTATACATATACACATTTAATTTAATCAAATAATATCTATTCATTTAAAATTTATTTCTTTAAATAAATTTTTCACATACAAAAAAAAAATTCTCTTTCTAGGTTTTGAATTTTTATAACCCTTATTTTCTCAATTCTTTTTCAAATAGCAAACCATATAGGTTTTACTTCAAAATTTTAAATAAATCCTCAAATTCTCATCTAGGTTTTATTCTTTAACCTTTATTCTAATCATTAAAGATTTTATGAATTTTTGGGTTATCACATTCACCCCTTCTTCAAACAATTTCGTCCTCAAAATTAAAACATACTAATCTCTGCTTATTCTCTTGATCAAAACTAGGTTGTTAACTTAACCTTTACAATTTCCTCCTTTGAGGATTTCTCATCTATTATCACATTTCACCATAAATACTCACTAGGAGTTTACATCTTCTAGGCATTCATCAAAACTAGGTTTTCATAATAACCTTTATTCAATTATCTCAGATTCTACTCGTACACAACGAGTTCACACTATTTCATATCCATCATCACATTCTACAACAACATTACTCTAAAGAGTTTAAAATATTTTCATATCTGTCTGAGGGATCACAAAAACTATGAACTTTGAGGTTTAGGGGTATGTCTACTTGCTACCTCTTTCAATTACGAAAGAAAGGTACTCTACCTCTGAAACATTTCTTTAATAGGTTTGTTTACAATCACGAAGAAGATAACTACCGATGCGAGTACTTTAGATGATCAGTCTATTGTACCTTAGTAATATGAATGACTATATGCGTTCTTAGAGTGGAATATTTTATCTAATTAGTATATCCCCATTTTCAGGGTTGTTCACCTCAGACTTATCATAAGATTCCTCACCAAAATAATTTGGTTCGGCATAAGCTTTCAAAGAATACTTTGAATTTCATAAACATTTGTCTAGCTGAATCAAATAGCTTAGACACGTATCAATAATTAGAATTTCAATCGAAACATTTCTAGAAAAATTCAATTGGCAATAAATTATCTTTAAAATTCTAAAAATCATTTTGACGTTATGATACCGCACTGTATTTACATTCTGTTTGAGGATTCCATCATTTTGTGACTTTGTCATACTACATCATACTATACTGAGCTGACGATCTTTAGATCACATCCGACACTAAGTAATTACGCATTGATAACTCCATCATTTTATCATCTACGCACTAGGTTGCATGATGCACTAATGATATAAAATACATTTTGATCATTCAAATCATTTTTGTCTAGCCGAATCAATTAACATAGACTCTTCTTTAAACCATTTAAAACCATTGAAAATCATCTTTGGTGTCATCATGACACAACATGTAATGATGTATTAGTGGCTCGAAGTCCACACCTACACACTTGTCACAATGTGTTGAGGATAACAAATAAAATTCATTTTGAAAGGCACATCAGTGCGAATTTAGATTGATGTCAAAAACTTTGAAGTCTAGCATAGCTAGAAGATTTGGAATACCTATGCTTCCATCATCAACTTCACTTTCTCTAATGATCCATTGCTTAATAAATCTATCTATTTCTATCATCCTCAATTCTCCATTCACAACTTTACTATATCTCAGTTCATCAAACTTACCACACGTTATGAGTTCAGTAACTTGCCACAATCAAATGGGTTTAAGAACTTATCCTAGTCAGACTATAGGCGTTCATTCGCTGAGGGGTTCAAAACATACCATACGATTATGAGTCATGAACTTATCATAAGTATGAGTTTTAAGAACTCGCAACTTAAGCTTATATCCTTTACCTATTGGTTATACACATGAGAAAAGAATAATCTTATCAACATGCATATAACTAATAGCGCGACACAAACATTTCAATGATTATCAATGTAAGAAGCTAAGTTGTTGTCAAACCAAACTCGGCCACTAATCAATATAGGAAGCTAAGCAGATAATTCCCCGCCCATAAAAAGAATTGGTCAACCTAACCACTATATCGACCAGGAAGCTAAGTGATTCTAAAACCAAGTACAAATTCCCCGCCCATACAACGAATCATACAACTCCGCTGCTGACCTGAGTCCTCAATTTGAATCCCACATAATCTTAACTTTCTCTTTTCTTAATACGAATTTTCTTTAATTCGTATCTTAACATTTACCACTCTTTTCTGAGTTTACATTGTACTATTTCATAGTACCTTCTCTTTATAGCGTCAAGCTATATCATTCCAATCACTTAAAATATCATATGTTATTTAATAATTTAACCTGATCACGTAGTGATCTTATTTCGTAATCATTTCTCCTTATATTTATGATCGTTTTATATTACGATCTTGTTATTCTTCTCTTTAATCATATTATATTATGATTTTATTTACACTTTTCATCTTATAGACATCGACTATTTAGTATCACCTTTCATCTCTATTGCTGGAGTCAAGTAACTCCGGATTCTTATCCTTATATCTTTTTAAGATTCTTCTTTGAATCTTCTTTATCTTTCTTTTTACTTTAATAATGAATTTCTTAAATTCATCTCTTATCCCTTAAACTCGATCTGAGTTTATTCCTTATCATCGTCTACGCGGTTATAGCCTAAGGTACCCCTACCTAAGGTTTATAACCTACTGACTTTTGATATCAATGCGACGTCCCCAAATCAAAGGTACTTTTTACCTCAAATGCAGTGCGTTCATGATACATCATTTCTATAACTCTTTGCGAAGATATAAACATAAATTATTTATACAATAAACTTTTACAACATAATCCCCAAGGTCTACAACCTTAACTTAATACATACCTTCAATAACTTAAAAGGTTTACAATGTTATTTGCATCAGATAACTTAATAGTTGTAATTGCATAATAATCTAAACTTGGAATTCGCCTTTACCACTGTCGTTCTTCTAGCCTTTGTTTTAATCTAAAATTTGTTATCATGATATAGGATGAGCAACTATTTTGCTCAACAAGTTTAAGTATAATGAAGATATATCATGAATGAAAAGGAATAAGCTTTCAAGTTTTCAACAATGTAATATAATTGAGGAAGAACATGAATCAAACTTCAATAACTGAAAAACTGAATAATTATGCTGAGTGGTCAACAATGACTATGAACAAATTTAACTGAACCCTATGGTAATGAAGGTGATCAGCCTTTCATACCTGATGAACATATGCAACATGCACTAAGTGCGAATCAATAATCAACTATGTGGAATAATTGTCAATAATTAATCCACTAGTATGTTTGAAACATAATAACTCGAGTTTTAGTTAGATGAAGGTTGTATCATAATGCACCAGGTCTGAGGTCATGGATACCCGAATTTTGGGGTGTTACAAAAAATTAGGGTGCAAGAATTAATATTTAAATATAACTATTACATTTAAACTCGGGCTCCATTACAAACGAGTCTTCGAGCGCTCCTTTCTCCTTGATCTCTGGTTCTTCGAGAAATTCTAACTAATCCTATTACATAAACTATTTGTGACGCCCCCAAATTCAGACCACACTTGTCTCAAATTTTGTTTTCACGTACTAACTCTAATAATAAATCAACATCTCACACAGCAGAATAATAGAATAAATTATATTATTATAACATAATTATTCTTGTCCCAAGGTCTCGCAACCGTTACTAATACAATACAACTTAAACTAAACATAGCTTAATATAAATAAGTTCTTCTACAACCAATAATTGTACATTCCTAGCATTATGGAAATAACTACTCCAAAGCCTTCTCTTTACCCTTGTCATTGCCAGAGGGTTCACCATGTTCTGCCTTAACTGAAAGTTTTAAGGAAATCAAGGATGAGCAACAATTTTGCCCATCAAGTAATATAGCAAAAGGGAAATCAATGTAGTTTTAGATTTCTCAAGGGTATATCAATAATGATAGTTCAAGATAGCAAGAAGTATCGATGATTATCAACAATAGTCGCTATGGACAGAAAATATCAATAATATTCAACGATTAATCAATTCAAGATTTCAAAGTAATAAATTCTAAGCAGTCACTAAGGACTATGAACTTTTCATAAAATTAACATAATAAACTAATAATTCTACAAAACGAGTACAACAGGTGATCAGCCTAAAGTACCCAATGTCATGCATAACATTTTGTCTTTCTCATGTGCACACGTCAATTCACCGACAATTTATAATTATCCTACAAAGAGGATTGTTCTTCTCAATTATAAGAGTTCGCACCAAGTTAATTTGGTTTGGATAGCTTTCGATCAAATATCAATAGTTTAGCTGAAGCAATGGCTTAGAAAGTTTTCTTTCACAATATATATGTATATGAACAATTATCATTCGAAATCAAGGTTTGTAAATAATTTCACTTCTAGATAATGAAGTATATATTATACTTTCGAAGTTCTACTTGTACGATCAATAATAGCACAAGTTCAAGTAATGCTCAATAAAGAGTAAGGTTCGAGTACTTACATTCAATATACGAATCAAATGAAATTCGAGAACTTGCACAAAATCCAAAGCTGTGTAAGTTAGGAAACTTGCCTCAAGCGTAGTTTACCAAAATATAGTTTATCAACACTCTTTCGAATCCTAACATAATATAGTTACGCATATAGGATTTTCATTAGTTACATATGCTCATTCATAATATGTAAGTTTAAACGCACACATAAATATCTAACTTAGTCGTATACTCTACGCATACTTCATTGCATACTTATAGCACAAATCAGTTTACAAATATCACAAAGTCAAATTGTGAAACCCCAAATTTTATGAACAAAGATTTAAATTTCTCAAAATATTTTTTTTAAAATTATGGTGTGGATTTGATATAATTTTATAGTTGTGGGTAATATTTATAATTTTGCAAAGTACGCAAGTTGCTATATAACATTGATTGGTTGAAATATTCGTTTTAACAGGGAATATTAAATGCGATGGCACAATCATTGGTTGACCTAGCAAAAAATTATTGTCGGATTGAGAAAATGCGAAAAATATTTTATGAAAATAACGGCGGAAGTTTTCACCGTTAAAAGCTGTTGAACTAATCGGTAGTAAAAGTACGATGATACATTGGTTGCATAGTAGCACGGTATTGATTATCGATACTTACGTGAGAAGTCACTCGATTTTGTTCAATTATTACTTTCGATAATTGTTGCATAGTATCTCACGTTATTTGATTCAATTATTGTCGATATTTTATATATTATTAAATCAATAATTGAGATGACGTTATTAATATTATTATTTGCAATATTAACGATGTCTAGAAGTTACGCCAAGGAGAGGTTTGGTCAACTAATTAACGCGCCAATAGGGAGAAATCCTTATTGGAAAGCCCCTCTTTCTGAGAGCGACACAGTCGATTAATATTGTGAATTATAATAATGATGATAAATGTTGTTAAATATATTGAGGTGTCTTTTTATGAAGTCACGAAAGTTTATATATATATATATATATATATATATAATTCTTTTATTAGTATTATTAATGTAATAAAAGCAAAAAGTTTTTTATATAAAACAAAATACTTTTATAAAGTTATTTGTTATATTAGACAATAATTAGAATATATTATATTTTATTATGCATAGTGTTTGCATAGTGCTGCATAGTATTTTACATAGTAAAATCTTTTTATATAAAACATAATACTTTTATAAAGTTATTTGTTTTATTAGACAATAATTAGAATATATTATATTTTATTATGCATAGTATTTGTATAGTGCACGCATAGTGTTTTGCATAGAAAAATCTTTTTATATAAAACATAATACTTTTATAAAGTTATTTATTTTATTAGACTATAAATAGAATATATTATATTTTATTTAAAAGATTTTGTTTTATTAGAATATTTTATTTATCTTTGCATAGTAAATCAATGTGGATGGTCAGTTTAAAAGTAAATCAATCTAGGCTAGTTCATGAATTAGTTTACTATTAGGTCCATTCTCCTATAAATAGAAGCTCATTCCTTCATTATTTCTTACAAATTCACTGAAACTCTAGAGAGAGAAACTATAGAGAGAAAGAAGAAAAGTATTATGCTACTTCACTACTCATATATCTAGTTTCTTCTAAGGTAAGGGGTGTTATTCTTTCGTATTCATGAAGAGAATTATTTTCTTTCAATACTTGTAAGGGGTCTAATTCTTTCGTATTCATTAAGAGAATTATTTTCTTTCAATACTTGTAAGGGATATTATTTCTTTCGTATTCATGAAGAGAACTTCTGTTATTCCATTCTTATTATTCTGTTGGAATAATCTGTATACGCGGGTTACCCTATACTTGGTGAAATTCTTATGTTATTCCATTCTTTATTATTATGTTGGAATAACCTGTATATGTGAAGTATCGCATACATGGTGAAATTCTTTTGTTATTCCATTCTTTATTATTCTATTTGAATATCCTGTTGGTGCGTATTACGCCTGACCTGGTTCCATTAATTATTATTCTATTGGAATAACCTGTCTATGCGATCTATCGCATGCATGGTGATTTCTATTGTTATTCCATTCTTTATTATTACATTTGTGATATCATGCTGGTGCAATTTTGCACGACTGGTTCCGTTCTTTATTATTACATCCGAATATCACATGCGTGCATTTACGCATGACTTTGGTTTCATTCTTTATTATTACATTGGGAATAACACATTTTTGTGCGATCTATCGCATGCATGGTGAATCATACATTATTCTATTCATTATTATTACATTGGAATAACACATCTATATGGATTACCACATGCATGGTGAATGATCTTTTGTATTCATTCCTTATTAAATTATTGAAATGATCTGTATACGTGGATTACCACATAACGGGCAAAAATCCATTTGCAGTTTCATATATTCTATTATACTCAGTTGGTTAAAGTTTTGACTTCTATACTACATGAAATTAGTGGAATATCCTTGATATTTGTGATTCATCCAGTATCTTTTCATGGAAATATTCTTCTGAGCATTCTTGAATTTTACTCTACAAAGCAGTATCATGCTGACAATTTGGACGTTATTGAATTCTGGATAAATTAATTCTTGAACTTGTTTTATTGGATTCTTATATCATTGTCATCATCCTCATGCTTATATTATGTTGAAAGTCATATGTGGCATGTTGTGCATAGATGGACTTTGTATGATTATGAATAGGGATTATTCGGTATAGTCATGACCGTAATGTTATAAATGATGTGATAAAAGTTCTCATTGGCCCGTAGTGCATTGATGGACAGTTGTTGGCATGATCATGACTATTGATGAATACACGAATATCCTTGGCCTAAGTGCATGGATAATTTGTGGTTGTGATACTAATGAATATCCTTGGTCGTAGTGCAGGGATGATGTGGATTATTTATTAAGCTGAGTCTCAAAGATAAAAGTGATGAAAAACCTTTTTAAATCATAAAAGATAGTAGATTTTATTCTCTACTTAACTCTTTTAATGGATTGATTGTTCCTCTGCAGTTAAACTTGATGTTTGTTATATTTTATCAGTTTAACATTGTTGAAGACTAATGATAATTTATTCTACATTATCTTAGTCATAATATTTCTTACTGGGCTAGTTGAGCTCACCCTTTCTTTCACTGTTCTCTTCAGGAAATGAGAATATAGCTGGGACGAGTCGGGGAATGGAGTGATGAACCAGATGATAGTATTAGTAGTCCTTATTATTCTATTAAATTGTGTGACAATAAATGTAATGAGGACTCCTTTGAGTGTGGATATTGTATAGATGACAATATTCTTATTAAAACTCTCAGTTTATGTTTTGTCGTATTTTACACGACAGTTGTATTATTAAGTTGTATTTGTATTTTTGTATCATGTATTTGGCGACTCAAGATGGGTGATATATACCTATTTTGGGGGCGTCGTAGTTGGTATCAAAGCTTGGGGATATGATCCCTGGCTGAGATGTGTGGCAAGAACTAGGAGGGGAGAGACGGGGAATTCCTTCGCTAGTATGACCTACCTAAGTTTATTTGGTATTTAATTGGTCGGTCAGAGTATAGGGATAATATGTGATATGTTAATTAAACCTTGTTTTGTGACAGTGTTAAATTTGCGGAGTTATCCCGGTTTGCATCCCATTTGGTCGATAATGAGGAGCGAATGTTTCTAAGAGGTTTGAAACTCGATATACGTCAATACCTCATTTCTCATAAACTTTGTTTATATTCAAATGTTGTGAATAGGGCTCAATTATTGGAGCGCGATAATGAGTTAGGACAACCAAAAGGTAACGACCAACAACACGATAATAATCGTACCAGTGGCAACGGCCATCAGAACAATGATGACCATTGTGGGGGAAATTATCATGCCAAAAATTGTAACCACTTTGGTGGTAATCATGGCCAAGATAATAGAAGTGGAAATTTCAAGAAGAGAAGGTCATTTAGCTCGATTTTATCGTATAGTGAAGTCAAGTCCAGCTGGGACGGTGGCACCAAAGGCGGATACAGACAAAATAAAGTAAGCGGTTTCAGGAAGAGCATTTTTTGTGACATCTCAAAAACCGAGTAACCCGAACGAAGTTAGCATGGGTTAGTTAATTATAAATTCTTACGAAGTCTATACCTTATTCGATACCGGTTCTACCTATTCTTTTATCTCTCTTGCTTGCGTTCAATGTTTAAATTTGACCCCAAAGAAGTTAGACTTTGACTTATTGGTTGAAACTTCGTTAGTAGAAACCTTCGTTACATCCACTGTTTATAAATCTTGTTTGATTCATATCGATACCCTCACATTACCTGTCGATCTTATCTCTTTTAAAATACTTGCCTTTGATGCGATTTTAGGAATCGATTGGTTAACTACTCATCAAGCTTTTCGTATGGTTGTTAGCTTTCATATTCCTGACCAACCTATTATGCGAATTCAAGCAACCAAACCACTAAAGTCAATCACTGTTATATCAAGCCATAAGTAAAGAGCCCCGGGCCTTTATCTAGTGACTTCCTTGTGTGGAATTCACCGAAGCCAGATTTCCGTATGAGATATTGTGAATAACGGTGGCAAGTTGATAGGTATCAATGTGACGTGCTATCAAAGTCTTGGATGAGGGTCACAGTTTTAAATGATATTTCTATTGTTAATAAATTTCCTGACGTATTCCTAAAGACTTCTTGGCCTACCCCAGAGCGTGAAATCGAATTTTGTACTGACCCTAGTACAAAACCACATTTCTAAAACCCTTAAATATTTCTTCAACTAAAACAAACGTAACATGCGCCAAAGACATTGGCTCGATCTGTTGAAGATTACGATCGTACCATTCAATACCATCGTGGAAAAGCGAACGTGGTAGCTAACGCGTTGAGTAGAAGATCGTATGTGGTTACGAGTGTGACGTTGTTAACACAAAGACCCATTTCATATAATTTACAAATGACGAAGATAGAGTTAAAGACTCTAGGGACTCACGTGAAGATAACGAATATACGAGTAGAATCGACTTTAATCGATAAAGTTAAAGCCACTCGAGCTACATACTCAGAGATGATGAATGTGAAGAAGAAGGTTCAAGAGGGTTTTATTCTAGAAGCAAGAATCGATGAAGAGAGGAAATCTTAACCCTCGATTTTAATTGGCCCATTTGAAATCCTCGATCAAGTAGGAACTATGGCCTATAGACTCGTTTTACCGCCAAATATGTTGTGTGTTCATAACGTTTATCATGTACCGATGTTACGTAAATATATGGACGACCCGAACCACATTATTGATTTAGAACCGGACGAGATAACGGATAATTTAACGTACGAATATGTACCTGTTAAAATCCTGGAATATATTCTACGCATAAAGGTTATACCTCAAGAGTTAGAATTTGAAATTAAGTCAAGGTATCCTCATCTCTTCGGCATACCAGGTACGTACATAAATTTCGAGGGAGAAATTTAATAAGGAGGGGAGATTTTGAAACCCCAAATTTTATGAACAAAGATTTAAATTTCTAACATAATATAGTTACGCATATAGGATTTTCATTAGTTACATATGCTCATTCATAATATGTAATTTTAAACGTACACATAAATATCTAACTTAGTCGTATACTCTACGCATACTTCATTGCATACTTATAGCACAAATCAGTTTACAAATATCACAAAGTCAAATTGTGAAACTCCAAATTTTATGAACAAAGATTTAAATTTCTCAAAATATTTTTTTTTAAATTATGGTGTGGATTTGATATAATTTTATAGTTGTGGGTAATATTTATAAATTTTACAAAGTACGCAAGTTGTTATATAACATTCGATTGGTCGGGAAATATTCATTTTAACAGGGAATATTCGTACGATGGCACAATCATTGGTTGACCCCACAACGAAATTATTGTCGGATTGAGAAAACGTCAAAAATATTTTTATGAAAATAGCGGCAGAAGTTTTACCGTTAAAACTGTTGAACTACTCGGTAGTAAAAGTACAGTAATACGCGTGGTTGCATAGTAGCAAACGATATTTATTATTGATGCTTACGTGAGAAGTCACTCAGTTTTGTTCAATTATTGCTACAGTAATTGTTGCATAGTATCTCACATTATTTGATTCAATTATTGTCGATATTTTATATATTATTAAATCAATAATTGAGATGACAGAGTTATTAATATTATTATTTGCAATATTAACGATGTCTAGAAGTGGAGAGGTTTGGTCACCTAATTGCGGCGCTATATAGGAGAAATCCTTATTGAAAGCCCCTCTTTCACAGGAACGACACAGTCGATTAATATTGTGAATTATAATAATGATGATAAATGTTATTAATTATATTGAGGTGTCTTTTTGTGAAGTCACGAAAGTTTATATATATATATATATATATATATATATATATAAATTTTTTTATAGTATTATTAATGTAATAAAACAGAAAAAGCTTTTTATATAAAATGAATACTTTTATAAAGTTATTTGTTTTATTAGACAATAATTATAATATAATATATTTTATTATGCATAGTGTTTTTCATAGTAAAATATTTTTATATAAAACATAATACTTTTATAAAGTTATTTGTTTTATTATACAATAATTAGAATATAATATATTTTATTATGCATAGTGTTTCGTATTCATGAAGAGAATTATTTTCTTTCAATACTTGTAAGGGGTATTATTCTTTCGTATTCATGAAGAGAATTATTTTCTTTCAATACTTATAAGGGATATTATTTCTTTCGTATTCATGAAGAGAACTTACGTTATTCCATTCTTTATTATTCTGTTAGAATAACCTGTATACACGGGCTACCCTATACTTGGTTAAATTCTTCTGTTATTCCATTCTTTATTATTATGTTGGAATAACCTGTATATGCGAAGTACCGCATACATGGTGAAATTCTTCTATTATTCCATTCTTTATTATTCTATTGGAATATCATAGTAGGGTTAAATATATTACGCTGACACAGTTCCATTAATTATTATTACGCTGGAATAACTTTTGCATGCGATCTATCGCATGCGTGGTGATTTCATTGTTATTCCATTCTTTATTATTCTATTGGAATATCACAGCTTGTGCAATTTACTTTGACACAGTTACATTCTTTATTATTACGTCGGAATATCACATGCGTGCATTTACGCATGACTGGTTCCATTCTTTATTATTACATTGGGAATAACATGTCATGCGATCTATCGCATGCGCATGGTGAATCATACATTATTCTATTCTTTATTATTCTGTTGGAATAACATGTCTATATGGATTACCACATGCATGGTGAATGATCTTTTGTATTCATTCCTTATTAAATTGTGGAAATGATCTATATACGTGGATTACCGCATGGTGGGCAAAAATCCATTTGCAGTTTCATATATTCTATTATACTCAGTTGGTTAAAGTTTTGACTTCTATACTCCATGAAATTAGTGGAATATCCTTGATATTTGCGCTTCATCCAGTATCTTTTAATAGAAATATTCTTCTGAGCATTCTTGAATTTTACTCTACAAAGCAGTATCATGTTGCCAATTTGGACGTTATTGAATTCTGGATAAATTAATTCTTGAACTTGTTTTACTGGATTCTTATATCATTGTCATCATCCTCATGCTTATACTATATTGAAAGTCATATGTGGCCTGTTGTCCATAGATGGACTTTGTATGATTATGACCAGGGATTATTCGGTATAATCATGACCGTAATGTTACAAATGATGTGATAAAAGTCCTCATTGGCCCGTAGTGCATTGATGGACAGTTGTTGGCATGATCATGACCATTGATGAATACGAATATCCTTGGCAGTAGTGCATGGATAATTTGTGGTTGTGATACTAATGAATATCCTTGGTCGTAGTGGGGGATGATGTGGATTATTTATTAAAAAAGTCTCGTGATAAAAGTGATGAAAAACCTTTTTAAATCATAAAAGATAGTAGATTTTATTCTCTACTTGACTCTTTAATGGATTACTTGTTCCGCTGTAGTTAAACTTGATGTTTGTTATATTTTATCAGTTTAACATTGTTGAAGACTAATGATAATTTATTCTACATTATCTTAGTCATAATATTTCTTACTGGGCTAGTTGAGCTCACCCATTTCTTTTAATGTTCTCTTCAGGAAATGAGAACGTAGCCGGGACTAGCCGGGGAATGGAGTGACGGTCCAGATGATAGTATTAGTAGTCCTTACTATTCTGTTAAATAGTGTGACAATAAATTTAATGAGGACTCCTTTGAGTGTGGATATTGTCTAGATGACAATATTATTATTAAAACTCTCAGTTTATGTTTTGTCGTATTTTACATGACAATTGTATTATTAAGTTATATTTGTATTTTTGTATCATGTATTTGGCGACTCAAGATGGGTGATGTATACCTATTTTGGGGACGTCACACAAATAACATAGTTTCAAACCATGGCCTTATAGTTTGCAACATTCTTTTGAATTTAACATTTAAAAGTTTATAATCCTTTATTAAACATGAACCTCTATCACTTAGCATGCTTCTTAACACATTGGACAGTATATTGGTCATATAATACAAGTTAATGTAACCATATAAGCATGCTTAGAATATCAACTCACAAATAAATACATAACTATCTCTGCAGGGATGGCCAATTTAGCATACAGCTAAGCGTGGGGATCAGCCTTGTTCTGCATTCCTCTAGCACAGCCGAGAGTTGAGCTTCTACTCTCCTGGTTTCAGTCCAACTTTAATATACCTATACACTTACACTTAACATGCATACATGCTAGAGGTCTTCACATAAGCATATGACCATTCTTGAGTTCACTTTTACAAGTTTTAGTTTACAATTTACATGGAATTAAAGCATAAAAAGTTCATGTAATCACCATGCTTTATAACTTTGGCCATATTTCCACATAGATATATCACAAAATTTGGTAATACACATGCCCATAGTGTTCATATAACTTATTCATAGCTAGCATCGTTTAGTACTTTAAAACATCCTTTAAACTCATGCTTGGTTTACCACTACCATGTTCAACATATGAGACTCATTTTTAGAGATATAATGATCATAAACATGTCGTCTTAAATCTTCAGAATCTAATTACTCATACTTAATGCACTTGGTTTGAAAACATATTCAAGTTTGCCTTTAAAATAATTTTAAACTCGAACGATGCAATTCAACACATACAAAGCATATTTAAAGCTCTTTTCATATGTAGTTAAGTCATGTTAACATCTTCTTAAGATCAAAATATTCATCATGTAGTATTCATGCATATTTGCTTTGATATACCAAGCTTTTCATTGAAAGAATTCTCTAACACAAATCCTAACAAGTTTGGTCATGAACAAAGGGACTATAAAACATATCTCATGCTCATCTAGGTTTGAAATCAGTAATGTGTGTGTACTACTAAGCTCAGAACTTGTAGAACATGAGTTTTAACAATATTCGTTTTCAAAACTTAAAGTTCTTGTTATAAATCTCTCACCAAATCATGTTGATCACTTCATAACTCATAATGAAGCTTTGTACTACAAGTTATACTTATTTTTAGGCACGTTCAAGTCATATCAGTATGTTAGAATCAACCAGATTAAAATACAAAATCAAATTCACATATTGGGTACGGCGCAGCTACGCTGTACGCTAGTATAAATTGGGCACAGTTGCACCCTACCTGGATCAACTCCAGTAACTTACTCTATTTTGAAGAGCACCTACTAACTTTGATTTTTCTTAGTTTAAACATGTTTAAATACATCATTAAAGGTTCCATATATGTATAAATACTTCCTAAACACGTGATAGCATGCTAATTCATCTCAATTATTAGAGAGTTCATGTAATTTCTAAGAATTTGACAAAACCCAACTAAGAAAAATAGTTAGGATTTTTATATCTCTTGAAGCTTAGTATACTTAGTTTCTCCCTTCTGAGATTGCTAGACTCTTCTTTGAACAACAAACACTCAACTCAAATTCTCAGAGTTTCAACAGCCAAAACACAGCAACGTAAAATTGAGAAATGAAGTTGCTATTTATAGAGTAATAGTGGACTGGATTTTTAGTTTATACTGAGGTTATAATCCATGGTGTATAAGAAGGAAACAACAGTTAATTAAGAGTTGCTCAACCACCCACCATCAACCATTTTCCTAGCCAATGATTACTTCTTGGAAGTTACGTAATTAGGCTATAGGTTAATGTTCATGTACTATTTTTTCAACTGAGCTTCTCAATTCTCAGCAATGTGATTGATTTGCTTAGCTTAGTTACTTTAATTCCCAAAAATATAATTTTAATGTGCAATTGTTACTATATTAGGAAAATTAAGGACTATTTATGTACTCACATTATTTAATCCATGTACATTAGGTACACAAAATAAAATAACACAGTTATGTATTATTGTCCGGGTATCTCCCATAGACATTTTTACTACTCACATAACCACATAATAACATTAATCAATATTAAATGTTTATTTTAAATATTTAATTCCTTTCCCAATTTCTGGAGTACATAGTTACTTAATTATTTCTGTATTAAAGGTTACATATGATTTCATTGTCCTAATTGGTACTTCATGTCATTTATATGTATTCTTATCATATGCTTTTAACAATGTCACACATTACAATAATGTTCTATTTCATTTCTATAGTAATAACTAACTTTTCCCGTAGTGGCCTTTGGCGCAATTGTCATGCGATTTATCTTCATTGGGAGGGCGCAATGCTGCCACGTCCCTAATAATTATGGCCGGTTTAGCTCTAATATTTTGTGTTATGTGTTTATTAGTCGTTCTAGAACCTAAGATGATTATAATACGGGAGAATTCTGGCTACGAGCTAGACTGAACGAGTATGAATTTTCAAGATGAAAATAAAATTTTTTCGGGAACAAAAAATTTCTGGGCAAAAAGACGAAATAGGCACTATTTACCCGACGAAACGCTAAGGGTTAGTGTTTGAATAACCTAAGCCTTTCTGAGAGTTCGGTATGTCGAAATGACATTCCGTCAAAAGATTTGACGATAATATTGATAAGTGAGTTTTATACCCATGAATCAGTTCCTAATTCAAGCTTAATCGATGTTAATTCCTTGTTTTTTAAGTTTGTTTTTACTTGTTTATTGTTATTTTGTGTGTAGGTTTGGTGGTGTGACATTTGATCAAAAAGGGTGAAATTGTGGTAAAAACTTAGCAAGTTTGGAGCTTATGATAACCATCTAGCAGAAGCCATGCCCGCTAGGGCGGGCCTTTTTATGCCTTACACCCCCGCCGAGGCGGGGGGTCTTGAAATCAAAAGTCAGAAGCTATGCCTGCCGGGGCGGGCTATTTTTAAAGCAACACCTGTAATGACCCGATATTTTCTATATAATTAAATTAGAAATTTTGCGTATAAATTTTTTTTTAAAAAAATAAATGTGGGGAAATAGATATAAGTCAATGTGTATGTGTATATGTGATAAATAAAATATCTTTATTGCATGAGTAATTACAAATAATTTTATTTTAGAACTATTGCACATTATAAATTATATTCATATAATCATTAATTTTATAGTAGAAATATTTTTATTAATGAAAATATGTTTATATATTATTTAAATAATATGTGAAGTGATTATAGCATTATTATAATAACTATTTTATTATTATATGAGTTTATTTCAGATTAATTAAGCCAATTATTTAACTTAATTAATAATGTTGTATATGATAGATAAATCAGATATGGAATCCAAACCCTAATTTTGGATTCTGATCAAGGAATGAGAATAATAGTATAATATTAATTATATTTTGATTTTTCAATGATATAAATATTTATGCTATGTGTATAAGGTTAATCTGGGGAGCAGTTTTGTTATAATCTGTTAAAACTCTAATTTGAAAGTCAATTACGACTGTAAAATCTGTTAAGTCACTGTGTTATGTGGTGTATGATATGTATTATAAAGATTTGATGCTAATTAGAAAACCCTAATTATAGGAGACCTTAATTGTAAATTAAAACCCTAATTTCTGAAATTTAAAAACCTTAAATAATAATTAACTAATTGATAAATGGAAACCCTAATTTGAAACTCAATTATGAGTTCGAGACTGTTATATAATTGTGTTATATGATGTATGTTGTGTATTATAGAATTTTATATTGATTAGGTAAACCCTAATTAATATTTAGAAATATTAATTTCTAGAAAACCTATTATTTAAATTAAAAACCCTAATTGTTAGAATTAGTAACCCTAATTATCAAATTGGAGCCCTAATTACAAAAATTAGCAATCTCAATGATAATTAGTGAAACTTAAATCTAATTCTCAATTCTATGAAATTAGATAACCTATGTTAATTAAAGAAACCCTAATTACTATTTAGGAAACCTAATTAATTAAACACCCTTATTACAAATTTATACCCCTAGTTTACTAATTGTAAACCCTAATCGCTTAATTATAAAGCTTAATGCTAATTAGTAATTCTTAAACCTAATTAGCAAGTACTAAGTAATTAAAACTTAAACTATTTTAGAAAATCCTAAATTATAATTTTGGAACTAATTTTTTTTTAATTTTATTTTAAAACCTAGTTGGAAATCATGCATTTTTTGTGCTAAACCTTAAGGTCAAACCCTAAGGGTTTGCCAAATGACCAAGGTGCCATTAAAATTACAATGAAAAGGACCAAAATGCCCCTCTTGCATTATTAGACATAACTTTTGGATCTTGCTAAAATAAGAGTTAGTAATAACCTAGATACACCATGTGACCAAAAATCTCCAAAGAATCGGTCTATCTCTACCCATATACATTGTATTATCATATATATATATATATATATATATATATATATATATATATATATATAGAGCCATTCCATAGCAATAGGTTCTTTATGAGTCTTTGTCTGACACCCCTTTTGAATAGTTGATAAATTGAATTGATGGCTGCGATTAACTTTTTTATTTGATAAGCCGGCACAGGTTGTTGTGCCTAATTATTTACCTGTACCGCCTTATATTTTATTAAGTGAGGCCCACGTAAAATTAATTTGTCAGTATAGTTATAAAAAATGAATATTTATTATTAAAATAATCGCCTAAGAAGAGCTTGTCTTAGAACACACATATTTTTTTAAATTTTTTTTTATTTCTCCATTATATGTCATGACTCAGAACATTAAAATAGAATAAAAAAATAAAATAAATTCAGTACGTCTGATGATCGATTTGGTAGGAAAAGAGCTTCTTATCTTAGAACATACATTTTTTTTTAATTTTTTTTATTTCTCCATTATATGTCATGACTTTCGTACATTAAAATGGAATAAAAAATAAAATAAATTCCGGTAGAAGTCTGATATCGATCATTATTAAAATAATATTAAAATGCAGAATTGTAGTGCGGTGATCTGACTTGAATAAAATTGAAAAAAATAATGGGGTTAAATTACGACATCACGGCCGACAATAAAAATTGAAAAATTGATTACTATTCAGCATTTATTTAAATGATTCGAACTCATGACCTCAAACTCCATACACTAGGCCCCCATATGTATTATATAGACTTATTGATATTATTATATGGGTTTGAGGTTGCGAGTTCAAATCTGTTTAGCAAATAATCGCTTGAATAAAATCATTTTTTTCAATTTTTATTGTCGGCCGTGATGTCGTATCTTACCGACTATTTTTTCAATTTTTATTGCAAGTCATATCGACTGTGCATCTTGAAGATTTTAATATTATTTTAATGCCACCAATTGATCGACTGCATCTTGGCCGAATTTTTTTTATTTTTAATGCCACCAGATTTCGACTGCATCAAGTTGAATTTATTTTATTTTTTATTCCATTTTAATGTATTTGAGTCATGACATATAATGGAGAAATAAAAAAATTAAAAAAATATGTAAGTCGGTACAAGTTCTTCCTACCAATTGTATCACCAGTATCGATCGGAATTTATTTTATTTTTTATTCCATTTTAATGTGTTTGAGTCATAACATATAATGGAGAAATAAAAAATAAAAAATATGTAAAAATGCATAAGCTCTTCCTACGATTATTTTAATAATAAATATTCATTTTTTATAACTATACCGACAAGTTAATTTTACGTGGGCCTCACTTATTAAAATAAAAGCCTATGTAAATAATTAGCACAACAACCTCGCTTAGCTTTATTATTAAATAAAAAAAGTTAATCGCAACCATCAATTCAATTTATCAACGATCCAAAAAAGGGTGTTGTACAAGACTATAAAGAACTGACTCACTATGGAAGGGCTCCTATATATATATATATATATATATATATATATATATATATATATATATATATATATAGATTGAAAGAGAGAGAAAGTTCATTTTTAGCCCATTTGTACACCAACTCACTACCTAGTCCCTCTCTCTCTAACCCACGAAATTGACAAGTATTTCAGTCCCATATTCAAGCCCCACCAACACACATAGCAAATCAGATGCTTTGAATCAAGAAATTATTCATTAAGGTATAAACCTAACCATAGAAATTTGATCATTGATCCTCTATTAAAAGTTATGTTTGAGTGTTAATATTTGTTGTTTATAGTGTGTATTAATGATCTGGGTTGATAGATGTTAGATCCATAACATCTATAACCTCAGATTTGAAGATTTCAAGAATCTAGAAATTGTTGTTTTTATGTCTGACAGTCAAATGTCAGACCTCTTTAATCTTTGCATGTTATGTATTTTTGTTGTTTGAAGGTTGGTACTTGTAGTATGTAATGTGGTCTTTTATGTCAAACTTAAATCAGGTCCAGCTTTGTTATAAATTAAAAGTTATAAGTGGTCAAACAGGGTTGATCGGTCACGAAAATGAAATTATGGAAACCAGATTTTCCGAAGCTTGCATGCGACAAGATGTTTCGGGTTGCTAATCTTACAACTGTTTATGATTTTAGCTATGTTCTTGTTTTGATGTTATATACTGGTATATGGACTCTATATTTAAATCATCAGAACACTTAGAGCATAACTAGGGTGAAAATTAATCATGGTTAAACTATAGTTGACCAACTGCGTGGAGAATTTCTGGAAAACCTAGAAATGCTCAAGAACAGATTTCTGACATGGTTTGATCATGCCAGATCTTACACATGTTTTGATGTTATAAGCTATGATGTTATAAACTTGTACCTTGACATCTCTTCTACAGGTTTGAACCTTTAGAACATAAGTAACAACCCCAAAATGCAAAATATAAGGAGCTAAATATAGGACCATCAACTGTTCTTCATTTTTAAAACCCGGATATGAAGAAACGGCGTTATCGAACTTTTACTTTTCTGACTTTTAGATTTTTATGTAGTGTTGTGTATTGGTCATGTAATCGATTGATACTTGTAGTATTGCATGTATACTAAAACATTAAAGCAATTACAAACTCAGAAAATGTCATGATCATAGGAATTAAACCGGTCAAACAAGCCCAATCGCTAGCTGGCTATGAGTTTCTGGGTTTGGCAAAGAACATATAGAACACCTATAGCGACGGTTCTGTCGCTATAGGAAGTCTTTAGCGACGGTTTATTTCTAACATTAATTATTTTTATTAAATAAATAGAAAAATTAGTTTTTAATTATTAAAAATACAAAATAAATTATTAAAAATTATTTTAAAGTTCGATAATTAGTTTTATTTATTTTGAATATATTTCATAAATATTTTATATATTTGAAATATTAAAGGTATTTAATTTATTTAATTATAAGATTAAATAAATTATTTAAAAATAATTTTAATACATGAAAATCATTTAAAATTATATTATGATATAAGAAAATATTTTAAGTTATTTATAATGACTTTTAATATTTTATGATGAATTTTATTAATTAAAAAAATATTAATGATATTTAAGTTATTTAATAAATGTATTGAATAAATTATGAAAAATAGAATTAATGATTTAAAAATCATATAAAAATGATTTAATGATTTTAAAATATTTGAAGTTATAAATTATAACTTTTGATATTTTGTCATGAAAAATATTAATTATTTAATATTAATGATATTAGATTTATTTAATAATTATATTAAATAAATTAGTTTTAAAATGATTTTAATATTGTAAAAATTATTTTAAATGAAAATAAAGTGTTTAAAGATATTTTATGTTATAAAATATAACTTTTATGATATTAATGATATTATGTTTATTTTATAATTATATTAAATAAATAATTTAAAAATGAATTTATTTATTTAAAAATCATTTAAAAGGATATAAATGAATTAAAAATATTTTAAGTTATACTTAATGACTTTTAATATTTTGAAGAATAGTACATTAATATTTTAATATTAATGGTAATTATTTAAAAATAATTTTAAATATATTAAAAATCATTTAAGGGTAATATAAATGTTTTAAAAATATTTTGAGTTATTATAAATAACTTTAACATTTTGGCAAAGGTTTCATTGATAGTTTAATATTATTTAAATATTAATGATAATAGAATTATTTAATATTTAAATCATTTAATAATGTTTTGGATGTTTGAAAATTCATGATAAATTATAATAAATATTTTAAAATTATTATAAATCATTTAAAAATAATATGACTGATAATTATAGTTATTGAACTACTGGATAGAGTCTTAGACTCGATAAATACCCGATAAAGCCGTCGGTACACCAACCTGTTTCAGAAATTGATCTAGACTTGGATATTTTGATTGTATTAATGTTTGTTTGTGATTCGATAACTGTTGAATATGTGTGACAAGGTGATTAGGTTATGTGCTGACTGCAATAAACAGTGTTATGTGTTATAGTATGTTATTCTAATCGATCAAATGATCTTATTAATGATAGGTTTCAGTATAAAAGATAAAACTAAGTTGCGTATTGTAAGCAGCAGACCAAGCAAGTATCTTACCTTTGCATTTTCTTTATGCAATGGACATGAGTAAGAAAGTTTCAGAATTATATTATTATTATACCAGATATTAACCCTAGTGTTATATATATATCCGATCATTGTTTATCAACATGATATTATATTATATAACTCAGATATATATTATGTTCGTTAATTTCTATATTTGGTTATCCAAGTGACCTCACTTGGGTAACCATTGTATTTAATCACATATTGATATATATATATATATATATATATATATATATATATATATATATATATATATACTCTAAGATATTTGATCGACTAGACACAAATTTAGAAATATCGTTGAATATGATAAAACCTTTTTGTATCCAATAAAATTGTTTTGATTCGGATTCCCGACTAAGTATGAACATCCCGATCAAGGGAAACTTTTATACGCCCAAGGCGGACAAAGTGAACGATAATATCATCCTTGTATGTAGTATTGATCAATACAGGGCACATTGGGATGATCACCCTCGCGTCCGTAAGTTATGACGGTTTGCAGATGAAGTTCTGCTAAACCTATTCGAAAATTGAAAACAATGTTCATAGTATGTCAACTAAACCCCATTTATAGTCAATACGTAGTTTCAAAATTTTTGTATAGAATTGTAATGTTATAATTATTGGTTTAGTTTACTTCACAACTATTAATTCGTTGTAGAAGTGATGTACAAAGGAAATATTTAATTCTTTCAGCTAATTATATTTATAATTGTTATTACTTGCTGGGCACCCAAATGCTCATTCTTGCTTTAAATTTAAATGTTTTCAGTTAAGCGTGATCAACCTGAAGGTTCAGACAAGAACAAGTGAAAAGGAAAGCAAACTGAATATGTTTAATGGTATCTTTTGTAATAGTTAGACTGTATTAAAACTATGATATGTATTATCTATCATGTAAAGAGTTATAGTAAAGGTTGCGTACTTGGGATTAGACTCTGATATATATAAATTAAGTTTGATATTCATATTATTTTTATTATTATTAGTATTATTTCGCTCATAGAAATGGTATCGTGAAGCACCGAGTTTGGGTTTCAAGTACCTGAATTTGGGTGCGTTACAACACCCCCACCGGGGCGGTGGTCCGGAGTAGACAGTGGTTTATTTGATTTTAAATACTGCAAGAACGTAAGTTTAAGTAATTGGAATGGCTTGGGACTCATATTAGTGTATAATTTAAATCAGAATGCATGTCTTGGAGTTATATCTGACATCAAATAACAAGATTGAGATATATCATACAACACAAGGCAATTAACAGAGAGAGAGGACATATTTTTTAGAGCAAGGATTGGGGAGAAGATAATTGAAGAATTTTCGTATCAATTGTGAATTAGGCTGAAGAAAAGGGTGGTTATGGATTTATTCTTTTCTTTTAGTTTATATTTGTAATTGGAAGGATGATATCTTTAATTTATTCAGTGTTTATTTCGTTTATGATGAACTAAATCACTTTTTAGGCTTATGATGGATCTTTAAGTGGAACGATGGTTATGTAACTTTGATTTTTAGTTTAATAAGCTATTCCTTAGTTTATCTATATTAATTTGTGCTTGAATTTATGAATTTCCTGATCAACAATTCTTTATGGACTTGTATGGATTCGAGAGAGGAAGTATGAGTCTAGACTTAGTTAATATAGCATGTGTTCTTGAATTTTGTGAATGAGTAGAATCTTGATGATTGTTAGGATAGAGATATGCTTAACATCGCATGTAATCTAATAGAGAACTTGAACTTAAACCTTCTTTGATTGTAATTCACATAGAGATATAGTGAGTTAGTTAATTAAGGTGTTTAACTTAATTCTATCTAATTTTTGGATTTGAGTTAATATGGTGTTAGTGCATCAAGAGGTGGCTAATTCTGTTTAAGTGTTCTTGATTAATAAACTGGGATAATGATTTTAATTCGAATAAAGTGTACTAATCAGAGTGAAGCTTAGGGTGAAGTTGTAAGTCTAATTCTCCAATACTTGTTTAGAAATTCAATTTTTGAGATTTGTGATTATTTTGTGATCTTGGTATTTTTAATAATTTTAGTTTTTATATTTTTAATCATTAAATTGGATAGTTTAATAAAATTGGGATTAATAGGGAACTGGTAGTTGTGAGGTTGAAATTCATACTAATTTCTCTGTGGGAACGATACTCTACTTACTATTATATTATTTGTTGACCATATATACTTGCGTGTTGTGCGTAATTAGATTTTATCCAACAAGTTTTTCGCACCGTTGTTGGGGATATTTAGTATAGATTTTAATAATTTTGCGATATCAGTTTAATTAGTCCAGTTTTACTTAAACATTTTTCTTTTTGTTTTGTTCGTTCTTATTTCAGGTTTTTGAAGTTGGTTTATGCAAACTCGATCCAAAAATTCAGACTTGCTTCATTTTGAGGACGACATTGAGAGACGGTTTCAAAGGCTAAGTAAGTGGATTAAGGAAACAAGGGAAGACTTAGAAAATTCTGAAAAAGAAGAAGCAATGGCTGCCGAAGACAAGAAAGCGTTGAGGGACTTTGCTACACCCAATGTAATAACCAGATATTTTTTATATAAATAAATCAAAAAATTTGCGTATAATTTTTTTTATTAGTAAAATAAATATGGGAAATATGTGCCAAGATAATGTGGATATATATTTATGTGATAAATAAAATATGTTTATTACATGAATAATTACAAATAATTTTAAGTTGTGAAAGCCTAAAGTGGACAGATCGAATTGTTCTTCATTTCTGGGTAACCCATAAAATGAAGAACAGGTCTGACAGTCCCTTTGCAGGCTTATATCTCGTTGGTTTCATGCTTGTTGGCCATGTTTGTTGTTGGGCCTTGTAGTGTTTCATTTGTACTACACGATCTAACCAAAAACATGCACAGAAACACATTACACAGTTCATGATTCATGGTCAAAGTAGCTATCTCGAAGCTGGCTATGAATGTTCTTGAGGACTCAAGAACACAATAGGCGACGCTTTCTGTCGCTAAAAGCTATAGCGACAGTTTATTTTATTTTATTTATTTTATTTTCTAAAAATCATTTAAAAATAGAAATAAATTATTAAAAATTCCAAAAATTATTTTAAAAATTATTTTAAGTTATAAAAATTAACTTTTAATAATTTAGCATATTTTCTATAAATATTAGTATTTATGTAAATATTATTGATATTTAATTTATTTAATAAATGCATTAAATAAATTAATTAAAAATGATTTTATTATATTAAAAATAATTTTAAATGATAATAAGGTATTTAAAGATATTTTAAGTTATAAAATATAACTTTTAATATTTTAAAGCAAATTTCATTAATTATTTAATATTAATGATATTTGATTTATTTAATAATCATATTAAATAAATTAATTTAAAAATGATATTAATATTAGAAAAATCATTTTAAATGAAAATAAAGTGTTTAAAAATAATTTAAGTTATAAAATATAACTTTTAATATTTAAAGGATCATTTCATTAATAATTTAATATTAATGATATTGATTTAATATTAATAATATTAAATTTATTTAAATAATTATATTAAATAATTATTTTGAAAATGATTTTATTAATTTAAAATCATTTAAAAGGGATATAAATGAATTACAAATATTTTAATTTATAATTAATGACTTTTAATATTTTGATAAATAGTACATTAATATTTTAATATTAATGGTAATTATTTAAAATAATTTTAAATATTTTAAAAAATTATGTAAGGGTAATAATAATACTTTAAAAATATTCTAAGTTATTATAAATAACTTTAATATTTTGGCAATGGTTTTATTAATAGTTTAATATTAATTAAATGTTAATAATAATAGAATTGTTTAATATTTAAATCATTTAATAATGATTCCGGTGTTTGAAAATTCATGATAAATTATAATAAATGTTTAAAAATTATTATAAGTCATTTAAAAATAATATGACTGATACTTACAAATATTGAACTTTAGAATAGAGTCTTAGACTCGATAATTACCCGATAAAGCTGTCGGTACACCGACATGTGTCAGAAATTGATCTGGACTTAGATAGTTTGACTGTGTTAATGTTTGTTTGTGATCCAATAACTGATATAACTATGTGACAATGTGATTAGGTTATGTGCTGACTACAAAATTCAGTACTATGTGTTATAGTATGTTGTTCTAATCGAACGAATGGTCTTATTAATGATAGGGCTTGATATAAAAGATAAAAATAAGTTGCATAACTGTAAGCAGCAGACCAGACAAATATCTAACCCTTTATATTTACTTTATGCAATGGACATGCGTAAGATAATATTTGAACTATTCTTTTCATTGTTCAAATATTTCAACCTTTGTATATATTTATGCAATGATTCTGTATAAGTAAGTTATTAAATTATATTTTGTTGTACAAGTTCCTTAATTCTGTTGTTGTAGATCAAGATATATATTATGTTCATTAATTTCCAAATATGGTTATACAAGTGTCATCACTTGGATAATCATTATATTTTATCACATGTTGATACATACTTATCGGTGTCCGGTATGTATACGTTGAATTAAAAGTCGTCTAAGATATTTGATCTGGCTAGACACAAACTTAAAATTGTTGTTGAATAAGATAGAACTTTATTGTTATCCAACCGAATTATTTTGGTTTGGATTCTAGACTGGTATAAACATCCCAAATATGGGAAACTTTTATGCGCCTAAGGCGGATATGCTGGACAAAAATATCGTCCTTGTATGTAGTATTGATCAATATAGGGCATAACGGGATGATCATCCCCGTGCCCGTAAGTTATAACGGTTTACAGATGAAGTTCTATTTAACCTTTTCGAAAATAGAAAATAATGTTCATAGTCTGTCAACTGATCCTCATTTATATTCAATACGTAGTTTCAAAAATTTGAAATCGAAATGATATGTTGTTTATTATTGGTTCAGCGTACTTCACAACTGTTGATTCGTTGTAGAAGTATCATTCAAAGAAAACATTTAATCCTTTCAGTTAATTGTTATTGATTGTTATTACTTGTTGGGCACTCAAATGCTCATCCTTGCTTAATTTAAATTTTTTCAGCTAAATGTGAACAACCTGAAGGCTCTGCCAAGAACAAAGGGAAAGGAAAGGTTGCTAAATGAATTTCTCTGTTATCCTATGTAATAGTTTGACTTTATGATAAGGATGATAAATATTATTATTATCAAGTAACTAATGTTTAAAGGTTTCGTACTTGGGATTGGAAAACTCTGATAATATGTAAATTAAATTTGATAATCTATATTATTGTTATTATTATTATTAGTATTATTCCGCTCATAGAAATGGTATCGTGAAGAACCGAGTTAGGGTTTCATGTACCCGGATTTGGGGGCGTCACATCATGGTATCAGAGCTATAGGGTTAGCAACCTTAGGTGGGATAGACGTTAGGCTATAACCTTAGGACAGAGGGAAATATTGAAAATATAAATAACTCATATAGTGTTTAAAAAGAGATGAGTTAGATAAATTCATCGTCAAACAAACTAAAAGATAACCTAGATAAAACCATTATTTTTTATGTGTATATATTATATTCTAATCAGGATAATTTATGTGTGTAGATGTCAGGTGAAAAAGGATTAGGATACCCTCGGACCGTAAAAAAAGAGCCAATATCAAAGCCAATAGCCGAAATAGAGGCTCAAAGTGAAAGCAACCTCAATGAGGTGGTTATTGTGGAAAACATAGTTCCAGATTCGAAAATGGTGGAACTGACAGATAGTGATTCGGACACTGAAGTTGGAGCTGATCAACCATCAACAAAAGTGTAGAATCTGTGGAACCAGGTTTCCTCTTTGGAAAAGCTGTGGGAAATAGAAAAGCTGCTAAATAGTCAACTGCAGAAAGCATTAATAGAAATAATGGAAGAACAAGATAAGCTTAAAATCCAAATTAATCGAATAGGAGCCAAAAGCAACAAAGCGTGTGCAGCTCCGAGCAAGAAGGGGAAAAGAAAGATGAAAGACCGTGACTTAGGAAATTTCAATAACAACCAAAGGAACCTTAATTGAATAGAAAAATGTACAAACTCTGACAAGAAACATGAAGGCGTGTGTAGGAAAGGGGAAAATGTTTGCTATAATTGCGAATGTGAGGGACATTTTTCTCCTCATTGTACCAATCCAAAGCAATGTGTCTGTTTTATTTGTGGGATAGAAGGTCATCATGGGAAAAATTGTCCAAGATCAAGAAAAAGGCGTAGTGAATAGGTATTATAGGTTCTGTTGTGTAGGTGTGTTTAATGTAATATGTGTGATAAGTATGTATGTGTAATGTAATATTCTCAACTTTTGTATGAGTCAAAGATGTAAATCACAACTTTTGTGGTCACAAAGGGATATCAATATGGGCTATGTTCTGTAAATTATTATGGATTAATGAATATGAATCTATGTTTGAATAATGAAATAAGTTTGATACGTGAAACTTATATAATAAGGTTTAGAAAATAAAGAATAAATTGTGCTTTATTTAATTAGATAATGCAACCAAGACGACAAACTCGAAAATCAAAGGGCAGAAGAATCTGTCAACAACGCTGGGGGACAACAACCAGATCCAATGCAGCACTTTGCAAACATGGTAGCTCAGGCTATGCAACAAGGAATGTCAGCTACAGGGAACCAGCCGAATAATTAATTAGCAAACTTTAAAGACTTCAAGGCTGTAGGACCACCCGAATTTAAAGGGACAATTGACCCTGTAGAAGCCCAAACTTTGGTTAAGGAAATCGAAAAGGCAATTGTGATAGCTAGGGTAGCTGAGGGGAAAAAGATCGTTTTTGCCACCTACATGATGAATGGTGAGGTAAATTTTTGGTGGGAAGCGAATCAGGCGAGGGAAGGAAGGTGAAGTTACTTGGGATAGGTTTAAAACTTTGTTTTTCAAAAATTATTTTTCATCTAGTATGCAGGCTAGGATGGAGGTAAAGTTTCTGGAGTTGAAGCAGAAGAATATGACTGTTGCGGAGTATAGCACAAAATTTAATGAGTTGGCTAGGTTCGCCCCGCATCAAGTTGATACAGAGGCTAGAAAAGTGAGAAGGTTTGAGCTGGGATTAAAACCCTGGCTCTACAATAAGGTGGCAGTATTACAGATTGGTACTTTTGCAGCACTGTTGGAAAAAGCCATTATTGCTGAGGGGGGAGTGAGGCCATGAGCCTCTACAACAAGGAAAGAAGGAACAAGGGTGAGGTCGAGGGAGCTGGGAAGGAGAAAATAAATAGTGGGAATAGGGGTGAAAAGAGAAGAGGGAGCAATTTTGGGAATGTGCATGTGAAGCAGGATGGCGTGAAGAAGAAGTAGGTGGTGCAATGTGGGAACTGTGGGAAGAACCATTTGGGTGAGTGTCTGAAAGGTAAATTTGCATGTTTTAAGTGCGGGAAGGAGGGTCATATCTCTCCCAACTGCCCCAATCCTAGAACGAATAGTGGGTGTTTTCTGTGTGGATCGAAGGAGTATAAGGTGAAGGATTGTCTGAAAAGGAGAGTGGAGGCAGAAAGCATGAACATGGGGAAAGGTAGTGGAACTCTGGGAATCACGTGACCAACGTCATCAAGCAAGCCAACAAAATCAACATCAAGGGTCTTCAACATGACGGTCCAGGATATGGTGACAGCTGGTAATGGAACTCCAGGTATTATTCGTATAACTTTTATTTTCTTATACATGATTTCCACATATATAGTAAATTATTTTATAAAGAAATTTTGAAGGAGGAATTTGAGTTCTCTTAAAAATCAAATTTCCGTTTAATCAGATAGACAAGAGTTATGCTAATAGTTAATGATCAGTTTGATCGAATATGATCAAGATCTACATGCAATGATTATGTATGATATGTACCCTTGTATTTATAAGTTTTTAAAACGGTAATTCCGGGGACGAAATCTTTATAAGGAGGGTGAATGTAATAACCCAATATTTTCTATATAGATAAATCAAAAATTTTGGGTATAAAATTTTTTTTATTAAAATAAATATAGGGGAATATGTGCGAAGATAATGTGGATATATATTTATGTGATAAATAAAATATATTTATTACATGAATAATTACAAATAATTTTATTTTCAAAATTATTGATCATTATAAATTATATTCTTATAATAATTAATTTTATAAGCGGAAATGTTTTTATTAATTATTTTCTATGAAAATATAATTATATATTATTTAAATAATATATGAAATGATTTTTAAATTATTATAATAATTATTTTATTATATGAATTTTAGTTCATATTATTAACTTAATTATTTTTAACTTAATTAATAATGTTATTTATGCAATGTAAATCAGATATGTAATCCAAACCCTAATTTTGGATTTTTGACTAAGGAATGAAAATAATAATATAATATTAATTATATTTTAATTTTTCAGTGCTATAAATATGTACTGTATGTATAGACTAATAATGGTTGGTCAATTATGGTATATAATGTCAAAACCCTAGCATTAATTTGTTTAACCCTGCTTTTTAATTCAAAGGGGAAATTCAAGACTGTTATATAACTATGTTATATGATTTTATGATTAATTAGGTAAACCCTAATTAACATTTTGAAATATTAATTTATAGAAACCCTAATTTCTATATTTTGTAACCTTAATTGGTAATTATATAACCTAATTACTAATTGTTAACCCTAATTGCTAAATTAGTAAGGTTAACTAAAATTAGTAAATAATTAAACCCTAATGTTCCTGTATAATGTAATTAGAAAACCTAACTAATTAACAAACCCTAATTTTCCATTTTTAGAAACTAAATTTTTATTTTTTATTTTAAACCCAAAATGAAAACCTAGAAATTTATTTCTTTGGAAACCCTAAGGATCAAACCCTAAGGGTTTGTCAAGTTATAAGTTTACCATTAAATTTATGAACAAAAAGACCAAAATGCCCTTATGCACATTTTTTTATTAAGCTTACTTGTGAATCTTGAAAGTAGAATGTGTCGACGTCGGGATTTTTAGTGTCCCTTTTCGTCACTTGTTCTTTGGTGTTCTCATGTTAATGTGAGATTTGTTTGAAAAAACATGTGAAAAAGGTCCGACATGTATAATGTCGACGATTTGACTTTAAGAGTAAATGGTTGGTGTATTTAATTTGGTTGCACCAACGCAAAGAAAAAGGTTTGCACATTGACCCAGTGATGTGATACTGTTAAACGGGTCTATAAAACCGAGATTCATTTGAGTTCGGGGGCTTGATTATGCGGAGGGAAGGTGTTAGGCACCCCCCGACATCCATGTTGCCACGGTGGTCGCCACTTTTCAATGAAACTGTTATATGAATGTGTGTGTGTGTGTGTGTGGATCAATGTGCAATTGTTTGGAAGTAGTGTTGAACCTCGTTCGCACCTATATACAAAGGGTATGAATTTATAGAAAAATTCAGTTTAACCAGATATATCAATGAAGTTTTGTAAAAAGAGGTTTTTCAAACCTTGTGCTTAATAGTAATTGAGCCCTTTGATACTTCCATTTTATTATTAAATGTTCGGCTTGTTTGCTTTTATTTTTAGAGATGCGAGGCATCTTCAAAAAATAATATCTGTGATGTAAACTCCTCATAGGCATAATGACCATCCAAGGAAATTCAGCAATCAATAATGTAAAAGCTTCTTACAGCTGAAAAACGTCCATCACGGGAACCGAATCTAGATTCAATGGGCTAAAGCTGTGATCACATGATTCCTAGGCTCACATGATACTGCAGTTTGTATGGAAAATAGTTATATATATAAAAGTTATAAATATATATATATATACAGACATGATCAACCACCATGAAACAACTCCATGGGGGATCGAAAATGTAAATATATAAAAGAGGTAAATATATATATATGGACACGATCAACCACCACGAAGTAAACTCTAGGTGGGACGAAATGTAAATAAAGCTGTAAAAGCGATCAATTGCCACAAAGTAAACTCCAAGCAGGACGAAATGTAAATAAAGCTGTAAAAGCAATCAACTGCCACGAAGTAAACTCCAAGCAGGACAAAATGTAAATAAAGCTGTAAAAGCAATCAACTACCACGAAGTAAACTCCAGGCAGGACGTAATGTATATATATATATATATATATATATATATATATAAAAAGCATTAAACGCAGAGGATGTAAATCCAGGCTCATCGGATTTGTCTGACATCAATTATATATATAAGTATAAAAGTAAGTAAATGGTCCGGATATAAAATCTAGGCTCATCAGGTATGTCTGACAACAGTTATATATATATATATATATGTGTGTATATATATATATATATATATATATATATATATTTAAGCAAAGAAATGCTCCAGACATAAGTCTAGGCTCATCAGACATAGTCTGACCATAATTTATATATATAAGTATATATATATATATATATATATAAATGTAAAAGCAAGTAAACGCTCCAGACATAAGTCTAGACTCAATCGAGGAATAACTCGATAATGTTAGTCCATATATAAAATATATACATATATATAAGTATATATATACAGACAGAAAACCACGGATCGAAGTTCGAGAAAACACACACATCACGACTCTCAATGTGTATAACAATGTGTGCTAATATGAAAAGAAAGGCTTTATAGAATGTAAGAAGGCTTATAGTGGGCTGCTAATGTAGACTTCTATGACTCTATGTGGATAAACACTCAGCACCCGCTAGATAAAAGTATAGCAATATGTGAGCTAACAGATGTTTAAACTAAGGAAACACTTAATATGGGTGTGTATAGAGTAAATTGGACAGGGCTTCCTCGCCTTTTTTCTCTCTTCTCTCCTCCAAATGGCTGACCCCAAGGTATATATTTATAGACTGATGTCCACAGGTGTACTTGCAGCAGCCGCAGTTACACCAGCGGCTGGTCGAGGTGTCCCTGGACTTCGCGGGTCCCGTCGTCTAGAAGTACATGCACTCGTGCACTGTAATGTCTGCTCGAACTTGCAGAACTTCAATCCGAGCATCCGAATAAGGTATATGTGATCTTCTTTGGACCTCTTGTGTCGAGAGTTACGCAATGACATGGATTAGAGGTTGTACGAAGTAAGGAAGAGGGGACCATGCCCATAGTCTTCAAGTTTCAAATTCTATCCAGTGTACTGCCACGCGTAATAGTCACTCGGGATTGTAACTCCTCAGTTCTTATGGGACATTATTGTATGTACGTATGTATGAAGTGTTGAGACGACGCGCAGGTGTTAATGTGGCAAGATGACGTTTGACTCTTCGCCGGGGTTATCGCCGGTTTGAGTTGAAAGCAGACGTTACTCAAGGTTACATCTAAGATTGGACTGCTGCAATTGTTTGAATGCCGCAAGGAAATCTTGTGAGTGTGCCTGTCTACCCGTTGTTAGCTTCGGGTCTGAGGGATGAGTGCCTTGGCAGAAGGTTTGAGCTTGAAGCTGATAGCATGTGTTTGAAATAAGCATTTTCGGAGTTATCGCTGGAACTGCAACATCATTCCTTGGGGTTATCGCCAAGGACGAAACTCGGGGTTATCTCCGAGGTTGGAAATGATCCTTCCGGTGTGTTTTCCGGGTTAGGAAATGATGTTCTCGGTGTGTGTCCCGGGTTTTAAACTTGAACTTCCGGTAGTAGCTGGAATGGATGTAAGTTGTCTTCCAGGGTTATCTCCAAAAGATAAATCTGCCCTCCTGCAATGTTAGTAACAGGTGTGCAAAAAATTTTGAGTGTCTACAGATGCCTGTCATTCCTTGACATTCGACAGATTTTTGCGTCACGTAGACGATGTCAAATTGTTGTAGGATCAACTGTCATATGGACAGTCGACAATTCAGTATGGGCTTACTGAACACATATTTGAGAGGATCCAAACAGGATATGAGATGAGTTGTGTGACCATGGAGGTAATGTTGTAACCTCATGGAAGCCCATGCTAAAGCATAACAAGTCTTCTCAATCAGAGTGTACTTGTGTTCACTGATGTTGAATCTTTTGCTGAGGTAATAGATAGCTCGTTCTTGGCCTCTATCGTCTTTTTGCCCCAACATACAGCCCAGGGCATTGTCATTTATGGACAAGTACATGAACAGAGGAACACCATCCCTGGGTGGTACCAAAACAGGAGTGTTAACCAACTGCTCTTTGATTGTGAGGAAGGCTTTTTGACACTCATCATTCCATTTCACGGAGGAGTTCTTCCTTAACAACTTGAAGATTGTCTCACATGTTGCTATGAGTTTAGAAATGAACCTGCTAATGAAGTTGATTCTTCCCAAAAAACCCCGTATTTCCTTCTCTGTCTGAGGAATAGGCATTTCCTTGATGGCCTGGATTTTGGTAGGATCCAGTTTAATCCCTTTGTGGCTAACTAAGAAACCTAGCAACTTGCCTGAATTAACACCAAAGACGCACTTGGCTGGATTCAACTTCAAGTTGTACTTACGCAACCTATTGAAAAGCTTTTTGAGATGGTCTAGGTGGTCCTCCTCCCTTCGAGATTTGACAATGATGTCATCCACGTAGATTTCTATCTCTTTGTACATTGAATCATGGAAAAGAGCCAGCATAGCTCGCTGATAGGTTGCCCCAGCATTGATGAGGCCGAATGACAACCGTCTATAGCAAAAAGTTCCCCAAGGCGTGATAAAAGCAGTTTTCTCACGGTCCTCCTCAGCGACCATAATTTGATGGTACCCCACAATGCAATCAGCAAAGGAGTACATACCGTATTGAGCAGTGTTGTCAATAAGAATGTGGATAAAGGGCACGAGAAAGCTATCTTTAAGGCAAGCTTTGTTCAAATCCCGGTAATCCACGCAGACTCGCACCTTTCCCCCTAGTTTAGGCATGGGAACAATGTTGGATATCCACTCCGGATATGTAGACACCATGATAATGTCAGCTTGAAATTGTTTCATAATTTCTTCTTTAACTTTTAAACTCCACTCAGGTTTCAATCGCCTCAGTTTTTGCCTAACTGGCTTGAATCCTTCTTTGATGGGAAGGCGATGAAGAACAATGTCCGTGGACAAACCCACCATGTCTTCATGAGACCATGCAAACACATCCTAGAATTGGGTTAATAGTGCAACCATGTCATTCCGTTAGTATGGGGTGAGGTCTGAACCAATTTGGATTATCTTAGGGTTGCCTAAGGTTCCAAGATTGAAAGAAGTGGTTTGGTCAAGGTTGTGTTTAGGTTTGTCTGTGACCCATTCCTTAATCTCCTGAGATGTCTCAATGTCCTCTTGCATATCCATCAAGTCTGAGTCCAACTTTGCATCAAAGTTACAACCCTTGTGGAGAGAAGGCACTTCATCAGCAAGTACAGGCACATCTAAATTCAGAGTCCTGAAACAGAATATGCTTTCACTTAATATATGCAACTGTTTGATCATACAAAGTGTTAGCATGTACTTGATAAAATAACTACTAGTACTGTAAAGAAAAGTAAGCAATTAAAGTTATCTACAGGGCAGAGGGATTTTCTGCCCATTTTACCCTCATCGACCAATGCATGGAGTGCTGCTCCAATTGTCGAGGGCAAAGTCCTAATGGAAGGATCGTCATTGTCCTCCTTCTCCCGAATGATAATCATGACATCTGGGCAATCATTGTCTAGGGTGTATCTGTTTGTATGTTCATCATGAACAATGACACGTATGTCTGCCATCATCAAGGCAATGTCATGTTTACGTTTCCGTTCCCTTTCTTCCACTTCGGGATCAGGAATCAGTGCTTCTTTTGCTTTGATTGGCACTTTGACTTAGGAAACAAAGATGGCATAACATGGGTCGCACCTATCTTTGGAGATTGTATCAACTCATGAGGTAAAGGTATAGAAAATCACCGTAAGGCGGAAGCTTGAGGATTCCCGTTGGGCCAATCGAGAATAGCCTAGTTAATTTGTTCCAATTTGACTGGACATTTGAATAGGGTGCTTAATACCCTGCTTATCTTTACCAAGCCCTTGTCCAGATTGATGACCCAATGATATCATTTCTCGAGTGGCCGACATAACCTCGGCAGAAATCTTGGGTACGTGAAGTGGCGTTCCAATAGAATGGTATTGCGTGGTACTCACTTCCAGAGTATAAAAATTGGCTGGCTCAACTTCAGAGTTAAAACTGATGATTGACAGATATCCTTGTTCAGGATACTTTGGCTTAGTATTATCAGTGACTAGACTGTTGTTGACAATGTATTTGAGTTGTTGATGTAGTGTGGAGGAAACGGCTCCAGCCATGTGTATCCATGGTCTCCCCAATAGCAGGTTGTATCTTGAATCTATCTTGAGGACATGGAAGGATACATTAAATGTATTTGGACAAATCTCAATTGGCAATTCAATCTTTCCGACATCATTTCATCGGGATCCATCAAAAGCTCTGATAATCGTATGGTTTCTTTGGATCCGCTTGAGATTAACATTCATCTTCACCAAGGTGGCATAAGGACAAATATTTAGAGATGAGACTCCATCTATCAAAACTCCAGCTAGCATGTACCCGGAAGACAAAACTACAATGTGCAATGGCTTGCAATGACCGATCCCTTCGGGTGGTATATCATAATCAGTGAAGGATATCACATTGTTGTTGAAAATGTGATCAACCAAATTTTGAAATTTTTCCACATCCACTAATTTTGGCAAGTAGGCTTCTTCCAAAACCTTCAATAAGATCTTCCGATGATATTCGGAAGAGAAAACCAAGTCCAGTATAGATATCTTGTGTGGAGCTTCTCGTAAGCTTAAAACCACATTGGCTTCATTGTGACCCATAGTGCGGAGGAATTTTTCAATCTTCTCCATGGGAATCTTCCCCTTTGCTTTGCAAATAGGTTTCATAACCCGTTGAGGAAGATACAATGGATTTCCTTCGACACTATAGCAGTAGTATGAGACGTGGATCCTTCAGCTTATCCATAATTCCATGGAACTTTATGTAAGCTAACAACAGGATGTTGTTGTGTGAAGGGTAAAGAAATTAGCTCTGGTGCGACCACTTTCAAAGGATTGTCAGCTCCTTTGAGTTGAATTGGTTGTATGGGAAATACTTTGACATTCTCATCATCCACTTCGGATATAACTGCTACTGATCCCTTGAATTTGGTAGGAAATGCATTCCCACTCTTGAGTTGTACAATGTAATCATCTGCTAGTTGCAGGACACCGCTATCAATAAGATTCTGAATGAGATGGCGGAGTGCCCAACATTCTTCTGTGCTGTGACCGCGAGAGTGTGAATGATATTGACATACTTCATCAGAATTGAACCGTCCTGAGTGGGGATTGATTGGAGGCAGAGGGAAGGTAATTCTTCCTTTGTTGATCAATATTTGCAGTATCTCCTCCATAGATTGGCCCAGATATGTAAATTCTCTTTGATTGGCAAACTCCCAATGGGCTTTAGCATTTGCTCTCTTCGCAACCTTATCCTCCATAGCTTCACCTTCTGAATGTGGTGATGGAGCATTCATAACAAATGGAAGGAGATAGGCATGTTCCTGCCTGATTAATTGACGTGTGACTTGATGCTGGTGGGTCACCAGTTCTGCTAATTTCTCAATTTTTTTGCAAAGAGCTTTCATCTTTTGTTCTATAGTAAACTGGAACTTTGCATAATCCCATTTGTCAACACCATCTTTGATGATCAGGGATGATTCATTGTTGAAATCGGAACTCTATCCAGTGCTCCAACTGATCATGTTGACCTCTTCTTCTTTGTGTTGAGGAAGGGGATTATCTTGTACATGAGGTTGATCTAGTTTGGTGACCACGATCTCACCGTTGTCTATTAAATCTTGGATCTTGTGTTTCAAGGCCCAACAATCGTGAGTATCATGTCCAGGTGCTCCGGCATGATAAGCGCACTTCCGAGTAGCATTAAAACCCGTCCCATTAGGGTTGGTTGGTGGAAGAAGATGTGTAATTTTCTTCTGAGTAGTCAGAAGAGCAAGAATATTCTGGAGCGAGTCCCCTAAGCGTGTGAACGTCTGAGGTCGCTTTACTTCTCCACTTTTAGGCAATGGAGGGTTTGAAGACTGTGCTTGAAAAGGGGAGTAGTTTCTCCTTTGTATAGGCATGCTTTGATTGCCTTTTTGACCTTGTAGTATCAAGGAAACATCTTCCTCTTTCTTTTTATGGACCCTCCGGGGGTTGTTTCCATAAGATCCGGACTGGATGTGCTTAGCAACAACTTTAAGAGCAGCTAGGTCTTGAATTTTTCCAGACTTCAATCCCATCTCAGCCATCTCTTCGTGCTTAATCATTTCAGAGAATGGCTTGCCAATACCAGCTAAGACTCTCTCATAGAAAGGAGCTTCCTGTATATCTATGAATGTTATGACCATTTCTGATTCCGTCATGGAAGGAATAACTTGAGCAGCAAGGCGCCTCCACCTTTGAGCATACTCTCTGAAAGACTCATTAGACTATTTCTTGACCTTGGTAATTTGGTACCAGTCAAGAGTCATCTGAGATTGAAAACTGTATTGAGTGAGGAAGGCGTGCTCCAGCTCTTCCCAGCTATGGATCTTTGAGTTGTCTAATCTGGTATACCATGAACGGGTTTCTCCAGTCAGACTTTTCTGAAAGAGCTGCATTCTGAGGTTTTCATTTTCCGCAAAAGATCTAAGTTCTCTAATGAATACCTTTAAATGGGTATAAGGATTCCCTAATCTGTCATACTTTTCAAAATTAGGGGTTTTGAATTTCTCTGGATAATGAACACCAGGGAAGATGCAAAGGTCAGTATATGAAACACTTCCATGTGTTCCAATCCCTTTGAGAACACAGATAGTTTCCTCCATTTGGAGGACTTTCTTCCTGACATCACCGGTGTCTGGATCTCCTTTGAGATGGGTGTTTTCAGGGTCTTTGTTGGTCGTATCCAACTGAGGTTCTGGAATTATTTTTTCCAAACCTCAAGCTCCTCCTTGTACAGAGGATTCTGTATGTGTTGGTATCTTTGTACCCTGAGTAGACTGATGCAATTCTTTCAGCAGAACAACCAAATCTGTAATTTTTTTACTCAAATACCCTGACTGCCCCCTGGTGTGGATGACTCTAGTTGAGTAGGCATTGTTTGGCCTTGGATTCCTCCATGTGCCGAGGATTCTAGGTGGATGGGTATTTGGGTACCCTGTGTGGATTGGTGTAGTTCTTTGAGCATAACAGCTAACTCTGTAATTTGATAGCTTAATCTTTCGAACTCCTCGCGAGAAAGCGAGTTATTCGGTCGAGGATGAAGACATGATTGGCTGTAGGCTCGTGGCCTTTTTGGATTTTGAGCGGGTAACAGGCCCAATGATTTCCCTACAAAAGACTTACGTAGTTTAGTCTCAGGGATAATGTAAATGTTATCATAACATGTCCGTTTTAGAAATATTGTTCTGCAAAACTGGGTGTTAATTGATAACATGCATGCATAGATAATCATCATATTTTCCATTATATAAAGATGAACATGGAATAAAATTACAAGTAAATGCTTTTACAAGTAATTGAAAATGGAAAGCATGAAGAGACTTTCATCCGCGTTTGGTTTATCAGAGGTTGACCTATCTTAGGGTTACTCTCACGGCTTTTTGGCATGAAGGTTCCTAGATCATCGCAATCTACTTGACGAGAAGTTAATCTGGTCTTTCAACTTGAACGAATCTGGGGGTGGTGCCTTTCCTGAGCCCCGTTGGAATTATTCTTCCTACGAGTCAAGTAATCAAACACTGGCACGATAGCCTCCTGGTGGAGGAACCACACAACATACATTCACATACAACGTGTCTGACCGTTTATGCAAAATGATGACATATGCGAAGCACTAATATCACGGATAGATATTTAGCAGTGCAGTAAGTAAGATGCATTAGTACACATTCATCATAAATGTAAACGCAATATTCACACACGAGCATATAATAGTTTTGAAAAGCTTGTAATAGCGGCTTAAGTTCTAAAACTGGAGTTCCCCAGCGGAGTCGCCACCTGTCGACGTCGGGATTTTTAGTGTCCCTTTTCATTACTTGTTCTTTGGTGTTCTCATGTTAATGTGAGATTTGTTTGAAAAAACAAGTAAAAAAGGTTCGACATGTATAATGTCGACGATTTGACTTTAAGAGTCGCCAGTTGGTGTATTTAACTGGTTTCACCAATGCAACCGAAAAGGTTTGCACATTGACCCAGTGATGTGACACTGCTAAATGGGTCTGTGAAACCGAGATTCATTTGTGTTCGGGGGCTTGATTATGCGGAGGGAAGGTGTTAGGCACCCCCCGACATCCGTGTGGCCATGGTGACCGCCACTTTTCAAAGAAACTGTTATATGAATGTGTGTGTGTGTGGATCAATGTGCAATTATTTGGAAGTAGTGTTGAACCTCATTCGCACCTATATACAAAGGGTTTGAATTTATAGAAAAATTCAGTTTTAACCAGATATATCAATGAAGTTTTATAAAAAGAGGTTTTTCAAACCCTGTGCTCAATAGTAATTGAGGTCTTTGATACTTCCATTTTATTATTAAATGTTTGGCTTGTTTGCTTTTATTTTCGAGATGCGAGGCATCTTCGAGAAAATAATATACAGCAGTGCCAAACTCCTCATGGGCATGACAACCATCTAAGGAAATTCAGACACTGTAAATAATGTACAAGCTGCTTACAGCTGAAAAACGTCCATCACGGGAACCGAATCTAGATTCAATAAATTTGAATCTGTGATCACATGATTCCTAGGCTCACATGATCTGCAGGTTTGTATGGAAAGCGATAGCAATTATATATATAAAAGTCAGTAAATATATATATACACATGATCAACCACCTTGAAGCAACTCCATGGGGATCGGAAATGTAAATGTATAAAAGCGGTAAATATATATATATATATATATATATATATATATATATATATATATATATATATATATATGGACATGATCAACCACCACGAAGTAAACTCCAGGTGGGACGAAATGTAAATAAAGCTGTAAAAGTGATCAATTGCCACGAAGTAAACTCCAGGCAGGACGAAATGTAAATAAAGTCATAAAAGCGATCAAGCGCCACGAAAGTAAACTCGAGCGAGATTTAAATGTAAATATATATATATATATATATATATATATATATATATATATATATATATATATAAGCATTAAGCGTGCAGATTTAAATCCGGGTTCATCGGATATGTCCGAATAACAATTATATATATAAGTATATATATATATATATATATATATATAAGCGGTCAATACTCTTGGATATAAAATCCGGGCTCATCGGATATATAAATAATGATTATATATATATATGTATATATATATAAAAGCAAAAGAAACGCTCTAGACATAAGTTTAGGCTCATCGGATGAGTCGACCATAATTTATAAATAAATAAATATATATATATATATATATATATATATATATATATATATAAGCAAAAGCGCTCAGGACATAAGTCTAGGCTCAATCGAGGCATAACTCGATAATGTTAGTTCATATATATATATATATATATATATATATATAAGTATATATATATATATAGACAAAAATGAAAACCACGGACCGAAGTCCAGGTAAACACACACAACACGATTCTCAATGTGTATAACAGTATGTGCTAATATGAAAAGAAAGGCTTTATAGAATGTAAGAAGGCTTACAGTGGGCTGCCAATGTAGAATTCTATGACTCTATGTGGATAAACACTCAGCTCCCACCGGATAAAAGTATAGCTATATGTGAGCTAACAGATGTTTAAACTGAGGAAACACTCAATATGGGTGTGTACAGAGTAAATTGGAGACATGGCTTCCTCATCTTTTTTCTCTCTTCTCTCCTCCAAATGGTTGACTCCAAGGTCTATATTTATAGACTGATGGCTGCAGGTGTACCTGCAGCTGGTCAAGGTGTCCCCGGGCTTCGCGGATCCCGTTGCCTCGAAGTACATGCATTTGTGCACTGTAATGTCCGCTCGAACTTGCATAACTTCAATCCGAGCATCCGAATGAGGTATATGTGACCTTCTTCGAACCGTTTGTGTCGAGAGTTACGCAATGACATGGATTAAAGGTTCTACAAAGTCAGGAAGAGGGGATCATGCCCATAGTCTTCAAGCTTCAAATTCTATTCGGTGTACTGCCACGTGTAATAGTCACTCGGGATTGTAACTCCTCGGTTCTTATCAGACATTATTGTATGTATGTATGTATGAAGTGGTGAGACGACGCGCAGGTGTTGATGTGGCAAGATGACGTTTGACTCTTTGCCGAGGTTATCGCCGGTTTAGGTTGAAAGCAAACGTTGCTCAGGGTTATATCTGAGATTGGACTGCTGCAATTATTTGAATGCCGCAAGTTCATCATGTGAGTGTGCCTGTCTACCCGTTGTTAGCTCCGGGTCTGAGGGATGAGTGCCTCGGCAGGAGGTTTGAGCTTGAAGCTGATAGCATGTGTTTGAAATAAGCATTTCCGGAGTTATTGCCGAAACTGCAACATCATTCCTTGGGGTTATCGCCAAGGATGAAACTCGGGGTTATCTCTGAGGTTGGAAATGATCCTTCTGGTGTGTGTTCCAGGTTAGGAAATGATGTTCCCGGTGTGTGTCCTGGGTTTTGAACTTAAACTTCCAATAATATCTGGAATGGATGTAAGCTGTCTTCTAGGGTTATCTCCGAAAGACGAGTCTACCCTCCTGCAATATTAGTAACATGTGTTTTGAAAATTTCGAGTGTCTACAGTATGCACACAAGCCAATCATGTTTGATGATAAAGCATATACTTTGTAAAAATCTTAATCATTTATTAATAAAAAGTATTAATTTATTAAATGCTTTTAATTATCTACATGATGCTGCTTTATAATATGTGATAAACCCATAGTTTTAAGCAATGCTTTTAGAATAATGATGATGATCATTCTAATGAGATCTAAATTCTTAGAAAGCTTAAAACTAAAATAGTTCCCAATCGTTGGATTACTAAATAGGGATTAGTGAATCCGAAAAGATTGGTACATACGTTGCTTGCTCATTAGATGAGGATGATTGATCTCATGATCATTTGCGTGGAGACACTAAAGCAAGTATGTAGGTGCTTATTAGAGAATAAGTTCATTGAACGTGGCTCGCTAAGGAATACCTAATGGAGTTTTACTTGCCTGTCAATAGGAATTTCTGTAGTGATAGTAGTACAAGTGATCCATGGATTTAAGATCATCATAGTATCTTGTATATGATTTGTTATACTTTGACTTATTCCTTAAGACCCTTAGGGTATATCAATGGGTATGCTTGGGTATAATAAGTTGTACATGGAGATAATGTATGATCAATAAAGAATCTAACACTTCTAGTAAAAGAAGAGAAATGTCTTATGTGATTCGATAAATGACAACTCAGTAGTCCTTGGCCAAGGCAGAATGAAATTAGAAAGGAGTTTCTAATTTTCATTATTTGGAGTTGTGCATTTAAGGACCGAAATACATATAATCAAATAAAATAAGACTTGACAGTAATTCCATGTCTTATATTTAATTGGGACATTGTATGGTGGAAAGATTTAATTGTACGATAACTATTTACTCAAAGGTTCTTTTATGATTAATGTTGAAATCTATATTATCTAGAAAGTCGTTAATCATTAGGAGGCTTTATCCTATTGTAGAATAAATATTATCTATTTAAATAAATTATTAATTTAATTTATTTATTTAAATAAGATTAGAATTGTTCTAATTGATTTATTCACAACTGGTTTAATATGGAGAACCTAAAGGGTCACACCATAAAAGGAAGAATAATTATTTAAGAAGTTAATGGCATAATCGTAATAATAAGTTAAGTATATTTAATTTAATCTATTGTGATAGAATAAATTAAATAGCTTAATATTTATTATTTAATATTTTAGAAATATTAAATATAAATTAATAAGAGGAGTCTTATTATTATTATTACTATTATTATTATTTAATTCCTAAAGGAGTTTGGGAATTAATTAATAAAAGTACTCTCATTTATTCCTAATATGATTGGGAGCCTAATTAATTAAAGGAATTTAATTAATTAAAATAAAACCCAATTTCTTAATTGTTAAGGAGGGTTGCCCACGTCTATAAATAAGAGGAGTCTTATGATGGGTGAGAGTGGTTGTTGACTTTTTCACAACATACACAATTCTAATAGTTAGAGAGTACGTTCTTTTTCTGTAGAGATAGAAAACTAGGGTTTAGCCAACCACCCTTCTTCTTAAATATTTATTCTTCCTTGGTGAATCACCTCTAGAGGCCAAACACTTGGGTGGCTAACGTTGTTCAAAGAAAGGAACCAAACCCGGTGGATTCAAGTTGAACGCGGAAGGATTTGGAGGTGAACTCGTACCTGAGGAAGCTCGAATCTTCAAGGGTATAATTCTTATTCTTTATCTTTTTGTTTAATTAATAATTGTGCATAAAGGATGATCCGGGTATATGATTTGCAAAATTTTTAAAACTCTAATTTTTCACGTTTTCGCTTATTTTATGTAATTTGATTGCGTTCATGAATATTACAAACGTAACAAATCTTGCCAAGATGGGAGTTGGTGACCAAATGTAACTACTCTTTTGACTTTAAATCTCCAGCATATCAGCTCTAGATCTCAGCCATGTCCATTATATCAATCTATAAATAAGATTGAGAGAAAAAATGGCACTTATTAGTTCATTTTTGCACAAACCCTTAACCAAATCTCTCTCCTTCAAAAGATATGAAATTATAAGGCATTTCAGTCCCCAAAACCAGCCCCACGAAATCCACTAACAGATCAGAAGCCTAAATACAAGATAGATCAAAGTGAGGTATAAAAACTAACCCTAGAAATCTGATCTTAATCGGCATGTTAGATGTTATGATTTATTGTTAAAATATGTTTATGATGTATAATGATGATCTGGGTTGGCACATGCTAGATCCATAACATTAATATTCTCAAAATCAAGATTTAAAAAAATCTGGAAAATTGTTTTGTGTTGTATGACAACGAATGTCAGATCCTTTAAATCTTAGTATGATATGTGTTTTTGTTGTTTAAAGCTTTTATTTTGTAGCATGCTATGAGCTCTTTAGGCTGGAACTTGAATCATGTTCATATCATGAACAAATTGTAAGATAATCGTAGTCAAAAGTCGTTGACCGACCATGACTGGGCGTTTTTGGGTAACCCAGAAACTGCTTAGAAACGGCCTGACAACTTTTTCAAGCGCTCGAATTTTTCTTGTGTTAGTTGTTTTGTTCTTGATGTTGTATCTGGAATGTAGTTTGGTATATGAACTGTCGTTCAAGGTCTTATATCATCTAAACATCATTCATGTTGGATTTCATGGACGGTCAAACCAAGCAGGAAGAACACGAAATACGTTTTCTGGGTAACCCAAAAAACGTATGATCATGTATTCTAACAAGGTTTGACCGGTCCGGATCTGTAGATTGTGTTGTAATTTTGTTGATGTTTTGTGATAGATCTAGTCTCTTACATGTTGGCTACATAATGCAACTTTTAAATCACTAAAACATCACATATATTTTAAGTTTTGGAAGCCCAAAGTGGACATATCGAACTGTTCTTCATTTCTAGGTAACCTAGAAAATGAAGAATAGGTCTGACAGTCCCTTTGAAGGCTTAGATCTCGTTGGTTTCATGCTTGTTGGCCATGTTTGTTGTTGGGTCTTGTAGTGTTGCATTTGTACTACACGATCTGACCAAAAACATGCACAGAAACACATGACACAGTTCATGATTCATGGTCAAAGTAGCTATTTCGAAGCTGGCTATGAATGTTCTTGAGGACTCAAGAACACAATAGGCGACGCTTTATGTTACTAAAAGCTATAGCGACAGTTTATTTAATTTTATTTATTTTATTTTCTAAAAATCATTTAAAAATAGAAATAAATTATCAAAAATTCCAAAAATAATTTTAAAAATTATTTTAAGCTATAAAAATTAACTTTTAATAATTTATCATATTTTCCATAAATATTAGTATTTATGTAAATATTATTGATATTTAATTTATTTAATAAATGCATTAAATAAATTAATTAAAAATGATTTTATTATATTAAAAATCATTTTAAATGATAATAAGGTATTTAAAGATATTTTAAGTTATAAAATATAACTTTTAATATTTTAAAGAAAAAATTTCATTAATTATTAAATATTAATGATATTAGATTTATTTAATAATCATATTAAATAAATTAATTTAAAAATGATTTTAATATTAGAAAAATCATTTTAAATGAAAATAAAATGTTTAAAAATATTTTAAGTTATAAAATATAACTTTTAATATTTAAAGGATAATTTCATTAATAATTTAATGTTAATGATATTGATTTGATATTAATGATATTAAATTTATTGAAATAATTATATTAAATAAATAGTTTAAAAATGATTTTATTAATTTAAAAATCATTTAAAAGGGATATAAATGAATTAAAAATATTTGAAGTTATAATTAATGACTTTTAATATTTTGATAAATAAATACATTAATATTTAAATATTAATAGTAATTTAAAAAAATAATTTTAAATATTTTAAAAAATTATTTAAGGGTAATAATAATACTTTAAAAATATTCTAAGTTATTATAAATAACTTTAATATTTTGGCAATGGTTTCATTAATAGTTTAAATTAAATGTTAATAATAATAGAATTGTTTAATATTTAAATAATTTAATAATGATTCCGGTGTTTGAAAATTCATGATAAATTATAATAAATGTTTAAAAATTATTATAAGTCATTTAAAAATAATATGACTGATACTTACAGATATTGAACTTTAAAATAGAGTCTTAGACTCGATAATTATCCGATAAAGCTGTCGGTACACCGACATGTGTCAGAAATTGATCTGGACTTAGATAGTTTAACTGTGTTAATGTTTGTTTGTGGTCCAATGACTGATATAACTACGTGACAATGTGATTAGGTTATGTGCTGACTGCAAAATACAGTACTATATGTTATAGTATGTTGTTTTAATCGAACGAATGGTCTTATTAATGATAGGGCTTGATATAAAAGATAAAACTAAGTTGCATAACTATAAGCAGCAGACCAGACAAGTATCTAACCCTTTGTATTTACTTTATGCAATGGACATGCGTAAGATAATATCTGAACTATTCTTTTTCATTGTTCAAATATTTCAACCTTTGTATATACTTATGCAATGATTCTGTATAAGTTATTAAATTATAATTTGTTGTACAAGTTCCTTAATTTGGTTGTTGCAGATCAAGATATATATTTTGTTTGTTAATTTCCAAACATGGTTATACAAGTGTCCTCACTTGGATAATCATTATATTTTATCTCATGTTGATACATAATTATCGGTGTCCAGTATGTATACGTTGAATTAAAAGCCGTCTAAGCTATTTGATCTAGCTAGACACAAACTTAAAATTGTTGTTGAACAAGATAGAACTTTATTGATATCCAACCGAATTATTTTGGTTCGGATTCTAGACTGGTATGAATAGCCCAAATATGGGAAACTTTTATGCGCCTAAGGCGGATATGCTGGACGAAAGTATCGTCCTTGTATGTACTATTGATCAATACAGGGCATAACGGGCTGATCATCCCCGTGCCTGTAAGTTATGACGGTGTACAGATGAAGTTCTGTTTAACCTTTTCGAAAATAGAAAACAATTTTCATAGTCTGTCAACTGATCCTCATTTATAGTCAGTACGTAGTTCCAAAAATTTGAAATCGAAATGATATGTTGTTTATTATTGGTTCAGCTTACTTCACAACTGTTGATTCGTTGTAGAAGTATCATTCAAAGAACACATTTAATCCTTTCAGTTAACTATTATTGATTGCTATTACTTGTTGGGCACTAAAATGCTCATCCTTGCTTAATTTAAATGTTTTCAGCTAAATGTGAACAACCTGAAGGCTCTGCCAAGAACAAAGGGAAATGAAAGGTTACTGAATGAATTTTTATGCTATCCTATGTAATAGTTTGACTTTATGATAAGGATGATAAATATTATTATTATCAAGTAACGAATGTTTAAAGGTTTCGTACTTGGGATTGGAAAACTCTGATAATATGTAAAATAAATTTGATAATTTATATTATTGTTATTATTATTAGTATTATTTCGTTCATAGAAATGGTATCGTGAAGCACCGAGTTCGGGTTTCAAGTACCAAATTTGGGGAGGCGTCACCCAAATGACTGAAATGCAGATCCAAGTATCACCAGAACTGCTATAGTATGATGCAACACATTTGAAATTAAGCCTGGGATTATTTAGATGATCATAAATTTGGTTCAATTTGGGGGTTTGGCAAATGATGATCTGAATGAACACTTTGTTTGCTTCTTGGAAATTTGTGACACCATCAGGTATAATGGGGTGTCGGATGATGCAGTAAGGCTTCGTTTGTTCCCATTCACTTTACGGGACAAGGAGAAGAGTTGGTTACACTCTCTACTGCCGGGATCAATAACTACATGGGAAGACCTCGCTCAGAAATTTCTAGCAAAATTTCTCCCACCAGTGAAAACTGCAAAAATGAGGAATGAGATAACTATATTTTAACACCAACATGGGGAATCACTGTATGAGGCATGGGAAAGATACAAGGAATTGCTCAGAAAGTGCCCGCATCATGAATTGCCTAAGTGGTTGCAGATGAACACATTCTACAATGGGTTGAACGGAAATCTCGGGACTAGTATTGATGCAGCTTCGGGTGGAGCATTTATGGAAAAAAGTTATGAGGAGGCATATCAATTGATAGAGACAATGGAAGCTAACAACTACCAATGGCCCACGAAAATAATGACACAAGAAAAGGCAGCTGGAGTGTTAGAGTTAGATGGAGTGACGGCACTAGCAGCGCAGATTTTAGCGTCGTTTCAGCAGAGAGACCAAAAGCATAAATTAGATAAGCAATTTGTAAAATTTTTGGAAGTTTTTAAGAAACTTCAGATTAACATCCCTTTCGTAGAAGCCCTAGAGCAGATGCCAAGTTATGAAAAATTTATGAAGAGTATTCTGTCTAGGAAAAAGAAGTTGGAAGATTTCAAAACAGTGGCATTGACAGAGGAGTGTAGTGCAGTTTTACAGCGACAATTGCCACCAAAGTTGAAAGATCTGGGGAGTTTTACCATTCGGTGCACAATTGGGAACACGGTGTTCAAAGAATGTTTATGTGATTTGGGAGAAAGTGTAAACCTTATGCCATTATCAGTTTATACAGAATTAGGTCTACCCTCTCCAAAGCCTATGAACATCTCATTGCAGTTAGTGGATAGGTCAGTCACGTACCCGAGAGACATTGTGGAGGACATTTTGGTCAAGGTTGACAAATTTATATTCCACACGGATTTCATAATTTTGGATTTGAGGAAGATAAGAACACCCCAATTATCCTAGGGAGACCGTTTTTGGCTACGGGTAGGACGCTTATCGATGTACAAAAAGGTGAACTAACTATGAGGGTCTAAGATCAAGAAGTAAAGTTCAACGTTTTCAAGGCCATGAAATTCCCTACGGATGAAGAGGAGTGTTTCAAGATGGATATCATTGATCAGATAATTAGCAAAGACATGGGTAAAAGTTTGTCTATCAATCGATTGGAAACGACATTATTGGGAGATAGAGATTTAGATGATCAGGAGTTTGTGGATTACTTGCAGATGCTAGACTCCCTGCCACGAGTTAGCAGATTTAAAGCACCATTTGAACCATTATTCACGGAGGAAAGAGCCATAACAAGGATGAAACCATCATTGGAGGAGCCACCTGCTCTTAAGCTAAAGCCATTCCCTAAGCACCTCAGGTATGCACATTTAGGCAATTCTAATACTTTACTTGTTGTTATTTTTGTTGCGCGTAATGAATTGTAGGAAAGTAAGTTGCTAAGAGTGCTTAGAGAACATAAATCGGCTATAGGATGGATGATTGCAGATATCAAAGGAATCAGCCCATCCTTTTCCATGCAGAAAATTCTAATGGAAGAGGAAGCAAACCCAACAGTGGAGCAACAGAGACGGCCCAACCCTATTATGAAGGAAGTTGTGAAGAAAGAAATATTGAAATGGTTGGACACATGTATCATATACCCAATTTTTGACAGTAAGTGGGTCAGTCTGGTTCAATGTGTGCCAAAAAAAGGAGGAATGATCGTTGTACAAGATGATGACAATGAGCTAATTCTGACGATGACAGTGACTAGTTGGAGGGTTTGCATAGATTACATGAAGTTGAATAAGGCGACCTGTGACGACCCGAGAATTTAGAAAATTATTTAAATCTTAATTATAGAATTAAAGGTTAAATAATAAACCTAGACAGAAAATAAGTGAATGGATTTGAGTTTTCTAGTAAGGAATTTTGTGAATTTAAAATTTCTTGTGGTGAATTATTCAGGATTAAGCATATACGAGAATATGTTCTGTTTATATGGTATTATATTTGTACAGAATGTGGTTAAGGGTCAAGGGTTGACCAGATAAATTTTATCAGTGTTCAAACCCTATGTATATATTGAGAACGTCCACGTTCAGTTAGAAAATTCTTATAACTTATAAGAAACCCTAGAAATCGGTTCTGGAAACCCTAATTGACTATTTGGGAAACCCTAATTGTTCCGTGTGAAACCCTAATGGACCTAATTGCTAAATTAGCAATTTTAATTAGGAATTATTAATCCTAATTATCAAGATTGATTTATGATTGGGAAATTAGAATATAATTAGAAATCCTAATTATAATTTAGAGATATTAATTTCTATTCAGAAAACCTAAATTAAAAATATTAGAAAATTTATTTTTGGAAACCTTAGGTTTTAACCCTAAGGGTTAAACCTTAAGGGTCAAAACCCTAAGGGTTTGCATAATTTACTTAAATTCCCTTAATAATGGAAGCTAAATGACTAAATTAACCTTTGTGCATTATTGGAGAGAAGTATGTGAATCTTGCCATGATCTTGTGTGGATGACTAACCCTAGCTGTGACACCCCCAAATCCAGGTACTTCATTCCCATAGGATTTGGTGTTGTCACAGGTTGGTATCAGAGCTTTAGGTTATGAAACTTAGATGGGGGAAAAGCCTTAGGAAGTAACCTTCGAGAAGATAGTGATGATAAACTCTTATCGAGTTTTAAGGAAGAAGTAATAAAGCACTTATGTGCTTATGTGATTACAACTTATGTGCTCGTTAGTGTCGAGTAGTAATTAGTAATTAAAACTTCAACTTTGGTTGACAAGATGTCTAATATAGGAGGAACCAGTCAAGCTAGGGAGGAGGAGCCTCAAGATATTCAGGTAGTTTGGGAACAATTACTGCCACGGGAAACAGTTCAGTTGGTCACAGTAGTTGAGCAGGAGAGAGTACCTGATGAGGATGATGAGATAGAGACAGACGATGAGTAGGATCCCACGGAGCTTCCACAGTCGGATGAAGAGGATGAGGAGGAAAGGATTCCACTTAACTCGATAGCTGGCCGTATATACGATGAAGTGCATGACCGCAACGTGGAACTTCAAGATACAGTCGAGGAATTACAAGAGATAGTAGCTGAACTATAGACCTTTATGGCACAGAAGGACGACGAGATCCAGGATCGAGAAGAACGATTGAACAATGTTGAAGAGAAGTTGGTTCACACTGAAGAAGAGAACGACCAAATAAGAGCTGAGATTTTAGAGTTGAAGAGCAAGTTGAGAGAAGAGTGCAAAAAGGGCAAGAGCCGAAGACGCGTATGAGGAAGCTGATCAATGGGCCGAAATAGCAGAGGGAGACACACAAGCAAAAAGAATAAAGATGCAGGAAATAGATAACGTATTCAACATCGCAGTCAATCAAGCTCAGGATCGGGTCATGGGTTACCCAATTCAGTTCGAGACGCTACCCTTGTACATACTAGATCGTCGAACCATGTTCCGAATTATGGAAGAAGAACGTCATAAGGCTTTGCAGTATCTTAATAGGACAACTTATGAAGTGAACTTGATTTATGATTTATGTTATGATAATTATTATGTAAATCCCAAGTGTTATGCAATTTATGGGATATGATGATGATGTCCTGAAACTTTAGTAGTTCAGGAAAATAATGTAAATAGCAGTGATGCTATGAATATGATGTTTTTTAAAGAATTAAGTTTGAATAAAAGTTATTATCTTCTTTTATCCATAGTGTTATGTGTTATGTGGTGATTACTTTTATGGGGGCAAGTTAATTAGAAATTACTTGAAAGAGTTTAGTAATAATCTAATGAGTGTATTTTTAACAGAAAATGCCTCCAAGACGTCAACCACCCCGTCAGATAACCGCTGGAGGAACCAACAACGATAATGCTGAAGCTAACTCCGTTCAGCAGTTGGTGACATTACTGACAGGTGCACTACAAAATCAACCGCAGAATCAACCTCAGAACCAAGGTGCTCCGTTTAAGGACTTCAAGGCGGTTGGACCACCAGAATTCCGTGGATCCATGAATCCAAATAAGCACAAACTTGGATTATGGAAATCGAGAAGGTTTTTGATGTGGCTAGGGTAGAGGAGAATCAGAAGACTGCTTTTGCAACGTTTATGTTGAAAGAGGAGGCTAGTTATTGGTGGCAGGCCAACAAAACTCAGGAAGGACCAGGAGTAATGACCTGGGATAGGTTTAAGGAGCTGTTCTTCGAGACTTATTTCCCAGAGAGTTTGAAGAGTCAGCTAGAGGTTCAGTTTTTGGAGTTGAAGCAAGGAACAATGTTGGTGACGGAGTATGCCGCAAAGTTCAACGAGTTAGCTAGGTTTGTGCCATATCAGGTCAGCACAAATGAGCGCAAGGCGAAGAGGTTTGAGTAGGGACTGAAACCCTGGTTGTACAGTAGGGTTTACCTGTTCTAATTGAAGACATTTCCAGCAGTGATAGAGAAGGCGATTCTCGCTGAAAGTGGAGGTGAGGCGGTAACAAAGCATAATCAAGAGAAGAGAAAGAAGAAAATTGAAGGTGAAGCTTAGAGTGGTGGTAATGGTAGTAATGGCAATAACCTGAAGAGGAAGTGGAATGGGAATGGAGGAGCTGGAAATCAGCAAAGAAACCAACAAAATAAGAAGTTCAAAGCATGTGCTACGTACGGAAAGTTTCATAAGGGAGTATGTTTGCTGGGGAAACGTGTATGCTTCAATTATGGCCAGGAGGGTCACATCGCCCCAAATTGCACTCAAGCTAAGAAGAATGTGTGCTTCACGTGCGGAACTAAGGATCACTTTGCTCGAGAATGCCCTAAAAAGAGATCTGGTGAGACAAATGGGAGCAAGGGAAATGCTAGTAGAGGTGCGTTGGCTATTGCTGGACCAACAACAACAAATAAGCCCACAGCCAGAACTTTCAACATGACTGTGCAAGATGTTGTGCAATCAAAGGATGTGGTGTCAGGTATTATCCTGATCAATGATATTGATGCTTATGTATTATTTGATTCGGGTGCTACTTGCTCATTTATATCTGATGAATTTGCTATGAGATTAGGATTGCCTAGTGAAGAATTGAATTTCCCTTTAAACATAGAAATTGCGAATAAGGAAGTAGTTCCTGTTAGGTTCGTATACAAGAACTGTAGGGTGAACATTAAGGGAAATATTTGTATGGTAGATTTAATGTCGATTAGGCTTGGAGAGTTTGATGTTATTTTGGGAATGGACTGGTTGTTCAATTATGGAGCAATAATTGATTTCCAAAAGAAATGTGTAAACCTTATGACTCCGTCAAAGGTAGTATTCAATGGTAGCAAATCGCCTAGACAAATGAGATGTCTAGAGATTATGTAGGCCAAAAAGTTGTTAAGTCAGGGCTTTGTAGGTTATTTAGCTTAAATAGTCGATACTCAAAAGAAGGGTGCGAAACTAGAAGAAATACCAGTGGTTAGGGAATTTGTGGACGTGTTTCCAGAAGATTTACCAGGACTTCCGCCTGATAGAGAAATTGAGTTCGTGATCGACTTAGCACCAGGAACCTCTCCAATATCGAAAGCCCCGTACAGAATAGCTCCGGTGGAGATGAAAGAACTGATGGTACAACTACAGGAGTTGTTGGACAAGAAATACATTCAGCCGAGTGTGTCACTGTGGGGAGCACCGGTGTTATTCGTAAAGAAGAAGGATGGGTCAATGCGTCTTTACATTAATTATAGAGAGTTAAACAAAGTCACTATTAAGAATAAATATCCATTGCCGAGAATAGATGACTTGTTTGATCAATTGAAGGGTGCTAGATATTTCTCGAAAATAGATTTGAGAAGTGGGTATCATCAACTGAAGGTAAGAAAGGAGGATGTACTGGAGACGGCATTCCAAACTCGGTATGAACATTACGAATTTTTGGTGATGTCTTTTAGTTTGACAAACGCCCCTGCAGCGTTCATGGATTTGATGAACAAGGTGTGTAAACCATTTTTGGACAAGTTTGTGGTGGTGTTTATCGACGATATTCTGGTGTACTCTAAAACTCAAGAGGAACATGTGGAACATTTACATCTAACACTGGAGACGCTAAGAAAAGAAAAGTTGTATGTGAAATTCTCTAAATATGAATTTTGGCTGGAACGTGTACAATTTCTTGGGCACGTAATTGACAAGGATGGAATTTTAGTGGATCCATCAAAGGTTGAAGCTGTGATAAATTGGGAACAACTGAGAACTCCATCAGAAGTGAGAAGTTTCTAGGGATTAGCATGGTATTACAGACGGTTTATCCAGGATTTCTCCAAGATTGCCACTCCGTTGACAAATTTAACGAGGAAATCTGTAAAATTTGTTGGACAAAGAAGTGTGAAGAAAGTTTCCTGGAATTGAAAAAGAAGCTAAGTATGGCACCTGTGTTGTCGTTACCGGATAATACAGGAAATTTTGTGGTGTACAGTGATGCCTCACACAAAGGTTTAGGATGTATCCTTATGAAAAACGGTAAAGTCATTGCGTATGCATCAAGATAATTGAAAGATTAGGAAAAAGGGTATCCGACTCATGATTTAGAGTTGGCGGCGGTTGTGTTTGCTCTGAAGATATGGAGACACTATCTCTACGGAGAGAAATGTGAGATCTACACAGACCATAAGAGTCTGAAGTACATTTTTACTCAGAAAGACCTGAACATGCATCAAAGGAGATGGATGGAATTGATAAAGGATTACACTTGTGAGATCTTTTATCATCCAGGCAAAGCAAATGTGGTTGCAGATGCCTTGAGTAGGAAAGGCAGAGAGAAGTTGATGTTGTTAACTGATAAGGAGGAGCTTATTACAGCAATGTCAAGGTTAGAGTTGGAAATCAAATTTCCAAAAGAATCCAATAAGAAATTGTACAAGAAGGAAGCCAGTTAAACTTTGGTGGACAAAGTGAAGAACGCTCAAGTGCAGGATGAGGAATGCAGAAAAATAAGAGAAAGTGTGGTCGAGGGAAAAGAAGTGAAATACAAGGTTGATCATCGATGGAATCTTTGAGATTCGAGGGACGAATCTGGGTTCCAATTGCATACCGAGAATCTGACAGAAGTGTCGAACTCCACTCGTCTTTGGGATGAAGTCGAAGAACGTCAACTATTAGGACCAGAACTGGTACAAAAAACTGCTGAGGTTGTCAAACTCATCAGAACAAGAATGATAGCTGCTCAAGATAGACAAAAGAAATATGCTGATCAACACAGACAAGATCGTGTATTTGACAAAGGAGATTTCGTATTCCTAAAGGTTTCTCCTTGGAAGGGAAAAATTCGATTTGGTAAGAAGGGGAAACTAAGTCCTAGATTTGTTGGACCCTTCGAAGTGCTGCGAAAGGTTGGAGAGGTTTCTTACGAGGTAGCTCTACCTCCAAAATTGCAAAACATTCATAATGTTTTTCACGTTTCGGTGTTACGACCATATAAACCTGATTACAAGCACGTGATCGAGTACGAACCATTGCACTTTGAGAAAGACTTGTCCTATGAAGAGTTTCTCATCCAGATAGTCGACAGGAAAGAACAAGTGCTCAGAAATAAAGTGATACCTTCTGTGAAGGTAATTTGGAGGAACCACAATGTCGAAGAGGCCACGTGGGAACTCGAAGCTGAAATGATAAAAAATTACCCTGAGTTATTTGTTTAATCTATGTCTTCGATTACAGGGATGAATCTTTGTAAGTAGGGGAGAATGTGACTAATGAATTGTTTGAATTGTGATTCTGGGGACAGAATCCTTGTAAGGAGGGAATGATGTAACATTCCAAAATTTTTAATTATTATATTAAATATTTATTGAATTATATAAGTATTTAATGGATGTGGTTATTGTTAATTGAATAATTGTTCAAATTTGATTCAATTTGGTTAGCTATTTGTTAAGTAAATAATTAAGGAAATTAATTTTTTTATGCTAATTTAATTTAATTATTAAGTTAGAGAGTTTGATTAATTGAGTTATTATTCTTTTATTTGAAATTGTAAATTAAAAGGATGTGTTATTTGATTAAATAAAGTAATAATTATATAGAAAATTATAATTTTGTTGTATTGAGTTGTGTTAAAGTGATGTAATAAATTGTTTTTAGAATTAATTTAATTGAATTTAAAGTGTGACAAATAACCTTGTTATAAAGGATTTACTAAATAATTAAGGGAGTTTAATTCAGTTTTATCAAACAAGGCCTAAGGTCTATTAAGTCTTTAATATAATTGTGTTTTACCAAACAAGGTGTAAGGAATAATGGGTTTTTTCGTTAGTAACCAAACAAGCCTTATGGCTTTTGATTTCAAAAATTTTAACTGACATCAGTTATGTGTTTTATATTTATATTATATAATCAATATATATATTATATTCTATATACGTTATTTGTTAATACGTAAGATAGAGGAGAGAGGTTAGAAAGAAGAAAAGAAAACTCAGAGAAAAAGAAGAGAAGAGAGAAAGAAAGGCTAGAGATTGGAGAAGGAGAAGCTTGAGAATAGAAAGGAATAGTCATATCATCTTCTTCAAGGTATTCTCCTATTTCTTTTAGATTTAAAAGTTTTAGCTTTCTCCTATTTCGCTGTAAAATTCTTGTGATAGGATAATTGCTGATTTTATGTGTATTCATGTGATAAACTAGTGTTATAAGGTTATTTTCATAAGATATATATGATTATAATCAATGAATTGATGATATGTATGTAATTTGTGAAGAAAATATTTTTACAGAGATTTTTTGTGAATATATATTGTTCAGCTGAAAGTAGAAATTGAGGGTTAATTAGTTGTTTAGTTGATAAATTGATCATTTATTTTGATAGAGTATGTATAATTATTGATAAAGATACTTTGAATTAATGGTTTTGGTTGAAAAACAAAATTTACAGTGTTGATTTTCATTGAAATATCAAAAAGTGAGTTTTTATCAAAAATAGTGAAATTGAATGTGCTAAATTTGTTGTTTATGTTGTTGTATGGATAGAATAATGTTAGGAATTCTTGAATTTTGTTTACATAAAGTTTTTGTATGAAATATATGCTATTTAGTCTGTTAAAAACGAGCTTGTAGGCCAAAATTGGCTTTTTCCTGCCTGTATTGCGCTGTCAAGTAAATCGAAGCTAGCTAGATTTAAGCGTCATAATGACCCAACAAGATGTTAGTTTCGTGTCTTATATTGCGGCCTATGCCATCAAGGATCTTGATTTATACCTTCGTTCATGTCATAGCATACCATGCTCACGCCCGCAGTGATGACCTACATGTAAAACTCAGCCATGCATGAAGTTAGCGTAATAGTCTGACAAGATACTTTTTTGTACACGAAATTTTAAGAAAAGTTATGTGATGATAGTAGATCACTAAATATTGATTTTAGTATATCTATACTATGTATAAGTATGTTATTAACAATTAACTTGTGTTATAACTCGATTATGTGATTAAAAATCCAATTTTTAAATGATGAACGTACTTAGTTATGTTTGTAAGATGGTAATGACTAATTATGTCATGATGACATATGTTTATAGGATATTGTGATTCGTATTGATTTGGTTTAGCCTACGAGCAAGGCAAGTTCTCTAACTCTACTTTTAAAATTGTGCAAGCGCTTAAATTATTCTTTGAGCAAGTGTTCTAATCCATTATCTTGATTGAATCAATTATTGTTTCCAATATAATAATGCAAGATTTCTAATTTTTTATCTTTTTGAAATATTTATTGTTTCAATTCGATTACCTTAAGAATGATGCAAGCTTTCTAAACTTTGGTTTAATGTTGACAAGTTATTCTTGTATTAAACTTGTTGTTTATCATGCACAACTATTTATATTAATGTTGAGCAATTTCATCGTTAAAACTGTTATGCATGCTTAGTACTCAATTCTAATTAACCTTGACTTAATATTGTTCAAGCAAGGCATGTTATAGTTATTCAAAGTATATGCTATTAGATTATTCCTAAAGCATGATTTTGGTTTACCATGTTGATTCAATTACAATTATTCTGTAATATAATGTTATTAATTGAACTAGTCCTCTAGTTGATGATCGTTGAACTTCAAATTACCCTTGAAAGCTTATCCAAACCAAACTCTCTTTGGTGCGGACTTGTACTCCAAATACTGAGATGAACAACCCTATTATTATTAGGGGATAACTTACGCATAGCGTTAAATGTTTGTGCACAATACATGGTACGAAGGGCTGATCCCCCTAAGTACGAGGAGTCCTTATAGTCTTTTGACTGTTAAAGTTGGAGTTTAAAGATTACTCGCAACTGTGGACATAGTTCATGGTCTTATGACCCTTAGTTATAGTTATTCTACATTTTGGATTTTAGTTTCTGATTATTGATGATAGAGTACTATTCATTGTTGATGAGCCTATTATTGGCAGTTATTATTACTATACTCCTGTTGATTTCATATTGTATCTAGTGAGCAATTGTTTTACTCACTCTTGCATATTTTAAAACTCATTGCAGCTAAAGAAGAGAAGGTAGATGAACCTTCGTCTAGCAAATGAAAGGGAAAAATGTGCAAATGATGAAGACTTGTAATTTTTACTTTAGACTTTTATTATGATGATCTTAGACTTGGTTTTAATAATGTTTATTTAATTTCCGCATTTGAATGATTGTATTTAAAGGTTAGATAACCTGGGAGATTTTGTTATGTAACCCTTTAATGGGAAAGGTTTTATTTATCTAGTTTTATTGTGATTGGGTAGTTAGATATGAATGTTTGATTAAGTGAACACAAAATCCTGTGGGAATGAAGTACTTGGAATGAAGTACCTGGATTTGGGGGTGTCACACTAGCCTTAGCCTAGCTATGTATTAAATACCAGCCCCTCATATCAGCCATTTTCAATTGCATCCAATTTTATAAATAATTGAAGAGAGAAAAAGAGCCACTTTAGTTTTCATTTCTCGCAAGGCTTTCTCTCTCTAAAATTCGAGAATGGGGAGTGTGAGGGAGTGTGAGAGAGTGAGGAGATAAGCCATGATCCTATCTTAACTCTCAAAGATCAGATTATCAAGGATCAGTTCAAGAACCAAAGCCTAATAGTAGTAAAAACCCTTAATCTTAGAAATCATATGATCATATGTTATATGTTATAATTTGTTGGTTAAAGTTTTGTATTAGAGTGTCTTTTAGTGATCTAGGTTGATAGATCATAGATCTATAACACTTAGATGCACGAAAATATCATTTTTAGAAATCTGGAAAACTGGAAATTTTTGGTATGACAGCCATATGTCAAGGCTCATAGATCTTTATGTGTTAAGTGATAGTGGTGTTTTATGTTATCAATTTGTTCTTTATTGTTAGGTCTTTGATCTGAGACTTGAATCAAGCTGTGATCATGAGTATATTGCAATATATGATCAGTAAAAAGGCATTGAACAATCACAAAACTACTTTCTGGGCAGCCCAGAAATTTCAAGAATTTCTGACAGTGATATTCATGACCCTAGATCTTGCTGTACATATAAAGAGTTTGGTCAAGTTATTGTTTTGTTGTTGTAACCTGACATGAGAAATTCACATCTATGCTTTTATATTACTTAGAACATGACCAGAATGGCAATTAATCACGGTAAAACCTACGTTAACCAATCTACCTGAAGAACAACTCTTGGTAACCCAGATTTTTCCTAGATTCGCTTTGACAACATATTCATGAACCCAGATCTGGCTTGTGTTTGATGATTTGATGGTGTTAATATATCTATGTTGTAATATGTTCTAGGGACTACAGATTAGTTCCTTTATTTCACTTAAACAACAAACATGATTCATTTAATGAACGGTCAAAGTTGACTGTTCAGTCACGAAATACTTTTATGATAAACCCAAATCTTCATCAACCAAACTTTCTAACAAGGTTTGACCAGCCTTGATCCGTCACATATGATGTTTTAATGTTAATCTAGTGTTATATTATTATACCTTGTCATGAAAACTACCTTTTTGAACCACTAGAACACACCAACCGAGCCCAGAACTCAAGATTCAAGGCTTGCAATATAGGTACCTTAACTGTTCTTCATTTCTGGGAAACCCAGAAATGGAAGAACAGTCCTGACATGATTTCTTATGGCCAATAACTTTTTTATATGTTATAACTTGGTCATGATATTAGTTTATTGTTGTAGTATTACAATTATACTACAACCCTAACCCATCAGACTGACCAGAAACCTTGTGATCAATAATTTAGACTTGGTCAAATCTCCTACCTCGAAAACTGTCAGGATTTATGGGTTTGGGCTGATGAACACCAAGAACACCTATAGTGGCCAGATTACGTGCCATTATAGGGGGCCCTTTTAGCGATAGTTTATTTAAGAAATTAATTATTTTAATTAATAAATAGATAAATGGTTTTAATTATTAAAAATACATAATAAATTATGAAAAATTATTTTAAAGCACGAAAATTAGTTTTAATTATTTAGAATATATTTCATCAATATTTAATATTTTTGAATATAAATGGTATCTAATTTATTTAATTACAATATTAATTAAATTATTTAAAAATAATTTTAATACTATAAAAAATCATGAAAAATTATATTATGGTATAAGAAAATATTTGAAGTTATTTTAATAACTTTTGATATTTTGTGATGAAATTCATTGATAAATAAATATTAATGGTAATTAGTTTATTTAATAAATATATTAAATAAATTATGGAAAATGGATTTAATGATTTAAAATCATATAAAAATGATTTAAGTGTTTATAAAATATAAATTTTGATATTTTGTCATGAAAATATTAATATTTTAATAATAAAAGCAATTATCGAATAATGGATTTAAGTGTTTAAAAATCATATAAATATTGTGATATGATTTTCATTAATATTTAATATTAAATAAATATTAATGATAAGGGAATATTGTGGTATTTATATTATATAAATACAATTTTAATGATTGAAAATTTATGATAAATGATATTAACTATCTGAAAATTATTTTAATTCTTTGAAAATTATTTTGACTGATAATATGATTATCTAAGATATTTGTTAAGTATTTAGACAGAGTTTAATTGAACTTAAACTCGATAATTGTCCGACTAGACCGTCGAGATGTTAGAATTTTGTCGGATTCAACTTGTACTTAAATAGTCTGACTTGATGGTTTTGTGTGTTGTATAGACTGATAGGGTTATGTGCTGTGTGTTTAGGTTATTCTATGTATATATATATATATATATATATATATATATATATATAATAGTGCTATATTGTGATTATATTATTCTAATATTAGAGATATATATTACTAATATTATGTCTTTGGATAAAGCAATATAGAATGCGTAACGGTAATCAACGGTTCAGGCAAGTTTTACTTAACTCTACTAAGAGTTGTTTCATTCATATATGCTTATGGTTAATTATTGTTGATTGCCATTGTAGAATTGTACTCTGTACATATTGCATGTATAAGTCAGGTATGAAAGGCTGATCACCTTCATTACCAGTTAGTCCAGATATAGTTGTTCATGTTCAATACTTGTTTAGTCAAAATTTTGTTCGTGCTAATTCACAACTATATTGATGAATTATAGCCAGCTTATTATTCAGAATCTTTCAATCATGATATATCTTAATAAATTTAAACTTGTTGGGCAACTTTCATGCTCACCCTTGCTATATCATGAAGCTAAGTTGTAATAGTATAGTTTGACAAATATGTTATATGTTAGATAGTTTATGATTTGTGTATAAGTTAAGGTTACTCGAACTTGGGGAAAAGTGTGTATGTTTATTGTATAAATAATTTATGTTTATATCTTCCGCAAATAGTTATTGATTTAGCATACCAGATCCGTGGTGATTTGGGACCCAGATTTGGGGATGCTACAGTTGGTATCAAAGTTGTTGGTTATAAACCTAGGGTAGTGATACCTTAGTCTAATAACCGTAGTGATTAGGACAAGTACTAACTCAAATAGAGTTAGTGTGTCGGTATGATTCAAAGACGAATCTCGGCGAGTTATAAGATACAGAGTTTCCTAACTCTGATAATAAAAGTGAACAGTAGTGGTGAATAGATAGAGTCTAAAAGACTAAAGGTACAGGGATAGGAGATCGTCAAACAAAATGATCATAGTATAGAAATGAATCATAATATATAAGATGAGATCACCCTGTGATCTGATATGAATCAAGCAAATGATTGACAAGTTTACTGGCAGAGGATTGCTGTGTGTGTCGATTATACTATGAATGGGCATGCATTTAGGGAAAGGATTATGAATATGAGTTGAATGAAACTTCATTATTGAGAAGGGAGTTAGTATTAGGTGGGGATTTCAATTAAGGATTCATGTTAGCAGCTAAGTTGTATGATTCTTCGTATGGGAGTTGAATTGTACTTGGTGTAACAACCACTTAGTTTCAGGCACTGATACTCATTAAAATATTTGTGTTGCGCTATTTGCTATATGCAGGTTGAGAGGGTGATTCATTTCTCAGGTGTATAACAGATAGATAGGTTCTAAGTAGAGAATATCAGGTTAAGTACGAGTTCTTAAAACTCATGCTTATGGTACGTTCGTGACTCATGATCATATGAAATGTTTATGAACCCCTCAGCGAATGGACGCGAAAGGTCTGACTAGGAAAAGTTCTTAAACTCATATGATTGTGGCAAGTTCCTGAACTCATAAGTGTTGTAAGTTTGACGAATTGGGAATAATGATGTGTGAATGGAGTATTGAGGATAGTAGGAATAAATAGACTGTTTAAGCAAATGATTATTAGTGGAAATATAAGTTTTTCGAAACTCCTAGCTATGCTAGACTTCGAAATTTTGACATCAAGCGAAATACGCACTATGTGTTTTTTTTAAAAAAAATATGTAGACTCGTAATCATTTTTGAAATGGTTTAAAGTATAGTCTATGCTACTTATTTCAGATAGACGCAAATGATTTGAAATATCAAAATATATTTTATTTATCACTTATGTACCATATAACCTGGTGCAGAGATGATAAAAAGTTTATAGAGTTGTAAATACAGGAATACTTAGTGTGGATTCGATCTAAAAATTATTGTTCCACTATTGTAATGTGTTATGACAAAGTCTGTGACAACCCGAGAATTTAGACAATTTATGAAAATCATAATTGATTGATTTAAGGTTCAATATTAGGACCTAGACAGGAAATAAGTGTATTGGAATTGGCAGTTATGTAATGAAATTCCAAGAATTTCAAAAGTTTTGAACAAAACTTGAATTATGTGATAGACTATAAGTGATAGTCTAGTAATGAGGTATAAGATTATGGTAGATTTATAATTCTTTTGAAGAATTATCAGGGATAAGTATCGAAGTGAATACTAGTTGGTATATTTGATTATATATGTGAACCATAATGATTTAAGATCAAGGATTGATTAGATAAGTTATAACTTTAGCAAATCCTAAAGTTATGTTAATCATATGTTTATTAAGTTAGAAAAATCTAACGAACTGTTAGAAACACTAACGATACGTTCAGAAACTTTTTGTCATTTGGCAGATTTGGAGTCCTTCACCAAAACTTAAATAAAACGAAATCTGTAACTCCGATTAATGATCCGTCAATTTTGTTGGATTCGTGTCTTTCCGAACTATAGTTTTCATATATCACAATCCATATTTGGATATGTTTAGCTCCCGGAATTTAGCCCGGAAGTGACTGCTCCAAAACTGTCCAATACCTTTAATTCTTATCCAACCCAATTCATTTGATTTTTGACAACTTAAAGTTGTGATCTTGAGGTTTAAAACCTTAAGATCTATGTATATATAAGTGTTTCTTGTTTGGATCTACCCATATGGGTGTTAAATTGGTTGGAATCAAAGGTATAAAATTTCCTAAATTCAAAACTCTAGTTAGTTTATGTGTTTTGTGATGGTTGTTGTAGACCAAGTGTTGAACTTATGATCCATATGAGGGAAGATCTACATGATATATGATATTTTATGGTTAGATCTTGCCATTTTTAGGGTTGATAAGCTTGAACAAAGAAGATGAACCAAAACAGTTTTTTTGTTTTAAATGAATTAGTGGACTGCTGCTCTAAACAGAAAATTTCGGATTTGTTAGGGTGCTCTAAAAATTCTGGACTTGTGATATGTTATAGTAGACTCAATAAGCTTTCCATAGACTCTGAAACGGACTAAATCCGATATCAGAGGAGCAAGTTATGGGATTTTTACCAAACTACACAAAGTTAAGAAAACTGTGAAAAGGACAGTTTTGGAGCAGTCACTTCCGGGCTAAATTCCGGGAGCTAAACATATCCAAATATGGATTGTGATATATGAAAACTATAGTTCGGAAAGACACGAATCCAAAAAAATTGACGGATCATTAATCGGAGTTACAGATTTCGTTTTATTTAAGTTTTTGTGAAGGACTCCAAATCTGCCAAATGACAAAAAGTTTCTGCCCAAAATTTTCCGGGGACTGTTTCGGACATTTATTTAATGAGAAAAATTCCAGACTTTTGGGAATTGAAAATATATGGTATTATGTAGCTCGTGTCCAAAAATGAGCTGATTCCGAGTTAAAACGACCAAGTTATGACCATTACAATTTTTGTGATTTTTCGACGAAATCGCTATAAAATCGAGTTTCTACAACTCCGATTGCACGAAATTTAAAATGGAGTATCACGTTAACATATATAAGGTTATGCCAAGAGATGGGTATTACTGGAGTTAAGCACGAGGTAGCTAATTTCTTAAGCTACGCACTAAAATTAATTAAGGAAAAATAGGTTTAATGTTTTTAAAATCATATAAAAATGATTTTAAGTGTTATAAAAATATTTTAAGTTATAAAATATAACTTTTGATATTTTGGCATGAAAATATTAATATTAATTATCGGATAATGGATTTAAGTGTTTAAAAATCAAATAATTATGATTTTAACGTATTAAAAATATTTTGAAATATTATAATTACATTATAATATTATGTAAGGATTTTCATTAATATTTTATATTAAATGAATATTAATGATTAAGGAATTATGTGGTATTTAATTCATTTAAATACGGTTTTTATGATTGGAAAATCATGATAAATGGTAATAATTATCCAAAATTATTACGAGCCTAGGAAAAATGTTTTTGATGATAAGAAATTATCTCGAGATAATTGTTAAGTGTTCAGAAGAGTTTAAGCGAACTTAAACTCGAGTATTGTCCGACTAGACTGCTTGGATGATAGAACTGTATCGATTTTAAGTCGATTTGAAATAGTTTGACCTGATGCTAAGTCTTATGTGATGTATAGACTTATAGGGTTATGTGTTATGTGTTTAGGTTATTCTGTGTATTTAAATATAACAGAATTATACTGTGATTCTAATATTGGAGATCTATATTATTAATATTAGGTCTTCGGGTAAAGCGTTATAAATTGCGTTGCGGTAATCAACGGTTCAGGCAAGTTTGTTTTTACTTAACTCTACTAAGAGTGTTTTATTCAAGCTTATGGTTAAATCATTGATGATTGCCATGAAAATTGTACACTGTACATCTTGCATGTATAAGTCAGGTATGAAAGACTGATCACCTTCATTACCAGTTGATTCAGAAATGTTTGTTCATGTTTAAAACTTGTTCAGTCAAAAGTTTGTTCCTGCTAGTTCTCAATTATATTGATGAATTATAGCCAGCTTATTATTCATACTCTTCAATCATGATATATCCTTATATTGTTGTATTTAAACTTGTTGGGCAACTTTCATGCTCACCCTTGCTATATCATGATAAAACATTGCAGATAAGGCGAATGCGTTCGGATACAGGAAAAGGTTAATGCTAAGTACAGCTTGGGATAAATTGTGCGGCTAGTTTGTAATTGTATAGGCATAATATGTTATCTGTTAGATAGCTTATGAAATGTGTATAAGTTAAAGGTTACTCGACCTTGGGGAATAGTGTGTAATGTAATGTATAAACAATTTATGTTTATATTTTTCGCAAACAGTTATAGAATGATTAGCAAACCGAATCCGCGGCGATTTGGGGCTCGGATTCGGGGGACGCTACAAAGTCAGACAATGATGACATCCTCAAACAGACTGTTAATACAGTACAACATCATGACGTCATTCTCGAAAATGTTTTCAAAATTTTAATTTGCCAATGGGGTTTGGCTACACTTAAATAATTCTATTGAATTGAATTATTGATACGAGTCTACGCTATTCGATTAAGCTAGACTAAAGTTTATGAAAACTCTAAGTGTTCATTGCAAGAAATTTCCCGAACCAAATTGTTTTGGTACGGAATTCTATAATAAGACTGAGGTAAAATTTTGTGTCTATGACAATGATGAGAAACAGATCAACCCAGTAGTACTTGGCCAGTACAGGGCATATCGGGCTAATTTCCCTCTATGTCTGAAAGTTATGACGGTTTGCGGATGAATTTCCATAAAACCTTTGCAAAAATGACAGACAAATAGTTTATGTAACTCCTCAGCACAATTTTAAAATATTACTCTTGTGAGTGGTGTATTGGGTAGCATGTGATGATATGTATGAATGGTGTAAGTTGTATGGTATACGGTGTAAGTTGAATTTCGAGGAAGAAATTCTTTGAAGAAGGGGTGAATGTGACGACCCGTGAATTTAGAAAATTATTTAAATCTTAATTATAGAATTAAAGGTTAAATAATAAACCTAGACAGAAAATAAGTGAATGGATTTGAGTTTTCTGGTAAGGAATTTTGTGAATTTAAAATTTCTTGTGGTGAATTATTCAAGATTAAGGATATACGAGAATATGTTCTGTTTATATGGTATTATATTTGTACAGAATGTGGTTAAGGGTCAAGGGTTGACCAGATAAATTTTATCAGTGTCCAAACCCTATGTATATATTTAGAGCATCCACGTTCAGTTAGAAAATTCTTACAACTTATAAGAAACCCTAGAAATCGGTTCTAGAAACCCTAATTGACTATTTGGGAAACCTAACTTTAAGGTTTAAAACCCTAATCGTTCCGTTTGAAACCCTAATGGACCTAATTGCTAAATTAACAATTTAATTAGGAATTATTAATCCTAATTATCAAGATTGATTTATGATTAGGAAATTAGAATATAATTAGAAATCCTAATTATAATTTAGAGATATTAATTTTCTATTTAGAAAACCTAAATTGAAAATATTAGAAAATTTATTTTTGGAAACCTTAGGTTTTAACCCTAAAGGTTTGAACAATTTACTTAAATGCCCTTAATAATGGAAGCTAAATGACTAAATTAACCTTTGTGCATTATTGGAGAGAAGTATGTGAATCATGCCATGATCTTGTGTGGATGACTAACCCTAGCCCTAGCCTAGCTATGTATCAAGTACCAGCCCCTCATATAAGCCATTTTCAATTGCATCCAATTTTATAAATAATTGAAGAGAGAGAAAGAGCCACTTTAGTTTTCATTTCTCCCAAGGCTTTCTCTATCTAAATTTCGAGAATGGGAGTGTGAGAGAGTGAGAAGATAAGCCATAATCCTATCTTAACTCTCAAAGATCAGATTATCAAGGATCAGTTCAAGAATCAAAGCCTAATAGTGGTAAAAACCCTTAATCTTAGAAATCCTATGATCCTATGTTATATGTTATAATTTGTTGGTTAAAGTTGTGTATTAGAGTGTCTTTTAGTGATCTAGGTTGATAGATTATAGATCTATAACACTTAGATGCACGAAAATAGCATTTTTAGAAATCTGGAAAACTGGAAATTTTTGGTCTGACAGCCATATATCAGGGCTCATAGATCTTTATGTGTTAAGTGATAGTGGTGTTTTATGTTATGAATCTGTTCTTTGCTGTTAGGTCTTTGATCTGAGACTTGAATCAAGCTGAGATCATAAGTATATTGAAAGATATGATCGGTCAAAAGGCATTGACCAAGCACAAAACTACTTTCTGGGCAGCCCAAAAATTTTAAGAATTTCTGATAGTGATATTCATGACCCTAGATCTTGATGTACATATAAAGAGTTTGGTCAAGTTATTGTTTTGTTGTTGTAACCTGACATGAGAACTTCACATCTATGCTTTTATATTAGATCATGACCAGAATGGCAATTAATCACGGTCAAACCTACGTTGACCAATCTACCTGAAGAACAACTCTTGGTAACCCAGATTTTTCCCAGATTCGCTCTGACAACATATTCATGAACCCAGATCTGGCTTGTGTTTGATGATTTGATGGTGTTAATATATCTATGTTATAATATGTTCTAGGGACTACAGATTAGTTCTTTATTTCACTTAAACAACAAACAGGATTCATTTAATGAACGGTCAAAGTTGACTGTTCAGTCACGAAATCCTTTTCTGATAAACCCAGATCTTCATCAACCAAACTTTCTGACAAGGTTTGACCAGCCTTGATCCATCACATATGATGTTTTAATGTTAATCTAGTGTTATATTATTATACCTTGTCATGAAAACTACCTTTTTGAACCACTAGATCACACCAACCGAGCCCAGAACTCAAGATTCAAGGCTTGCAATATAGGTACCTTGACTGTTCTTCATTTCTGGGAAACCCAGAAATGGAAGAATAGTCTTGACAAAATTTCTTATGGCCAATAACTTTTTGATCTATTGTAACTTGGTCATGATATTAGTTTATTGTTGTAGTATTACAATTATACTACAACCCTAACCCATCAGACTGCCCAGAAATCTTGTGATCAATAATTTAGACTTGGTCAAACCTCCTACCTCGAACACTGTCAGGATTTCTGGGTTTGGGCTGATGAACACCAGGAATACCTATAGCGATGGGTCTGTCGCTATAGGGCCCTTTTAGCGACAGTTTATTTAAGAAATAGATAAAAATAGTTTTTAATTATTAAAAATACATAATAAATTATGAAAAATTATTTTAAAGCTTGAAAATTAGTTTTAATTATTTAGAATATATTTCATCAATATTTAATATTTTTGGAATATAAATGGTATCTAATTTATTTAATAACAATATTAATTAAATTATTTAAAAATGATTTTAATACTTTAAAAATCATGAAAAATTATATTACTAAGTATAAGAAAATATTTGAAGTTATTTTAATAACTTTTGATATTTTAATGATGAAATTCATTAATAAATAAATATTAATGGTAATTAGTTTATTTAATAAATATATTTAATAAATTATAGAAAAATTGATTTAATGATTTAAAAATCATATAAAAATATTTTAAGTTATAAAATATAACTTTTGATATTTTGTCATGAAAATATTAATATTTTAATATTAAAAACAATTATCGAATAATGGATTTAAGTGTTTAAAATCATATTAAGGTATTAAAATACTTTAATATATTATAATTATATTATAATATATATTGTGATATGATTTTCATTAATATTTAATATTAAATAAATATTAATGATAAGGGAATATTTTGGTATTTATATTATATAAATACGATTTTAATGATTGAAAATTTATGATAAATGATATTAATTATCTGAAAATTATTTCAAGTCTTTGAAAATTATTTTGACTGATAATATGATTATCTAAGATATTTGTTAAGTGTTTAGACAGAGTTTAATTGAACTTAAACTCGATAATTGTCCGACTAGACCATCGGGATGTTAGAATTTTGTCGGATTCAACTTGTACTTAAATAGTCTGACTTGATGATAAGTTTTATGTGTTGTATAGACTGATAGGGTTATGTGATGTGTGTTTAGGTTATTTTATGTATATATATAATAGTATTATATTGTGATGATATTATTCTAATATTGGAGATCTATATTACTAATATTAGGTCTTCGGATAAAGCGATATAGAATATGAAACGGTAATCAACGGTTCAGGCAAGTTTTACTTAACTCTACTAAGAGTTGTTTCATTTATATATGCTTATGGTTAATCATTGCTGATTGCTATTATAGAATTGTACTCTGTACATATTGCATGTATAAGTCAGGTATGGAAGGCTGATCACCTTCATTACTAGTTAGTCCAGATATAGTTGTTCATGTTCAATACTTGTTTAGTCAAAATTTTGTTCGTGCTAATTCACAACTATATTGATGAATTATAGCCAGCTTATTAGTCAGAATCTTTCAATCATGATATATCTTAATAAATTTAAACTTGTTGGGAAACTTTCATGCTCACTCTTGCTATATCATGATTAACATTGCAGATTATGAAGCATACGCTCGGATACAGGAAAAGGATAAATGCCAAGTTCAGCTTCGTATAAAATGTGCAACTAATTTGTAATAGTATAGTTTGATAAATATGTTATATGTTAGATAGTTTATGATTTTTGTATAAGTTAAGGTTACTCGAACTTGGGGAGAAGTGTGTATGTTTATTGTATAAACATAAAAAATGTTTATATCTTCCGCAAATAGTTATAGATTTAACATACCAGATTCGTGGTGATTTTGGACCCGAATTTGTGGATGCTACACGACCCGCAAAGATCATTTTCCTTTGCCTTTTATTGACCAGATGTTGGATAGATTGGCGGGCCACGAATTTTACTACTTATTGGATGAGTATTCGGGGTATAATTAGATAGTAATTGCTCCTGAAGATCAAGAGAAGACCACTTTCATATGCCCATACGACACATTCGCATTTAGGAGAATGTCCTTCGGTTTGTGTAATGCACCCGCTACCTTCCAACGGTGTATGATGGCCATCTTCTCGGACACGGTGGAGAAAAATGTGGAAGTCTTCATGGACGACTTTTCTGTCTATGAGGATGATTTTGATGCATGTTTGGAGAACTTGGTGATGGTTTTAAAGAGATGCACATAAACAAATTTTATTCTTAACTGGGAAAAGTGCCACTTTATGGTTGAGGAAGGGATAATTTTGGGTCATAAGGTTTCAGTGAAAGGATTAGAGGTTTATAGAGCAAAGATGGAAACGATTGAAAAGCTTTCACCACCAACTTCAGTTAAGGAAATTCGTACCTTTCTGGGACATGTTGGGTTCTATAGGAGATTTATAAAAGATTTCTCTAAGATTGTAAAACCATTATGCAGTCTTTTAGAGAAAGATTTAATTTTTAAGTTTGAAGAAGAAAATGACTACAGATCTAGTTATCATCACACCGGATTGGACAATGCCGTTTGAGTTAATGTGTGATGCAAGCGACTATGCGGTTGGGGTTATCTTGGGTCAACGCCGAGAGAAGGTATTTCATGCCATATACTATGCAAGTAAGACACTTGCGGAGACCCAAATGCATTACACAACTACGAAAAAGGAATTTCTTGTAGTAGTATAAGCCTTTGATAAATTTTGGGTATATTTAATCGGAACAAAAGCGGTAGTTTATACAGATCACTCAGCTATTCGTTACTTAATTTTGAAAAAAGATGCTAAGTTGTGACGCGCCCAAAATAGGTCCAATCCATCCAACCTATTCTGAGTCGCCAAATACATGGTACAGAAAATAACTACAAATTTATTACTACAATTAGCATGCAAAATACAACAACACATATACTGTGAGTTTTAATATCAACTGTGACTCATGTCCCAACTATGGACAACACCTCACAGTGATACCTTACATAAAGGCACAATCTAGCACTGTTTTAAAAATTAAAATCTTTGGGAAGTGCTCAAGAAAACCTTCGTACATAGGAGGCCATGAATCTAAGTTATGATAGATATCATATGTCCAGAGAATTATCCTTGGTTGATCCAATAGACCCCAAAGAAAAACGAGAAGATTACTATCATGCTCTTTCTAATGGCGAGTCTTCTTTTGACATATAACTATCTCCACTGTCTCCAAGTGAAAATTATATTTCAAATAAACTCCAAGATCATATAGGTAGTGCTCGTAGATATTCTTAGCAAGTGGATGTGCACAACCCTGTCTTATGATAACACGAGATTTTATGTCATTAGACATCTTGTATGATAGTGCCAAAACATCCTTCCAAAGTTGGTTTCACCTCACCCTATGGTTGTTCACCAAAATCAAATATCAAATGACGTATACAATAATGGACACACTTATCTAAAGTTCTCAATAAAATTATTTCTATACTATTTAGGAGAACCTCAACATTATAGACCACGCCTTCTATTTCCTGTTACCCCGCTTCGAACCCAAATACACTCTTGTTACCTGAAAGGAATTGTAAAGCAAAAGGGTGAGCACAACTAGCTCAGTAAAGAATATCATAACTAAAGATAATTAAATTATCAATAGCCTTCATCAGTAATAAATCAGAGATTTAGAAAATATGGTAGATGATAAAACTTCTCAACCATAGTTGCAACAGAACGAGCATTCCATTAGAAGAGTCAAATAGACCATAAAGTCTATTATCTTTAACATGTTAAAAGTCCACCAACAATGCTTTAACCCTGTAACATAAATCAACAGATCCTGTTCATAGTCATGTGAATAACTCATAATCATAATTGTAGTTCTAATTTTCTCTTCTCATCCAAGACGAAGATATTTTTCATCACATGTCTTTACCTGAAACATCAAAGATCATGGTTATACCAAATCATAGTTCCTGTTCATAATCATACTAATAGGTTCATCTTTTCACTACAGGCCAAAGATATTCATTAACAGTTCATCTTTGCACTACGGGCCAAAGATATTCAACAACAGGTCATCTTTGCACTACGGGCCAAAGATATTCATCAACAATTCATCTTTGCACTACAGGCCAAAGATATTCAACAACATGTCATCTTTGCACTACGGGCCAAAGATATTCATCAATAATTCATCTTTGCACTATAGGCCAAAGATATTAATATCTCAAAGAAATACATAATCATTTCAGAATTTATATAAACCATAATTATAACCATGTTGATCAATTCAGCTTTGCACTTAAGCTAAAAATATTCAATTATAAATTCAATGGTCATGATCATACTAGTCAACCATTCGTCTTTGCACTACTGGCCAAAGAGAACACATAGTCACGATCATACCAACAATCTACCCATCTTTACACTTAAGTCAAAGAGAAATTTCATCATCGGGATTATAAAAATGTTATATATGATAATAAAAACAATACGATCAACAACTGCATTTAATTTCAAGAGTAAGATTCATAAATCAATGATTTCATAACACCTTAATCCAAATGTTATAAATCACTTAATAATCTCATAATCTAATATTATTAATACTACCACAATATTTTAATCATTTCTTAAACTTATAAACAATTTATTTTAATTATTTACACTTTACTAATTAATGCATTTAATCATACTAAAATGCCAAACTCATAAGATTTCATCGCCAATAACCAACAACCTCATCAAAAATTTGCATATACCATATATAGGATTCCCAAGCCATAAAATCCTATTTTTCAATCTTGTTACTTCACATAACATATTTAATTTATTTATTCATAACTAGTCTATTTTCATAAAAAATACTAAATCAGTTCCAAAAATATTTCTTTTCTGGGATTTAGCATAATATTGTCCCATATTGAACATATATTTTTCTCGGAATTTTTAAAATTCATTTACTATTTTTCACATGGCCAGAACTGCCGAATATTTAGGCATTTATCATAAATTGTATTTTTGTCTAAAAATTCAGAAATTTACAAAATATACTGATGTTATATAGATGTACTCCCAATAAAAATTTCACCAATTTTGGAGTTAACCACAAGGAGTTATAAGGGTTTACTTTTAAAATAGTCTTTTCTCATAAAATCCATAACTCCTAATCTACATATCCAAAAATTGTCATTTTTGGACACAATCAACAAAACTCATCAAATTATCATTTCAAAATTTTCCAGAATTTTTGAAGGTCCGGAAAAATTACGAAACATGATAAACATAATAATCCTTAAATTCCCTTACCTCTAAATAGCAGTACTTCTGACTGGAATATCGGATGTAATGCCGAAGGAAACTTGCACTGAATAGCAACTCTCAAAGTATCTAAATACTCACAAAAATACGCTCGACGATATAGAGAAAGAAAACTTATGTTTCTGGTGTGATTTTCAGTTCTAACTTAAGCGCCTATTTATAGGAAAATGCTAGAACGCCTAAGGAGACTAAATAATAAAATAATAATATTATTATTCATCCTTCTACGCATCCTCCACCAACCAAGCCAGCCATCAAGCATGCCAAATCTGAAAATTTTTGGAAGCCCACATATTTAAAACAAAAGTGGGTCCCACTCATAAATTTAATATAAATATTTTAATTTCTGAAACTTCAATAATTCATAGAAAATAGCCCGTATATCAGAAAAATATGAATTTTATGTCCATTCCTCATGAAATCGAATTCTCTACAACTTTGTAGCTTTGAGTTTTTCCAAATTCTAAAGAGAAAATATCTGAAATCCACAAAAGGACGATTTTCAACACCTTTTAAAATTCATAATAAATCATGCGTTAATTTTTAACGGTTCAAAATTTGTGGACATATACTCAACTTATATATGTATAATATATCCAAAAATTACAACAATCCAACGGTCGGATTAAAATTACAACTCACGCAATAAAACTTTAAGAACACCGATTTGAGTTTTTAATACCTCCAATCCGACAAAATACTGATAAAACAACTCAACATTAATTCCTTCATTTATAACCACATAAATAAATCCATCATTTATATCCACATCAAATAAATATTTCCTTATCATATAAATTAATAATTAATTATTCACAAATAATATTACAGAATCACACTTATGACAACCAGGCAGTTCCTAGGAAAGAGGTGGCTTTCCAATAAGGATTTCTCCTTACTGGCGCGCAATTAGGTGACCAAACCTCTTCTTAGACAGAACTTTCCAGACATTGCCAATAATGCTATTTAATAATATTATTCAAATAATATGAATTATTGATCTGATAATGGGAAATACTGTGCAGTTACAATTATTGCAACAACAATAATATAAAATATCAACGCAGCAATTATTGAATCAATAAAATAAAATATTGAACAGTAATTACTCTAAAAATTATTGAGTAGTGCCTTTTTACGTAAGAATCAATAATTCAAAAATAATGTGCAATACCGTGTTCTACTGTACAACCACGCATATTACTGTATTTTAACCACCAGGTATTCCAACAGTGTTAACGGTAACAAGTACGCCATTATTTATAAAAACTCAAACTTGTCGTTTTCTTCATTCGACATTTATTCTGTTATGGGGCCCACAAATGGCAGCGCCATCGTACAATTATTCCCCGACAACAAGAATATTTCACGACCAACCGAATATTACCCAATAGAAATGAGTATTTTATAACCACTTGCGTATTTTGAAAATTTTATATATATCACCCTTAACTTTAAAATTTTATCAATTTAACCATTTACTGAATAATAATTATAAGAAAAATTGAATACTTTTATTTTATAAAAATCGGGGTCTTACATAAGCCATGCCTTATCAGATGGATTCTCCTTCTACATGAATTTGACTTGGAAATAAAAGATAGAAATGGGGACGGAGAATCAAGTTGTAGATCATTTATCAAAGCTGAAAAATCAAGGTAAAGATGAAGAGGATAAATGTGTAATCAATGATTCATTTTCGGATGAGCAACTGTTTGGAGTTAATGTGGAATTTCCATGGTACGCGGATTTCGCTAATTTTCTAGTGAACAACATCTTTCCCCCTGATCTTACACGTCAGCAAAAAAAGAAATTCCTATATGACGTCAAGTGGTATATATGGGATGAGCCATACCTATTTAGATAGTACGCTGACAAGATGATTAGAAGGGGTGTGCCATATAGCGAGGTGAAGAATATTTTGCATGAATGTCATTCGTCTGCATACGGGGGACATTACGGTAGTGAGAGAACAGCGGCAAAAGTTTTTCAAGCTGGGTACTATTGGCTTACATTATTTAAAGATGATCACTAGTTCATAAAAAGCTGTGATAGATGTCAAAGGGTGGGCAACATATTGAAAAGGAATGAGATGCCACTTCAAACAATCGTGAAAGTTGAGATTTTTGATGTATGGGGCATGGATTTTATGGGGCCATTCCTTTCCTCATTTAATAATCAGGACATCTTTCTTGTGGTTGACTATATATCGAAATGGGTTGAAGCCATAACACTCCCAACCAATGATGCCAAAGTGGTTCTTAAATTCTTGCACAAGAATATTTTTACAAGATTTGGCATGCAGAGCTATTATAAGTGATGAAGGTAGTCACTTCTGCAACAGATCATTTACAACTCTCTTAGCAAAATATGGTGTCAAGCATAAGGTGGCGACGACATATCATCCCCAAACAAGTGGGCAAGCTGAAGTTTCAAATAGGGAGGTGAAGAGAATCTTAGAAAAGGTGGTAAACCCGAATAGAAAGGACTGGTCTCTCAGATTGGATGATGCATTATGGGCCTCTTGGGATCACAGACAAAACACCAATTGGTATGTCACCATATCAATTGGTCTATGGGAAAGCATGTCACCTACCTGTGGAGTTACAACACAAAGCCTACTGGGCTATTCAGAAACATAACTTCGATCAAACAACTATGGGTGAAAAAAAGACTACTTCAGTTAAATGAGCTTGATGAATTTCGACTTCAAGCTTATAAGAACTCTAAGTTATACAAAGAAAAGTTCAAGAAATGGCATGACCAGAGAATCATGCAAAGAATGTTTGAACCGGGGCAATCAATACTACTGTTCAACTCAAGGTTGAGGTTGTTCCCAAGGAAGCTAAAATGGTCGGGTACATTTAGCATCAAAAGAGTTTTCTCACACGGCGCCGTTGAACTCTACAGTAGGAATCCATTGGAAACATTCAAGGTCAACGGTCAAAGGCTAAAGCATTATTGGGGTGGCGATTCCAATACGGATGTCATCGCAATAACATTAGTCGACGTACCATAAACAGGGAGTAGTCAGGCTGAACGACTTAAAATCAAGCGCTAATTGGGAGGCAACCCAATCGTACTTTTATTCTTCGTATTTTTATTCATGTTCATCAAAGTATAGTTTAGAATAATTAGTAATATAGAATAAGATCATTAAATAACTAGTTAAGTTATATTTCCTAGATAATCTTATCACCATGCTTAAAATTGCTCAATATCTACTCACAGTTATGTTTGATGGTATTTTAGGAACCTAACATGATCATGGATTGGAGTCGCAAGGAAGAAATAAGCAAAACAGAGGCTAATTGCAGAACACTAGCCCGTCGGGGCGGGCCCCTACAAGCTTATTACCCCCGTTGGGGCGGGGGTCTCCCAATCTCATTGACAGTGTGCATACCAGCCGGGGCGGGGGTCTCAAGTCCAAAAACAGATTGCATGCCCCGAGGCGAGCTATATAAAATCTTTACCCGTAGGCGAGGTCCTGAATATGAACCAAAGAAGCTCTCAGTAGCTTACATCATGTTTACACCTCTCCTACGTTTTCCCCAACTGAAAACCCACTCCCATACATCTTCAATACATTCATATACCCACGTTTGGCAAGTTAATACCCACCTTACCTGTAACAATCCAGAATTTTATTTTAAATTGTAATTCAAAATATTTATTGAGTTATATAAGTATTTTAATTCATGTGTTATTATTGAATAAATGTTTATTTAAGGTGAGTTGATTTGATTATTTATTTGTTAAATAAATAATTTACGAGTTAAGGAAATTGATCATCATGAGATAATATTTTAATATTTAGTTGATTAAATAAAATTATAATTATAAAGAAAATTATAATTTTGTTGTATTGATCTATGTGGTAAATTTATTTAATAAATTGTTATTAGAATTAATTAAATTAAGTGTGACCATAAACTATATTATAAAGGAGTTATTAAAATAAGTTAAGGGAGGTTAATTCAGTTTTGCCAAACAAGGCTTAATGAATGTTAAGTCTTTAATTTAAATCTGTTTTACCAAACACGGTGTAAGATTTAATGGGATAATTTTAAGTTAGTTAGCCAAACAAGCCTTATGGCTTTTGAGTTTAAAAAAAATTGATGTCAGTTAAAGTTATAACTATATTATATAATTAATACATATATTATTACCTATACGTTATATTTGGTTTAGTACGTAAGTTAGAGTTTAGAATAGGGAGAAAGACTCAGACGAAGAAAAATAAGAGAAGAAGAAAATGATAGAGAAAAGTAAGAGAGAATTGGGAGAAGTCTAGAGAGAGGAATTGGGGAAAAAGAAAGCTTCATAATCAAAAGAATAGCCATCATCTTCTAAAATTAAGGTATCCTCTTGCTTGTATTTTTCGAAAAGTTGTAGTTATATTCTCTTCTAAAATTCTCTGTAAAAACTTTTTGAAGGTTGAATTATTTGTTATATATAGCTTTATATGATAAATTATTTGTTATAAAATTATTTTCATAAGGTTATATATGAGTATAGTGAATGAATTCATGTTAAGTATGTATTTTGTGAAGGAAATCATATTACAGTGAATTTGTATGCACATATATGAATATGGCTTAGTTTAAAGTAAAATTAAGGTTTAATTAGTTGTATAATATATAAATTTACTATTGAATTCGAAAGATGATGAATAAACATAAGCATAGTATGTTGAATTAACTGTTTTGGTTGAAAAACAAAATCACAGTGATGATTTTCACTGAAACTTTCAAAAAGTGAAGTTTTAGCAAAATAGTGAAATTTAATGGTTGTAATTTGGATGATTATGTTCTTTACATGGCTAGAAACACTTTAGAAAACATTAGATTATGTTTTTATAAACCCATTACACATTGGGTAGGTTGATATGGTTGTTATAAAGGAGTTTGGAGGCCTAATTTGGCTTTTCGTAGTGTTCTAGAGCACAAAATTGCAAATCGCAGAAGGGACCCCCACCCCGGTGCCCCCCCCAGTGCAAAACCCCCCACCCCGGTGGCGGGGGTAGTCTGCTAAGCCAAATTTTGAAAAAAATACTAACAGAACATGCTTTACTAAAATGAGCATAACATTTTCATACAAACTCCGATTGAGGTGATTCAAGATGATCCGGAATGAGGACGGATAGACCTACAACTTTTGTTCGTTAAGTTTTTTAATTTGAGGTTTTTAGGAAGGCACAAAATAATCATCTTTGTGACTATTATGTATTTGGAGGCGATCGAAGGGCGTCGAACGATGGAATATGTTATTCTAAGTGATGTAACATGAAAATGCATGATATTATACATGACATATAAAATTTCCTTGCTCATAATAGAAAGCATTGGCATGACTTAGTATGTGTTTTGAAAAGAAACTTAAAGATTTTGAAAAAAAAACAAACCTTGTGGAAACATATGTTCTATAAGTTCTGAACTTAGTGGTTTATATACATGACTGAGTTCAAATATAAATGAGCATGATATGGTGTTTATAGTGTCTTGTTCATGATAAAACTTGTTAGACCTTGTGTTAGAAAAGTTTTCAAGAGAAACTTGATATAATAGAACTAAGGTGCATAAATGCTACATGCGGTAGGTTTTGAACTTGAGAAGACGTTATCATGACTTAGTTACTTATGATAAGAGTTTTTAAAAGTTGTCTTATATGTGCTATACTACATCATTAATGATAAAATGATTTCAAAGACAAACTCCATTATCTTTTATAAACTAGTTGTTAAAACATGAATGATATGTGCACTCAACTAGTTAAGCATGACATAAGTTATTAAGAATGTTTTAAAAGTATGAACTATGCTATGTCCATGTAAATGAGATAGATACATGTGAGCATGCTATTAGAGGCTTATTAGTACAAATATATGGTTTAAAAGCTTATAACATAAAATCCTGTTAAAGAAAGTTTTTAAGCCTTATTAATTGAAATAAATCATTATGGAGCTATGTAATTTGAATGTGAACTTGAGAATAGATCACAACCTATTTGATGTCAAGTACGGATGGTTAAGGTATACGTATACATGCCTAGCTATTCTAAGAGTATGATGAGAAATTGAAATGAAGGTTTTACAAACCTACTTAGGAAACAATGTACCGTTACTATCATATTAAAAATGTATGAAATATATGACTAATGGATGTGAATCCATGATTATATAACCGTGTAGGAATACACGAAGTGTAGATAAGCGTTAAGTAGTTAAGTCGTAGTTCACAAACTACGAATCAGGAAAGTCTTTCAGTTCATATTTGTTATGTGAACTTGATGATTAACTATTTTAAATCTTTATTGCAAAGATCATGATGTGTTATATATATGTTGAAAGTATGAAATGTTAAAGTCAATTTATGACTATGTTGATTATTTAAAGCATGCTGATTGAGTAAGGACTCAATCTTTATACTTGTTATATGAACTGTAGCATATATGTTATATGTTGAGCATATTATTATGTGCTATGTGATGCATGAAAACTGATAGATTTTGCTGGGCTGTTGAGCTCAACTTTGCAAATAACCACTTTTGCAAGTTCAAGATTCAAGGTAAAGTTATGTGTTACTTGAAAGACATAAATCATATGTGATACTTGAAGATTTATACACTTTTGTTGTGTTATTATTATTTGAACCATGTTTAAGGTTCTGAATAATGTATTAATATTGAATTGTAATATCGTTTTGTGATGTAAACTATTATAGTATTAAAATGGTTCTGAGATATTTAGATGTAAAGGTTGAAGGTTTTGGGAACGAGGATAGTTTGTAATAGAAAATTTTAATTATTCCACAAATTTCAATGGTTTTATTATCGTTTAATGATATAAAATTAGAGGTTGAATGTATTATTAACGACCAAAGTCAAGAATTAAATTGTATAAATTTTGGGATCGTTACAGTTGGTATCAAACCTATACGTTATAAACCTTAGGTAAGAGTACCCTAGGCTATAACCTTAGAGAATAAAGGAGAAGATGATAAAGAAGTTAAAAATCAAAAAGTTATACTTATGTATGGTATAATTGTACTCTTTAATAGTTGATGTATGGTATCTGGGCTAAACAATTCCTTCATAGAGCGGAGGTATATATGAACTAGCAACTCAGAACCTAGTCTGTTGGTTGTTTGTAGGAAACCACTCAGTGTACCATATTAAAACTATTAGAGACTCGATGTGGACCAACTATAGAAATGGATACATATGATGAAAATGTGGAACTTAAATGAAATGTTGAGCAATGTAAATGAAGTTAGAAATTCTTAAAGGAAGAATTGTTATATAAACAAGAAAATTCAAAGAAGAATCTTGAAGAGATAAAGATAAGATATGGGAGTTGCCTAACTCCAATAGCCAAGATACCGAATAATGATGAATAGACAAAGTTTGGAAGATTAAAAGCATAAATGATATCGTAAATGATGAAAAAGGAAAGAAAGATGATTGTAAAACAAAACGATCACGAGTTAAGAAAAGAATTTTAAGGGAGATGATTATAGAATAAGATCACGATGTGATCAGTTTAAGTTATAAAAGAAAGATGGTCTGTAATGTTTGAATAATTATAGCTTGATGCTATGAAGTTAATGTACTATGATATAATACGAGATAAACTCACGAGGAGTTATAGATAATGTGATACGAGGAATTCGTATTGAGCAAGTTAAGAGCAAGTTATGAGCAAGATAGAGTTAGGTGGTGTGACGCCCCCAAATTTAGGTACTTGAAACCCAAATTCAGTGCTTTATGATACCATTTCTTTGAGCGGAATAATAATAATAATATTGTCATGAATATCAAACTTAATTTACATATCAGAGTTATCTAAATGCGACCTCAAAACATTTCATTACATGATAGATAATAAATATGATCATCTTATTTAAGTCTAGCTATTACATAAGATAACACAAACTTATTCTGAAAGCTTGCCTTTACCTTTGTTCCTGGCAGAGCCCTTTGGTTGATCATATTTAACTGAAAAAATTTAATATAAGCAAGGATGAGCATTTGAGTGCCTAACAAGTAATAACAATTATAAATATTAGCTGAAAGGATTAAATGTTTTCTTTGTACTACCCTTCTATAACAAATCAAAAGTTGTGAAGTAATCTGAACCGATAATAATAACATAACAACTCTATATCAAATTTTTGAAACTATGTACTGACTATAAATAGGGTTAAGGTGACATACTATGAACATTATTTTCAATTTTCAAATAGGTTTAGCAGAACTTCATCCGCAAACCGTCATAACTTACGGGCACGGGGGGTAATCAGCCCGTTATGCCCTATATTTATCAACACTACATGCAAGAACGATATCATCATTCACTCTGTCCGCCTTGGGCGCATAAAAGTTTTCCCATATTTGGGATGTTCATACTTAGTCAGGAATCCGAATCAAAATAATTTGATTGGATACAAAAAGGTTTTATCATATTCAACTATATTTCTAAATCTGTTTCTAGCTGGTCAAATAGCTTAGACGACTCTTTGTTATCGTATATATAATGGTATCAATAGGTATATATATATATATATATATCAACATGTGATTAAATATAATGATTATCCAAGTGGGGACACTTGAATAACTATATTTAGAAATTAACGAACAAAATATATATATCTGAATTACAATATAATACCATGTTGATAATCAATGATCGGATATAACATATATAACAACAGGATTAATAATCTGGTACAATAATAATTATAATTCTGAAACTTTCTTACTCGTGTCCATTGCATAAAGAAAATGCAAAGGAAAGATACTTGCCTGGTCTGCTACTTACACAACTTAGTTCTATCCTTAATTCAACGACCTATCATTTATAAGATTGTTCTATTGATTAGAATAACATATCATAACACATCATACTGTTATTTATAGTTAATACATAACCTAATCACTTTGTCATATTGTTATATCAGTCATTAAGACACAAACAAACACTTATACAGTCAAACTATATAGGCTCGAATCCAATTCGATAGCATTTTGGTGTACCGACGGCTTTATCGAGTAATTACCGAGTATAAAACTCTAATCTGTAACTCAAATATTAATCTGGATAATTTAAATATCAATCATATTATTTATAAATGACTTATAATAATTTATAATTAATTATTATAATTTATTATAATTTTTTAAACTCTAGAATCATTATTAAATGATTTAAATATAAAATAATTCTATTATCATTAATAATATTAAAGTATTAATGCAACCCTTACCAAAATATCAAAGTTATTTTATAATAACCCTTAAATTATATTTAAAATCATTTTTAAACAATTACCATTAATACTAAAATATTAAGGTAATATTCACTAAAATATTAAAAGTCATTTATAATAACTTAAAATATTTTTAAACCACTTATATCCTCTTTAAATGATTTTTAAATCAATAAAATCATTTTAAATATAATTATTTAATATTATTATTAAATAAATCTATCATCATTAATATTAAATAATTAATGAAATTTATCTTAAAATATTAAAAGTTATATTTTATAACTTAGAATATCTTTAAACTCTTTATTTTCATTTAAAATGATTTTATATTATTAAAATCATTTTAAACTAATTTATTTAATATAATTATTAAATAAAACTAATATCATTAATATTAAATAATTAATGAAATTTACATTAGAATATTGAAAGTTACATTTTATAACTTAAAATATTATTAAATACCTTATTATCATTTAAAATGATTTTTAATATAATAAAATTATTTTTAGTTAATTTATTTAATGCATTTATTAAATAAATTAAATATCAATAATATTCAAATAATTACTAATATTTATGAAAAATATGCCAAATTATTAAAAGTTAATTTTTATAACTTAAAATAATTTTTAAAACTAATTTTCTAATTTTTAGAATTTATTTTCTATTTTTAATTGATTTTTAGAAATTTAATTAGTTAAAATTAATAAGTCTGTCACTATAGCTTTTAGCGGCAAAAACCGTCGCCTAAAGTATTCTTGAGCACCAAGAACACTAACAGTCAGTGTTCAAGGGTCTCACTTTGACCAAACATTAAACACTAATTCAGTGTGATTCTAGGCAAGCTAATACCTTGATCTTGTAGTACTAGTGTAATACTAAAAGATCCAACAACAATCATGACCAAACTGCATCACAATTAAAAGATCCAAGCCTTCAAAGTAGTCGTCAGAGCTGTTCTTCATTTTCTGGGTTATCTAGAAATGAAGAACAGTTTGACTAGCCTACTTTGGGCTTCCATTACATGTTGTTAGTGTAATAATTTAGTGATCTAAGAGTTTTAGTGTTTAGCTAACATATAGGGGTACATATCTATTACATAAAACACGTAAAATAACAAATATATAAACAGATCTTGGTCGGTCAAACCTTGTCAGTCGTCACGCTCTTGAGTTTTCTGGGTTACCCAAAAAACGCAAGTCGTGAACATTCTGCTTGGTTTGACCATCCAGAAAAACCAACCTATTTGACGTTAAGGTGTTATAATAGCATGAAACTATAGTCCAAGCACCAAACTACAATCTAGATAGAACAACAAGAACAACACAACCAACACCTACAAGATCAAGACGCACAAATACCTTGTTAGGCCTTTCTAGGTTACCCAGAAATGTCCAGTCATGGCCGATCAATGGCATTTGACCATCAATAACATGAAATCTGTGCATGATCTAAGCATGATTTCAAGTCTTGATCAAAGTCCTTCTAGCATACTACATGTTACAACATCTAAACAAAAAAAATGATAACCAGATAAAGATCTACATGGTCTGACATTCGGTTGTCAGACCACTTTTGAAAATTTCCTAGATTTTGTAAAAACTTAAATTCGAGCATATAAATGTTATGGATCCACTATTTAGCAACCTAGATCATTAAAAGACACCCTCTAGCACATATCTAACTAATCATTAACAACATTTAACATTAGATCATAAGGTTTTAAAGATTAGGGTTTATACCTCCTTTTTAGCTTTGATCCTTGAATCTGACTTCCGATCTGCTATAAGTGATAGTGGGGCTTGATTGGGGACTGGTCTAGCAAGGTAATTTCAGAGGTTTGAAGTTGAGAGAGTCTTGGTTGAGTGTTGGCGTATAAATGAGCAAGTTAGTAGCCTTTCTCTATCTTTGATCTTATATAATATGGTGTAATGCTTATGGTTGATCATGTCTATCAGATTTTTATTGATTAAAGGCTATTACTAGACCACATGGCTAGCTAGAGTTGGTCACCAACTAAAGTTATGGCAAGTTTTACAAGTTATCTATTAAATAATTCAAGAAGGGCAATTTGGTCATTTGGTACTTACTTTTAGCGGCAAAGTTGTCAATTCATTTCTAACCCTTAGGCGTGAGACCCCAAATTTTATGAATAAAGATTTAAATTTCTTGAAATATTTTTTTAATATTATGGTGTGGATTTGATATAATGTTATAGTTGTGGGTAATATTTACAAATTTTGTAAAGTAAACAAGTGATTATATAATATTAAATTGGTCGGGGAATATTCTTTTTGTCGGAGAATATCCGTACGATGACACAATCATTGGCGGACCCCACAACGGAAGTATTGTCGTAGTTAGAAAACGACAGAATTATCTTTTTACAAAAATAACGGCGAAAGTGTTACCGTTAAAACTGTTGAACTACCCGAGTAAAAGAAAGACGATGTCTGGCGTGGTTGCATAGTAGCACACGGTATTGATTATTGATGCTTATGTAAGAAGTCACTCAGTTATACTCAATTATTGCTACAGTAATTGATGCATCATATCTCTCATATTATTGATTAGATTATTGTCACAGTATCATCTGCATAATATGATATATTATTAAATCAATAATTGAGACGACAAAGTTATTCATATTATTAAATTTCAATATTAATAATGTCTAGAAGTTCTATCAATGAGAGGTTTGGTCATCTAATTGCGCGCTAATAAAAAGAAATCCTTATCGGAAAGCCCCCTATTTCTTGGGAACGACCTGATTGTTAAATATTGTGAGTTATAATATTAATGATGAATAAGTTCGTGTTGATTAAAGATGAATTTGATAGTTCCATTGTGTTAGGATTATTAGTGTTAGTGGAAATCGACATCTATTCCGATTATAATTGATGTCTGGGGGTTATATTGATAAATCGAGTAATTAATCGGATAAATGAGCAATTAATTGCTACTAATTCACATGCTTATATAACTATTTGTTCACATGTGTGTACTATTGAATCACATTCTTGTACTATTAGGGGAGTTGGTGAAAGATTGATAATACTTGCATGACTAAGTTAAAAATGGAGGTATAGATGGAGGTACTATATTGTAATTCGTATTTTCACATGATTGTAACTATTGAATCACATGATTGAACTATTGATTCACATTATTTACTATTAGGGGAGGTGGTGCAAGATTGATAATACTTGCAAAACTAAATTAAAAATGAACAAAAAGAGGAAGGAATTATACTATAATATTTCGAGCCCCAAAAGGTGCAATTATCTAAACTATATTTTTCTATAAATAGAAGCTCATTCTTCCTTCATTCTCACCAATTCACTAAAGCTATAGAGCATTTATTCTAGAGAGAAATTATAGAGAGAAAGAAGAAGAGAAGTCTGCTACCTCACTATTCGAGTATCCAGTTTCTTCTAAGGTAAGGGTATTATTTCTTTCGTATTCATGAAGAGAGCTATTGTTATTCCATTCCTTATTATTCATTGGAATAACTTTGTGTGCTGCGAGACTACCGTATACATGGTGAAATTCTTCTGTTATTCCATTCTTTATTATTATGTTAGAATAACCTGTCTATGCGAAGTATCGCATACATGGTAAAATTTCTCTATTATTCCATTCATTATTATTTTATCGGAATATCCTGTCTGTTCGTTTACGTATGACCTGGTTCCATTCTTTATTATTCATTCCGAAAATATCATATGCGTGCGTTTACGCATGACCTAGAACTTCGAATAATATCATGTCCGCGTGCGCTTACGCATGACACGGTTCCATTCTTTATTATTCTCATTGAGAATAACTTTTATCGTGCGCGCCTATCGCATGCATGGTGAATTCTTCTATTATTCCATTCTTTATTATTCTGTTGGAATAACCTATCTATGTGGATTATCGCATGCATGGTGAATGATCCTTTGTATTCATATGAATAGTATTTTTATTCAAAAGGAGTTTCTGCTAGAGGCAATTTCGTAATTTTTCTGACCCTAAAAAATTCTAGAAAACTTTGAAATGATAATTTGATGAGTTTTCTAGATTGTGTCCAAAAATGGTGATTTTTGGATGTATAGATTAAGAGTTATGAATTTTATGGGAAAGACTATTTTAAAAGTAAACCCTTATAACTCTTTGTGGTTAACTCCAAAATTGGTGAAATTTTTATTGGGAGTACATGTATATAACAGGAGTATACACTGTAAATTTTGGAATTTTTGGACAAAAGTTCAATTTATGATAAATATCTAAATATTCAACAGTTTTGGCCATATCAAAAATAGTAAATGAATTTTAAAAATTCTGAGAAAAATATATGTTCAATATGGGACTATATTCTGCTAAATCCCAGAAAAGAAATATTTTTTGGACTGATTTGGTATTTTTCATGAAAATGAACTAGTTATGAGTAAAAAAATTAAATATGTTATGTGAAGTAACAAAATTGGAAAATAGGATTTTATGACTTGGGAATCCTATATAGGTTATATGCAGATTTTTGATGAGGGATTTGATCATTGGTGATGAAATCTTATTTGTATGGCATTTTTGAATGATTAAAATGCATTATTTAGTAAATTGTAAACAATTGAAATAAATTGTTTATAAGTTTAAGAAGTGATTAAAATATTATTAATATTAGATTATTAGTTTGTTAAGTAATTGATAATATTTGGAAAAAATTAAAGTCTTTAATATTTATCATTGATTTCGTTTGATTTGATTTCATTTGATTATTGCTTATATTATTGTCATCATCCTCATGCTTATATTATGATGAAAGTCATCATTGGCTTACATGCATAGATGGACTTGGTATGATTATGACCAGGGATTATTCGGTATAATCATGACCGTAATGTGACGAATGAGATGGTGAAAGTCCTCAGTGGCCTGAAGTGTATTGATGGACAGTTTTTGGTATAATTATGACTACGGATTATTCGGTATAGTTCTGACCATTGATGATTTAATGAATATCCTTAACCCGTAGAGTAGGGAAGATTCGATGATATGGTTTATTTATTATGCTGAGTCTCAACGATAAAAATTGATGAAAACATTTTAAATCATAGAAGATAGTAGATATCATGCTTTACTTGAATCTTCTAATGGATTTCTTATTCTGTTGCAGTTAAACTTGATGTCTATTATATTTTATCAGTTTAACATTGTTGAAGGCTAATGATAATTTATTCTGCATTATCTTAGTCATAATATTTCTTACTGGGCTAGTTGAGCTCACCTTTTCTTCACTGTTCTCTTCAGGAAATGAGAACGTCGCCGGGACTAGTCGGGGAATGGAGTGACGGTCCAGATGATAGCATTAGTAGTCCTCGCTATTCTGTTAAATAGTGTGACAATAAGTGTAATGAGGACTCCATTGAGTGTGGATATTTTCTAGATGACAATATTCTTATTAAAACTCTTAGATTATGTTTTGTCATATTTTACACAACTGTTGTATAATTAAGTTGTAGTTGAATTTTGTACATTGTATTTGGCGACTCAAGATGGGTGATGTATACCTATTTTGGGGACGTCACTGTTGGTATCAAAGCTTAGGGATATGATCCCTGACTAAGATGTGAGACAAGAACTAGGAGGGGAGAGACGGGGAATTCCGTCGCTAGTATGATCTACCTAAGTTTATTTGGTATTTAATTTATCGGTCAGAGTATAGGGATAACATGTGATATATCAATTAACCCTTGTTTTGTGACAGTGTTTGAAAATGGCATATAAAAATATTGAGATAAGCAATGGAGCAAAATAATATGACCGTATCGCAGTAGGAGGCTAAGTTTACGGAGTTATCCCGATTTGCATCACATTTGGTCGATAATGAGGAGCGAATGACGCGAATGTTTCTAAGAGGTTTGAAACCCGATATACGTCAATATCTCATTTCTCATAAACTTTGTTTATATTCAGATGTTGTGAATAGGGCTCAGTTATTGGAGCGCGATAATGAGTTAACACAACCAAAAGGTAACGACCAACAACATGATAATAATCGTACCGGTGGCAACGACCATCAGAATAATGATAACCATCGCGGGGGAAATTATCATGCCAAGAATAGTAAACACTTTGGTGGTAATCATGGCCAAGATAATAGAAGTAGAAATTTCAAGAAGAGAAGGTCATTTAGCTCGATTTTATCGTATAGTGAAGTCAAGTCCAGCTGGGACGGTGGCACCAAAGGCGGAATCTGGACAAAACAATGTCGGTTGATTTCAGGAAGAGCATTTTTTGTGACTTCTCAAAAAGCGAGTAACCCGAACGAAGTTAGCACGGGTTAGTTAATTATAAATTCTTGCGAAGTATATACCTTATTAGATACCAGTTCTACCCATTCTTTTATCTCTCTTGTTTGCGCTCAACGTTTAAATTTGACCCCAGATAAGTTAGACTTTGACTTATTGGTTGAAACTTCGTTAATAGAAACCTTCATTTCATGTACTATCCAAGTCTTGGATGAGAGTCACAGTTTTTAAATGATATTTCTATCATTAATAAATTTCCTGACGTATTCTCGAAGAACTTCCTAGCCTACCCCAGAGTGTGAAATCGAATTTTGTATTGACCCCAGTACAAAACCCATTTCTTTAACCCTTAAATATTTCTTCACCTAGAATGAACGTATTATGCGCCAAAGACATTAGCTCGAGCTGTTGAAGGTTATGACCATTCAATATCATCGTGGAAGAGCAAACGTGGTAGCTGACGCGTTGAGTAGAAGATCGTATGCGTTTATGATTGCGATGTTGTTAACACAAAGACCCATTTCGTATAACTTACAAATGATGAAGATAGAGTTAAATACTCTAGGGATCCACGTGAAGATAATGAATATATGAGTAGAATCAACTTTAATAGATAAAGTTAAAGCCGCTCAAACTACACACTCGAAGCTGATGAATGTTAAGAAGAAGGTTCAAGAGGGCGTTATTCTAGAAGTAAGAATCGATGAAGAGAGGAAATCCCAACCCTCGATTTTATTAGCCCATTTGAAATCCTTGATCGAGTAGGAAATGTGGCCTATAGACTCGTTTTACCACCAAGTATGTCGCGTGTTCATAACGTTTTTCACGTATCGATGTTACATAAATATGTGGATGACCCGAACCACATTATTAAATTAGAACTAGACGAGATAGCAGAAGATTTAACGTATGAGGAGATACGTGTTAAAATCTTGGATAAGAAGGATCGTATTCAACACTCAAAGGTTATACCTCAAGAGTTAGAATCTGAAATGAAGTTAAGGTATCCTTATCTCTTCGGCATACCAGGTACATACGTAAATTTGGAGGACAAAATTTTATAAGGAGGGGAGATTGTGAGACCCCAAATTTTTTGAATAAAGATTTAAATTTCTCAAAATATTTTTTTAATATTATGGTGTGGATTTGATATAATGTTATAGTTGTGGGTAATATTTACAAATTTTGCAAAGTAAGTAAGTGGCTATATAATATTCGATTGGTCGGGGAATATTCTTTTTGTCGGGGAATATCCGTACGACGGCACAATCATTGGTGGACCCTAGAACGGAAGTATTGTCGTAGTTAGAAAATGACCGAATTATCTTTTATAAAAATAACGACAAAAGTGTTACCGTTAAAAGCTGTTGAACTACCCGGTAGTAAAGTACATGAATGTCTGGCGTGGTTTGCATAGTAGCACACTGTATTGATTATTGATGCTTACGTAAGAAGTCACTCATTTATACTCAATTATTGCTACAGTAATTGTTGCATCATATCTCTCATATTATTGATTCGATTATTGTCACAGTATCATCTGCATAATATGATATACTACTAAATCAATAATTGAGACGACAAAGTTATTCATATTATTAAATTGAAATATTTACAATGTCTAGAAGTTCTGTCAAGGAGAGGTTTGGTCATCTAATTGCGCGCCAATAAGGAGAAATCCTTATCGGAAAGCCCCCGCTTTCTTGTGAACGACATGGTTGTTAAATATTATGAGTTATAATATTAATAATGAATAAGTCCGTGTTGATTAAAGATGAATTTGATAGTTCCATTGTGTTGGGATTATTAGTGTTAGTAGAAATTGACATCTATTCTGATGATAATTGATGTTTGGGGGTTATATTGATAAATTGGGTAATTAATCGGATAAATCAGCAATTAATTGCTACTAATTCAAATGCTTATATAACTATGTGTTCACATATGTGTACTATTGAATCACATTCTTGTACTATTAGGGGAGTTGGTGCAAGATTGATAATACTAATGAATCACATTCTTGTACTATTAGGGGAGTTTGTTCACATGTGTGTGCTATTGAATCGCATTCTTATACTATTAGGGGAGTTGGTGCAAGATTGATAATACTTGCATGACTAAGTTAAAAATGGAGGTATAGATGGAGGTACTATACTGTAATTCGTATTTTCACATGATTATAACTATTGAATCACATGATTTAACTATTGATTCACACTATTTACTATTACGGGAGGTGGTGAAAGATTGATAATTTGTACTATTAGGGGAGTTTGTTCACATGTGTGTGCTATTGAATCGCATTCTTATACTATTAGGGGAGTTGGTGCAAGATTGATAATACTTGCATGACTAAGTTAAAAATGGAGGTATAGATGGAGGTACTATATTGTAATTCGTATTTTCACATGATTATAACTATTGAATCACATGATTTAACTATTGATTCACACTATTTACTATTAAGGGAGGTGGTGCAAGATTGATAATACTTGCAGGACTAAATTAAAAATGAAGAAAAAGAGGAAGGTATTATACTGTAATATTTCTAGCCCCAAAAGGTGCAATTATCGAAACTATATTTTCCTATAAATAGAAGCTCATTCTTCCTTCATTCTCACCAATTCACTAAAGCTATAGAGCAATTATTATAGAGAGAAATTATAGAGAGAAAAAAGAAGAGAAGTCTGCTACGTCACTATTCTAGTATCCAGTTTCTTCTAAGGTAAGGGGTATTATTTCTTTCGTATTCATGAAGAGAGCTATTGTTATTCCATTCCTTATTATTCTGTTGGAATAACATGTATGCGTGGACTACCGTATACATGGTGAAATTCTTCTGTTATTCCATTCTTTATTATTATGTTGGAATAACCTGTCTATGCGAAGTACCACATACATGGTGAAATTCTTCTATTATGTCATGTCCGTTTACGTATGACATGGTTTCATTCTTTATTATTCTGTCGAAATATCTTATCTGTGCGTTTACGCATGACCTGGTTCCATTCTTTATTATTCTATCGGAATATCCTGTCTGTGCGTTTACGCATGGCCTGGTTACATTCTTTATTATTCTATTGAGAATAACCTATCTGTGCGGTCTATCGCATGCATGGTGAATTCTTCTATTATTCCATTCTTTATTATTCTGTTGGAATAACATGTCTATGTGGATTACCGCATGCATGGTGAATGATCCTTTGTATCTATATGAATAGTATTTTCATTCAAAAGGGGTTTCTTCCAGGGCAGTTTCGTAATTTTTTTGAACCTAAAAAATTCTAGAAAACTTTGAAATGATAATTTGATGAGTTTTCTAGATTGTGTCCAAAAATGGCGATTTTTGGATGTATAGATTAAGAGTTATGGATTTTATGGGAAAAGACTATTTTAAAAGTAAACCCTTATAACTCTTTGTGGTTAACTCCAAAATTGGTGAAATTTTTATTGGGAGTACATGTGTATAACAGGAGTATACCCTTTAAATTTCGGAATTTTTGGACAAAAGTTCAATTTATGATAAATGTCTAAATATTCGGCAGTTTTGGCCATATGAAAAATAGTAAATGAATTTTAAAAATTATGAGAAAAATATATGTTCAATATGGGACTATATTCTGCTTAAATCCCGGAAAAGAAATATTTTTGGGACTGATTTGTTATTTTCATGAAAATGAACTAGTTATAAGTAAATGAATTAAATATGTTATGTGAAGTAACAAAATTAGAAAATAGGATTTTATAACTTGGGAATTCTATATAGGGTATATGCAGATTTTTGATGAGGGATTTGATCATTGGTGATGAAATCTTATTTGTATGGCATTTTTGAATGATTAAAATACATTATTTAGTAAAGTGTAAACAATTGAAATAAATTATTTATAAGTTTAAGAAGTGATTAAAATATTATTAATATTAGATTATGAGTTTATTAAGTAATTGATAATATTTGGATAAATTTAAAGTCTTTAATATTTATCTTTGATTTCGTTTAATTTGATTTCATTTGATTATTGCTTATATCATTGTCATCATCCTCATGCTTATATTGTGATGAAAGTCATTTTTGGCTGACGTGCATAGATGGACTTGGTATGATTATGACCAGGGATTATTCGGTATAATCATGACCGTAATGTGACAAATGATATGGTGAAAGTCCTCAGTGGCCTGAAGTGCATTGATGGACAGTTTTTGGTATGAGTATGACCAGGTATTATTCGGTATAGTTATAACCATTGATGATTTAATTAATATCCTTGGCCCGTAGTGCAGGGAAGATTTGATGATATGGTTTATTTATTAAGCTGAGTCTCAGCGATAAAAATTGATGAAAACATTTTAAATCATAGAAGATAGTAGATATCATGCTCTACTTGACTCGTCTAATGGATTACTTATTCCGCTGCAGTTAAACTTGATGTCTATTGTATTTTATCAGTTTAACATTGTTGAAGGCTAATGATAATTTATTCTGCATTATCTTAGTCATAATATTTCTTACTGGCCTAGTTGAGCTCACCCTTTCTTCACTGTTCTCTTCATGTAATGAGAACGTAGCCGGGACTAGTCGGGGAATGGAGTGACGGTCCAGATGATAGCATTAATAGTCCTCACTATTTTGTTAAATAGTGTGACAATAAGTGTAATGAGGACTCCATTGAGTGTGGATATTGTCTAGATGACAATATTCTTATTAAAACTCTTAGATTATGTTTTTTTGTATTTTACACAACTGTTGTATAATTAAGTTGTATTTGAATTTTGTACCATGTATTTGGTGACTCAAGATGGGTGATGTATGCCTGTTTTGGGGGCGTCACATTAGGGTTTGACCCTTAGGGTTTAACACTAAGGTTTCCTAAGTTCTAAATCTAAGATTGTGTATTAAGGGCAAAAATGGAAATCCTAGCTTCTAAAAAGGTGAATTAGGGTTCCTTAATGAAATTATGTTTCCTAATCTCTTTAGACTTGCAATTTAGACTTTATAATGTACTAATCACCATAAGCTTGCTAAATTAATAATTAGGGTTTATAACTTAGCAATTAGGATTTTGATTAAGTAATTAGGGTTCCTAGATATTAGTTGGGGTTTACCCATTTAACATTAAACATGAAAATTTTCATTAATTACATAACACATAACTTAACACACCTTACAGTCATAGTTGACTCTGTACTATAGTTTATCAGTAATGCTAGGATCTTTGTAAGACCCCAAATTTTATGAATAAAGATTTAAATTTCTCAAAATATTTTTTTTAATATTATTGTGTGGATTTGATATAATGTTATAGTTGTGGGTAATATTTATAAATTTGCAAAATAAGCAAGTTGTTATAAAATATTCGTTGGTCGGGAAATATTCTTTTTGTCGATAATATCCGTACGACGGCACAATCATTGTCGTAGTAAGAAAACGACAAAATTATTTTTATGAAATAACGACGGAAGTGTTATCGTTAAAACTGTTGAACTACCCGGTAGTAAAAGTACAGTAATACGCGTGGTTGCATAGTAGCACACGGTATTGGTTATTAATGCTTACATGAGAAGTCACTCAGTTATACTCAATTATTGTTACAGTTATTATTGCATCATATCTCTCATATTATTGATTCGATTATTGTCATAGTATCATCTGCATTATATAATATATTATTAAATCAATAATTGAGATGACAAAGTTATTCATATTATTAAATTGCAATATTTACAATGTCTAGAAGTTCTGACAAGGAGAGGTTTGGTCACCTAATTGCGCGCCAATAGGGAGAAATCCTTATTGGAAATTCCCCTCTTTCCTAGGAATGACATGGTTGTTAAATATTGTGAGTTATAATATTAATGATGAATAAGTTCGTGTTGATTAAAGATGAATTTAACAGTTCCATTGTGTTGGGGTTGGGATTATTAGTGTTAGTGGTAATCAACATCTATTCCGGTGATAATTGATGTCTGGGGGTTATATTGATAATCGGGGAATTTATCGGATAAATGAGCAATTAATTGCTATTAATTCACATGCTTATATAACTATTTATTCACATGCGTGTACTATTGAATCACATTCTTATACTATTAGGGGAGTTGGTGCAAGATTGGTAATACTTTCATGATTAAATTAAAGATGGAAGTATAGATGGAGGTACTATACCGTAATTCATATTTTCACAAGATTATAACTATTGATTCACATGATTGAACTATTGATTCGCATTATTTACTATTAGGGGAGGTGGTGCAAGTTTGATAATACTTGCAGGACTAAATTAAAAATGACAGAAATTGGAGGTATTGTACTATAATTTTTCGAGCCCCAAAACGTGCAATTATCGAAACTATATTTTTCTATAAATAGAAGCTCATTCTTCCTTCATTTCTCACCAATTCACTAAAGCTATAGAGCAATTATTATAGAAAGAAATTATAGAGAGAAGTTATAGAGAGAAAGAAGAAGAGAAGCCTGCTACGTCACTACTCCAGTATCCAGTTTCTTTCTAAGGTAAGGGGTATTATTTCTTTCGTATTCATGAAGAGAGCTATTGTTATTCAATTCTTTATTATTCTATTGGAATAACCTGTATACGCGGACTACCGTATATATGGTGAAATTCTTCTGTTATTCCATTATTTATTGTTATGTTGGAATAACCTGTCTATGTGAAGTACTGCATTCATGGTGAAATTCTTCTATTATTCCATTCTTTATTATTCTATCTGAATATCCTATCTCGTATGCGTACGCATGACACCGTTCCATTTGTTATTATTCGCCGTAATATCACATGTCATGCATTTACGCATGACCTGGTTCTATTATTTATTATTACATTGGGGAATAACATGTCTCATCTATGGCCTCTATCGCATGCATGGTGAATCCTTCTGTTATTCCATTCTTTATTATTCTGTTGAAATGATCTGTCTACGTAGATTACCGCATAGCAGGTGAAAATCCATTTGCAGTTTCATATACTCTATTATACTCAGTTGATTAAAGCTTTGGCTTCTATACTCCATGAAATTAGTGGAATATCCTTAATATTTGCGCTTCATCCAGTATCTTTTCATTGAAGTATTCTTCTGAGCATTCTTGAATTTTACTCCACAAAGAAGTATCATGTTGACAATTTGGACATTATTGAGTTCAGGATAAATTAACTTATAATCTTTAAAATTTATTCTTGAACTTGTTTTATTGAATTATTATGTCATTGTCATGATGAGTTATGTTGGTTGTTATGTGAAAACTTGAAAGTTTCTTAGAAATCACAAAGGGTTGAAAATTAGATTTTGGTGAAAATAGAACATGAAATTTAATTGACCATATGTCCTATTATATTTCAAATTTTTGGGTGTGGTTAAGTTCTAGAGTTAGATCTATGAGACTTCTAACTTTTCCAAGTGGAATCACTGGAAAAGGTGTTGTAGATTTTCGTGTGGACTGTTTTTAGCAAAAGAGTCAAAAGTTGCAAAATAGCAAAAAGCTACTGCCCAAAAATTTAAAAGGGTTGTTTTGGCCATTTAATTTGTGAGAAAAATTCAGACCTTTTGGGACATGAAAGTATATGGTATAAAGAACCTCCTGTCCAAAAATGAGCTCATTCCGACTTAAAATTAGCAAGTTATGACCATTTCAATATTTAGGAAGTTTTATAACTCCGATGACCATGAAATTTAAACTGGAAACTCACATTAACATGTGTAAGATCCTGCCAAGATTTGGGAATTTCTGGAGTTAAACTTGAAGTAGCTAATTTCTTAAGGAAATAATTAGAAATTGATTTTTGAAAAATAGTAAATGAATTTAAAAAATTCTGAGAAAAAATATATGTTCATTATGGGACTATATTCTGCTAAATCCCAGAAAAGAAATATTTCTGGGACTGATTTGGTATTTTTCATGAAAATGGTTTAGTTACGAACATATGAGTTAAATATGTTATGTGAAGTAACAAAATTGATAAATATGATTTTATGGCTTGAAAATCCTATATAGGATATATGAAGATTTTTGATAAGGGATTTGATCATTGGTGATGAAATCTTATGAGTATGACATTTTTGAATGATTAAATGCATTATTTAGTAAAGTGTAGACAATTAAAATAAATTGTTTATAAGTTTAAGAAGTGATTAAAATATTGTTATATTATGAGTTTATTAAGTGGTTGATAAGATTTGGATAAATTTAAAGTCTTTAATATTTATTCTTGTTTTCATTTGATTAATGCTTATATCATTGTCATCATCCTCATGCTTATATGGTGATGAAAGTTATTTTTGGCTTACGTGCAAAGATGGACTGTTGATTATTAAATTGTATATCTTTGGCTTATGTGCAAAGATGGACTGTTGATTATTGGTTTTATAGTTGTATATCTTTGGCTTACGTGCAGAGATGGACTTGGTATGATTATGACCAGGGATCATTCAGTATAATCATGACCCTGTAATGTGACGAATGATGTGGTAAAAGTCCTCAGTGGCCTGTAGTGCAATGATGGACAGTTTTTGGTATGATTATGACTAGGGATTATTCGGTATAGTCATGACCATTGATGATTTTAATGAATATCCTTGGCCCGTAGTACAGGGATGACTAGATGATGTGTTTTATTTATTAAGCTGAGTCTCAGCGATAAAAATTGATGAAAACATTTTAAACCATAGAAGATAGTAGATTTTATTCTCTACTTGACTCTTTTAATGAATTGTTTGTTCCGCTGCAGTTAAACTTGATGTCTATTGTATTTTATCAGTTTAAAATTGTTAAAGACTAATGATAATTTATTCTGCATTATCTTAGTCATAATATTTCTTATTGGGCTAGTTGGGCTCACCCTTTCTTTCACTGTTCTCTTCAGGAAATGAGAATATAGCTGGGACGAGTCGGGGAACGGAGTGATAGTCCAGATGATAGCATTAGTAGTCCTCATTATTCTGTTAAATAGTGTGACAATAAATGTAATGAGGACTCCATTGAGTGTGGATATTATCTAGATGACAGTATTCTTATTAAAGCTCTCAGTTTATGTTTTGTCGTATTTTACACAACAGTTGTATTATTAAGTTGTATTTGTATTTTTGTACCATGTATTTGGCGACTCAAGATGGGTGATGTATACCTATTTTGGGGGCGTCACAGTTGGTATCAAAGCTTAGGATATGATCCATGGCTTGAGATGTAAGACAAGAACTAGGAGGGGAGAGACAGGGAATTCCTTCGCTAGTATGACCTACCTAAGTTTATTTGGTCGGTTAGAGTATAGGGATAATATGTGATATGTCAATTAACCCTTGTTTTGTGACACTGTTGGTATTCAAATGCTGTGAATAGGGCTCAGTTATTGCAGCGCGATAATGAGTCAGTACAACCAAAAGGCAACGAGCAACAACATGATAATAATCGTACCGGTGGCAACGACCATCGGAACAATGATAACCATCGTGGGGGAAATTATCATGCCAAGAATGGTACCCACTTTAGTTGTAATCATGGCCAAGATAATAGAAGTGGAAATTTCAAGAAGAGAAGGTCACCTAGCCCGATTTTGTCATGCATCAAAGTCAAGTCCAGCTGGGACGGTGGCACCAAAGGCGGATACGGAGAAAACAAAGTCGGTGGTTTCAGGGAGAGCGTTTTTCACGACTTCTCAAAAAGCGAGTAACCCGAATGAAGTTAGCACGGGTTAGTTAATTATAAATTCTTGTGAAGTCTATACCTTATTAGATACTGGTTCTACCCATTATTTTATCTCTCTTGCTTGCGCTCAACGTTTAAATTTGACTACGGAGAAATTAGACTTTGACTTATCGGTTGAAACTCTGTTAGGAGAAACCTTCATTACATGTTCTATCCAAGTTTTGGATGAGAGTCACAGTTTTGAATGATATTTCTATTGTTAATAGATTCCTGACGTATTCTTGAAGACTTCTTAGCCTACCACTAGAGCGTGAAATTGAATTTTGTATTAACCTCAGTACAAAACTCATTTATAAAACCCTCAAATATTTCTTTACTTAAAACGAACGTATACTGCGCCAAAGACGTTGGCTCGAGCTGTTGAATATTACGATCATACCATTCAATACCATCGTGGGAATAACGAACGTGGTAGCTGACGCATTGAGTAGAAGATTGTATGCGTTTACGAGTATGAATATATGAACCTACGTGAAGATAACGAATATATGATTAGAACTGACTTTAGTCGATAATGTTAAAGCTGCTAAAGCTATAGACCCGGAGCTGATGAATGTGAAGAAGAAGGTTCAAGAGGGCATTATTCTAGAAGCAAGAATCAATGAAGAGAGGAAATCTCAACCCTCGATTTTATTGGCCCATTTGAAATCCTCGATCGAGTAGGAACTATGGCTTATAGACTCGTTTTACCACCAAGTATATTGCGTGTTCATAACGTTTTTTTTTCACGTATCGATGTTACGTAAATATGTGGACGACCCGAACCACATTATTGAATTGGAATTAGACGAAATAGCAGAGGATTTAACGTATGAGGAGATACGTGGATAAGAAGAATTATATTCGACACTCAAAGGTTATACCTAAAGAGTTAGAATTTGAAGTGAAGTCAAGGTATCTTCACCTATTCGGCATACCAGGTATGTACGTAAATTTCGAAGGAAAAATTTCATAAGAAGGGGAGATTGTAAAACCCCAAATTTTATGAATAAAGATTTAAATTTCTCGAAATATTTTTTTTTAATATTATGGCGTGGATTTGATATAATGTTATAGTTGTGGGTAATATTTATAAATTTACAAAGTAAGCAAGTTGTTATAAAATATTCATTGGTCGGGAATTATTCTTTTTGTCGAGAATATCCGTACGAGGACACAATCATTGTCGTAGTAAGAAAATGACAGAATTATTTTTATGAAAATAACGACGAAAATGTTACCGTTAAAATTGTTGAACTACCCGGTAGTAAAAGTACAGTAATACGCGTGGTTGCATAGTAGCACATGATATTGGTTATTGATGCTTACGTGAAAAGTCACTCAGTTATACTCAATTATTGCTATAGTAATTGTTGCATCATATCTCTCATATTATTGATTTGATTATTGTCATAGTATCATCTGCATTATATGATATATTATTAAATCAATAATTGAGACGACAAAGTTATTCATATTATTAAATTAAAATATTTACAATGTCTAGAAGTTCTGCCAAGGTGAGGTTTGGTCACCTAATTAGGCTAGCCAATAGGAGAAATCCTTATTGGAAATCCCCTCTTTCCGGAATGACCTGGTTGTTAAATATTGTGAGTTATAATATTAATAATGAATAAGTTCGTGTTGATTAAAGGTGATTTTGATAGTTCCATTGTGTTGGGATTATTAGTGTTAGTGGTAATCGACATCTAATCCGATGATAATTGATGTCTGGGGTTATATTGATAAATCAGGGAATTTATTGGATAAATGAGCAATTAATTGCTACTAATTCACATGCTTATATAACTATTTGTTCACACGTGTGTACTATTGAATCACATTCTTATACTATTAGGGGAGTTGGTGCAAGATTGATAATACTTGCATGCTTAAATTAAAGACGGAGGTATAGATGGAGGTACTATACCGTAATTCGTATTTTCACATGATTATAACTATTGATTCACATGATTGAACTACTGATTCACATTATTTACTATTAGAGGAGGTGGTCCAAGTTTGATAATACTTGCAGGACTAAATTAAAAATGAAAAAAAAAGTTGGAGGTATTGTACTGTAATTTTTTGAGCCCCAAAACGTGCAATTATCAAAACTATATTTTTCTATAAATAGAATCTCATACTTCCTTCATTTCTCACCAATTCACTAAAGCTATAGAGCAATTATTATAGAGAGAAATTATAGAGAGAAGTTATAGAGAGAAAGAAGAAGAGAAGCCTGCTACGTCACTACTCCAGTATCTAGTTTCTTTCTAAGGTAAGGGGTATTATTTCTTTCGTATTCATGAAGAGAGCTAATGTTATTCAATTCCTTATTATTCTTTTGGAATAACCTATATATGCAGACCACCGTATATATGGTGAAATTCTTCTGTTATTCCATTCTTTATTGTTATGTTGGAATAACCTGTCTATGCGAAGTACTGCATTCATGGTGAAATTCTTCTATTATTCCATTCTTTATTATTCTGTCAGAATATCATGTCTATGCGTTTACGCATGACCTGGTTCCATTCTTTATTATTCAGTCGGAATATCCTGTCTGTGCGTTTACGTATGACCTGGTTCCATTATTTATTATTCTGTTGGGAATAACTTGTCTGTGTGGTCTCTATCGCATGCATGCTGAATCTTTCTGTTATTCCATTCTTAATTATTCTGTTGAAATGATCTGTCTACGTGGATTACCGCATGGCGGGTGAAAATCCATTTTCAATTTCATATATTCTATTATACTTAGTTGATTAAAGCTTTGGCTTCTATACTCCATGAAATTAGTGGAATATTCTTAATATTTGCGCTTCATCCAGTATTTTTTCATGGAAATATTCTTCTGAGCATTCTCCTATTATATTTCAAATTTTTGGGTGTGGTCAAGTTCTAAAGTTAGATCTATGAGTCTTCTAACTTATCCAAGTGGAATCACTGGAAAAGGTGTTGTAGATTTTCGTGTGGACTGTTTTTAGCAAAGGAGTCAAAAGCTGCAAAATAGCAAAAAGCTACTGCCCAGAAATTTAAAAGGGCTGTTTTGGCCACTTAATTTGTGAGAAAAAAATCCGGCCTTTTGGGACATGAAAGTATATGGTATAAAGAATCTCCTGTCCAAAAATGAGCTCATTCCGACTTAAAATTAGAAAGTTATGACCATTTCAATGTTTAGGTTTATCCAAAGAAAAATGCTATAACCGGAGTTCTATAACTCCGATGACCATGAAATTTAAACTGGAAGCTCACGTTAACATGTGTAAGATCCTGCCAAGATTTGGGAAATTCTGGAGTTAAACTTGAAGTAAATAATTTCTTAAGAAAAAAATTAGAAATTGATTTTTGAAAAATAGTAAATGAATTTTAAAAATTCTGAGAAAAAATATATGTTCATTATGGGACTATATTCTGCTAAATCCCATAAAAGAAATATTTCTGGGACTGATTTGGTATTTTTCATGAAAATGGTTTAGTTACGAACATATGAGTTAAATATGTTATGTGAAGTAACAAAATTGATAAAAATGATTTTATGGCTTGAAAATACTATATAGGATATATTAAGATTTTTGATAAGGAATTTGATTATTGGTGATGAAATCTTATGAGTATGACATTTTTGAATGATTAAATGCATTATTTAGTAATGTGTAGACAATTAAAATAAATTGTTTATAAGTTTAAGAAGTGATTAAAATATTTTTATATTATGTGTTTATTAAGTGGTTGATAAGATTTGGATAAATTTAAAGTCTTTAATATTTTTTTTTTTCGTTTGATTAATGCTTATATCATTGTCATCATCCTCATGTTTATATGGTGATGAAAGTTATTTTTGACTTACGTGCAAAGATGGACTGTTGATTATTAAATTGTATATCTTTGGCTTATGTGCAAAGATGAACTGTTGATTATTGGTTTTATAGTTGTATATCTTTGGCTTACGTGAAGAGATGGGTTTGGTATGACTATTACCAGGGATCAATCAGTATAATCATGACCCTATAATGTGACGAATGATGTGGTAAAAGTCCTCAGTGGCCTGTAGTGCATTGATGGACAGTTTTTGGTATGATTATGACAAGGGATTATTCGGTATAGTCATGACCATTGATGATTTAATGAATATCCTTGGCCCGTAGTACAGGGATGACTAGATGATGTGTTTTATTTATTCAGCTGAGTCTCAGCGATAAAAATTGATGAAAACATTTTAAACCATAGAAGATAGTAGATTTTATTCTCTACTTGACTCTTTTAATGAATTGCTTGTTCCGCTGCAGTTAAACTTGATGTCTATTGTATTTTATCAGTTTAACATTGTTAAAGACTAATGATAATTTATTCTGCATTATCTTAGTCATAATATTTCTTATTAGGCTAGTTGAGCTTACCATTTCTTTCACTGTTCTCTTCAGGAAATGAGAATATAGCTGGGACGAGTCGGGGAATGGAGTGATAGTCCAGATGATAGCATTAGTAGTCCTCATTATTCTGTTAAATAGTGTGATAATAAATGTAATGAGGACTCCATTGATTGTGGATATAGTCTAGATGACAATATTCTTATTAATGCTCTCAGTTTATATTTTGTCGTATTTTACACGACAGTTGTATTATTAAGTTGTATTTGTATTTTTGTACCATGTATTTGGCAACTCAAGATGGGTGATGTATACATATTTTGGGGGCGTCACAATTTTGTACTGTTTTATTATAACTGTTCCACACATTAACATCACACACATATCAGGCATGTTTATATTACTGAAATATAAATAATATTATATTATTATTCTCATTCCTTATTCAAAATCTAGACTTAGGGTTTTGAATTCGTATCTGACATAATCTTCATAGATACCATTATTAATTAAGTTAAAATAATTAACTTAACTAATAAATACATATCATAATATCCGTATCATATATACAATAATCATATTTTCATGGAAAATAAATAATAAATATTTCTATTACAACATAATTTTATTATAAGAATATAATATATAATGATCAATAGTTCGAAAAAAGAAATTAGTTACATCTAATAAATAATTTTATTTATTAGATATATACATATACTTTACTTTGCACATATTCCCACCTTTATATATATATATATATATATATATATATAATTATTTGCAAAATTTTTTATTGAAAATATTGAGTTGTACAAACTTTTGTATGGGCGAGGGTTAATTTTGTGCTTGCACTTAGTTTATCACATTGATAATCATTGGAATGTAGGTGTCATGCTATCAATGTATATGTGGTGAGAAGATGATTCTTTTCTCATGTGTATATTTGATAGTTAGAAACTATTAATATTAGACAGATATTATTAGGATTAGGTACGGTTCTTAAAACTAATGCATATGGTAAGTTTGTGACTCATAATAATATGGTATGTTTTGAACCTCTCAGCGAATGGACACCTATGGTCTGACTAGGATAAGTTCTTAAACTCCTATTATTATGGCAAGTTCCTGAACTTCCAATGTGCGGTAAGTTTGATGGACTATATTGGGGATATAGGAGGATTGTAAGTTGAAATACAAGAATATTTAGTGTAAAGATGGAAATTGATGGAGAAAATTAGATATTCTAAATCTACCAGCTATGCTAGACTATCGAGATTTATTGACTTCGTGCCGATGGTTGTACTTTTGATTTTTTGAAAAATGTTGGATCACACTAGTGAACCAAAGAATTTTCAATATAGTGTTGTTATTCGCGTATCTATGCTGTTTGTTTCGGCTAGATACAAAAAATCATTTTTAAATTTTCAAAATATATTTTAACTATATGTATCGGGTGATATGATAAACGATGGAGTCAGCAATGCAATGGAACCTGGTGCTGGATGTGATCATATGATCGTTAGCCCACTATGGTGAGATGTAGTATGACAACGTCATAATCATGATACCATAAAAAGATTTTTGAGATTTCTTTAAGTTATGGGAATATATATATATATATATATATATATATATATATATATATATATATATTCATTGATGTCCTAATTATTGTAGAAAGTCTATGCTATTTGATTCAAATTTAGATTTAATATTGAAAGATGTTCATGACATTCAAGCGTTTCTTGAGCAGTTATGCCAAACTAAATTGTTTTAGTGCGGATTCAGATGTTGAAAAGCTAAGATGAACAACCCTTTTATAGGGGATTACGCGGAGGCATTTAGATGTTGTGCACAATACATCGTACGAAGGGCTTAACACCCTAAGTACGGGAGTTCCTATAGTCTAATGACTGTTAAGGAATAAGTTGAAAGAGTACCTATAACCGTGGACATAGTTCAAGGCCTTATGGCCCTCAACATGATTTGGAATCTTTTAAATTCATGTTAATCATATCTCTTCCCAATTACTGAGCAATTGTGGAAGATTCTTATTATTCTGAAAGGTGAAAGTGGAAAGGATGAGAAAATTAAGCAAAACATAATAATTTCAAGAAAGAATTGAAACTCCATAAAGAAGAGAAATGTGAAACTCTTAGAAAAGGAAGAGGTGAGGAATATAATAATCTTAGAAAGATCCTTAGAGAAAGAATTTGGTTGTAGAACCCAATGAATGAATAAAATATTAACGTAAAATCTATTTTGATAGATTTAATGAATAAAGATTAATAGATAAAATTTCGAAGATGAAATTCTTAGAAGAAATGAAGAATGTAATATCCCGAGTATTTATGATAATGATCCTTAGAGAAAGATAATGAACGGGTCAAAGAATATATAATACTCAAAATATAATTGAGTTAAAGTGAAAGTTATGAAATAAAAATTACAGGAATTTATTATCAAGAATGGTGGGAGTAGGAAATATAAAACCTATATTAAGGTAATATGTTGAAGTTATTCAACGAAGAGATTTGATGAAAACTTGAGTAAGGTAGGGTTTCGGTGATTCCGAGGACGGAATCCTTGTAAGGAGGGAAGAATGTGACACAAATGATTTGTTTGAGTTGTGATTACGGGGACGTAATCCTTATAAGATGATAAAGGATGTAACAATCCGTAATTTTATTTTAAATTGTAATTCAAAATATTTATTGAGTTATATAAATATTTTAATTGATGTGTTATTATTGAATAAATGTTTATTTAAGGTTAGTTGATTTGATTATTTATTTGTTAAATAAATAATTTGTGAGTTAAGGAAATTGATCATTATGAGATAATATTTTAATATTTAGTTAATTAAATAAAATTATAATTATAAAAAAAATTATAATTTTGTTGTATTGATCTATGTGGTAAATTTATTTAATAAATTATTATTAGAATTAATTAAATTAAGTGTGACCATAAACTATATTATTAAGGAGTTATTAAAATAAGTTAAGGGAGGTTAATTCAGTTTTGCCAAACAAGGCTTAATGAATGTTAAGTCTTTAATTTAAATTTGTTTTACCAAACAAGGTGTAAGATTTAATGGGTTAATTTTTAGTTAGTTAGCCAAACAAGCCTTATGGCTTTTGAGTTTAAAAAAATGATGTCAATTAAAGTTATAATTATATTATATACTTAATACATATATTATTACCTATACGTTATATTTAGTTTAGTACGTAAGTTAGAGTTTAGAATAGGGAGAAAGACTTAGAAGAAGAAAATTATAGAGAAAAGTAAGAGAGAATTGGGAGAAGTCTAGAGAGAGGAATTGGGGAAAAAAGGAAGCTTCATAATCAAAAGAATAGTCATCATCTTCTAAAAGTAATGTATCCTCTTGCTTGTATTTTTCAAAAACTTGTAGTTATATTCTCTTCTAAAATTCTCTGTAAAAACTTTATGAATGTTGAATTGTTTGTTGTATATAGCTTTATATGATAAATTGTTTGTTATAAAATTGTTTTCATAAGGTTATATATGAGTATAGTGAATGAATTCATGTTAAGTATGTATTTTGTGAAGGAAATCATATTACAATGAATTAGTATTAACATATATGAATATGGCTTAGTTTAAATTAAAATTAAGGTTTAATTAGTTGTATAATATATAAATTGACTATTAAATTCGAAAGAGGATGAATAAACATAAGCATAGTATGTTGAATTAACTGTTTTGGTTGAAACACAAAATCACAGTGATGATTTTCACTAAAACTTTCAAAAAGTGAAGTTTTAGCAAAATATTGAAATTTAATGGTTGTAATTTGGATGTTTATATTGTTTAGATGGCTAGAAACGTGTTAGAAAACATTAGATTATGTTTTTGTAAACCTATTACACCTTGGGTTGGTTGGTATGGTTGTTAGAAAAGGAGTTTGGAGGCCTAATTTGGCTTTTCGTAGTGTTCAAGAGCATAAAATTGCAAATCGTAGAAGGACCCGCCGCCAAACTTCCCCTACTTAAAAAAAACGTGAAGAAGAGTAGTCTGCTGTTTTTGAATTTTGAAAAAAAAAACTAACGGAACATGTTTTACTAAAATAATCATAACGTTTTCATACGAACTCCAATTGAGGTGATTCAAGATGATCCAGAACGAGGACGGATAGACCTACAAATTTTGTTCTTTAAGTATTTTAATTTGAGGTCTTTAGGAAGGGTCAAAATAGTCATCTTTGTGACTGTTATATATTCAGAGGCGATCAGAGGGCGTCGAACGAGCACATATGCAAGTATAGTGCTCCCGACGATGGAATATGTTATTCTAAGTGATGTAACATGAAAATGCATGATATTATACATGACATATAAAATTTCCTTGCTCATAATAGAAAGCATTGGCATGACTTAATATGTGTTTTGAAAAGAAACTTAAAGATTTTGAAAAAAAAACAAACCTTGTGGAAACTTATGTTCTATAAGGTCTGAACTTAGTGGTTTATATACATGATTGAGTTCAAATATAAATGAGCATGATATGGTGTTTATAGTGTCTTGTTCGTGACAAAACTTGTTAGACCTTGTGTTAGAAAAGTTTTTAAGAGAAACTTGATATAATAGAACTAAGGTGCATAAATGCTACATGAGGTAGGTTTTGAACTTGAGAAGACGTTATCATAACTTAGTTACTTATGATAAGAGTTTTTAAAAGGTGTCTTATATGTGCTATGCTACATCATTAATGATAAAATGATTTCAAAGACAAACTCCATTATCTTTTGTAAACTAAGTATAAAACATGAATGATATTTGCACTCAACTAGTCAAGCATGACATAAGTTATTAAGCATGTTTTAAAAGTATGAACTATGCTATGTCCATGTAAATGAGATAGATACATGTGAGCATTCTAATAGAGGCTTATTAGTAAAATATATGGTTTAAAAGCTTATAACATCAAATCTTGTTAAAGAAAGTTGTTAAGCCTTATTGATTGAAATAAATCATTATGGAGCTAAGTAATTTGAATGTGAACTTGAAAATAGATCACAACCTATTTGATGTCAAGTACGGATGGTTAAGGTATACTTATACATGCCTAGCTATTCTAACAGTATGATGAGAAAGTGAAATGAAGGTTTTACAAACATAGTTAGGAAACAATGTAACATTACTATTATATTAAGAATGTATGAGATATATGACTAATGGATGTGAATCCATGATTATATAACTGTGTACGAATACACGAAGTGCAGATAAGCGTTAAGCAGTTAAGTCGTAGTTCATAAACTATGAATCAGGCAAGTCTTTTAGTTCATATTTGCTATGTGAACTTGATGATTAACTGTTTTAAATCTTTATTGCAAAGAGCATGATGTGTTATATATATGTTGAAAATATGAAATGTTAAAGTCAATTTATGACTATGTTGATTAATTAAAGCATGCTTTCTTATTATGTCTTTCTTTCTGAAGGGCTTGCGGTTCATTACACCAAAGGCTTTCAGTGAACTATTGAAGCTATCGAGAGAGTACCAAATGCTGACGGTGGTAAGGACTCAATCTTTATACTTGTTATATGAACTGTAACATGTATGTTATATATTGAGCATGTTATTATGTGCTATGTGATGCATGAAAACTATTAGATTTTGATGGGCTGTCGAGCTTAACCTTGCAAATAACCACTTTTACAGGTTCAAGATTTAAAGTAAAGTTATACGTTACTTGAAAGACGTGAATCAGATGTGATACTTGAAGATTTATACACTTTGGTTGTGTTATTATTATTTGAACCATGTTTAAGGTTATGAATAATGTATTAATGTTGGATTGTATTTTGTGATGTAAACTATTGTAGTATTAAAATGATTCTGAGATATTTAGATGTAAAGGTTGAAGGTTTTGGGAATGAGGTAGTTTGTAATAGAAAATTTTTATTATTCCGCAAATTTCAATAGTTGTATTATCGTTTAATGATGTAAAATTAGAGGTTGAATGTATTATTAACAATCGAAGTCGAGAATTAAATTGTATGAATTTTGGGGTCGTTACATTACCACTTCATTAGCACACTCACCCACTACATTACTCCATTACTCCACCCCATAAGTTTCTCCATTACACCATCTCTATAAATTCATTCCCTCACAACCCAATTTAACCACATACATTCAACTCAAACTCAGAAAGCTATGAATTAGGGTCATTCTTGGGGGAAGTTATACAACAATTGAGAGTGAGTAACTTGTCTTCCAATTCCTCACTTTCTATCACCATAGTTGATGCAAATTCATCAAGTTTGGGGGGATTAAACATCGTGCACACCAAGTGTTCGACACATTACGTAAGTGAAGTTTGGGGGGAATATTGTTGTTAAAGCTTCCTGATTTCAATTCAATGGTGTCTAAAACCACATCAAAGAGGTAACATGAAGATAGATCTAGAACCACACCACCATCACGAACTTTCGACCGATGCAAATTCATAAGTGCCGCCACTGCCGACCATTACGATTACATGGTGTCAAAAGCATTCACACCGGAGCGGGGGTTGGCATCAGACCATGTCGACGGTGAAATGATGTAACAGATATATCAAAAAGGATGGAAGAACTTGAGGCCGTAGTTGTAAGTGTGGTCAAAGAATTTTACGCTAATGCCGAGGATAAGGCCCCCTTCAACGCTTTTGTGCGGGGAAGATTGGTCCCTTTAGTGCGATACCATCAACACATACTACCACGATTCTGAGTGCCTAGACATTGTTAGTATGCTCACGTGATCATGATCTTGATTATGAGGTTATTATGAAGGAAATAACAAAACCGTGTACCACATGGATCAAAGGTCACAAAGGAGACACTGTTTTTCACAGCAAGGATCTCAGCAGGTATGGCAAGATATGGTATGCATTCCTATGCGCCAAGTTGTTTCCATCCACACACACGTCAGATGTGACCAAGGATAAGGCATTGCTCTTGTATGCCATTGTACAAGATTTCATCATCGACGTAGGGGCTATAATCAGTTTTTCAATCTGACGATGCTTACGAGGACCATTCTTTGGCGGCTTGCCACATCCATCACTCATTTGTGGGTTGTGTAGGCAAGCAAGAGTTAGATGGTTTGATGATGAGATCACCCAGGTGCTGCTTCAGACACTGGATTCAAGAATGATTGCACGGTATGCAGTATGGCCCGGAGGCGAGTCGCATCCTAGAGGATTAGGCTTTATATTTCCATCAGCTTCGGAGGATGAGGCGAACGCTTCCGACAGCTCAGATGACGAAGAGTTCTAGGGGCGGCACCAATGGGAGAGCAAGGAACAAAGGCAACACCATGGCAGGAGGCTATATCTAGCCCTCGCCTTTAACTTTCAATGACAAGTGGATGAACACAACAAGGAAGCACGAAGAGAGATGCGACTTTACTTGCGGAGGCGGACCACATGTTTGAAGCCATGAATCTATCGTTCGCCTCATTGAACGCGATGACGTTCTAGAGTTTTAATCCCAATGCACAATTCCAACAAGTGACTCGATGAAGAAGAACACACACCACCACCCTGTGCTTAAGTGATTACAGGAAGTCCTCATATTTTTATTATTACTATATATATGCAATGAGGGCATTGTAATTTTAATGTTTGGGGATTTAGTTTCATGTTTGCATATTTAAATGTTTGCATATTTAATTTCTTTAGCTAAGTTTGCATATGTTAGTTCATTGTTTAGTTTTAGGATTATTAAATGTTGCATTCATGTAATCATGTAGTTGCATAAGAACTTAGGATCATAAATAGTTTTATTTATTTTGCATTCATGTTATGTTTACCATACATACATATAAAAAAATTAGTTAAGTATTGTGTTATTTTGAATATGTCCAGTAATTATTTTAGTTACTTTTATTTTGGCCAATGATGAGATTGGGATTAAGTAGACAAGTACGGTACTGATTATTAGTGTGATGCCCCCAAATCCGTGTCCCTTCAACCTCGATTCTATCATACATATACTACTACTATCGTTAAACTATTATATCTTTTATTCACAACTTAAAGAATATAATTTCACTTATTACAATTTAGAATATAAATTCCTTCCATTTCCAGGATCTATGTATAATGACCCTAACTATTATAAGTTTCAAATATTGGTCATTTACCATTCCTATTTTACATCATATTCGATGTTATAAAAATATGCGGAATAATTTAAACTTTTTTAATCTCTTTTGAAAAAAAATAAATCTTTTATTGATATCTTAACTCAAATCAATTACAAATCCCTGAATCAAATTATTCTATGATTCACTCTATTCAATGACTATATAAATTTTTACATCTTAATTCAAATTCTTCTAAGTATCAATAGTACAACTTAACATGTATTACACATCGTAAACTACTATCATATACATCTCCTAGAACCTAAACATGGTTCAAGGGTATATATTTAAATATATAACTAAATCTCCTTCGATGCTATTGAACTTTATCTATAAAGTAGCACGTAATCTTTATCGTAAGTCCTTAACCTGTAAAAGTTGTTATTTGCAAGGGTGAGCTCGACAGCCCAACAATTCTAACAGTTTTCATGCAGCACATAGCATATAATAACATACTCAGTTTATGCATTCATAATCAATTAATATTTACTACGCATGTTACTTCACACATAACAGGCATAGAGATTTTCATCACAAGCATATCATCAAAGATCAACTTTCACATTTCATACATATCTCGTATCCATTTCATATATATACATCAACATTCTCATGACATATTATAGCTCAACTAACAGTTATCGAATTCATATAACAAGTAGGAACTGAAAGACTTGTCTGATTCGTAGTTTATCAACTACGACTTAACTGCTTATAGTTATCCACACTTCGTGTATTCCTACACAGTTATATAATCATGGATTCATATCCATTAGTTACATATTTTATACATTCTTAATGTAATAATAATGTTATATTATTTCCTACCTAGGTTCGTAAAACCTACATTTCACTTTCTCATCGTACTCTTAGAATAGCTAGGTATGTCTAGGTATACCTTAACCACTCATACTTGACATCAATCATCCAAAAATCTTTATTACACACTTGACTCACTATGTGTTCGACACATATTTAATGTTTATAGATACACGATCCACATCGTTCTTACATTTTGCAAACTTTAATAAAATTAGCAAATTTGGGTTTTATATAACCATTACATGCTCACGTGCTTAAAACATCATTTATGTCAAGTATTATAGCTTTAGACATAGCATAGTTCATACTTTTAAATCATGCTAAAATAACTTACGTCATGCTTGACTAGTTGAGTGCACATATCATTCATGTTCAAAGGCATAGACAACTCTATTATGCTTGCTTATAAGGTCATAATGCAAGTAATAAAATGCTCATCAAAGTTAGTTTCTAATAATTTTAAATTTCCCTTCAAAACACATACTAAACCGAAATTGACAACCTTTTATGTGCAATATATCTTAAAATTACATTCCTTATCCATCCACAAGACATATAACTAGGCCACATTCACATGTTTCCAAGGTCGAAACTTAAAAGACACAAAGTTCGTTAAGTTTCACTTTCAAAACTTCAAGTTTTACTTTTATAACACTTTAAACTAAGCTATACAGGTAATCTTATACGAGGTAACTTAAGATCACATTTTATTCTCACATGACTCCACCATAGGCTCATTACAAAGTCAGAACTCAAATGACTTACAGTTCATCAAGGTTTGTTTTCAAAATCTTCAAGTTTCTTTTTAAAACACATATTAAGTCATGCTAAAGAATTCCATTATGAGTAAAGTAATCCTAGCCATATGACATGTATAATATCATGCATTTTCATGTTACATCACTTAGAATAACATATTCCATCGTCGGGAGCACTATACTTGAATATGTGCTTTCGCCGACGCCTCCGATCGCTTCTCAAATACATAATAATCATAAAGATGACTATTTTTACCCTTCCTAAAACTTCAAATTGAAAGACTTAAAGAACAAAAGTTGTAGGTCTATTCGTTCTCGTTCCGAATCATCTTGAATCACCTCAATCGGAGTTCGTATAAAAAAGTTATGACTATTTTAGTAAAACATATAAAATCAGTCATTGCAGAACGCACACCCCCACCGGGGCGGGTCTAGCTGCTGCCAACCGAATTTTTGTTCCCTGTTATGAACCATAATGCCAAACTTCCCTTCTAACCTTTATAATTTGAGTTATACATGTCCAAATTAGTCCGTTTTCAATTCTATGGATTCGTAATTCATAAAACTACAACATACCAAAAACCCATTAACTATCATAACATTAACTAACCCAAATATGGATTTACAACTCATGTTCATACTAATTGTTCATGTTTGAAAAGTTTAGCGAATTCATTCACTACTTAATTCGCTTCCCAACCAATTTGTTCGCTTTAACTTTCGTTGTTTTCAGATAGAACTATATTAACAACATCTAACAACAATTTGTGAATTACATTAACACTTGGCCATCAAATTTGTGACTCAAAAGTGACTTTTTCTTGTTATTACTAAGAATTTACAAAACTTAGAACTCAAGAGCGTTAAGGTTAGAATCATTACCTCTTGGTTGCTCCAATTTGCTATCTATAGCTCTCCAAACCTCCGATTGCTCTCAATTCTATCAACCTCTCATAGCCAATTTTCTCAGATAATTTATCAAACGGGAAAGAGATGAAGGAGACTTTATTTATAGAGAAATTGTGTTGTCCATACAATGGTTGTGTCCAACAATTGAAACCAAGAGGAAGAAGAAGACTCCAATGGATGTTAAAGAGTTGGTGACCAACCCCATCTTCTTCCATCCCTCTAGCCATCATCAACTCTAACTAGCCATTTTATTTCTCAGCAATGGTAGAGTTAGGCCATTGCTTTATACACGTGATGAATGAGATGAGACTCACAAAATGGGACAAGCTTATATCTCAGCCACTAGCATAGTTTAGTTACTTTAATTTCCCAAAAATGAAATTTTAATATACAATTGATACTATAATGTGGAAAATTAGGGATCATATATACCCATATCATATAATATGGTCATGGAAGTGGTCCATTGCACAATGTTACATTTTATTATCTCACTTGTACATAATACTAACATACAAACTTTTATACATATATATTTAAATACTTTCTATATTATATAGTTACCATTGAAGTGTCCCACTTCATTTCATATCATATAGATGTAGCTACTATATAATATAAAATCATTATACATACAAATTAATTCCTTCAATTATTCATTTATTAAATTATTTAATGAATATTTATTCCATCACTTTTCCACATTAGGCATATCACACAAGCTTACATTAAGCTTATTACTTATTCTCATTACTTATTCATTTCCCACCACATTACTATAATCAAAATTATGTATTTCGCCATAACATAACATAAGATGTTTTTACTATCATGTTTTCCCTAAATATGAGAACTAAAAATAATAAAACGATTTACTCATTTTCTCAAGATATTATTCTTAATATAATATATATGTATTATTAGAATATTTACATGCATTTATTAATACATACACACTATATATATAGAAAATAAGTTTATTTCCTATTATGATAAATTATTTCCATCAACTTATATAGCAAATATGTTTTAATATATTTATCATATTACTTAATCACACACATTACCTCGTTCTAAGCTATATAAGGTAATATCAAAATAATATTTCCCCTTTTATTAAAATAATCAAATGCTAGAATTTATTTTAATATCCTTTATTAGAAATATACTATAATTATTTCTCTTTCCTTTCTATAAATTGTCTCAACACAATTTCTTTAATCTATACATTTAACCATATCTCAATATTAATTAATAAATCTATAACCAATATTTATCTAAAGATATATCGATTTTCTTCTCTCGTCAACAACATTCCTTTATACAAATCTAAACCTAGAGCACACAGAGTCTTTAATAGTATTCAATATAGTATACTGAGTGGTTTCCCACAAACAACCAACAAATTAGTTTCTATCTCGTCTTCACTATTTTCATAGTGAGTTAGATCGGTTACTAATTCGTATATACATCCGCTCTCTGAAGGAATCGTTTAGCCCAGCTCCTACACATCCACTATTAAAGGGTACGGTTGCACTACCTTAGACTTGATACTTACTCATACAAATACTCAAGAAATTGGTGTTTATCAAAGATATTTAATGTCACCAACTTACTATGATAAAATAATTTAACATAAATTATTTAATATCGATAGATAAATTTCTATCCATCTTCTTTACTTCAAATAACTCGCCTCCTCAATAAATAACAAATATATAATAATAACATATTCATTAAACACAGAAATCACATATTGCATTGTATATATTACCCCATGCAACACAATACCACATTCCTCGTAACACATTATATATATTCTTATTTGAACCCTTCACATGCCTTAAGAATTTTATTTACTAAATTCTTATTTTAATATTTGCTAAAAATTTTGAGTTCTTACAATTAGAGCCTTGATGTAGTTTCTGTTATGAATTGGATCTTTTGCTTGTTTGAAACAGGTATAAGAAATTTCTAAAAGATAATGTTAGTTTAAATGAAAGAATAATGAGGATAGACAGTGAAAACGAAGAATTAGGCAAGAACCTAAGTTGGGGGAAAAAGCGGGGTATATAAGCTTCTTAATAAAAAGTGAATCATTGAGTCTTCTGGTGGGTTGAGATGAATCATGAAAAGCACTCCTCATAAACACAAAAATGAGATGGAGCGTAAAACACATTCACTATCTAAAAAAGAAAAGAAAAAAAGCATAAGTACCTATTTGGACCCTTAATATTGGTAATTGTTTGATTTTAGTTGGATCTCGTCTGCATTTTGAAATTCTTGAGTTTTAAGCATATGATGATGCCTTCAAAGAGATTTGCTATGTATTAAATTTGAATTTTTATCGCTTAGCATGGATGTTAAGCATACACACACTATACCAAAGAATAACAAAGTAAGATTCAATGATTAATGAGGATTATTGATTAGTTTGATATGGCGTGTCGTCATGTTTGCTTGATTTCTCCGAGGTCAATTAAATACTTTTATTCCATGATGACTGCTGGATGCGTAGGCATATAGGTTATGTGATAACCCGAGAATTTGGACAATTTATTAAAATCTTAAATGATTGATTTAAGGTCAAATATTGAGACCTGAATGCAGAAAAATAAGTGTATGCGTTTGATGTTATTGGAATGGAATTTTGAGGGTTTCAAAATTACATGAAGAAGATTTAGGTGAATTATTCAGGATTAAGTGTTTATGTGATTAAGTTACGTGAATATGGTTATGCTTACGTATACAAAAAATGTGGTTAAGGGTCAAGGTTGAATTTGATAAATTATATCTCAGAATAAACCCTAAGAATATAATAAGAACAACAATGTTCGGTTAGAAAACCCTAACGTCGATAAGAAACCCTAGAAATCGGTTACGAAACTAGTTTGTTTCAGCCCGGAATCAAAAACCCTAATTCTATTGCATGAAACCCTAAATCGAGAACTTAATGGCATAAGTGTAAATAACTATAAGATTAATTAGGTTAATCTTAACAAATTGATTACAAAACCCTAATTCCAAATCAAACCCTAATACTTGATCCGAAAACCCTAGTTTGATTACGATAAATTGAAGCCCTAATCTGGGAAATTAATGGATAATTATAATGCTCTCATCTTATTTTTTATAATATTAATTAGGGTAACAGCTTAATTAATTAGCAAACCCTAATTTCAAATTATCGAACTTAAACTTTTCCGTCAGAAACCCTAATGATGGATTTGAAACCCTAATTTATAATTAGGAAAAATGAAAGTGTTAATTGAATATTTTAATGTTAATTAGGATATATTAATTCTAATTTAATGTTAAGTAATTAGAAATCCCTAATCTAATTACGAATATTTAATTTCTATATTAGAAAATTATTTTCTATTTAGAAACCCTAAATTGTGGGTTGAAAACCCTAATGACCATTTTGACCCTACTTGCGTGATTAGCAATTTTAATTAGGAAATGCCAATCCTAATTAGCAAGATTTAATTTGTGATTAAGAATTTTTATTATAATTAGGAAATACTAATTATAATTTTGAAATATTTAATTTTCTATTTTTGGAAAACCTAAATGGGAAATTTTAGAAAATTAAATTGCAAACCCTAAAATGTACAAACCCTAAATCCTAACAAACCCTAAACCCTAAAGGTTTGATCAAATACCAATTTTGGAATTAAAATTTTGTGGAAAATGACATTTATGCCCTTTTTTAGATTTTTAGACAACTTGCAAATCTTGCTAAGTCAAGAGTTGTTCACCAAACCCTAGCCTAATCTAGCTCTAGCATGTGATAAAATCCAATGACCAAATAAAAATGATGATCGATCATAAGCAACATGTCAATTTTTTTATAAATTAAAGAGAAAATGCTACTTTAATTTTTTATTTGAGCAAAAGCTTTCTCTCTAAGATTTCAAATTTGAAAGAGAAATGGAGAGATAAGTTAAGATGATATCATATCTCGACTTAGCAAGAACAGATTCAAAGGATCAGATTCATGAAAATCAAGCTCAAAGGTATAAGAACCCTAATTTTAAAAATTCTTAGATTTGATGTTAAATGTTGTAAGTTGTTGTTGAAAGTTGTGTATTTGAGTGTCATTTGATGATCTGGGTTGTCAAAACTCAGATCCATATCATCTAGATGCTCGAATCTAAAGATTTAGCAAATCTGGAAAAGTGGAAAATTGAGACCTGACAGCTTAATGTCAGAGCCTCTAGATCTTTGTCTGTTAATGATTAGGTGTGTTTAATGTTGTAAGTCTGTTCTTTTCCATGTAGGCTTCAATCTGGAAGTGGAAATAGGGTTATATCATGTATAGATCATGAGTTACAAGCGGTCAAACCGCGTTGACCAGTCACGAAAATGGGTTTCTGGGCAACCCAGAAACCCAGATCTTGTCTCGACATCATTTTTTTGCAGAGCCGTGAATCGCTTACATTGTTTGCTAGTTTGGCCAAACTGTTGTTATAATGTTGTATACAGGTGTAATGACTACATACTCAAACCATTAGATCACCTAGATCCGTATCATAATGATTAGAATATGAGATCAAACTATAGTTGACCGACTGTTCTTGACAAAATCTGGAAAACCCAGAAATCGTGAAGAACAGTGTCTGACCCTTACTTTGACCAGCTTGAATCTTGTGAATTATTTGTTGTTAGACTAGATTGGTGATATATTATAGTACCCTGACATGTTGTCTACCGTATTGAACCAATGGTTCACCAAATCAAGTTTTAGGATTCACGTTATAAGGATCGAAAACTAGTACCCTCGACTGTTCTTCATTTTCTGGAAAACCCAGAAAATGAAGAACAGTGTTGTCAGATATTTTGGAGGCCCAGATCTTTCACGTGTGATGTTGTATAACATAGTTGATGACTGATATGTGTAGTATTACATATACACTACATGATTGATGCTTAATACTTCCTAGAAAACCTTATAATCACTGATCAAAGTATGGTCAAAGTGGTTAACTTGTCAACTGACATGAATTTCTGGAAATGCTGAAGAACACATCAAGAACACATTTAGCGACAGATTTGTCACCTAAGCTACCTTTAGCGACAGTTAAATTAGAAAATTAATTATTTTAATAAATAAATTGAAATAAATGATTTTAAATTATTAAAAATACTAAATAAATTATGAAAAATTATTTTAAATGCTGAAAAATAGTTTTTATTATTTTTGATATATTTCAACAATATTTAATATTTTTGGAATATAAAGGTATTTATTTATTTAATTATAATATTAAATAAATTATGAAAAATATTTTAAGTTATTTTTGATGACTTCTAATATTTTGTGATAAATTTCATTAATAATTTATTATTAATGGTAATTAGTTTATTTAATAAATATATTAAATAAATTAAGGAAAAATAGAATTAATGTTTTAAAAATCATATAAAAATGATTTAAGTGTTATAAGAATATTTTAAGTTATAAAATATAACTTTTGATATTTTGGCATGAAAATATTAATATTTTAATATTAATATTAATTATCTGGATAATGGATTTAAGTGTTTAAAAATCAAATAATTATGATTTTAAGGTATTAAAAATATTTTGAAATATTATAATTACATTATAATATTATGTAATGATTTTCATTAATATTTTATATTAAATGAATATTATTGATTAAGGAATTATGTGGTATTTAATTCATTTAAATACGGTTTTAAGGATTGAAAAATGTTGATAAAAGATATTAATTATCCAAAAATTATTACGAGCCTAGGAAAAATGTTTGACTGATCAGAAAATTATCTGTGATAATTGTGAAGTGTTTAGGAAGAGTTTAATTGAACTTAAACTCGATATTCGTTCGACTAGACCGTCGGGATGATAGAATGGTGTCAGTTTTAAGTCAGACTGAAATAGTTGGACCTAATACTAAGTCTTATGTTCTGTATAGACTGATAGGGTTATGTGTTATGTGTTTAGGTTATTCTGTGTATATAAATATAACAGTATTATACTGTGATGATATTATTCTAATATTGGAGATCTATATTACTAATATTAGGTCTTCGGATAAAGCGTACAAAATTGCGTTGCGGTAATCAACGGTTCAGGCAAGTTTGTTCTTACTTAACTCTAATAAGAGTGTTTTATTCAAGCTTATGGTTAATCATTGTTGATTGCCATGAAAATTGTACTCTGTACATCTTGCATGTATAAATCGGTATGAAAAGGTCGATCACCTTCATTACTAGTTGGTTCAGAAATGTTTGTTCATGTTTAAAACTTGTTCAGTCAAAAGTTTGTTCCTGCTAGTTCTCAATTATATTGATGAATTATAGCCACCTTTATTATTCATACTCTTCAATCATGATATATCCTTATATTGTTGTATTTAAACTTGTCAAGGGCAACTTTCATGCTCACCCTTGCTATATCATGATAAAACATTGCGAGATAAAGGCAAATGCGTTCGGATCACAGAAAAGCGATTAAAGCCAAGTTCAAACTTGGGTTATAAAGTCTTGACTAGTTTGTAATAGTGTATTGTGATAAATATTATTATGTAATAAATAGTTTAAGAATTGTGTTTAAGTTAAGGTTACTCGACCTTGGGGAATAGTGTGTAATGTAATGTATAAACAATTTATGTTTATATCTTCCGCAAAAAAGTTATAGAAAGATTAGCGAGAACCGAATCATGGCGATTTGGGGCCCGGTTCTGGGGACACTACAAAGTTACATGCATTACATAACATTGCATTGCATTGCATGGTATGTTAGTTTATTTTGTGCTCGAGGACTATGCAGGTTTATGTTTAGGGATTTTGATAAGTGGGTTTTATACCCCACTTAATTGGTTCCTAATTCAAGCTTAATCAGTATTAATTCCTTGTTTTTTATATCTATTTTTACTTTTTTATGGTTATTTTGTGTGTAGGTTTGGTGGTGTGACATTTGATCAAGAAGGTTGCAATTGTGGAAAAAACTTAGCAAGTTTGGAGCTTATGATGACCATCTAGCAGAAGCCATGCCCGTCGGGGCAGGCCTTTTTATGCCTTACACCCCCGACAGGGCGGGGGGTCTTGAACTCAGAAGTCAGAAGCCATGCCCGCCGGGGAGGGCTATTTTCAAAGAAACACACCCGCCGGGGCGGGGGTTCGGGGAATACAGTGGTTTATTTGATTTCAAATACTGCAAGAACGTAAGTTTAAGTAATTGGAATGGCTTGGGACTCATATTAGTGTGGAATTTCAATCAGAATGCATGTCTTAGAGTTATATCTGACATCAAATAACAAGATTAAGATAGATCATACAAAACAAGGCAATTAACAGAGAGAGAGGACAGATTTTTTTAGAGCGAGGATTGGAGAGAAGATAATTGAAGGATTTTTGTATCAATTGCGAATTGGGCTGAAGAAAAGGGTGGTTTTGGAGTTATTCTTTTCTTTTTGTTTATATTTGTAATTGGAAGGATGATATCTTTAATTTATTCAATGTTTATTTCGTGTATGATGAACTAAATCACTTTTTAGGCTTATGATGGATCTTTAAGTGGAACGATGGTTATGTAACTTTGATTTTTAGTTTAATAAGTTATTTCTCAATTTATCTATATTAATTTATGCTTGAATTTATGAATTTCACGATGAACAATTCTTTGTGGACTTGTATGAATTCGAGAGAGGAAGTGCAGAGTCTAGACTTAGTTAATATAGCATGTGTTCTTGAATTTTGTGAATGAGCAAAATCTTGATGAATGTTAGGGTAGAGATATGCTTAACATCGCATGTAATCGAATAGAAAACTTAAACTTAAACCTTCTTTGATTGTAATTCACATAGAGATATAGTGAGTTAGTTAATTAAGGTGTTTACCTTAATTCTATCTAATTTGTGGATTTGAGTTAATATGGTGTTAGTGCATCGAGAGGTGGCTAATTCTGCTTAAGTGTTCTTAATTAATAAACTGGGATAGTGATTTAAACTAGAATAAAGTGTAATAATCAGAGTGAAGCTTAGGGTGAAGTTGTAAGTCTAATTCTCCAATACTTATTTAGAAATTCAGTTTTTGAGATTTGTGATTGTTTTGTGATCTTGGTATTTTTAATAATTTTAGTTTTTATATTTTTAATCATTAAATTGGATAGTTTAATAAAATTGGGATTAATAAGAAACTGGTAGTTGTGAGGTTGAAATTCATACTAATTTCTCCGTGGGAATGATACTCTACTTACTATTATATTACTTGTTGACCACGTATACTTGCGTGTTATGCGTAATTATATTTTACCCAACAAATATATCGTGAAAAGTTAAGTAAGCCGATAAAAGTTTTTTCAAAAACGTGCGAAATCGGACGAAATAAAAACGACGAAAAGTACTGTTATGTACTTTTCATTCGTTTAACTGTGTTAGGGGAAAACGTGAAGGAAAACACTTAACATGAAAAAGTGCTTTTTAGTTTTTCGGATATCCGAAGAATACATAAAAGTTAATCGGTAAAGGAAAGACGAAATATCCAAAAATATTTGGATTCCGAGAATCACAGTTTTTAAAACTATCGGACGAATTCCAAGACGGAAGCATGAAGCTTCCAAGGGAAACTTCGTGAATAGTAAGGAGGTGGAGTAAGGAGGAGTGAATAGTAACTTTAGGGGTAAAATGACTATTTTGCCCCTAGCTTTGAAAATCTATAAAAGGAGAGCCTAAATTCATTTGTTGGTGATTTTGAAAATCACCAGCATTTGAGAGAAAGAGAGAAGTTGGATGGGAGGAAAAAGGAAGAGGAAAAGTTGGCTCGTGAGCAAACTTTGTCCGAAGAAAGGAGATTAAAGGAGAAAGGAAATCCAAAACCTAACTTTTATATAATTTTCTTTAAGTTTTATATGTTAAAAACATAACTTAATGAAAATAGAAGTAACATATGTTAAGAATGATTATCGTATGGTTGAAATCATGAGAAAAAGAAGAAATAAGAAATTAGAAGTTTAGTTTATAAATTTCTTAAGGAAGTATAAGTTTCGTAATGAATTTGAGTGACCCGAATAAATAATATGAATGATTTGGTGAAATAAGTAAGGAATGGTGTTTTATAACACTGAATTCCAAGAAAAAGTGAAATCGTAATCAAAATATCGATTAAAAATGAAGAACTAACGAAGAACGCGAAGAACACGCGAAAAACGTTGTTGATGGACAAATTTAAAACCATCGTAGTTATAACTTGTTATTGATGGACAAGTTTAAAACCATCACGTATAAGTTAGATGATTATTGCTTGGTTAGGAATGGTAGAAACTTTCATGAAGAACGGATTAAACTTAGCTATAACGAAGATATAGCAAAAATTTTGTAAAAGACGAATGAGAATTAGAAAGTAAGTAAATGAACCCGAAGGTGTAGGGTTTCATAATAATGTAAGAGAACGTAGAAAATGTGAGTCGTGGACTCAAGAACGAACGAGTTCTGAGTTCGGATGACCGAATTACGGACGGACGAACGAACGAAGAACATTAATAACATAAAATGAACGAATGACGAAGATTAAACCGATCGAATGGAATATTAACCGATTTAGAATGAAGTTATGTCTTAGGGGAATTGAAGTATGTAAGATAAGGAAGAAAATGACATTTGAATGAGCCAAATCTAAGTTATAACGAATAAGTTATAAGATTATGAAGTACGCGTCTCAAATATTTTCCAACACTTAGAAAAAAAAAATTGAGTTTAGTGCTTGGCGCCGCAGCGCCAGCCATGCCTTGGGGGGTGACACCACAGCGCCTTACCAGTGAAGTGAACCTGAGCCAGACTCATCTTTGCAACGCGAGCAATATCAATGGAGGTGGCGCCAGATGCAGGCCCGGGTAGTCAAGCTCAATGGCATGTGAAATTTGCGTGAAAGATTAAGAAGGGGCCGTGGCCACAGTCCTTGGTGCATAGCCATGCCCAGAGAAGAGCTTTTAATTTCTCAACTCTGGGGGAAAGTAAAATGAAAGATAAAGAACATTTAGTTCATCGGATGTAACACTTAAACTGTGATGCCCCCAAATTCAGGTACTTAAAACCAGAACTTGGTGCTTCACGATACCATTTCTATGAGCGGAATCATACTAATAATAATAACAATAATATAAATATCAAACTTAATTTACATATATCAGATTCTACTCCCAAGTACGCGACCTTTAAACATTCATTACATGATAATTAATAGATATCATTGTCTTAATAAAGTCAAACTATTACATAATATAGCACAAACTTATTTGGTCAACTTTCCCTTCCCTTTATTCCTGGCAAAGCCTTCTAGTTGAGCACACTTAGCTGAAAATATTTAAATTTAAAGCAAGAATGAGCATTTGATTGCCCAACAAGTAATAGCAACAATAAATATTAGCTGAAAGGATTAAATGTTTTCTTTGAATGACACTTCTACAACGAATCAACAGTTGTGAAGTAAGCTGAAGCAACAATAAACAACATATCATTTCGATTTCAAATTTTTGAAACTACGTACTGACTATAAATGGGGATTAGTTGACAGACTATGAACATTGCTTTTTATTTTTGAAAAGGTTAAAAATAACTTCATCTGTAAACCATCATAACTTACAGCCACAAGGGTGATCAGCCCGTTATGCCCTGTATTGATCAATATTACATGTTCGAACGATATTTTCGTCCAGCATATCCTCCTTAGGCGCATAAAAGTTTTCCAGATTCGGGATGTTCATACTACTCTAGAATCCGAACCAAAACAATTCGGTTGGATACAATAAAGTTCTATCTTGTTGAACAATATTTTAAAATATGTGTCTAACTGGATCAAATAGCTTAGACGGCTTTTAAGTCAATGTATACATACTGGAAACCAATAAGTATGTATCAACATATGATAAAATATAATGATTATCCAAGTGAGGTCACTTGTATAACCATGCTTAGAAATTAACGAATAGAATATATATCTTGATTAATAATAACAGAATTAAAGAACTTGTACAATAGATTATAATTTAATAACTTACTTATACAGAATCATTGCATAAGTATATACAAGGTTAAGATATTTGAACAATAAAAAGAATAGTTCAGATATTAGCTTACACATGTCCATTGCATAAAGTAAATGCAAAGTTAAGATATTTGCCTGGTATGCTGCTTACAGTTATGCAACTTAGTTTTATCTTTTATATCAAGACCTATCCTTAATAAGATCATTCATTTGATTAGAATAATATATCATATCACATAGTACTTGTGACGCCCCCAAAATTGGTATACATCACCCATCTTGAGTCGCCAAATACATGGTACAAAACTCAAATACAATCTTTAATATATAACAAGAGAGCTGTGAGTTTTAATACAAACATTGTCTTTTAGACAATATCTACTCTCCGAATAAGTCCTCATTACATTTATTAACACACTATTTAACAGAATAGTGAGGACTACTAATACTATTATCTGGACCGTCACTCCATTCCCCGACTAGTCCCGGCTACGTTCTCATTTCCTGAAGAGAACAGTGAAAGAAAGGGTGAGCTCAACTAGCCTAGTAAGAAATATTATGACTAAGATAATGCAGAATAAATTATCATTAGTCTTCAAATTGTTGTTAAGCGATAAAATACAATGAGACATCAAGTTTATCTGCGATGTGGAACATGCAATCCATTAAAAGAGTCAAGTAGAGAATAAAATCTACTATCTTTTATGATTTAAAAGGTTTTCATCACTTTTATCGCTAGGACTCGACAATAAATAATCCACCTCATCCCTACACTCGACCAAGGATATTCATAAAAATCACAACCATAAATTATCCATGCACTACGGGCCAAGGATATTCGTGTATTCATCAATGGTCATGATCATGCCAACAACTCGTCCCATCAATGCACTACACGGGCGAATGAGGGACTATTACCACATTATTTGTAACATTACGGTCAAGATTACAATTAGAATAATCCTGGTCATAATCATACCAAGTTAATCTATACACTATAGGCCACAGATGACTTTCCATAAAATATAAATATGAGGATGATGACAATGATATAAGAATTCAATAAAACAAGTTCAAGAATTAATTTATCCGGGAACTAATAACGTCCAAATTGTCAACATGATACTTCTTTGTAGAGTAAAATTTAAGAATGCTCAGAAAAATATTTCCACGAAAAGATACTGGATAAAACGCAAATATCAAGGATGTTCCACTAATTTCATGGAGTATAGAAGTCAAAAATTTAACCAATTGAGTATAATAAAGAATGGAATAACAAAAGAAATCACCATGCATGCGGTACTTAGCATGACGGAGTTATTCAACGAGAATAATAAATAACGAAATTAGAGTGCAGCGTAAAAGCATACATACGAGGATATTCAACGAGAATAATAAAGAGCGTAACGGTCCGGTCGTAATATAACACATGCTATATTAGAAAAATTCTACCACCCATATGCATTATTTGTCAAGGTCTTTGGTCAATTAGAAGAAAGAGAAAAAAAAACTAGTACCGCCAGTTTAAGAAAATGGCTTTATGCACATGTTTGTTCAACCAATAAGGTGAAAGCTTGAAAATCATATCATATACCATGCCAAACTTCATCCTCCACCACAACCCACTCACCCACATTTAATATATATAAACCTATTATTCATATACACCACAACCCACTCACCCACATTCACGGTTGAAAATTCCTCCACCAAAAATCATCCACTAGTGGCCCCAACCAATTATATATATATATATATATATATATACCAAATAAAACTTTCTATCAATTACTTTGGAAAAAAATATGGGTAAATGGGAGTCCATAAAATAAGCAAAACTTCATAAAAATCACCTTAATAATTTTAACAATATTTATCACCTTTATTATAATTCAAAATATTAATCGACCAGTTCGTTCCCAAGAAAGAGGGGGCTTTCCAATAAGGATTTCTCCCTATTGGCGCGCAATTAGGTGACCAAACCTCTCCTTGGAAGAACTTCTAAATATCGTTAATATTGCAAATAATAATATCAATAACTTTGTTATCTCAATTATTAATTAATAATATATAAAATATCGACAATAATTGAATAAAACTGAATGACTTCTCACGTAAGCATCAATAATCATTACCGTGTGCTACTATGCAACCACACGTATTATTGTACTTTTACTACCGAGTAGTTCAACAGTATTAACGGTAAAACTTCTGCCGTTATTTTCAATAAAATATTTTTGTTTTTTTCTCAATCCGACAATAATTCTTATGTGGGGTCCACCAATGATTGTGCCGTCGTACAAATATTCCCTGCTAAAATGAATATTCCCCGACCAATCGAATATTATATAACAACTTGCGTACTTTGCAAAATTTATAAATATTACCCACAACTATAACATTATATCAAATTTATTCCATAATATTCAAAAATGATATTTATAGAAAACTCATTTTTATTCATAAAAGTTGGGGTCTTACAGTACTGTTATTTGCAGTCAACAATAACCTAATCACATTGTCACATTTGTTTAGCAATCATTGGATCACAAATAAACACGTATACATACAATTTATATAAGTCCAGATCAATTTTTGAAACATTTCGGTGTACCGACGGCTTTATCAGGTAATTATCGAGTCTAAAACTTTATATTGAAGTTCAATATAACTTAACATCGATCAAATTATTTTTAAATGACTTATACTAGTTTTTAAACAATTATTATAATTTATCATGATCTTTCAAACACTGGAATCATTATTAAATAATTTAAATATTAAATAATTTTATTATCATTAATATCTAATTAATATTAAAATATTAATGAAACCATTGCCAAAATATTAAAGTTATTTATAATAACTCAAAATATGTTTAAATGACTTGTATTACCCTTTAAATGATTTTTAAAACAATTAAAATGATTTTTAAATAATTACTATTAATATTTAAAATATTAATACGATATTTATCAAAATATTGAAAGTCCTTTATTATAACTTAAAGTATTTTTAAACCATTTATATTCTTTTTAAATAATTTTTAAATAAATAAATCATTTTAAACTATTTATTTAATATAATTAATAAATAAATCTAGTATCATTAATATTAAATTTAATGAAATATACCTTTAAATATTAAAAGTTAGATTTTATAACATCAAATATTTTTAAACACTTTATTTTAATTTAAAATAATTTTTATAATATTAAAATCATATTTAATTAATTTATTTAATATAATTATTAAATAAATCTAAATATCATTAATATTAAATAATTAATAAAATTTTCTTTAAAATATTAAAAGTTATATTTTATAACTTCAAATATTTTTAAATACCTTATTATCATTTAAAATAATTTTTAAATATAATAAAAATATTTTATTAATTTATTTAATGCATTTATTAAATAAATTCAATATCAATAATATTTAAATAAATACTAATATTTATGGAAAATATGCCAAATTATTAAAAGTTAATTTTTTATAACTTAAAATAATTTTAAAAACTAATTTTGGATTATTTAATAATTAATTTCTATTTTTAAATGATTTGTAGAAAATAAATTAATTAATTTTAATAAGTTCGATTATTAAAAGCCTTTTGTAGACACTCGAAATTTTCTTTTCTTTATTACTAAGCGTGCGGGAGGGCAAATCGTCTTTTTCACACTCCAGAGGTAATCCTGGAGGACCACAACATCAATTCCAACCTCGAGAGATAACCACAGAGTACATTCGAGTCAACAACACGACCATCTCGGAGATAACCCTAGGAAAAACACTGCTTTCAACTATCGAAACAGGAGATAACCCGGGAGGGACAAAATGGTCATTTTGCCAAGTCAACTTCACTTCAAATCAAATACACTCATGTCAACTCAAATTGATTCAAAATTAGTCCCACAAGACTCGTATCTTAACCCGGAGTGAAAACTTCGCCAAAGCTTGACTCGATGGATTGCTGACGGGAACCAGGGAATGCTATTTGGGTTATAGACCCATCTTCCTGGAATCAATAAGGGCAAATCCCATGTCATTCCGTAACTCTCGAGAAAAGCAGTCCGAAGATGGTCTTGTACACCTCGTTCGGATGCTCGGATTGAAGTTCTGCAAGTTCGAGCGAACATTGCATTGCACGAGTGCACGTACTTCGAGATGACGGGACCCGCGAGGGCCGGAAGCACCACGACCAGCCGCAGGTGTATCAGAGGCTACTGCAAGTACACCTGCGGCCCTCAGTTATATATATATGGGGCTTCGGCTAGCCATTTTGAGGGAGAAAAGGCGAGGAAGCCCTGTCCAATTGGCTTTATACACACCCTATATTGAGTGCTTGCTCTTTTTAAACACCTGTTAGCCCATATACAGTAATATATTTACCGGCGGGAGCTGAGTGTTTATCCATTTAGAGTTATAGAAGTCTGCATTAGCATCCCACTGTAAGCCTTCTTACACTCTATAAAGCCTCTCTGTTCATATTGGCACACACTATTCTACACATTGAGAGTCGTGTTGTGTGCGTATGCCCGGACTTCGGTCCGTGGCTTTCATTTCTTTCTGTATATATATACTTATATATATGTATATATTTTTATACGGACTAACATTATCGAGTTATTCCTCGATTGAGCTTAGACTTATGTCTGGAGCGTTTACTTGCTTTTCTATATATATATACTTATATATATGAACTGTTGTCATACTTTGTCTGATGAGCCTGGATTTTACATCCGAAGCGTTTATTGCTTATATATATATACATATATATATATATATAATTGTTGTCGGACATATTCGATGAGCACCGGATATAAAATCCAGGCCCATCGGATATGTCCGAAAATATAATATATATATATATATATATATATATATATATATATATATATACTACTTACTATTTTCCATATAAATCTGCAGTATCATGTGAGCCTAGGAATCATGTGATCATAGATTGATCTCTTGAATCTAGATTGGTTCCCATGATGGACATTTTTAGGTATGGCGACTTGTACATTATTATGCGATGTAATACGAATTTCCTTGGATGGATGTCATGCCCATGAGGAGCTCGACACTGCTGTATATTATTTTCTCGAGAATGCTTCGCATCTCGAAAATAACAGCAAACAAGCCGACCATTTAATAATAAAATGGAAGCATCAAAGGCCTCAATTACTATTAACCACAGGGTTTGAAAAACCTCTTTTACAAAACGACATTGCTATATCTTGTTTAAAACTGATTTTTTTTATAAATTCAAACCCTATGTATATAGAATACTGACGAGCAGTCTTGCCTTACTTCCAAATAATTGCACATTAATCCACACACACACACACACACATTCATATAACAATTTCTTTGCAAAGTGGCGATCCATAGTAGTACCACGGATGTCGGGGTGCCTAACACCTTCCTCCACATAATCAAGCCCCGGACCCAAAATGAATCTTGGTTTCCAGAGACCCGTCTAGCGATGTCAAATCACCGGGTCAATGTGCAAACCTTTTTCGGTTGCGTTAGGTGCAACTAGTTAAATACACCAACTGGCGACTCTTAAAGTCAAATCGTCGATATTATACATGTCGGACCTTTTCACTTGTTTTTTCAAACAAATCTCACATTAACATGAGAACACCAAAGAACAAATAACGAAAAGGGACACTCAAAAATCCTGACGTCGACAGGTGGCGACTCTGCTGGGGACTCCAGTAAGAGGGCTTAAGCCGCTATTACAAGTTTTTCAAAATTGTTATATGCTTGTGTGTGAATGTTGCATTTACATTTATGATGAATGTGTACGAATGCATTTTAATTATTGCCTTTGCTAAATATCTATTTGTGATATTAGTGTTTTCAGCATGTCATTATTTTGCATAAGCGGTGAGACACGTTGTATGTGAATGTATGTTGTGTGATCCCTCCACCGGAGGCTATCCTGTCGGTGTTTGATTACTGGACTCGTGGGAAGAATAATTCCCAGGGGCTCAGGAAAGGTACCACTCAGATTCGCTCCAGTTAAATGACCGGATTAACTTCCCATCAAGTAGATTGTGATGATCTGGGTACCTTCATACCAAAAAGCCGCGAGATTAACCCTAAGATAGGTCAACCTATGATAAACCAAACGCGGAGGAAAGTCTCTTCATGCTTTCCATTTTCAATTACTTGTAAAAGCATTTACTTGTAATTTTATTCCATGTTCATCTTTATGTAATGGAAAATATATAGATTATCTGTGCATGTATGTTATCAATTAACACCTGGTTTTGCAGAAAAATATTCCTAAAACGGACATGTTATGATAACATTTACATTATCTCTAAGACTAAACTATGTAAGTCTTTTGTAGGGAAGCAATTGGGCCTGTTACCCGCTCAAAATCAAAAAAGGCCACGAGCCTACAGCCAATCATGTCTTCATCTGACCAGTCGAATCCTGTTTCTCGCGAGGAGTTCGAAATATTAAGCTATCAAATTATAGAGTTGGCTGTTATGCTCAAAGAACTACAGCAATCCACTCAGGGTACCCAAATACCCATCCACCTAGAATCCTCGGCACATGGAGGAATCCAGGGCCAAACAATGCCTACTCAACTAGAGTCATCCACACCGAGTGATCGGTATATTGGCAAAAGATGGAAACCAGATACCTAAACCTCATTCCAATAAAGAAATCACAAGGAATGATCGAGAAACGAGGATCTAAGAAAGAAAGTCCAACAAATGGAGAGACCATCCGATCGAATCAAAGGGATGGAAATTATGGGAGTGTCACTTATTGAGATCTCTACATATTCCAAGGAGCTCGATATCCTACCAAATTCAAAGTCCCAGAGTTTGAAAAGTACAATGGGGAAGGCGATCCCTATATGCACCTGAAAGTTTACATTGGCGAACTGGGATCTTATGTTGAAGATGAAAGCCTCGAAATCGACTTTTTCAAAAGAGTCTCCTTTGGAGGCTAAGGCATGGTATGCCCAACTTGACATGCCAAAATCCACAATTGGGAAGAATTGGCCCACGCCTTTCTAAGTTAATGCAGTTTTCGATCTGAAATGGCTTTTGATCGATACCAAGTGACTAATGTCAAAAGAAAAGTACTAAATCTTTAGAGAATATGCCCAAAGGTGGAGACATCTCGCGGTATAAGTCATTCCATCGATAGCGGAAACTAAAATAGTAATAGCGTTTATTGACATTCAAAGGCGCTTACTATGAGAGGATCCTAGCGAGGCATAGGAAAGCCATTCTCGAAATGAACAAACACGGTGAAATGGCGAGAGATGGGCTGAAGGTAGAGCAAGATTAAAGACTTCTTTGCCTTGGAAGCGATCATGACATATCTGATGGAAAGTATCACGAAGCGATCCCAGGGTGCCCGATAAAGGTAGTGAAGATGTATCCCTTGTTGTACAAGGGTAATCTAATAGACCAACCTCGGTCCCCTATTTAGAAAAAGCGAGACAATCTACCATTTCAACAACAGTGCGCATTTAACCAATTCCGGGACATGAAAAGAAAATTTGAGAGAGCGAGAAAATTGGGTGTTCACTCCACTTAGGAGATTCCTTGAAAATGTTTTGGTGATATTGATAGATCATAGGCAAATTACGAGGCGGCTCCACCTTTGGAACTAGGGAGAAAAAAGATACAATCCAAGCCAAAGATGTGCTTACGACTCGGGATCTCCGGGACCACGATACAAAGATTGTTGGAGTATTGTGGTCCAACAACTGATCAACAAAATGTCAACACTAACCTTCCGTTGCGAGAATGATCGAGGAAAGTAAACATGATCGGGTCGAGGCTGAAATGTGTATCCAATTAAATGAAGTGCATCGAAGGATGAGGACTACCCCCAAAGGCACAGAACAAATGTCCTAAAGTGGGAAAACTCATAGGAAGGTATCATAGTAATGAAAAAATTAGAGATGATCCAGAACCAAGTAAATATTCTAGCTAAGCAGATAGTGCGCCAACATCATGATCTGAGGCATTTCTTTACTCAACTATCGGAAGGCCAAGAAAAGGGGATGATAAAATTGCTAGCGAGACCTGCCAATGGAAAAATTGCTTGAGGAATACAAACTCTCGGAGAAGAAAGATCAAACAACCGAGTCCAAAAATTCACCCCTCTAAGAAAATCCAATGAAGAAATGTTACACTTTCTGATGATCGAAGGAAGGATTACTGAGTTGGTGCCTCCTGTAAATCCCAAGATAAAGATCTATAATTCCACCAAGATATGTCTCTACCATTCTAACTCACTCGGACATCTGTTGAGGAATCTTTGGGCTTTCTGATATAAAATCGAGGATCTCATTGAAATTGGAGAGTTTGGAGATAGAAATTCTATGACCAAAAAAAAAAGCGAAAAGGCGATAAAAAGCTTAAGATGTCCACTTGAGACATGCGGCTTCAAATGAGGTAAAGGCTATGGCCAAGTGATCTGGCGAAAACAAGATGGAGTGATCCTAATGCATGAAATGACAAAGGAGATTCTTCCACCAACATCCGACATCTTATGGTCCAAAGATGACAACAACATTCCAGATCTTATAACCTTGGATGATGCGGAGGAAATACTGATCCTTTTAAAGGAGGAAAAAGCAAAAAAAGAAAGTTTCTTGCAAGAAATGCGACAACAGTTCGAGGGAGATTTCATGATCGAATCCTCTTAAGCCCAGGAAAAGTGTGAAGGAACAGATGAAGGAAAAGGTAGCGAGGTTGTCGGGGAAACCAACCCATCAAATAATCAAGATTTCATACCTTTTTGCGATGGGTCCAGCTCAAGCATCCCTGAGGAATGTATTGAACTAGGAAGCGATCAAGTTATGGCCATAAGTTAAGATATTCAAAACCAAGAAGTAACCTCTGTCAGGAGCCTTGAAGGCAACACAACCTCTGGCAACTGGACTATAAGGCCTCAACTAACCAAAAAGATGTAGATCTAGGGGATAAAGTTACGAGTTCCAGAAGATGTTGGGATAGTATCACTTCCTTTGCAGTATGCTTTTTATTTTCCATGCATGTATAGAAAAAAAACAAAACAAAACAAAAAAAAGAAAACAAAAAGAAAAAGAAAAAAAAAACAAAAAACAAAAAACAAAATCAAAAATCAAGTCATTTAGGTTTCAGCTCATCAAGCCTGAACTACAAAAGACCTGATCAGCATGGTCCATATCAGCTCATTAGTGATTTGGATATTATTCACTTACGACTTCATTAACAAAGAGAGTTTCTCGTATGAATCCCCGATATCAGTATGCAAAAGGATTGGGGCATTTTTCGATTCCAGGAAAGCGAAGGATTTTAAGGCGGGATTAAAACTCTCATCAAAAGAAGGAAAATTCTAAAAAATTCATCATGGCGACATTAACTTGCCCCTACAAGCGAAGGGAAAATTCTTAACAAAGTTCTCAACTTAAGAAGCGAAGCCCAATGACAAAGTGCAGCGAATGAAATCTACACCATCAATTTGCGCCAAATCCTCATAAGCTGAGGCCTCTACACTAAAGTTCAAAGTTCGGCAGTGAAAGTATAGACGACACCCTCCAGGGATATCAGCGACATTTAGGTCATCAGTTCAGCCGGGTTGCAAATCAAATGTTCAAGGAAATGGGGCACAAGCACCCAACAGCGAAAGGAAACTCCAAATCACCTCAAAAAGGTGAGAAAAAAATTCTACTCCATACAAATTATAATTTAAATCAATCTAGGACAATAGGCTCCTAAGAAAATCTAGATCATCACATCATGCGTGATCTGCACGTGAGAAAATGCGCTACATCAACGTAAATCTCTATCAAGCATCACATCGGTGATGCGGTGAAGCAAACCTTTGAATCTTACTTCAACGAAGGTATCCCGAAGATCCGATATTCTAAACCATTGACATCAATTCGATTACTGACATCAAGACAGGTTTAGCGATGAAAGCTTTGTATACTACCGTTCGAGTGGGAACCAAAATAGTTGGGCAATGTTAACTACCAGCAGGGTAGGATCTATTATCAAACTACCATCGGGGTAGGCACCATTATAAACTACCAACATATGCATCGGCGACATCTCAATTTCTCTTCATCAAACAAGCATTAGCAACACCGACAAAAAGCCAAACCGTTGAAGTCAACACCAGCATAGGCATCAACAATCCCCGGTAAAGGTAAAGCAATTTGCGAAAACATTTTAAATATGCATCATAACATTCATTACATTGCAATTTGCGATATGCGATGTGCGAGTTGTGAGTTGTGAAGTACGATTGGCCAAAAGCAAAATCACGAAGTCACGAAATCACGATGTCGCGATTTATGACTGCGATTCTTGAAAACATTTTTAACATTCATCATCACATTCACTACATTGCGATCTGCATCATTGAAAATACATTGTCATGTTTCAAGTGTCTTCTAATCTTTATCATGTCCATTCCATTGCATTGCATGAACATGATAAATAGGGGCATCTGTAGACACTCGAAATTTTCTTTTCCTGTTACTAACTATGTAGGAGGGCAAAAACGTCTCTTTCACACTCCAGAGGTAATCCTGGAGGACCACAACATTAATTCCAACCTCAAAGATAACCCTAAGTACATTCAGAGTCAACAGCATGACCATCTCAGAGATAACCCTGGAAAAACCTACTACTGTTGTGCAAAACCGGAGATAACCCCGAGAGAATAAAATGAATCATTTTGCCAACTCAACTTCACTTTAAATCAAATACACTCATGTCAACTCAAATTGATTCAAAATTAGTCCCACAAGACTCATATCATAACTTTGTAGCGAAAACTACGCGAAACAGCTCACCGGATTGCCTAACGGGAACTCGGGAATGCTATTTCGGTCATGGACCCATCTTCCTGGAATCAAAAAGGGAAAATCCCATGTCATTGCGTAACTCTAGACAAAAGTAGTCCGAAGATGGCCTTGTACACCTCGTTCGGATGCTCGGATTGAAGTTCTGCAAGTTCGAGCGGACATTACATTGCACGAGTGCACGTACTTCGAAACGACGGGACCCGCGAGGCCCGGATACACCACGACCAGCCGCAGGTGTATCAGAGGCTGCCGCAGGTACACCTGCGGCCATCAGTTCTATATATATGGGGCTTAGGCTAGCCATTTTGAGGGAAAAATGGCGAGGAAGCACTGTCCAATTAGTTTTATACACACCCTATATTGAGTGCTTTCTCTTTTTAAACACCTGTTAGCCCATATACAGTCATATATTTATCGGTGAGAGCTAAGGGTTTATCCATTTAGAGTTATAGAAGTCTACATTGGCAGTCCACTGTAAGCCTTCTTACACTCTATAAAGTCTCTCTCTTTATATTGGCACACACTATTCTACACATTGAGAGTCGTGTTGTGTGCCTATGCCTGAACTTCGAACCAGTAGCTTTCATTTACATGCAGATATATGTACTTATATATATGTATATATTTTTATACGGACTAACATTATCTAGTTATGCCTCGATTGGGCCTAGACTTATATGCAGAGCATTTACTTGCTTTTACATATATATATATATATATATATATATATTATCGAACTGTTGTCAAACTTTATCGATGCTTTGGATTTTACATCGAGGCATTTATTGCTTTATATATATATATATATATATATATATATATATATATATATATATATATATATATATATATAATTGTTTGTCGGACATATCGAATGAACACAGATTTTATATTGATGCGTTCTTTGCTTTGATATATATATATATATATTTTTGTAGGGCACAGAGTTTACTTCATGGCCTTTTACTGACTTTTATTTATATTTAAATCACTTTGGAGTTTACATCGTGGCGGTTGATATTTCTGACTTTATTTACATTTAAATCACTTTGGAGTTTACTTCGTGGCGATTGATCGCTTTTACAGCTTTATTTACTTTTCTAATCCCCCATGGACTTGCTTCGTGGTGGCTAATCATGCACACACACACACACACACACACACACACACAGATATATATATATATATATATATATATATATATATACTGACTTTTATATATATAAATATATAACTGCTTACTATTTTCCATATAAACAGCAGTATCATGTGTGCCTAGGAATCATGTGATCACATATTCAGTCTACTGAATCTAGATTCGGTTCCCATGATGGAAATTTTTAAGCTGTAAGCAGCTTGTACATTATTTTACATTGTCTGAATTTCCTTGGATGGTTGTCATGCCCATGAGGAGCATGGCACTGCTGTATATCTCGAGAATGCTTCGCATCTCGAAAATAAAAGCAAAACAAGCCGAACATTTAATAATAAAATGGAAGCATCAAAGGCCTCAATTACTATTGAGCATAGGGTTTGAAAAACCTCTTTTACAAAATGACATTGTTATATCTTGTTTAAAGCTGAATTTTTCTATAAATTCAAATCCTATGTATATAGAATACGAGCAGTACTACACTACTTCCAAATAATTGCACATTGATCCATACACACACACACACACATTCATATAACAATTTCTTTGAAAAGTGGCGGTCACCGTGGTAACACGGATGTCGGGGGATGCCTAACACCTTCCCTCCTCATAATCAAGCCCCCAGACCCAAAATGAATCTCGGTTTCACAGACCCGTCTAGCAGTGTCAAATCACTGGGTCAATGTGCAAACCTTTTTGGTTCTTGATTGATGCAACCAGTTTAAACACCAACCGGTGACTCTTAAAGTCAAATCGTCGACATTATACATATCGGACCTTTTCACTGTTTTTTCAAACAAATCTCACATTAACATGAGAACACCAAAGAACAAGTAATGCTTGAAAGGGACACTCAAAAATCCCGGCGTCGACACCTTTAGCGACAAAAAAACGTCTTTAAAAAAGTATTCTTGAGGCTCAAGAACATTCATATCACAGTTCTTTAGGTACCTACTTTGACCAAACATTAATCAACGATTCAAAGTGTTTTTAGGAAAGATATGATATTGATCTTGTAGTACTAGTGTAAGACTACATGATCCAACAACAAACATGGCCAAAAAACAAAAAACCAACGAGATCTAAGCTGCAAAAAATAACTATCGAGTCGTTCTTCATTTTACGGGTTACCCGAAATGAAGAAACGATTCAACTTCTACTTTGGGCTTCCACAACTTGTGATCCTTGTGTTCTTTTGTGATTTAAAGGTTTCATATGTAGCCACTTTGAAAATGTATAGATCTAACATATAAAATACATATAACAATAACACAACAAGCGAGATATAGTGCAGTTAAAGTCCATCGGAAGGATTATTCTTCCGATTTTTTGGAAATTCTTGAAACTTAAAATCAGGGTCAAGTAACCTACTTTGACCATTGATTACTTTCATTCTGTTGTTTATATAAGTGATATAAGAGCATGAATATGTAGTAAACATATAAGAGTATAGCCTAAAAACACTAACACAAACAAATAAGCAAACACTTGCAAGATCTGGGCCCATAAACTTGTTGTCAGACACTGATGAACAAGTTCTGGGTTACCCAGAAAATGCAAAGTCATGGTCGGTCAACCGACTTTGACCACCCATAAATTGCAATATGTACAGGATATGACCCTGAATCAGGTTCCAGAACAGAGATCTCATAGCATACTACAACTTCAAACATTTAAAACACCAAAAACATAAGCATGATGAGATCTAGGAGGACTGACATTAGGTTGTTAGACAACAACAAAAAAAATTTCAGATTTTGAAAAAATTCAAATCCGAGCCTATAGATGTTATGGATCTAACATCTATCAACCCAGATCATCAATATTCACTACATACAACATATTTTAACACTCAAACATAACTTTTAACACAGCTAGCAAGATTAGATTATAAATTAGGTTTTATACCTCTTTTTGATCAAAACTTGAATCTAATGCTTCTGATTTGATATGAGTTAGCTTTGGACTTATTTTGGGGACTGAAATACTAAAGGTTTTCGTAGGTTTACAGATAAAAAGGATTGGTGGAGAGCAAGTTGAACAATTGGGCTTAATAAGTGACTTTTCTCTCTCTTAAATCTATATATATTATGTTACAATGCACATGGCTGGTGAATGTGGCTGATTGCTGAGAATATAAGGCACATGAAAGTCTTAGAGTTGGTAAACTACCACATATATGGAAAGATCTACACTCCATCCAAATAAAGAATTGCAAAAGGGCATTTTTGACATTTGTCATCTAAATTTAATGGCAAAATTGTAGCTTGGCAAACCCTTATGGTTTAACCCTAAGGTTTGGCGCATTGATTTATAGGATTTTTAATTAGAACTAAAAATGAAATTTTAAAATTTCTAAAAATACAAATTAGGGTTCCCTAATTAGATTAGGTTTCCTAATTACCTAGACTTACAAATTAAGTTTAGGAATTAACTAATCACAGTTAGCTTTCTAATTTTGCGATTAGGGTTAATAAATTGATAATTAGGGTTTTAAATTGGGAAATTAGAGTTTCTAATTAACAACTAGGGTTTCCAATAATTAGGGTTTTCCTAATTAAGATTATAATCTATAATATCGATCATTGATTATATTATCACGATTACATAACAGTCTAAAGCTCGTAATTGAGTTTTAAATTAGGATTTAAAACAGTAATACTAGGTTTTCTAATACTGTACCATAATTGACCAATCGTTATCAATACATACATACAGTACATATTTATAGCACTAAAATATAATTAATAGTATATTATTATTATTATCATTCCTTGTTCTAAAACCAGAATTATGGTTTGGATTCCATATCTGATTTATCTTGCATATATAGCATTATATATTAAGTTCAAATAATTAACTTAAATAATCTGAACTAAAATTCATATAATAAAATAATTATTATAATAATTCGAATAATCATATTTTAATAGAAATTAATTAATAAAATATTATTACTAACAAATTAATTTATTATTAGAATATAATGATTAAAAATTCATAACATTTATTTAAAATTATTCATGTAATAAATAAATTTTATTTATCACATTTAAATCCTAAATTTTAAGAATAAAGATTTAATTTTCTCGAAATATTTTTTTGAATATTATGGTGTGAATTTGAGATAATGAAATAGTTGTGGGTAGTATTTATAAATTTTGTAAAGTATGCAAGTTGTTATATAATATTCAACTGGTTGGGGAATATTCGTTTTAACAGAGAATATTCGTATGACGACACAATCATTTGTGGACCCCACAACGGAATTATTGTCGGATTAAGAAAACGATAAAAATATTTTTATGAAAATAACGGCGAAAGTTTTACCGTTAATACTATTGAACTACTCGGTAGTAAAAGTACAGTAATACGCGTGATTGCATAGTAGCACACGGTATTGATTATTGATGTTTACGTGAGAAGTCACTCAGTTTTGTTCAATTATTGCTACAGTAGTTGCTGCATAGTATCTCACGTTATTGGATTCAATTATTGTCGATTGTTATATATATATATATATATATATATATATATATTAGTTTTATTTTATTAGTATTATTAATGTAATAAAACAGAAAAACTTTTTATATAAAACATAATACTTTTATAAAGTTATTAGTTTTTATTAGGCTAATAAATAAATTTTTTATATAAAAGCAGAATACTTTTATAAAGTTATCTGCTTTATTAGACAATAATTAGAATATATTATATTTTATTATGCATAGTGTTTGTATAGTAAAATCTTTTTATATAAAATAGAATAATTTTATAAAGTTATTCATTTTATTAGATTATAAAAGGAATATATTATATTTTATTTAAAAGATTTTGTTTTATTAGAATATTTTATTAAATTAATCTGGACCGTCTGTTTTAAAAGTAAATCAATACGGATCATTCATGAATTAGTTACTATGCGGTCCATTCTCCTACAAATAGAAGCTCATTCCTTCATTATTTATTACAATTCCTTTGAAACTCTAGAGAAAAACTATAGAGAGTTCTTCTTCTATAATCTTGGCGTATTTCTTTAGAGTTTAAGAAAGCTTTGAAGCATAGTGCAAGTTTTCTTGAGTATATCCTTGCCCTACCAATTGAGTACTCTTCTTTCAAAGGTAAGGGCTATTATTTCTTTCGTATTCATGAAGAGAACTTCTGTTATTCCATTTTTTTATTCTACTGGAATAACCTGTATACGCGGTCTACCCTATACTTGGTGAAATTCTTGTGTTATTCCATTATTTATTATTCTGATGGAATAACTTTGTCTATCTGAATACCGCATACATGGTGAAATTCTATTGTTATTCCATTCTTTATTATTCCATTGGAATATCATGTCTATGCATTTTATCTTGGGACTGGTTCTATCTTTATTATTACATTATAATATCATGTATGTATGTACGTTTTATCTTAGAACTTGTTCGTCTTTATTATTACATTGGAATATCACATGCGTGCGTTTAAAGCGGACTGGTTCCATTATTTATTATTACATTGGAATAACTTTTGTCTATCTGAAGTATCGCATGCATTGTGATTTTGTTGTTATTCCATTCTTTATTATTACATTGGAATATCCTGTCGGTGCATTTTATGCACAGGACTGGTTTTCGTTATTTATTATTATGTTGGAATAACTTTTATGCATGCGGTACATCGCATGCACGGTGATTTCTTTTGTTATTCCATTCTTTATTATACTCGGTTGGTTAAAGTTTTGACTTCTATACTCCATGAAATTAGTGGAATATCCTTGATATTTGCGCTTCATCCAGTATCTTTTCATGGAAATATTCTTCTGAGCATTCTTGAATTTGACTCTACAAAGTAGTATCATGTTGACAATTTAGACATTATTGGTTCTTGGATAAATTAATTCTTGAACTTGTTATATTGAATTATTATGTCATTGTCATCATCCTCATGTTTATATTCTGTTGAAAGTCATTTGTGGCCTGTATTGCATAGATGGACTTGGTATGATTATGACTAGGGATTATTCGGTATAATCACGACCGTAATGTTACAAATGATGTGGAAAAGTCCTCATTGGTCCGTAGTGCATTGATGGACAATTTTTGGTATGATTATGGCTATGGATTCTCTTGACCAAGGACCAAAGATGAATTGTTTTATGGCATGATCGGGGCTAGTTGATGAAAACATAATTATCTTTGGCCGTAGTGCATGGATAATTAAATGGTGTCGTGATACTAAATAATATCATTGGCTTTTGTAGTGTAGGGATGATTTGATGATGTGGATTATTTATTAAAGCCGAGTCTCGTGATAAAAGTGATGAAAAACTTTTAAATCATAAAAGATAGTAGATTTTATTCTCTACTCGACTCTTTTAATGGATTGCATGTTCATTGCGATTAAATTTGATGTCTATTGTATTTTATCAATTTAACATTGTTGAAGACTAATGATAATTTATTACGCATTATCTTAGTCATAATATTTATTACTAGGCTAGTTGAGCTATACTGTCCTTCCTTTATTCTCTTGAAATGAGAATATAGCTTGGTCGAGTCGAGGAGCAATTGATGATCCGGATGATAGCATTAGTAGTCCTCACTATTACATTAAATAGTGTAATATTAAATGAAATGAGGACTCAATTGAGTGTGGATATTTTACGGATGACAATATTTGTATTAAAACTTCGGAGCATATGTAAATTAAATATTTTTGCACGATTTTACATAATTAAGTTGTATTTGAATTTATGTACCATGTATCTGGCGACTCAAGATGGGTGATGAATACCTATTTTTAGGGGCATCACAGCTGGTATCAAAGCTTAGGGATATGATCCCTGGCTGAGATGTGAGACAAGAACTAGGAGGGGAGAGACGGGGAATTCCTTCTCTAGTATGACCTACCTAAGTTTATTTGGTATTTAATTGGTCGGTCAGAGTATAGGGATAATATGTGATTTGTTAATTAACCCTTGTTTTGTGGTAGTATTTGAAAATGGCATCTAAAAATGTTGAGGTAAGCAATGGAGCTTATGAGACCGTTGAGTCACTGCTGATCAATAGCCAAAATAATGTGCAACATGAAGGCAATAATCCTCCTGTAAACAACAACAACACCGATCAAATGACAAGCGGCCAGACGCGTTTAAGAGCTTTTAGAATTCATGCAACACAAAACGAGAGAGACTCTGTTCATAATGGGTGGAAACAATGTCAACCCACGGTTGGTCACCGCTAAGAAGTTCAAGGAATTGGGACCACCGAGTTTTTGGGAAAGCGGACCCACTTAAAGCGAGAGGCGTGGATTAAGCGAGATCACCAAGATATTTGATGTCTTGGAATGCTCGGAAGGAGCAAAAAGTTCCATTCGCCACCTTTATGTTGCGTGAAGAAGAAGATCATTGGTGGGAATCAGTAAAAGCGTACCCAGTGGCCTTTTCAAGATGTCTTAGGAGAAATTTCAAGAATTGTTCAATGACAAGTACTTTCACGAAAGTATTAAATCGAGATGAAGGAGGTGGAATTTATCAAGCTGGAGCTAAACAATATGACCGTGTCGCAGTACGAGGCTAAGTTTGCGGAATTATCCTAGTGTGCATCCCATTTGGTCGATAATGAGGAGCGAATGACGTAAATGTTTTTGCGATATATGTCAATACCTCATTTCTCACAAACTTTGTTTATATTCAGATGTTATGAATAGGGCTCAGTTATTGGAGCGCAATAATGAGTCAGCACAACCAAAAGGCAACAACCAACAACACGATAATAATTGTACCGGTAGCAACGACCATCAGAACAATGATAACCATCGTGGGGGAAATTATCATGCCAAGAATGGTAACCACTTTGGTGGTAATCATGGCCAAGATAATAGAAATGGAAATTTTAAGAAGAGAAGGTTCAATAATGATGGAAAGACAGCAGAACTAGCACCCATTTCAAAGGAAGAAGAATGACCACCGGTCGTATGTTTCAAATCTGCGACGGGAGGGACACATTAAATCTAATTATCTGCTTGACAATCCAAAGCGTGTTTTAATTGCGGAAGAAGGCCACAGCACAATTTTGTCGTATGGTGAAGTCGAGTCCAAATTTGGGATGGTGATGCCAAAGGATGTCCTAGACAAGCCAAAACCGGTAGTTTAAGAGAGGCGTTTTTTTTCTTGTGACGAGGAACGAATAAAATTATCACTAGTAAGTTAATCATAAACTCTTGTGAAGTCTATCTGCAGTGTTGAATCTGGGTTCTACTCACTCTTTCATTTCACTTAGTTGTGTTCAATGTTTGAATTTAACTCCGGAGAAGTTAGACTTTGATTTATCTGTTGAAACTCAGTTGGGAGAAATCTTCGTTACCTCCACTATTTATAAATCTTGTTTGATTCAAATCAACACTTTCACGTTACCTGTCGATCTTATCTCTTTGAAAATACTTGCCTTTGATGTGATTTTAGGAATCGATTGGTTAACTATTCATCATGCTTTTAGTAAGGTTGTTAGCTATCATATTTCTAACCAACTTGTTATGCAAATTCAAGCAACCAAACCACTAAAGTCAATCATTTTCATATCAAACCATAAGTAAAGAGCCCCGGTCCTTTCGTTGTTGATTTCCTTTTGTGGAATGCACCGAAGCCAGACTTTCTGTAGGGGACGTTGTGAATAACGATGGCAAGTTGATAAGTATCAATGTGACGTGTTATCCAAGTCTTGGATGAGAGTCACAGTTGTGAATGATATTTCTATTGTTAATAAATTTCCTGACGTATTCTTGAAGACTTCTTAGCCTACCCCTAGAGCGTGAAATCGAATTTTGTATTGACTCCAGTACAAAACCCATTTTTAAAAACCTCAAATATTTTCTTCACCCAAAATGAGCGTAACATGCGCCTGAAAGACGTTGGCTCGAAATTTGTTGAAGATTACGATCATACCATTTAATACCATTCGGAAAAGCGAACGTGGTTCTTGTGCGTTGAGTAGAAGATCGTATGCGTTTATGAGTGTGAATATACGAACCTAAGTGAAGATAACAAATATATGAGTAGAATTGACTTTAATCAATAAAGTTAAAGTCGCTCAAACTACACACCCGAAGCTGATGAATGTGAAAAAAGAAGGTTCAAGAGGGCGTTATTCTAGAAGCAAGAATTGATGAAGAGAGGAAATGTCAACTGTGACGCCCCCAAAATAGGTATACATCACCCATCTTGAGTCGCCAAATACATGGTACAAAATTCAAATACAACTTAATTATACAACAGTCGTATAGAATACGACAAAACATAATCTAAGAGTTTTAATAAGAATATTGTCATCTAGACAATATCCACACTCAATGGAGTCCTCATTACATTTATTGTCACACTATTTAACAGAATAGTGAGGACTACTAATGCTATCATCTGAGCCGAATCACTTAGCTCCTCGACTATTCCAAATTACGTTCTCATTTCACAAGAGAACAATGAAAGAAAGGGTGAGCTCAACTAGCCCGAAGAAATATTATGACTAAGATAATACGAAATAAATTATCATTAGTCTTCAACAATGTTAAATTGATAAAATACAATAGACATCAAGTTTAACTACGACGAGATAAAGCAATCCATTCAAGAGTCAAGTAGAGCATGATATCTAGTATCTTCAATGATTTAAAATGTTTTCATCAATTTTTATCGCTGAGACTCAGCTTAATAAATAAACCACATCATCTTTGCACCACAGCCAAGGATATTCATGTAATCACCAATGGTCATGATTATACCGAATAATTCCTGGTCAAAATCATACCAACAACTGTCCACCAATGAACTACAGGCCAATGAGGACTTTTACCACATCATTCGTTATATTACGGTCATGATTATACCGAATAATCCCTGGTCATAATCACACCAAGTCCATCTCTGCACGTAAGCCAAAGATAAGCAAAATGAGAAAATTAAGCAAAACATAATAATTTCAAGAAAGAATTGAAACTCCATAAAGAAGAGAAATGTGAAACTCTTAGAAAAGGAAGAGGTGAGGAATATGATAATCTTAGAAAGATCCTTAGAGAAAGAATTTGGTTGTAGAACCCAATGAATGAATAAAATATTAACGTAAAATCTATTTTGATAGATTTAATGAATAAAGATTAATAGATAAAATTTCGAAGATGAAATTCTTAGAAGAAATGAAGAATGTAATATCCCGAGTGTTTATGATAATGATCCTTAGAGAAAGATAATGAACGGGTCAAAGAATATATAATACTCAAAATATAATTGAGTTAAAGTGAAAGTTATGAAATAAAAATTACAGGAATTTATTATCAAGAATGGTGGGAGTAGGAAATATAAAACCTATATTAAGGTAATATGTTGAAGTTATTCAACGAAGAGATTTGATGAAAACTTGAGTAAGGTAGGGTTTCGGTGATTCCGAGGACGGAATCCTTGTAAGGAGGGAAGAATGTGACAAATGATTTGTTTGAGTTGTGATTCTGGGGACAGAATCCTTATAAGGATGGAAGGATGTAACAATCCAGAATTTTATTTTAAATTGTAATTCAAAATATTTATTGAGTTATATAAATATTTTAATTGATGTGTTATTATTGAATAAATGTTTATTTAAGGTTAGTTGATTTGATTATTTATTTGTTAAATAAATAATTTGTGAGTTAAGGAAATTGATCATTATGAGATAATATTTTAATATTTAGTTAATTAAATAAAATTATAATTATAAAGAAAATTATAATTTTGTTGTATTGATCTATGTGGTAAATTTATTTAATAAATTATTATTAGAATTAATTAAATTAAGTGTGACCATAAACTATATTATTAAGGAGTTATTAAAATAAGTTAAGGGAGGTTAATTCAGTTTTTGCCAAACAAGGCTTAATGAATGTTAAGTCTTTAATTTAAATTTGTTTTACCAAACAAGGTGTAAGATTTAATGGGTTAATTTTTAGTTAGTTAGCCAAACAAGCCTTATGGCTTTTGAGTTTTAAAAAAAAAATGATGTCAATTAAAGTTATAATTATATTATATACTTAATACATATATTATTACCTATACGTTATATTTAGTTTAGTACGTAAGTTAGAGTTTAGAATAGGGAGAAAGACTTAGAAGAAGAAAATTATAGAGAAAAAAATTAGAGAAAAGGGAGAAATTGGGAGAAGTCTAGAGAGGAATTGGGGAAAAAGGAAGCTTCATAATCAAAAGAATAGTCATCATCTTCTAAAAAGTAATGTATCCTCTTGCTTGTATTTTTCAAAAACTTGTAGTTATATTCTCTTCTAAAATTCTCTGTAAAAACTTTATGAATGTTGAATTGTTTGTTGTATATAGCTTTATATGATAAATTGTTTGTTATAAAATTGTTTTCATAAGGTTATATATGAGTATAGTGAATGAATTCATGTTAAGTATGTATTTTGTGAAGGAAATCATATTACAATGAATTAGTATGAACATATATGAATATGGCTTAGTTTAAATTAAAATTAAGGTTTAATTAGTTGTATAATATATAAATTGACTATTAAATTCGAAAGAGGATGAATAAACATAAGCATAGTATGTTGAATTAACTGTTTTGGTTGAAACACAAAATCACAGTGATGATTTTCACTAAAACTTTCAAAAAGTGAAGTTTTAGCAAAATATTGAAATTTAATGGTTGTAATTTGGATGTTTATATTGTTTAGATGGCTAGAAACGTGTTAGAAAACATTAGATTATGTTTTTGTAAACCTATTACACCTTGGGTTGGTTGGTATGGTTGTTAGAAAGGAGTTTGGAGGCCTAATTTGGCTTTTCGTAGTGTTCAAGAGCATAAAATTGCAAATCGTAGAAGGACCCCTGCCCAATGGGCCCCCAAGTCTAAAAACCCCTTTACGTGAAGGGGGGGTAGTCTGCTAAGCTGAATTTTGAAAAAAAAAACTAACGGAACATGTTTTACTAAAATAATCATAACGTTTTCATACAAACTCCAATTGAGGTGATTCAAGATGATCCAGAACGAGGACGGATAGACCTACAAATTTTGTTCTTTAAGTATTTTAATTTGAGGTCTTTAGGAAGGGTCAAAATAGTCATCTTTGTGACTGTTATATATTCAGAGAGGCGATCGGAGGCGTCGATCGAGCACATATGCAAGTATAGTGCTCCCAGCGATGGAATATGTTATTCTAAGTGATGTAACATGAAAATGCATGATATTATACATGACATATAAAATTTCCTTGCTCATAATAATAAAGCATTGGCATGACTTAATATGTGTTTTGAAAAGAAACTTAAAGATTTTGAAAAAAAACAAACCTTGTGGAAACTTATGTTCTATAAGTTCCTACGAACTTAGTGGTTTATATACATGATTGAGTTCAAATATAAATGAGCATGATATGGTGTTTATAGTGTCTTGTTCATGACAAAACTTGTTAGACCTTGTGTTAGAAAAGTTTTTAAGAGAAACTTGATATAATAGAACTAAGGTGCATAAATGCTACATGAGGTAGGTTTTGAACTTGAGAAGACGTTATCATAACTTAGTTACTTATGATAAGAGTTTTTAAAAGGTGTCTTATATGTGCTATGCTACATCATTAATGATAAAATGATTTCAAAGACAAACTCCATTATCTTTTGTAAACTAAGTATAAAACATGAATGATATTTGCACTCAACTAGTCAAGCATGACATAAGTTATTAAGCATGTTTTAAAAGTATGAACTATGCTATGTCCATGTAAATGAGATAGATACATGTGAGCATTCTATTAGAGGCTTATTAGTAAAATATATGGTTTAAAAGCTTATAACATCAAATCTTGTTAAAGAAAGTTGTTAAGCCTTATTGATTGAAATAAATCATTATGGAGCTAAGTAATTTGAATGTGAACTTGAATATAGATCACAACCTATTTGATGTCAAGTACGGATGGTTAAGGTATACTTATACATGCCTAGCTATTCTAACAGTATGATGAGAAAGTGAAATGAAGGTTTTACAAACATAGTTAGGAAACAATGTAACATTACTATTATATTAAGAATGTATGAGATATATGACTAATGGATGTGAATCCATGATTATATAACTGTGTACGAATACACGAAGTGCAGATAAGCGTTAAGCAGTTAAGTCGTAGTTCATAAACTATGAATCAGGCAAGTCTTTTAGTTCATATTTGCTATGTGAACTTGATGATTAACTGTTTTAAATCTTTATTGCAAACAGCATGATGTGTTATATATATGTTGAAAATATGAAATGTTAAAGTCAATTTATGACTATGTTGATTAATTAAAGCATGCTGATTGAGTAAGGACTCAATCTTTATACTTGTTATATGAACTGTAACATGTATGTTATATATTGAGCATGTTATTATGTGCTATGTGATGCATGAAAACTATTAGATTTTGATGGGCTGTCGAGCTTAACCTTGCAAATAACCACTTTTACAGGTTCAAGATTTAAAGTAAAGTTATGCGTTACTTGAAAGACGTGAATCAGATGTGATACTTGAAGATTTATACACTTTGGTTGTGTTATTATTATTTGAACCATGTTTAAGGTTATGAATAATGTATTAATGTTGGATTGTATTTTGTGATGTAAACTATTGTAGTATTAAAATGATTCTGAGATATTTAGATGTAAAGGTTGAAGGTTTTGGGAATGAGGTAGTTTGTAATAGAAAATTTTTATTATTCCATAAATTTCAATAGTTGTATTATCGTTTAATGATGTAAAATTAGAGGTTGAATGTATTATTAACAATCGAAGTCGAGAATTAAATTGTATGAATTTTGGGGTCGTTACATTACCACTTCATTAGCACACTCACCCACTACATTACTCCATTACTCCACCCCATAAGTTTCTCCATTACACCATCTCTATAAATTCATTCCCTCACAACCCAATTTAACCACATACATTCAACTCAAACTCAGAAAGCTATGAATTAGGGTCATTCTTGGGGAAGTTATACAACAATTGAGTGAGTAACTTGTCTTCCAATTCCTCACTTTCTATCACCATAGTTGATGCAAATTCATCAAGTTTGGGGGGATTAAACATCGTGCACACCAAGTGTTCGACACATTACGTAAGTGAAGTTTGGGGGGAATATTGTTGTTAAAGCTTCCTGATTTCAATTCAATGGTGTCTAAAACCACATCAAAGAGGTAACATGAAGATAGATCTAGAACCACACCACCATCACGAACTTTCAATCGATGCAAATTCATAAGTGCCGCCACCGCCAATTCATTACGATTACATGGTGTCAAAAGCATTCACACCGGAGCGGGGGTTGGCATCAGACCATGTCGACGGTGAAATGATGTAACAGATATATCAAAAAGGATGGAAGAACTTGAGGCCGTAGTTGTAAGTGTGGTCAAAGAATTTTACGCTAATGCCGAGGATAAGGCCCCCTTCAACGCTTTTGTGCGGGGAAGATTGGTCCCTTTTAGTGCCGATACCATCAACACATACTACCAGTTACGAGTGCCTAGACATTGTTAGTATGCTCACGTGATCATGATCTTGATTATGAGGTTATTATGAAGGAAATAACAAAACCGTGTACCACATCGATCAAAGGTCACAAAGGAGACACTGTTTTTCACAGCAAGGATCTCAGCAGGTATGGCAAGATATGGTATGCATTCCTATGCGCCAAGTTGTTTCCATCCACACACACGTCAGATGTGACCAAGGATAAGGCATTGCTCTTGTATGCCATTGTACAAGATTTCATCATCGACGTAGGGGCTATAATCAGTTTTTCAATCTGACGATGCTTACGAGGAACATTCTTTGGCGGCTTGCCACATCCATCACTCATTTGTGGGTTGTGTAGGCAAGCAAGAGTTAGATGGTTTGATGATGAGATCACCCAGGTGCTGCTTCAGACACTGGATTCAAGAATGATTGCACGGTATGCAGTATGGCCCGGAGGCGAGTCGCATCCTAGAGGATTAGGCTTTATATTTCCATCAGCTTCGGAGGATGAGGCGAACGCTTCCGACAGCTCAGATGACGAAGAGTTCTAGGGGCGGCACCAATGGGAGAGCAAGGAACAAAGGCAACACCATAGCCCGAGGCTATATCTAGCCCTCAGTTCCTTAACTTTCAATGACAAGTGGATGAACACAACAAGGAAGCACGAAGAGAGATGCGACGACTTGCAGCGAGGCAGGACCACATGTTTGAAGCCATGAATCTATCGTTCGCCTCATTGAACGCGACGTTCTAGAGTTTCAATCCCAATGCACAATTCCAACAAGTGACTCTGATGAAGAAGAACACACACCACCACCCCAGGCTTAAGTGATTACAGGGAAGTCCTCATATTTTTATTACTATATATATGCAATGAGGGCATTGTAATTTTAATGTTTGGGGGATTTAGTTTCATGTTTGCATATTTAAATGTTTGCATATTTAATTTCTTTAGCTAAGTTTGCATATGTTAGTTCATTGTTTAGTTTTAGGATTATTAAATGTTGCATTCATGTAATCATGTAGTTGCATAGTAACTTAGGATCATAAATAGTTTTTATTTATTTTTGCATTCATGTTATGTTTACCATACATACATATAAAAAAAATTAGTTAAGTATTGTGTTATTTTGAATATGTCCAGTAATTATTTTAGTTACTTTTATTTTGGCCAATGATGAGATTGGGATTAAGTAGACAAGTACGGTACTGATTATTAGTGTGATGCCCCCAAATCCAGGTCCCTTCGAACCTCAGATTCGGTCCGCCACGATACTACTATCGTTAAACTATTATATCTTTTATTCACAACTTAAAGAATATAATTTCACTTATTACAATTTAGAATATAAATTCCTTCCATTTCCAGGATCTATGTATAATGACCCTAACTATTATAAGTTTCAAATATTGGTCATTTACCATTCCTATTTTACATCATATTCGATGTTATAAAAATATGCGGAATAATTTAAACTTTTTTAATCTCTTTTGAAAAAAAATAAATCTTTTATTGATATCTTAACTCAAATCAATTACAAATCCACTCAATCAAATTATTCTATGATTCACTCTATTCAATGACTATATAAATTTTTACATCTCAATTCAAATTCTTCTAAGTATCAATAAGTACAACTTAACATGTATTACACATCGTAAACTACTATCATATACATCTCCTAGAACCTAAACATGGTTCAAGGGTATATATTTAAATATATAACTAAATCTCCTTCGATGCTATTGAACTTTATCTATAAAGTAAAGACGTAATCTTTATCGTAAGTCCTTAACTTTGTAAAAGTTGTTATTTGCAAGGGTGAGCTCGATGTACCAACAATTCTAACAATTTTTCATGCGAAGACATAGCATATAATAACATACTCAGTTTATGCATTCATAATCAATTAATATTTACTACGCATGTTACTTCACACATAACAGGCATAGAGATTTTCATCACAAGCATATCATCAAAGATCAACTTTCACATTTCATACATATCTCGTATCCATTTCATATATATACATCAACATTCTCATGACATATTATAGCTCAACTAATGATTATCGAATTCATATAACAAGTAGGAACTGAAAGACTTATGCGATTAAGTAGTTTATCAACTACTTACTTAACTCGCTTATAGTTATCCACACTTCGTGTATTCCTACACGATTATATAATCATGGATTCATATCCATTAGTTACATATTTTATACATTCTTAATGTAATAATAATGTTATATTATTTCCTACCTAGGTTAAGTAAAACCTACATTTCACTTTCTCATCGTACTTCTTAGAATAGCTAGGTATGTCTAGGTATACCTTAACCACTCATACTTGACATCAATCATCCAAAAATCTTTATTACACACTTGACTCACTATGTGTTCGACACATATTTAATGTTTATAGATACACGATCCAGATCGTTCTTACATTTTGCAAACTTTAATAAAATTAGCAAATTTGGGTTTTATATAACCATTACATGCTCACGTGCTTAAAACATCATTTATGTCAAGTATTATAGCTTTAGACATAGCATAGTTCATACTTTTAAATCATGCTAAAATAACTTACGTCATGCTTGACTAGTTGAGTGCACATATCATTCATGTTCAAAGGCATAGACAACTCTATTATGCTTGCTTATAAGGTCATAATGCAAGTAATAAAATGCTCATCAAAGTTAGTTTCTAATACTTTTAAATTTCCCTTCAAAACACATACTAAACCGAGCTTGACAACCTTTTATGTGCAATATATCTTAAAATTACATTCCTTATCCATCCGCGCACATAACTAGGCCACATTCACATGTTTCCAAGGTCGAAACTTAAAAGACACAAAGTTCGTTAAGTTTCACTTTCAAAACTTCAAGTTTTACTTTTATAACACTTTAAACTAAGCTATACAGGTAATCTTATACGAGGTAACTTAAGATCACATTTTATTCTCACATGACTCCACCATAGGCTCATTACAAAGTCAGAACTCAAATGACTTACAGTTCGTCAAGGTTTGTTTTCAAAATCTTCAAGTTTCTTTTTAAAACACATATTAAGTCATGCTAAAGAATTCCATTATGAGTAAAGTAATCCTAGCCATATGACATGTATAATATCATGCATTTTCATGTTACATCACTTAGAATAACATATTCCGTCGTCGGGAGCACTATACTTGAATATGTGCTCGCTCGACGCCCTCCGATCGCCTCCAAATACATAACAGTCATAAAGATGACTATTTTTACCCTTCCTAAAAACTTCAAATTGAAAGACTTAAAGAACAAAAGTTGTAGGTCTATTCGTTCTCGTTCCGAATCATCTTGAATCACCTCAATCGGAGTTCGTATAAAAAAGTTATGACTATTTTAGTAAAACATATAAAATCAGTCATTCTTGAACGCATTTACCACAAGGCGGGTCTAGCTGCTGCCAACCGAATTTTTGTTCCCTGTTATGAACCATAATGCCAAACTTCCCTTCTAACCTTTATAATTTGAGTTATACATGTCCAAATTAGTCCGTTTTCAATTCTATGGATTCGTAATTCATAAAACTACAACATACCAAAAACCCATTAACTATCATAACATTAACTAACCCAAATATGGATTTACAACTCATGTTCATACTAATTGTTCATGTTTGAAAAGTTTAGCGAATTCATTCACTACGAATTCGTTTCCCAACCAATTTGGTTCGTTTAACTTTCGTTGTTTTCGTATAGAACTATATTAACAACATCTAACAACAATTTGTGAATTACATTAACACTTGGCCATCAAATTTGTGACTCAAAAGTGACTTTTTCTTGTTATTACTAAGAATTTACAAAACTTAGAACTCAAGAGCGTTAAGGTTAGAATCATTACCTCTTGGTTGCTCCAATTTGCTATCTATAGCTCTCCAAACCTCCGATTGCTCTCAATTCTATCAACCTCTCATAGCCAATTTTCTCAGATAATTTATCAAACGGGAAAGAGATGAAGGAGACTTTATTTATAGAGAAATTGTGTTGTCCATACAATGGTTGTGTCCAACAATTGAAACCAAGAGGAAGAAGAAGACTCCAATGGATGTTAAAGAGTTGGTGACCAACCCCATCTTCTTCCATCCCTCTAGCCATCATCAACTCTAACTAGCCATTTTATTTCTCAGCAATGGTAGAGTTAGGCCATTGGCCTATACACGTGATGAATGAGATGAGACTCACAAAATGGGACAAGCTTATATCTCAGCCACTAGCATAGTTTAGTTACTTTAATTTCCCAAAAATGAAATTTTAATATACAATTGATACTATAATGTGGAAAATTAGGGATCATATATACCCATATCATATAATATGGTCATGGAAGTGGTCCATTGCACAATGTTACATTTTATTATCTCACTTGTACATAATACTAACATACAAACTTTTATACATATATATTTAAATACTTTCTATATTATATAGTTACCATTGAAGTGTCCCACTTCATTTCATATCATATAGATGTAGCTACTATATAATATAAAATCATTATACATACAAATTAATTCCTTCAATTATTCATTTATTAAATTATTTAATGAATATTTATTCCATCACTTTTCCACATTAGGCATATCACACAAGCTTACATTAAGCTTATTACTTATTCTCATTACTTATTCATTTCCCACCACATTACTATAATCAAAATTATGTATTTCGCCATAACATAACATAAGATGTTTTTATCATGTTTTCCCTAAATATGAGAACTAAAAATAATAAAACGATTTACTCATTTTCTCAAGATATTATTCTTAATATAATATATATGTATTATTAGAATATTTACATGCACGACACACATACACACTATATATAGAAAATAAGTTTATTTCCTATTATGATAAATTATTTCCATCAACTTATATAGCAAATATGTTTTAATATATTTATCATATTACTTAATCACACACATTACCTCGTTCTAAGCTATATAAGGTAATATCAAAATAATATTTCCCCCTTTTATTAAAATAATCAAATGCTAGAATTTATTTTAATATCCTTTATTAGAAATATACTATAATTATTTCTCTTTCCTTTCTATAAATTGTCTCAACACAATTTCTTTAATCTATACATTTAACCATATCTCAATATTAATTAATAAATCTATAACCAATATTTATCTAAAGATATATCGATTTTCTTCTCTCGTCAACAACATTCCTTTATACAAATCTAAACCTAGAGCACACAGAGTCTTTAATAGTATTCAATATAGTATACTGAGTGGTTTCCCACAAACAACCAACAAATTAGTTTCTATCTCGTCTTCACTATTTTCATAGTGAGTTAGATCGGTTACTAATTCGTATATACATCCGCTCTCTGAAGGAATCGTTTAGCCCAGCTCCTACACATCCACTATTAAAGGGTACGGTTGCACTACCTTAGACTTGATACTTACTCATACAAATACTCAAGAAATTGGTGTTTATCAAAGATATTTAATGTCACTAACTTACTATGATAAAATAATTTAACATAAATTATTTAATATCGATAGATAAATTTCTATCCATCTTCTTTACTTCAAATAACTCATTCCTCCTCAATAAATAACAAATATATAATAATAACATATTCATTAAACACAGAAATCACATATTGCATAGTATATATTACCCCATGCAACACAATACCACATTCCTCGTAACACATTATATATATTCTTATTTGAACCCTTCACATGCCTTAAGAATTTTATTTACTAAATTCTTATTTTAATATTTGCTAAAAATTTTGAGTTCTTACAATTAGAGCCTTGATGTAGTTTCTGTTATGAATTGGATCTTTTGCTTGTTTGAAACAGGTATAAGAAATTTCTAAAAGATAATGTTAGTTTAAATGAAAGAATAATGAGGATAGACAGTGAAAACGAAGAATTAGGCAAGAACCTAAGTTGGGGGAAAAAGCGGGGTATATAAGCTTCTTAATAAAAAGTGAATCATTGAGTCTTCTGGTGGGTTGAGATGAATCATGAAAAGCACTCCTCATAAACACAGGCATGAGATGGAGCGTAAAACACATTCACTATCTAAAAAAAGAAAAAGAAAAGAAAGCATAAGTACCCTATTTGGACCCTTAATATTGGTAATTGTTTGATTTTAGTTGGATCTCGTCTGTTTTTGAAATTCTTGAGTTTTAACTGTATGATGCCTTCAAAGAGATTTGCTATGTATTAAATTTGAATTTTTATCAGTTAGCATGGATGTTAAGCATACACACACTATACCAGTAATAACAGTGTAAGATTCATGATTAATGAGGGATTATTGATTAGTTTGATATGGCGTGTCGTCATGTTTGCTTGATTTCTCTGAGGTCAATTAAATACTTTTATTCCATGATGACTGCTGGATGCGTAGGCATATAGGTTATGTGATAACCCGAGAATTTGGACAATTTATTAAAATCTTAAATGATTGATTTAAGGTCAAATATTAGACCTAGACAGAAAATAAGTGTATGCGTTTGATGTTATTGGAATGGAATTTTGAGGGTTTCAAAATTCTGTGAAGGATTTAGGTGAATTATTCAGGATTAAGTGTTTATGTGATTAAGTTCTGTGAATATGGTTATGTTCTGTGTACAAAATGTGGTTAAGGGTCAAGGGTTGACCGGATAAATTATATCTGTAACAAACCCTAAGAATATAATAAGAACAACAATGTTCAGTTAGAAAACCCTAACGTCTCCGATAAGAAACCCTAAAATCGGTTCGAAAACCCTAGTTTCAGCCCGAATCAAAACCTAATTCTAGGTGCATGAAACCCTAAATCGAGAACTTAATGGCATAAGTGTAAATAACTATAAGATTAATTAGGGTTAATCTTAACAAATTGATTACAAAACCCTAATTCCAAATCAAACCCTAATACTTGATCTCGAAAACCCTAGTTTGATTCGATAAATTGAAGCCCTAATCGGGAAATTAATGGATAATTATAATGCTTTCATCGCTATTTTTATAATATTAATTAGGTAACGCTTAATTAATTAGCAAACCCTAATTTCAAATTATCGAACTTAAACTTTTCCGTCGAAACCCTAATGATGGATTTGAAACCCTAATTTATAATTAGGAAAAATCAAAGTGTTAATTGAATATTTTAATGTTAATTAGGATATATTAATTCTAATTTAATGTTAAGTAATTAGAAATCCCTAATCTAATTACGAATATTTAATTTCTATATTAGAAAATTATTTTCTATTTAGAAACCCTAAATTGTGGGTTGAAAACCCTAATGACCATTTTGACCCTACTTGCGTGATTAGCAATTTTAATTAGGAAATGCCAATCCTAATTAGCAAGATTTAATTTGTGATTAAGAATTTTTATTATAATTAGGAAATACTAATTATAATTTTGAAATATTTAATTTTCTATTTTTGGAAAACCTAAATGGGAAATTTTAGAAAATTAAATTGCAAACCCTAAAAATGTCCAAACCCTAAATCCTAACAAACCCTAAACCCTAAAGGTTTGATCAAATACCAATTTTGGAATTAAAATTTTGTGGAAAATGACATTTATGCCCTTTTTAGATTTTTAGACAACTTGCAAATCTTGCTAAGTCAAGAGTTGTTCACCAAACCCTAGCCTAATCTAGCTCTAGCATGTGATAAAATCCAGCCAACCAGCCGAAAATGATCAGATCATAAGCAACATGTCAATTTTTTTTATAAATTAAAGAGAGAGAAATGCTACTTTAATTTTTTATTTGAGCAAAAGCTTTCTCTCTCTAAGATTTCGAAATTTGAAAGAGAAATGGAGAGATAAGTTAAGATGATATCATATCTCAAATTTAGCAAGAAAGATTCAAAGGATCGATTCATGAAAATCAAGCTCAAAGGTATAAGAACCCTAATTTTAAAAATTCTTAGATTTGATGTTAAATGTTGTAAGTTGTTGTTGAAAGTTGTGTATTTGAGTGTCATTTGATGATCTGGGTTGTCAAAACTCAGATCCATATCATCTAGATGCTCGAATCTAAAGATTTAGCAAATCGGAAAAGTGGAAAATTGAGACCTCGATGACTTAATGTCGAGCCTCTGAATCTTTATCTGTTAATGATTAGGTGTGTTTAATGTTGTAAGTCTGTTCTTTGCCATGTAGGCTTCAATCTGGAAGTGGAAATAGGGTTATATCATGTATAGATCATGAGTTACAAGCGGTCAAACCGCGTTGACCAGTCACGAAAATGGGTTTCTGGGCAACCCAGAAACCCAGATCTTGTCTGACATCATTTTTGCAGGCCATGAATCGTTCTGTTGTTTGCTAGTTTGGCCAAACTGTTGTTATAATGTTGTATACAGGTGTAATGACTACATACTCAAACCATTAGATCACCTAGATCCGTATCATAATGATTAGAATATGAGGTCAAACTATAGTTGACCGACTGTTCTTGACGAAATCTGGAAAACCCAGAAATCGTGAAGAACAGTGTCTGACCCTTACTTTGACCAGCTTGAATCTTGTGAATTATTTGTTGTTAGACTAGATTGGTGATATATTATAGTACCCTGACATGTTGTCTACCGTATTGAACCAATGGTTCACCAAATCAAGTTTTAGGATTCACGTTATAAGGATCGAAAACTAGTACCCTCGACTGTTCTTCATTTTCTGGAAAACCCAGAAAATGAAGAACAGTGTTGTCAGATATTTTGGAGGCTTAGATCTTTCACGTGTGATGTTGTATAACATAGTTGATGACCGATATGTGTAGTATTACATATACACTACATGATTGATGCTTAATCTTTGTGAAAACCTTATAATCACCGATCAAAGTATGGTCAAAGTGGCTAACTTGTCGGTGACATGAATTTCTCGAAATGTCAAGAACACATCAAGAACACATTTAGCTATGACATTTGTCACCTAAGCTACCTTTAGCGACGATAAATTAGAAAATTAATTATTTTAATAAATAAATTGAAATAAATGATTTTAAATTATTAAAAATACTAAATAAATTATGAAAAATTATTTTAAATCTTTGAAAATAGTTTTTATTATTTTGGATATATTTCAACAATATTTAATATTTTTGGGAATATAAAGGTATTTATTTATTTAATTATAATATTAAATAAATTATGAAAAATAGTTTTTAATTCATGAAAATCATCATGAAAATTATTTTATGGTGTTAGAAAATATTTTAAGTTATTTTTGATGACTTCTAATATTTTGTGATAAATTTCATTAATAATTTATTATTAATGGTAATTAGTTTATTTAATAAATATATTAAATAAATTAAGGAAAAATAGAATTAATGTTTTAAAAATCATATAAAAATGATTTAAGTGTTATAAGAATATTTTAAGTTATAAAATATAACTTTTGATATTTTGGCATGAAAATATTAATATTTTAATATTAATATTAATTATCTGATAATGGATTTAAGTGTTTAAAAATTAAATAATTATGATTTTAAGGTATTAAAATATTTTGAAATATTATAATTACATTATAATATTATGTAATGATTTTCAATAATATTTTATATTAAATGAATATTATTGATTAAGGAATTATGTGGTATTTAATTCATTTAAATACGGTTTTAATGATTGAAAAATGTTGATAAAAGATATTAATTATCCAAAAATTATTACGAGCCTAGGAAAAATGTTTGACTGATCAAAAAATTATCTGTGATAATTGTTAAGTGTTTAGGAAGAGTTTAATTGAACTTAAACTCGATATTCGTTCGACTAGACCGTCGGGATGATAGAATGGTGTCAGTTTTAAGTCGATTTGAAATAGTTGGACCTAATACTAAGTCTTATGTTCTGTATAGACTGATAGGGTTATGTGTTATGTGTTTAGGTTATTCTGTGTATATAAATATAACAGTATTATACTGTGATGATATTATTCTAATATTGGAGATCTATATTACTAATATTAGGTCTTGGATAAAGCGTATAAATTGCGTTACAGTAATCAACTTCGCTCGAGCAAGTTTGTTCTTACTTAACTCTAATAAGAGTGTTTTATTCAAGCTTATGGTTAATCATTGGTTTGATTGCCATGAAAATTGTACTCTGTACATCTTGCATGTATAAGTCGTGTATGAAAGGTCGATCACCTTCATTACCAGTTGGTTCGAAATGTTTGTTCATGTTTAAAACTTGTTCAGTCAAAAGTTTGTTCTTGCTAGTTCTCAATTATATTGATGAATTATAGCCAGCTTATTATTCATACTCTTCAATCATGATATATCCTTATATTGTTGTATTTAAACTTGCTGGGAAACTTTCATGCTCACCCTTGCTATATCATGATAAAACATTGCAGATAAGGCAAATGCGTTCGGATACAGGAAACGATTAAAGCCAAGTTCAGCTTGGGTTATAAAGTGCAGCTAGTTTGTAATAGCGTATTGTGATAAATATTGTTATTTAATAAATAGTTTAAGAATTGTGTTTAAGTTAAGGTTACTCGACCTTGGGGAATAGTGTGTAATGTAATGTATAAACAATTTATGTTTATATCTTCCGCAAAAAAGTTATAGAAAGATTAGCGAACCGAATCCGCGACGATTTGGGGCCCGGGTTCGGGGGACACTACAGTTGGTATCAAAGCTTTTGGTTATGAAGCTTAGGTAGGAATACCTGAGACTAATAACCGCAGTGATTCACATAAGATCTAACTAACCTAGAGTTAGTTGGTCGGTAAGATTCAAAGACGAATCTCGGTAAGTTGTAAAGATACAGAGTTCCCTAACTCTGGTAATAAGGTTGAACAGAAGTGGTGAATAGATAAAGTCTAAAAGACTAAAAGTTCAGTGATAGGAGATCGTAAAACAAAACGATCATAGTCATAGAATTGAATCGTAATATATATGATGAGATCACCCCGTGATCTGTTAAGGTTATAATGACGGAAAGAATCAATCGATGATTGAAAAGTTTAAAGCATGATTCTTTGTGTGAATGGTACAGATTCGAAACGGATTATGAATACTGGATTAAATGAAATTCAGATTGTGAATGGGGGTTAAGATTAGGTGGGGATTTCAATGAGGACTCGTGCTCAAGAATCGAGTTGTATGATTTCTTGTATGGGCGGGGAATCGTTACTTGGTGTAAAAACTACTTAGTTGGTGGCATTGATAATCATTGAAATGTTGTGTCACGCTAGTTGTTATATATGAGATAAATAGGTCATAGGTAGAGAATATAGGATTAAGTACGAGTTCTTAGAACTCATACTTATGTGACATTCTTGACTCATAGTTATATGAAATGTTTATGAGCCCTCAAATGAATCTGACGCCAAAGGTCGACTAGGGTAAGTTAAGTAAACTCATATAATTGTGGCGGTTATGAACTCATAAGTATGGTTTTATGAACTCGGGTATAGTTAGTGTGAATGGAGTGTTAAGGATTATAGGAATGTATAGATTGTTAAGCAAATGATCATTAGTGGAGACTTAGGTTTTCCTAAACTCCTAGCTATATGCTAAACTTCGATATTTTGACATCAAGATAAATACGCACTATGTGCCTTTTAAAAAAAAAAAAAAAATTTTTTTATTTATCACTTATGTACCATTTGACCTGGAGTGCGGAGATGATAAAAAATGATGGAGTCATCAATGCAAGATTACTTAGTGTGAATTTGACTCAAAGTCACTATTCCATTATGGTATAATGTAGTATGACAAAATCACCAAATGACGAAATCCTCAACGGACTGTAAATACAGTGCGGCATCATGACGTCATTCTCAAAAATGTTTTCAAAAACTCCAAGTGTTTATCGAAAGAAATTTCCCGAACCAAATTATTTTGCTGCGGAATCAAATAAGACTGAGCAGAACGACCTTTTATATAAAGGGAATATTTTAATTTGAGTATCTTTGATAGATACCCGAGAAATTTGAGTATCTTTGATAGATACCCGAGAAATTTGAGTATCTTTGGTAGATACCCGAGAAATTTGAGTATCTTTGATAGATACCCGAGAAAATAAGTTCATGATCTTATATGACCCCACAGCAAAATTTTAAACCTTTTACTCTTGTGAGTGGTGAATTGGGTAGTATGTGATATGTGTGAATGGTGTAAGCTATTTGGTATACGGTGTAAGGTGTAAGGTGAATTTCGGGGACGAAATTCTTAGAAGGAGGGGTGAATGTGATAACCCGAGAATTTGGACAATTTATTAAAATCTTAAATGATTGATTTAAGGTCAAATATTAGACCTAGACAGAAAATAAGTGTATGCGTTTGATGTTATTGGAATGGAATTTTGAGGGTTTCAAAATTATGTGAAGGATTTAGGTGAATTATTCAGGATTAAGTGTTTATGTGATTAAGTTCTGTGAATATGGTTATGTTCTGTGTACAAAATGTGGTTATGGTCAAGGTTGACGGATAAATTATATCTCGTAATAAACCCTAAGAATATATTAAGAACAACAATGTTCAGGTTAGAAAACGCTAACGTCGATAAGAAACCCTAGAAATCGGTTCGAAACCCTAGTTTTAGGCCCGAATCAAAAACCCTAATTCGGGTGCATGAAACCCTAAATCGAGAACTTAATGGCATAAGTGTAAATAACTATAAGATTAATTAGGGTTAATCTTAACAAATTGATTACAAAACCCTAATTCCAAATCAAAACCCTAATACTTGATCTCGAAACCCTAGTTTGATTCGATAAATCAAGCCCTAATCTGGGAAATTAATGGATAATTATAATGCTTCATCGCTATTTTTATAATATTAATTAGGGTAACACTTAATTAATTAGCAAACCCTAATTTCAAATTATCGAACTTAAACTTTTCCGTCCGTAAACCCTAATGATGGATTTGAAACCCTAATTTATAATTAGGAAAATGAAAGTGTTAATTGAATATTTTAATGTTAATTAGGATATATTAATTCTAATTTAATGTTAAGTAATTAGAAAACCCTAATCTAATTACGAATATTTAATTTCTATATTAGAAAATTATTTTCTATTTAGAAACCCTAAATTGTGGGTTGAAAACCCTAATGACCATTTTTGACCCTACTATGCGTGATTAGCAATTTTAATTAGGAAAAGTCAATCCTAATTAGCAAGATTTAATTTGTGATTAAGAATTTTATTATAATTAGGAAATACTAATTATAATTTTGAAATATTTAATTTTCTATTTTTGGAAAACCTAAATGGGAAATTTTAGAAAATTAAATTGCAAACCCTAAAAATGTACAAACCCTAAATCCTAACAAACCCTAAACCCTAAAGGTTTGATCAAATACCAATTTTGGAATTAAAATTTTGTGGAAAATGACATTTATGCCCTTTTTTAGATTTTTTAGACAACTTGCAAATCTTGCTAAGTCAAGAGAGTTGTTCACCAAACCCTAGCCTAATCTAGCTCTAGCATGTGATAAAATCCAGCCAACCAGCCGAAAATGATCAGATCATAAGCAACATGTCAATTTTTTTTATAAATTAAAGAGAGAGAAATGCTACTTTAATTTTTTATTTGAGCAAAAGCTTTCTCTCTCTAAGATTTCGAAATTTGAAAGAGAAATGGAGAGATAAGTTAAGATGATATCATATCTCAGCTTAGCAAGAACAGATTCAAAGGATCAGATTCATGAAAATCAAGCTCAAAGGTATAAGAACCCTAATTTTAAAAATTCTTAGATTTGATGTTAAATGTTGTAAGTTGTTGTTGAAAGTTGTGTATTTGAGTGTCATTTGATGATCTGGGTTGTCAAAACTCAGATCCATATCATCTAGATGCTCGAATCTAAAGATTTAGCAAATCTGGAAAAGTGGAAAATTGAGACCTGACAGCTTAATGTCAGAGCCTCTAGATCTTTGTCTGTTAATGATTAGGTGTGTTTAATGTTGTAAGTCTGTTCTTTTCCATGTAGGCTTCAACTGAAGTGGAAATAGGGTTATATCATGTATAGATCATGAGTTACAAGCGGTCAAACCGCTTGACCAAATCCACGAAAATGGGTTTCGGGCAACCCGTAAACCAGATCTTATCTCGACATCATTTTTGCGAGCCATGAATCGCTCATTGTTTGCTAGTTTGGCCAAACCTGTTGTTATAATGTTGTATACAGTGTAATGACTACATACTCAAACCATTAGATCACCTAGATCCGTATCATAATGATTAGAATATGAGATCAAACTATAGTTGATTCGAATCGTTTCGACAAAAATCTGAAAACCCGTAAATCGTGAAGAACAATTAATCCTACCCTTTACTTTGACCAAATTTCAATCTTGTGAATTATTTGTTGTTAGACTAGATTGGTGATATATTATAGTACCACGACATGTTGTCTCACCAGATTGAACCAATGGTTCACCAAATCAAGTTTTAGGATTCACGTTATAAGGATCGAAAACTAGTACCCTCGATCGTTTTCTTCATTTTCCGGAAAACCCGTAAAATGAAGAACGAAGGTTGTTTATATTTTGAGGCCCGGATCTTTCACGTGTGATGTTGTATAAACATAGTTGATGACCGATATGTGTAGTATTACATATACACTACATGATTGATGCTTAATACTTCCTAGAAAACCTTATAATCACTGATCAAAGTATGGTCAAAGTGGTTAACTTGTCAACTGACATGAATTTCTGGAAATGCTGAAGAACACATCAAGAACACATTTAGCGACAGATTTGTCACCTAAGCTACCTTTAGCGACACAGCTTAAATTAGAAAATTAATTATTTTAATAAATAAATTGAAATAAATGATTTTAAATTATTAAAAATACTAAATAAATTATGAAAAATTATTTTAAATGCTTTGAAAAATAGTTTTTATTATTTTGATATATTTCAACAATATTTAATATTTTTGGGAATATAAAAAAGTATTTATTTATTTAATTATAATATTAAATAAATTATGAAAAATATTTTAAGTTATTTTTGATGACTTCTAATATTTTGTGATAAATTTCATTAATAATTTATTATTAATGGTAATTAGTTTATTTAATAAATATATTAAATAAATTAAGGAAAAATAGAATTAATGTTTTAAAAATCATATAAAATGATTTAAGTGTTATAAGAATATTTTAAGTTATAAAATATAACTTTTGATATTTTGGCATGAAAATATTAATATTTTAATATTAATATTAATTATCTGATAATGGATTTAAGTGTTTAAAATCAAATAATTATGATTTTAAGGTATTAAAATATTTTGAAATATTATAATTACATTATAATATTATGTAATGATTTTCATTAATATTTTATATTAAATGAATATTATTGATTAAGGAATTATGTGGTATTTAATTCATTTAAATACGGTTTTAAGGATTGAAAAATGTTGATAAAAGATATTAATTATCCAAAAATTATTACGAGCTCAGAAAAATGTTTGGATCGATCGTAAAATTATCTGTGATAATTGTGAAGTGTTTAGGAAGAGTTTAATTGAACTTAAACTCGATATTCGTTCGACTAGACCGTCGGGATGATAGAATGGTGTCAGTTTTAAGTCAGACTGAAATAGTTGGACCTAATACTAAGTCTTATGTTCTGTATAGACTGATAGGGTTATGTGTTATGTGTTTAGGTTATTCTGTGTATATAAATATAACAGTATTATACTGTGATGATATTATTCTAATATTGGAGATCTATATTACTAATATTAGGTCTTCGGATAAAGCGTACAAAATTGCGCTACGGAATCAAATTCGCTCGAGCAAGTTTGTTCTTACTTAACTCTAATAAGAGTGTTTTATTCAAGCTTATGGTTAATCATTGTTGATTGCCATGAAAATTGTACTCTGTACATCTTGCATGTATAAGTCAGGTATGAAAGGCTGATCACCTTCATTACTAGTTGGTTCAGAAATGTTTGTTCATGTTTAAAACTTGTTCAGTCAAAAGTTTGTTCCTGCTAGTTCTCAATTATATTGATGAATTATAGCCAGCTTATTATTCATACTCTTCAATCATGATATATCCTTATATTGTTGTATTTAAACTTGCTGGGCAACTTTCATGCTCACCCTTGCTATATCATGATAAAACATTGCAGATAAGGCAAATGCGTTCGGATACAGGAAACGATTAAAGCCAAGTTCAGCTTGGGTTATAAAGTGCAGCTAGTTTGTAATAGTGTATTGTGATAAATATTATTATGTAATAAATAGTTTAAGAATTGTGTTTAAGTTAAGGTTACTCGACCTTGGGGAATAGTGTGTAATGTAATGTATAAACAATTTATGTTTATATCTTCCGCAAAAAGTTATAGAAAGATTAGCGAACCGAATCCACGGCGATTTGGGGCCCGGGTTCGGGGGACACTACATGTTACATGCATTACATAACATTGCATTGCATTGCATGGTATGTTAGTTTATTTTGTGCTCGAGGACTAGCACAGTTTATGTTTAGGGGATTTTGATAAGTGGGTTTTATACCCCACGAATTGGTTCCTAATTCAAGCTTAATCAGTATTAATTCCTTGTTTTTTATATCTATTTTTACTTTTTTATGGTTATTTTGTGTGTAGGTTTGGTGGTGTGACATTTGATCAAGAAGGTTGCAATTGTGGAAAAAACTTAGCAAGTTTGGAGCTTATGATGACCATCTAGCAGGCCATACGCCACGCTGTCAAGGCGTGCCTTTTATGCCTTACACCCAAGCAGGCGGGGGTCTTGAACTCAAGTCGAAAGCCATGCTTCACGGGGAGGGCTATTTTCAAAGAAACACACGTACGGAAGGGGTTCGGGAATACAAATGGTTTATTTGATTTCAAATCTTCGCAAGAACGTAAGTTTAAGTAATTGGAATGGCTTGGGACTCATATTAGTGTGGAATTTCAATCGTAATGCATGTCTTAGAGTTATATCCTACATCAAATAACAAGATTAAGATAGATCATACAAAACAAGGCAATTAATGTAGAGAGAGAGATGATTTTTTTTAGAGCGAGGATTGGAGAGAAGATAATTGAAGGATTTTTGTATCAATTGCGAATTGGGCTGAAGAAAAGGGTGGTTTTGGAGTTATTCTTTTCTTTTTGTTTATATTTGTAATTGGAAGGATGATATCTTTAATTTATTCAATGTTTATTTCGTGTATGATGAACTAAATCACTTTTTAGGCTTATGATGGATCTTTAAGTGGAACGATGGTTATGTAACTTTGATTTTTAGTTTAATAAGTTATTTCTCAATTTATCTATATTAATTTATGCTTGAATTTATGAATTTCCTGATGAACAATTCTTTGTGGACTTGTATGAATTCGAGAGAGGAAGTACGAGTCTAGACTTAGTTAATATAGCATGTGTTCTTGAATTTTGTGAATGAGCAAAATCTTGATGAATGTTAGGGTAGAGATATGCTTAACATCGCATGTAATCGAATAGAAAACTTAAACTTAAACCTTCTTTGATTGTAATTCACATAGAGATATAGTGAGTTAGTTAATTAAGGTGTTTACCTTAATTCTATCTAATTTGTGGATTTGAGTTAATATGGTGTTAGTGCATCGAGAGGTGGCTAATTCTGCTTAAGTGTTCTTAATTAATAAACTGGGATAGTGATTTAAACTGGAATAAAGTGTAATAATCAGAGTGAAGCTTAGGGTGAAGTTGTAAGTCTAATTCTCCAATACTTATTTAGAAATTCAGTTTTTGAGATTTGTGATTGTTTTGTGATCTTGGTATTTTTAATAATTTTAGTTTTTATATTTTTAATCATTAAATTGGATAGTTTAATAAAATTGGGATTAATAAGAAACTGGTAGTTGTGAGGTTGAAATTCATACTAATTTCTCCGTGGGAATGATACTCTACTTACTATTATATTACTTGTTGACCACGTATACTTGCGTGTTGTGCGTAATTATATTTTACCCAACAAATATATCGTGAAAAGTTAAGTAAGCCGATAAAAGTTTTTTTCAAAAAACGTGCAGAAATCGGACGAAATAAAAACGACGAAAAGTACTGTTATGTACTTTTCATTCGTTTAACTGTGTTAGGGGAAAACGTGAAGGAAAACACTTAACATGAAAAAGTGCTTTTTAGTTTTTCGGATATCCGAAGAATACATAAAAGTTAATCGGTAAAGGAAAGACGAAATATCCAAAAATATTTGGATTCCGAGAATCACAGTTTTTAAAACTATCGGACGAATTCCGCAAGACGGAAGCATGAAGCTTCCAAGGGAAACTTCGTGAATAGTAAGGAGGTGGAGTAAGGAGGAGTGAATAGTAACTTTAGGGGTAAAATGACTATTTTGCCCCTAGCTTTGAAAATCTATAAAAGGAGAGCCTAAATTCATTTGTTGGTGATTTTGAAAATCACCAGCATTTGAGAGAAAGAGAGAAGTTGGATGGGAGGAAAAAGGAAGAGGAAAAGTTGGCTCGTGAGCAAACTTTGTCCGAAGAAAGGAGATTAAAGGAGAAAGGAAATCCAAAACCTAACTTTTATATAATTTTCTTTAAGTTTTATATGTTAAAAACATAACTTAATGAAAATAGAAGTAACATATGTTAAGAATGATTATCGTATGGTTGAAATCATGAGAAAAAGAAGAAATAAGAAATTAGAAGTTTAGTTTATAAATTTCTTAAGGAAGTATAAGTTTCGTAATGAATTTGAGTGATCCGAATAAATAATATGAATGATTTGGTGAAATAAGTAAGGAATGGTGTTTTATAACACTGAATTCCAAGAAAAAGTGAAATCGTAATCAAAATATCGATTAAAAATGAAGAACTAACGAAGAACGCGAAGAACACGCGAAAAACGTTGTTGATGGACAAATTTAAAACCATCGTAGTTATAACTTGTTATTGATGGACAAGTTTAAAACCATCACGTATAAGTTAGATGATTATTGCTTGGTTAGGAATGGTAGAAACTTTCATGAAGAACGGATTAAACTTAGCTATAACGAAGATATAGCAAAAATTTTGTAAAAGACGAATGAGAATTAGAAAGTAAGTAAATGAACCCGAAGGTGTAGGGTTTCATAAGAATGTAAGAGAACGTAGAAAATGTGAGTCGTGGACTCAAGAACGAACGAGTTCTGAGTTCGGATGACCGAATTACGTACGGACGAACGAACGAAGAACATTAATAACATAAAATGAACGAATAGACGAAGATTAAACCGATCGAATGGAATATTAACCGATTCGTAATGAAGTTATGTCTTAGGGAATTGAAGTATGTAAGATAAGGAAGAAAATGACATTTGAATGAGCCAAATCTAAGTTATAACGAATAAGTTATAAGATTATGAAGTACGCGTCTCAAATATTTTCCAACACTTAGAAAAAAAAAATTGAGTTTATTGCTTGCCATAGCAGCCACCATGCCTGCCTGGGGGTGACACCACAAATACTTACCAAAGAAGTAGACACAGCAGACTCATACTGCAACGCGAGCAATATCAATGGAGGGTGGCCACAGCGAGGCTGCCGGGTAGTCAAGCACTCGCATGGGTCATGCCAAGATTAAGAAGGGGACCCAGCCACAAATACTGGTGATAGCCATGCCCAGAGAAGAGCTTTTAATTTCTCAACTCGGGGAAAGTAAATGAAAGATAAAGAACATTTAGTTCATCGGATGTAACACTTAAATCAGGATGCCCCAAATTCGTGTACTTAAAACCAGAACTTGGTGCTTCACGATACCATTTCTATGAGCGGAATCATACTAATAATAATAACAATAATATAAATATCAAACTTAATTTACATATATCAGATTCTACTCCCAAGTACGCGACCTTTAAACATTCATTACATGATAATTAATAGATATCATTGTCTTAATAAAGTCAAACTATTACATAATATAGCACAAACTTATTTGGTCAACTTTCCCTTCCCTTTATTCCTGGCAAAGCCTTCTAGTTGAGCACACTTAGCTGAAAATATTTAAATTTAAAGCAAGAATGAGCATTTGATTGCCCAACAAGTAATAGCAACAATAAATATTAGCTGAAAGGATTAAATGTTTTCTTTGAATGACACTTCTACAACGAATCAACAGTTGTGAAGTAAGCTGAAGCAACAATAAACAACATATCATTTCGATTTCAAATTTTGAAACTACGATCGACTATAAATGGGGATTAGTTGATGACTATGAACATTGCTTTTATTTTGAAAAGGTTAAAATAACTTCATCTCAGAAACCATCATAACTTACGTACCACAAGGGGTGATCGTACCTGTTATGCCCTGATTGATCAATATTACATGTTCGAACGATATTTTCGTCCAGCATATCCTCCTTAGGCGCATAAAAGTTTTCCAGATTCGGGATGTTCATACTACTCTAGAATCCGAACCAAAACAATTCGGTTGGATACAATAAAGTTCTATCTTGTTGAACAATATTTTAAAATATGTGTCTAACTGGATCAAATAGCTTAGACGGCTTTTAAGTCAATGTATACATACTGGAAACCAATAAGTATGTATCAACATATGATAAAATATAATGATTATCCAAGTGAGGTCACTTGTATAACCATGCTTAGAAATTAACGAATAGAATATATATCTTGATTAATAATAACAGAATTAAAGAACTTGTACAATAGATTATAATTTAATAACTTACTTATACAGAATCATTGCATAAGTATATACAAGGTTAAGATATTTGAACAATAAAAAGAATAGTTCAGATATTAGCTTACACATGTCCATTGCATAAAGTAAATGCAAAGTTAAGATACTTGCTCGGTATGTCGCCATACTGCTTATGCAACTTAGTTTTATCTTTTATATCAAGACCTATCCTTAATAAGATCATTCATTTGATTAGAATAATATATCATATCACATAGTACTTGTGGCGCCCCAAAATTGGTATACATCACCCATCTTGAGTCGCTAAATACATGGTACAAAACTCAAATACAATCTTTAATATATAACAAGAGAGTCATGAGTTTTAATACAAACATTGTCTTTTAGACAATATCTACTCTCCGAATAAGTCCTCATTACATTTATTAACACACTATTTAACAGAATAGTGAGGACTACTAATACTATTATCTGGACCGTCACTCCATTCCCCGACTAGTCCTTGGCCACGCTTCTCATTTCAAAGAGAATAAAGATGAAAGAAAGGGTGAGCTCAACTAGCCTAGTAAGAAATATTATGACTAAGATAATGCAGAATAAATTATCATTAGTCTTCAACAGTGTTAAACTGATAAAATACAATAGACATCAAGTTTATCTGCAGTGGAACATGCAATCCATTAAAAGAGTCAAGTAGAGAATAAAATCTACTATCTTTTATGATTTAAAAGGTTTTTCATCACTTTTATCGCTAGGACTCAGCTTAATAAATAATCCACCTCATCCCTACACTACGACCAAGGATATTCATAAAAATCACAACCATAAATTATCCATGCACTACGGGCCAAGGATATTCGTGTATTCATCAATGGTCATGATCATGCCAACAACTGTCCATCAATGCACTACGGGCCAATGAGGACTTTTACCACATTATTTGTAACATTACGGTCATGATTACACCGAATAATCCCTGGTCATAATCATACCAAGTTAATCTATACACTATAGGCCACAGATGACTTTCCATAAAATATAAATATGAGGATGATGACAATGATATAAGAATTCAATAAAACAAGTTCAAGAATTAATTTATCCGGGAACTAATAACGTCCAAATTGTCAACATGATACTTCTTTGTAGAGTAAAATTTAAGAATGCTCAGAAAAATATTTCCACGAAAAGATACTGGATAAAACGCAAATATCAAGGATATTCCACTAATTTCATGGAGTATAGAAGTCAAAACTTTAACCAATTGAGTATAATAAAGAATGGAATAACAAAAGAAATCACCATGCATGCGGTTGCAGATGTAGACAAAGTTATTCCAACGTAATAATAAATAATAGAATTAGGTCCATGTAAACGCGCATATATGTGATATTCCAACGTAATAATAAAGACGTAACTGTGTCCCATGTAATATAACACATGCTATATTAGAAAAATTCTACCACCCATGCATTATTTGTCAAGGTGCTGGTCAATTAGAAGAAAGAGAAAAAAAACTAGTACACGCCAAGTTTAAGAAAATGGCTTTATGCACATGTTTGTTCAACCAATAAGGTGAAAGCTTGAAAATCATATCATATACCATGCCAAACTTCATCCTCCACCACAACCCACTCACCCACATTTAATATATATAAACCTATTATTCATATACACCACAACCCACTCACCCACATTCACGGTTGAAAATTCCTCCACCAAAAATCATCCACTAAAGGGTTCTAACCAATTATATATATATATATATATATATATATATATATATATATATATATATATATATACCAAATAAAACTTTCTATCAATTACTTTGGAAAAAATATACGGGTAAATGGGAGTCCATAAAATAAGCAAAACTTCATAAAAATCACCTTAATAATTTTAACAATATTTATCACCTTTATTATAATTCAAAATATTAATCGACCATTTAGCTCCCAAAGAAAGAGGGGCTTTCCAATAAGGATTTCTCCCTATCATGCCAAGCAATTAGGTGACCAAACCTCTCCTGGAAGAACTTCTAAATATCGTTAATATTGCAAATAATAATATCAATAACTTTGTTATCTCAATTATTAATTAATAATATATAAAATATCGATAATAATTGAATAAAACTGAATGACTTCTCACGTAAGCATCAATAATCATTACCGTATTGCTACTATGCAACCACACGACATTTGTACTTTTACTACCGAGTAGTTCAACAAGATAAATCAGAAAACTTCCGCCGTTATTTTCAATAAAATATTTTTGTTTTTTTCTCAATCCGACAATAATTCTTATGTGGGGTCCACCAATGATTGTGCCGTCAGACAAATATTCCCCTCGCTAAAATGAATATTCCCCACCAATCGAATATTATATAACAACTTCATGTATTTTGCAAAATTTATAAATATTACCCACAACTATAACATTATATCAAATTTATTCCATAATATTCAAAATGATATTTATAGAAAACTCATTTTTATTCATAAAAGTTGGGGTCTTACAAGATCAAGTATTTGCAAATAACAATAACCTAATCACATTGTCACATTTGTTTAGCAATCATCGGATCACAAATAAACACGATACATACAATTTATATAAGTCCGTATCAATTTTTGAAACATTTCTGTAAAATTTACGCTGACTTTATCGTGTAATTATCGAGTCTAAAACTTTATATTGAAGTTCAATATAACTTAACATCGATCAAATTATTTTTAAATGACTTATACTAGTTTTTAAACAATTATTATAATTTATCATGATCTTTCAAACACCGGAATCATTATTAAATAATTTAAATATTAAATAATTTTATTATCATTAATATCTAATTAATATTAAAATATTAATGAAACCATTGCCAAAATATTAAAGTTATTTATAATAACTCAAAATATGTTTAAATGACTTGTATTACCCTTAAATGATTTTTAAAAACAATTAAAATGATTTTTAAATAATTACTATTAATATTTAAAATATTAATACAAAGATTTATCAAAATATTGAAAGTCCTTTATTATAACTTAAAGTATTTTTAAACCATTTATATTCTTTTTAAATAATTTTAAATAAATAAATCATTTTTAAACTATTTATTTAATATAATTAATAAATAAATCTAGTATCATTAATATTAAATTTAATGAAATATACCTTTAAATATTAAAATTTAGATTTTATAACATCAAATATTTTTAAACACTTTATTTTAATTTAAAATAATTTTATAATATTAAAATCATATTTAATTAATTTATTTAATATAATTATTAAATAAATCTAAATATCATTAATATTAAATAATTAATAAAATTTTCTTTAAAATATTAAAAGTTATATTTTATAACTTCAAATATTTTTAAATACCTTATTATCATTTAAAATAATTTTTAATATAATAAAAATATTTTATTAATTTATTTAATGCATTTATTAAATAAATTCAATATCAATAATATTTAAATAAATACTAATATTTATGGAAAATATGCCAAATTATTAAAAGTTAATTTTTTTATAACTTAAAATAATTTTAAAAACTAATTTTGGATTATTTAATAATTAATTTCTATTTTTAAATGATTTGTAGAAAATAAATTAATTAATTTTAATAAGTCGGTCGCTAAAGCCTTTTGTAGACACTCGAAATTTTCTTTTCTTCATTACTTAACCGTGCTGCAGGGCAACACGCCTTTTTCACACCCGTAGGTAATCTCGAGGACCACAACATCAATTCCAACCTCAGAGATAACCCTGAGTACATTCAGAGTCAACAACATGACCATCTCAGAGATAACCCTAGGAAAAACCTGCTACAACTATGCGAAAACCGGAGATAACCCCAGGAGGGACAAAATGGTCATTTTGCCAAGTCAACTTCACTTCAAATCAAATACACTCATGTCAACTCAAATTGATTCAAAATTAGTCCCACAAGACTCATATCTTAACTTCGGAGTGAAAACTACGCGAAACAGCTCAATGGATTGCCTGACGGGAACCAGGGAATGCTATTTGGGTTATAGACCCATCTTCCTGGAATCAATAAGGGCAAATCCCATGTCATTCCGTAACTCTCGAGAAAAGCAGTCCGAAGATGGTCTTGTACACCTCGTTCGGATGTTTCTGATTGAAGTTCCGCAAGTTCGAAATAACATCGATTGCACGAGTGCACGTACGACGAGATGACGGACCATGAGGGCCGAAGCACCACGACCACCCACCGCAGTGTATCGAGGCTATCGCAAGTACACCCGCTGCCCTCGCTTATATATATATGGGGCTTCGCTAGCCATTTTGAGGGAGAAAAGCGAGGAAGCCCCATCCCAATCGGCTTTATACACACCCTATATTGAGTGCTTGCTCTTTTTAAACACCTCATTAGCCCATATACAAGAATATATTTTACTGCGGGAGCTGAGTGTTTATCCATTTAGAGTTATAGAAGTCTGCATTAGCATCCCACTGTAAGCCTTCTTACACTCTATAAAGCCTCTCTGTTCATATCGGCACACACTATTCTACACATCGAGAGTCGTGTTGTAGGCGTATGCCCCACTTCCTATCCCGTGGCTTTCATTTCTTTCTGTATATATATACTTATATATATGTATATATTTTTATACGGACTAACATTATCGAGTTATTCCTCGATTGAGCTTAGACTTATGTCTGGAGCGTTTACTTGCTTTTCTATATATATATACTTATATATATGAACTGTTGTCATACTTTGTCTGATGAGCCTGGATTTTACATCCGAAGCGTTTATTGCTTATATATATATACATATATATATATATATATTGTTGTCGGACATATTCGATGAGCACCGGATATAAAATCCAGCCCACCTGATATGTCCCATATAAATTATATATATATATATATATATATATATATATACTACTTACTATTTTCCATATAAACCTGCAGATCACGTGAGCCTAGGAATCATGTGATCATAGATTCACCATCATCGAATCTAGATTGGCCCCATGATGGACATTTTTCAAATTATGGCGACTTGTACATTATTATCAGATGTCTCAATTTCCTTGGATGGATGTCATGCCCATGAGAGCTCGACATCGTCAGATATTATTTTTTCTAGAATGCTTCGATCTCGAAAATAACAAAGAAACAAGCCAATTATTTAATAATAAAATGGAAGCATCAAAGGCCTCAATTACTATTAACCACAGGGTTTGAAAAACCTCTTTTACAAAACGACATTGCTATATCTTGTTTAAAACTGATTTTTTTTATAAATTCAAACCCTATGTATATAGGTACGAACGAGGTACTGCACTACTTCCAAATAATTGCACATTAATCTATACACACACACACACACATTCATATAACAATTTCTTTGCAAAGTGGCAGTCACCGTAGTACCACGGATGTCGGGGGGTGCCTAACACCTTTCCTCCACATAATCAAGCCCCCGGACCCAAAATGAATCTTGGTTTCACAGACCCGTCTAGCAGTGTCAAATCACTGGGTCAATGTGCAAACCTTTTTCGGTTGCGTTGGTGCAACTAGTTAAATACACCAACTGGCGACTCTTAAAGTCAAATCGTCGATATTATACATGTCGGACCTTTTCACTTGTTTTTTCAAACAAATCTCACATTAACATGAGAACACCAAAGAACAAATAACGAAAAGGGACACTCAAAAAATCCCGACGTCGATGTGGCGGCGACACTTGGGACTCCAAAGAAGAGGGCTTAAGCCGCTATTACAAGTTTTTCAAAATTGTTATATGCTTGTGTGTGAATGTTGCATTTACATTTATGATGAATGTGTACGAATGCATTTTAATTATTGCACTGCTAAATATCTATTTGTGATATTAGTGTTTCGCACATGTCATTATTTTGCATAAACGGTGAGACACGTTGTATGTGAATGTATGTTGTGTGATCCCTCCACCAGGAGGCTATCCTGTCGGTGTTTGATTACTGGACTCGTGGGAAGAATAATTCCCAGGGGCTCAGGAAAGGTACCACTCAGATTCGCTCCAGTTAAATGACCGGATTAACTTCCCATCAAGTAGATTGTGATGATCTGGGTACCTTCATACCAAAAAGCCGCGAGATTAACCCTAAGATAGGTCAACCTATGATAAACCAAACGCGGAGGAAAGTCTCTTCATGCTTTCCATTTTCAATTACTTGTAAAAGCATTTACTTGTAATTTTATTCCATGTTCATCTTTATGTAATGGAAAATATATAGATTATTCAGGCATGTATGTTATCAATTAACACCCTTGGTTTTTGCGTAACAATATTCCTAAAACTAGACATGTTATGATAACATTTACATTATCTCTAAGACTAAACTATGTAAGTCTTTTGTAGGGAAGCAATTGGGCCAGTTACCTGCTCAAAATCAAAAAAGGCCACGAGCCTACAGCCAATCATGTCTTCATCTGACCAAATAAATCTCGCTTCTCGCGAGGAGTTCAAATATTAAGCTATCAAATTATAGAGTTGGTCATTATGCTCAAAGAACTACAAAGAATCCACCTCGTGGTACCCAAATACCCATCCACCTAGAATCCTCGGCACATGGAGGAATCCAGGGCCAAACAATGCCTACTCAACTAGAGTCATCCACACCAGGGGGCAGTCAGGGTATTGGCAAAAAGATGGAAACCCAGATACCTAAACCTCATTCCAATAAAGAAATCACAAGGAATGATCGAGAAACTGAGGATCTAAGAAAGAAAGTCCAACAAATGGAGGAGACCATCCAGTCAATCAAAGGGACTGGAAATTATGGGAGTGTCACTTATTCAGATCTCTACATATTCCAAGGAGCTCGATATCCTACCAAATTCAAAGTCCCAGAGTTTGAAAAGTACAATGGGGAAGGCGATCCCTATATGCACCTGAAAGTTTACATTGGCGAACTGGGATCTTATGTTGAAGATGAAAGCCTCAGAATGCAGCTTTTTCAAAAGAGTCTCACTGGAGAGGCTAAGGCATGGTATGCCCGACTTGACAATGCCAAAATCCACAATTGGGAAGAATTGGCCCACGCCTTTCTAAGTTAGTACAGTTTTCAGTCACAAATGGCACCTGATCGATACCAAGTGACTAATGTCAAAAAGAAAAGTACTAAATCTTTCCGAGAATATGCCCAAAGGTGGAGACATCTCGCAGCGCAAGTCATTCCATCAATGACGGAAACTAAAATGGTAATGACGTTTATTGACATTCAAGAGGCGCCTTACTATGAGAGGATCCTAGCAGGCATAGGAAAGCCATTCTCAGAAATGAACAAACACGGTGAAATGGCAGAGATGGGCCTGAAGGTAGGCAAGATTAAAGACTTCACTGCCTTGGAAGCAGTCGCCAAGCATATACAGACTGGAAAGTATGCGAGCGATCCCAAGGGGGTACCCGATAAAGGTAGTGAAGATGTATCCCTTGTTGTACAAGGGTAATCTAATAGACCAACCTACAGTCCCCCTATTTAGAAAAAGCGAGACAATCTACCATTTCAACAACAGGCTGCATTTAACCAATTCCAGGACATGAAAAGAAAATTTGAGAGAACAGAAAATTGGGTGTTCACTCCACTAGGAGATTCCCTTGAAAATGTTTTGGTGATATTGATAGATCATAGGCAAATTACCGAACTGGCTCCACCTTTGGAACTAGGGAGAAAAAGATACAATCCAAGCCAAAGATGTGCTTACGACTCAGGATCTCCAGGACACGATACACAAGATTGTTGGAGTATTGTGGTCCAACAACCTGATCAACAAAATGTCAACACTAACCTTCCGTTGCAGAATGATACGAGGGAAGTAAACATGATCGGGTCAGGAAGCGCTGAAATGTATCCAATTCGTAAGTGCATACGAAGGATAGAGGACTACCCCCAAAGGCACAGAACAAATGTCCTAAAGTGGGAAAACTCATAGGAAGGTATCATAGTAATGAAAAAATTAGAGATGATCCAGAACCAAGTAAATATGCTAGCTAAGCAGATAGTGCGCCAACATCATGATACGAGGCATTTCTTTACTCAACTATCAGAAGGCCAAGAAAAGGGGGATGATAAAATTGCTAGCAGACCTCGCCAATGGAAAAATTGCTTGAGGGAATGCAAACTCTCAGAGAAGAAAGATCAAACAACCGAGTCCAAAAATTCACCCCTCTAAGAAAATCCAATGAAGAAATGTTACACTTTCTGATGATCGAAGGAAGGATTACTGAGTTGGTGCCTCCTGTAAATCCCAAGATAAAGATCTATAATTCCACCAAGATATGTCTCTACCATTCTAACTCACTCGGACATACGACTGAGGAATGCTGGGCTTTGCGATATAAAATCGAGGATCTCATTGAAATTGGAGAGCTGGAGATAGAAATTCCTATGACCAAAAAAGGCGAAAAGGCAATAAAAAGCTTAAGATGTCCACTTGAGACATGCAGCTCAAATGAGGTAAAGGCTATGACCGATGATCCTGGCAGAAAACAAGATGGAGTGATCCTAATGCATGAAATGACAAAGGAGATTCTTCCACCAACATCCGACATCTTATGGTCCAAAGATGACAACAACATTCCAGATCTTATAACCTTGGATGATGCGGAGGAAATACTGATCCTTTTAAAGGAGGAAAAAGCAAAAAAAGAAAGTTTCTTGCAAGAAATGCGACAACAGTTCGAGGGAGATTTCATGATCGAATCCTCTTAAGCCCAGGAAAAGTGTGAAGGAACAGATGAAGGAAAAGGTAGCGAGGTTGTCGGGGAAACCAACCCATCAAATAATCAAGATTTCATACTTTTTATGATGGGTCCAAATTTCAAGCATCCCCGAGGAATGTATTGAACTAGAAGCGATCAAGTTATGGCCATAAGTTAAGATATTCAAAACCAAGAAGTAACCTCTGTCAGGAGCCTTGAAGGCAACACAACCTCTGGCAACTGGACTATAAGGCCTCAACTAACCAAAAAGATGTAGATCTAGGGGATAAAGTTACGAGTTCCAGAAGATGTTGGGATAGTATCACTTCCTTTGCAGTATGCTTTTTATTTTCCATGCATGTATAGAAAAAAAACAAAACAAAACAAAAAAAAGAAAACAAAAAGAAAAAGAAAAAAAAAACAAAAAACAAAAAACAAAAAACAAAATCAAAAATCAAGTCATTTAGGTTTCAGCTCATCAAGCCTGAACTACAAAAGACCTGATCAGCATGGTCCATATCAGCTCATTAGTGATTTGGATATTATTCACTTACGACTTCATTAACAAAGAGAGTTTCTCGTATGAATCCCCGATATCAGTATGCAAAAGGATTGGGGCATTTTTCGATTCCAGGAAAGCGAAGGATTTTAAGGCGGGATTAAAACTCTCATCAAAAGAAGGAAAATTCCTAAAAGAATTCATGGCGACATTAACTTGCCCCTACAAACGAAGGGGAAAATTCTTAACAAAGTTCTCAACTTAAGAGCAGAAGCCCAATGACAAAGGGTCTGGCGAATGAAATCTACACCATCAATTTGCGCCAAATCCTCATAAGCTGAGGCCTCTACACTAAAGTTCAAAGTTCGGCAGTGAAAGTATAGACGACACCCTCCAGGGATATCAGCGACATTTAGGTCATCAGTTCAGCCGGGTTGCAAATCAAATGTTCAAGGAAATGGGGCATAAGCACCCAACAGCGAAAGGAAACTCCAAATCACCTCAAAAAGGTGAGAAAAAAATTCTACTCCATACAAATTATAATTTAAATCAATCTAGGACAATAGGCTCCTAAGAAAATCTAGATCATCACATCATGCGTGATCTGCACGTGAGCAAATGCGCTACATCAACGTAAATCTCTATCAAGCATCACATCAGGCAGAGTCTGGTGAAGCAAACCTTTGAATCTTACTTCAACGAAGGTATCTGAAGATCCGATATTCTAAACCATTGACATCAATTCAGTGCAACATCAAGACAGTTTAGCGATGAAAGCTTTGTATACTACCGTTCGAGTGGGAACCAAAATAGTTGGGCAATGTTAACTACCAGCAGGGTAGGATCTATTATCAAACTACCATCGGGGTAGGCACCATTATAAACTACCAATATATGCATCGGCGACATCTCAATTTCTCTTCATCAAACAAGCATTAGCAACACCGACAAAAAGCCAAACCGCTGAAGTCAACACCAAAGATAGCATCAACAATCCCTAAGTAAAGGTAAAGCAATTTGCGAAAACATTTTAAATATGCATCATAACATTCATTACATTGCAATTTGCGATATGCGATGTGCGAGTTGTGAGTTGCGAAGTACGATTGGCCAAAAGCAAAATGCGAAGTGCGAAATGCGATGTGCGATTTGCGAACTGCGATTTGCGAAAACATTTTTAACATTCATCATCACATTCACTACATTGCGATCTGCATCATTGAAAATACATTGTCATGTTTCAAGTGTCTTCTAATCTTTATCATGTCCATTCCATTGCATTGCATGAACATGATAAATAGGGGCATCTGTAGACACTCGAAATTTTCTTTTCCTGTTACTAACTATGTAGGAGGGCAAAAACGTCTCTTTCACACTCCAGAGGTAATCCTGGAGGACCACAACATTAATTCCAACCTCAAAGATAACCCTAAGTACATTCAGAGTCAACAGCATGACCATCTCAGAGATAACCCTGGAAAAACCTACTACAACTGTGCAAAAACCGGAGATAACCCCGTGAGGGGTAAAATGGTCATTTTGCCAACTCAACTTCACTTTAAATCAAATACACTCATGTCAACTCAAATTGATTCAAAATTAGTCCCACAAGACTCATATCATAACTTTGTGAAGAAAACTACGCTAAACAACTTCACCTGATTGCTTAACGGAACTCCGGGAATGCTATTTTGGCCATGGACCCATCTTCCCGAATCAAAAGGAAAATCCCATGTCATTAAGTGTAAATTTCTAGACAAAAGTAGTCCGAAGATGGCCTTGTACACCTCGCTCGGATGCTCGGATTGAAGTTCTGCAAGTTCGAAAGGACATTACATCGCACGAAAGTGCACGATTAAACGACGGACCTCATGAGGTCTTGGATACACCACGACCAGCCACGCAGTGTATCAGAGGTCGCCGTGTACACTCATGCAGCCATCAGTTCTATATATATGGGGCTTAGGCTAGCCATTTTGAGGGAAAAATGGCGAGGAAGCACTGTCCAATTAGTTTTATACACACCCTATATTGAGTGCTTTCTCTTTTTAAACACCTGTTAGCCCATATATACTCATATATTTATTTATCTATGAGAGCTAAGGGTTTATCCATTTAGAGTTATAGAAGTCTATCATTGGCGCACCAATGTAAGCCTTCTTACACTCTATAAAGTCTCTCTCTTTATATTGGCACACACTATTCTACACATTGAGAGTCGTGTTGTGTGCCTATGCCCAGACTTCGGACCGTGGCTTTCATTTCTGTCTGTATATATGTACTTATATATATGTATATATTTTTATACGGACTAACATTATCTAGTTATGCCTCGATTGGGCCTAGACTTATGTCTGGAGCATTTACTTGCTTTTCTATATATATATACTTATATATATGAACTGTTGTCAAACTTTGTCTGATGCGCCTGGATTTTACATCAGGAGCATTTATTGCTTTTATATATATATATATATATATATATATATATATATATGTATATATATATATACTTATATATATATATATATATATATATATATATATATATATATATATATATAATTGTTTGTTTACATATCGAATGAACTCGGATTTTATATTCTATGCGTTGCTTATCGCTTTGATATATATATATATATTTTTTGTCGTGCCCGGAGTTTACTTCATGGCCTTTTACAAACTTTTATTTATATTTCGTCTCACTTTGAGTTTACATCGTGGCGGTTGATCGCTTACGTACTTTATTTACATTTCGTCCTTTGAGTTTACTTGTATGATTGATCGCTTATGCCTTTATTTACTTTTCTAATCCCCATGGACTTGCTTCGTGGTGGCTAATCATGCACACACACACACACACACACACACACACACACATATATATATATATATATATATTTACATCTTTTATATATATAAATATATAACTGCTTACTATTTTCCATATAAACAAAGAAGATCATGTGTGCCTAGGAATCATGTGATCACATATTCACCATCAATCTAGATTCTGCTCCTCATGATGGAAATTTTTAAGTCAGAAGCGACTTGTACATTATTTTACACTTTATGCTCTAATTTCTTGATGGTTGTCATGCCCATGAGGAGCATGGCATCACAGATATATCTAGAATGCTTCGCATCTCGAAAATAAAAAGCAAACAAGTTTCTAACATTTAATAATAAAATGGAAGCATCAAAGGCCTCAATTACTATTGAGCATAGGGTTTGAAAAACCTCTTTTACAAAATGACATTGTTATATCTTGTTTAAAGCTGAATTTTTCTATAAATTCAAATCCTATGTATATAGGTACGAACGAGGTACTACACTACTTCCAAATAATTGCACATTGATCCATACACACACACACACACATTCATATAACAATTTCTTTGAAAAGTGGCGGTCACCGTGGTAACACTTGATGCTCTGGGATGCCTAACACCTTCCTCCTCATAATCAAGCCCCTGCACCCAAAATGAATCTCGGTTTCACAGACTCGTCTAGCAGTGTCAAATCACTGGGTCAATGTGCAAACCTTTTTTGGTTGCGTTGATGCAACCAGTTAAAACACCAACTGGTGACTCTTAAAGTCAAATCGTCGACATTATACATGTCAGACCTTTTTCACCTGTTTTTTCAAACAAATCTCACATTAACATGAGAACACCAAAGAACAAGTAACGAAAAGGGACACTCAAAAATCCCGACGTCGACACCTTTAGCGACAAAAACCGTCGCCTAAAGTATTCTTGAGGCTCAAGAACATTCATATCTGGTTGCTAGGTACCTACTTTGACCAAACATTAATCACTGATTCAAAGTGTTTTTAGGAAAGATATGATATTGATCTTGTAGTACTAGTGTAAGACTACATGATCCAACAACAAACATGGCCAAAAAACAAAAAACCAACGAGATCTAAGCCTGCAAAATAACTATCAGAGCTGTTCTTCATTTTCTGGGTTACCCAGAAATGAAGAACAGTTCGACTGCCCTACTTTGGGCTTCCACAACTTGTGATCCTTGTGTTCTTTTTGTGATTTAAAGGTTTCAGTGTGTAGCCAGCTTGCAAAATGTATAGATCTAACATATAAAATACATATAACAATAACACAACAAGCAGATATGGTCTGGTTAAAGTCTGTCAGAAGGATTATTCTTCCGATTTTTTTGGAAATTCTTGAAACTTAAAATCAGGGTCAAGTAACCTACTTTGACCATTGATTACTTTCATTCTGTTGTTTATATAAGTGATATAAGAGCATGAATATGTAGTAAACATATAAGAGTATAGCCTAAAAACACTAACACAAACAAATAAGCAAACACTTGCAAGATCTGGGCCCATAAACTTGTTGTCAGACACTGATGAACAAGTTCTGGTTACCTGTAAATGTAAAGTCATGGCTCAATCAACCGACTTTGACCACCCATAAATTGCAATATGTACAGATATGACCTCAATCAGTTCCGTAATGTAGATCTCATAGCATACTACAACTTCAAACATTTAAAACACCAAAAACATAAGCATGATGAGATCTAGGAGGACCGACATTAGGTTGTTGTAGACAATAACAAAAAAATTTTGATTTTGAAAAAATTCAAATCCGAGCCTATAGATGTTATGGATCTAACATCTATCAACCCGAGATCATCAATATTCACTACATACAACATATTTTAACACTCAAACATAACTTTAAACACGCCTAGCAAGATTAGATTATAAATTAGGTTTTATACCTCTTTTTGATCAAAACTTGAATCTAAGGCTTCTGATTTGATATGAGTTAGCTTTGGACTTATTTTGGGGACTGAAATACTAAAGGTTTTCGTAGGTTTACAGATAAAAAGGATTGGTGGAGAGCAAGTTGAACAATTGGGCTTAATAAGTGACTTTTCTCTCTCTTAAATCTATATATATTATGTTACAATGCACATGGCTGGTGAATGTGGCTGATTGCTGAGAATATAAGGCACATGAAAGTCTTAGAGTTGGTAAACTACCACATATATGGAAAGATCTACACTCCATCCAAATAAAGAATTGCAAAAGGGCATTTTTGACATTTGTCATCTAAATTTAATGGCAAAATTGTAGCTTGGGCAAACCCTTATGGTTTAACCCTAAGGTTCATGATTGATTTATAGGATTTTTAATTAGAACTAAAAATGAAATTTTAAAATTTCTAAAAATACAAATTAGGGTTCCCTAATTAGATTAGGTTTCCTAATTACCTAGACTTACAAATTAAGTTTAGGAATTAACTAATCACAGTTAGCTTTCTAATTTTGCGATTAGGGTTAATAAATTGATAATTAGGGTTTTAAATTGGGAAATTAGAGTTTCTAATTAACAACTAGGGTTTCCAATAATTAGGGTTTTCCTAATTAAGATTATAATCTATAATATCGATCATTGATTATATTATCACGATTACATAACATACTAAAGTTTCGAATTGAGTTTTAAATTAGGATTTAAAACAAGAATACTAGGTTTTCTAATACTGTACCATAATTGACCAATCGTTATCAATACATACATACAGTACATATTTATAGCACTAAAATATAATTAATAGTATATTATTATTATCATTCCTTGTTCTAAAACCAGAATTATGGTTTGGATTCCATATCTGATTTATCTTGCATATATAGCATTATATATTAAGTTCAAATAATTAACTTAAATAATCAACTAAAATTCATATAATAAAATAATTATTATAATAATTCAATAATCATATTTTAATAGAAATTAATTAATAAAATATTATTACTAACAAATTAATTTATTATTAGAATATAATGATTAAAATTCATAACATTTATTTAAAATTATTCATGTAATAAATAAATTTTATTTATCACATTTAAATCCTAAATTTTACGAATAAAGATTTAATTTTCTCGAAATATTTTTTTGAATATTATGGTGTGAATTTGAGATAATGAAATAGTTGTGGGTAGTATTTATAAATTTTGTAAAGTATGCAAGTTGTTATATAATATTCAACTGGTTGGGGAATATTCGTTTTAACAGAGAATATTCGTATGACGACACAATCATTTGTGGACCCCACAACGGAATTATTGTCGGATTAAGAAAACGATAAAAATATTTTTATGAAAATAACTACGAAAGTTTTACTTGCTAATATCTTTGTTGAACTACTCGATAGTAAAAGTACAAGAATGAATGCGCGTGATTGCATAGTAGCACTACAGTATTGATTATTGATGTTTACGTGAGAAGTCACCGCTTTTGTTCAATTATTGCTACGAGAGTTCTTTGATAAGATCTCACGTTATTGGATTCAATTATTGTTTATTGTTATATATATATATATATATATATATATATATATATATATATTAGTTTTATTTTATTAGTATTATTAATGTAATAAAATGAAAACTTTTATATATAAAACATAATACTTTTATAAAGTTATTCGCTTTATTAGGCTAATAGTAATTTTTTTTATAAAAAATGTAATACTTTTATAAAGTTATCTGCTTTTATTAGACAATAATTAGAATATATTATATTTTATTATGCATAGTGTTTGTATAGTAAAATCTTTTTATATAAAATAGAATAATTTTATAAAGTTATTCATTTTATTAGATTATAAAAGGAATATATTATATTTTATTTAAAAGATTTTGTTTTATTAGAATATTTTATTAAATTAATCTGGACCGTCCGTTTAAAAGTAAATCAATCTGGATCATTCATGAATTAGTTACTATGCAGTCCATTCTCCTACAAATAGAAGCTCATTCCTTCATTATTTATTACGAATTCACTGAAACTCTAGAGAGAAAACTATAGAGAGAGTTCTTCTTCTATAATCTTGAGCGTATTTCTTTAGAGTTTAAGAAAGCTTTGAGCATAGTGCAAGTTTTCTTCGAGTATATCCTTGCCCTACCAGTCGGAGTACTCTTCTTTCAAAGGTAAGGGCTATTATTTCTTTCGTATTCATGAAGAGAACTTCTGTTATTCCATTTTTTATTCTATCGAATAACTTTGTGATACGCTGGCCTACCCTATACTTGGTGAAATTCTTGTGTTATTCCATTATTTATTATTCTGATGGAATAACCTGTCTATGCGAAGTACCGCATACATGGTGAAATTCTATTGTTATTCCATTCTTTATTATTCTGTTGGAATATCATGTCTATGCATTTTATGCCGGACCTGGTTCTATCTTTATTATTCTGTTATAATATCATGTATGTACGTTTTATGCCAACCTCGTTCGCCTTTATTATTCTCGTTGAATATCCCGTCTCAATGCGCTTAAGTTTAACCGGTTCCATTATTTATTATTATGTTGGAATAACCTGTCTATGCGAAGTATCGCATGCATTGTGATTTTTGTTGTTATTCCATTCTTTATTATTCTGTTGGAATATCCTGTCGGTGCATTTTATGCCGGACCTGGTTTCGTTATTTATTATTATGTTGGAATAACCTGTCTGTGCGGTCTATCGCATGCCTGGTGATTTCTTTTGTTATTCCATTCTTTATTATACTCAGTTGGTTAAAGTTTTGACTTCTATACTCCATGAAATTAGTGGAATATCCTTGATATTTGCGCTTCATCCAGTATCTTTTCATGGAAATATTCTTCTGAGCATTCTTGAATTTGACTCTACAAAGTAGTATCATGTTGACAATTTAGACATTATTGGTTCTTGGATAAATTAATTCTTGAACTTGTTATATTGAATTATTATGTCATTGTCATCATCCTCATGTTTATATTCTGTTGAAAGTCATTTGTGGCTCAGATTGCATAGATGGACTTGGTATGATTATGACTAGGGATTATTCGGTATAATCACGACCGTAATGTTACAAATGATGTGGAAAAGTCCTCATTGGTCCGTAGTGCATTGATGGACAATTTTTGGTATGATTATGGCTATGGATTCTCTTCGGCCAAGGGACCAAAGATGAATTGTTTTATGGCATGATCAGGACCGTTGATGAAAACATAATTATCTTTGGCCCGTAGTGCATGGATAATTCGTGGTCGTGATACTAAATAATATCATTGGCCTGTAGTGTAGGGATGATTTGATGATGTGGATTATTTATTAAGCCGAGTCTCAGCGATAAAAGTGATGAAAAACTTTTTAAATCATAAAAGATAGTAGATTTTATTCTCTACTCGACTCTTTTAATGGATTGCATGTTCCGCTGCAGTTAAATTTGATGTCTATTGTATTTTATCAATTTAACATTGTTGAAGACTAATGATAATTTATTCTGCATTATCTTAGTCATAATATTTATTACTAGGCTAGTTGAGCTCGCCCTGTCCTTCACTGTTCTCTTCAGGAAATGAGAATATAGCTTGGTCGAGTCGAGGAACGAATTGACAGTCCAGATGATAGCATTAGTAGTCCTCACTATTCTGTTAAATAGTGTAATATTAAATGAAATGAGGACTCAATTGAGTGTGGATATTTTCTGGATGACAATATTTGTATTAAAACTCAGAGCATATGTCGTCGTATTTTGCACGACTGTTCTATAATTAAGTTGTATTTGAATTTATGTACCATGTATCTGGCGACTCAAGATGGGTGATGAATACCTATTTTTAGGGGCATCACAGCTGGTATCAAAGCTTAGGGATATGATCCCACCGAGATGTGAGACAAGAACTAGGAGGGAGAGACGGGAATTCCTTCTCTAGTATGACCTACCTAAGTTTATTTGGTATTTAATTGGTCACGTAGTATAGGGATAATATGTGATTTGTTAATTAACCCTTGTTTTGTGGTAGTATTTGAAAATGGCATCTAAAAATGTTGAGGTAAGCAATGGAGCTTATGAGACCGTTGAGTCACTGCTGATCAATAGCCAAAATAATGTGCAACATGAAGGCAATAATCCTCCTGTAAACAACAACACTGATCAAATGACAAACGACGGTACGTTTAAGAGCTTTTTAGAATTCATGCAACACAAAACGAGAGAGACTCCTGTTCATAATGCAGGTGGAAACAATGTCAACCCACGGTTGGTCACCGCTAAGAAGTTCAAGGAATTGGGACCACCAGAGTTTTTGGGAAAGCCAGACCCACTTAAGGCAGAGACGTGGATTAAGCAGATCACCAAGATATTTGATGTCTTGGAATGCTCAGAGGAGCAAAAAGTTCCATTCGCCACCTTTATGTTGCGTGAAGAAGAAGATCATTGGTGGGAATCTGTAAAACGTACCCAGGCTGACGCACTCAAGATGTCTTAGGAGAAATTTCAAGAATTGTTCAATGACAAGTACTTTCCTGAAAGTATTCGTCAGATGAAGGAGGTGGAATTTATCAAGCTGGAGCTAAACAATATGACCGTGTCGCAGTACGAGGCTAAGTTTGCGGAATTATCCTAGTGTGCATCCCATTTGGTCGATAATGAGGAGCGAATGACGTAAATGTTTTTTAGGATATATGTCAATACCTCATTTCTCACAAACTTTGTTTATATTCGATGTTATGAATAGGGCTCGCTTATTGGAGCGCAATAATGAGTCAAAGACAACCAAAAGGCAATAACCAACAACACGATAATAATTGTATTCCTAGAAGAACGACCATCGAACAATGATAACCATCGTGGGGAAATTATCATGCCAAGAATGGTAACCACTTTGGTGGTAATCATGGCCAAGATAATAGAAATGGAAATTTTAAGAAGAGAAGGTTCAATAATGATGGAAAGACAGCAGCACTAGCACCCATTTCAAAGGAAGAAGAATGACCACCGGTCGTATGTTTCAAATGCGGACAGGAGGGACACATTCGTCCTAACTGTACGCAGCAATCCAAAGCGTGTTTTAATTGCGGAAGAGAAGGCCACCTGGCACAATTTTGTCGTATGGTGAAGTCAAGTCCAGCTGGGATGGTGATGCCAAAGGATGTCCTAGACAAGCCAAAACCGGTAGTTTAAGAGAGAGCGTTTTTTTTTCTTGTGACGAGGAACCTGAATAAAATTATCACTAGTAAGTTAATCATAAACTCTTGTGAAGTCTATACCGTGTTAGATACCGGTTCTACTCACTCTTTCATTTCACTTAGTTGTGTTCAATGTTTGAATTTAACTCCGGAGAAGTTAGACTTTGATTTATCTGTTGAAACTCAGTTGGGAGAAATCTTCGTTACCTCCACTATTTATAAATCTTGTTTGATTCAAATCAACACTTTCACGTTACCTGTCGATCTTATCTCTTTGAAAATACTTGCCTTTGATGTGATTTTAGGAATCGATTGGTTAACTATTCATCATGCTTTTAGTAAGGTTGTTAGCTATCATATTTCTAACCAACTTGTTATGCAAATTCAAGCAACCAAACCACTAAAGTCAATCATTTTCATATCAAACCATAAGTAAAGAGCCCCTTATCCTTTCGTTGTTGATTTCCTTTTGTGGAATGCAAAAGCCGCACTTTCTCTGTAGGGACGCTGTGAATAACGATGGCAAGTTGATAAGTATCAATGTGACGTGTTATCCAAGTCTTGGATGAGAGTCACAGTTGTGAATGATATTTCTATTGTTAATAAATTTCCTGACGTATTCTTGAAGACTTCTTAGCCTACCCCTAGAGCGTGAAATCGAATTTTGTATTGACTCCAGTACAAAACCCATTTTTAAAAACCTCAAATATTTTCTTCACCCAAAATGAACGTAACATGCGCCAAAGACGTTGGCTCGAGCTGTTGAAGATTACGATCATACCATTTAATACCATTCTGGAAAAGCGAACGTGGTTGCTGACGCGTTGAGTAGAAGATCGTATGCGTTTATGAGTGTGAATATACGAACCTAAGTGAAGATAACAAATATATGAGTAGAATTGACTTTAATCAATAAAGTTAAAGTCGCTCAAACTACACACCCGAAGCTGATGAATGTGAAAAAAGAAGGTTCAAGAGGGCGTTATTCTAGAAGCAAGAATTGATGAAGAGAGGAAATGTCAACTGTGACGCCCCCAAAATAGGTATACATCACCCATCTTGAGTCGCCAAATACATGGTACAAAATTCAAATACAACTTAATTATACAACAGTGGTATAGAATACGACAAAACATAATCTAAGAGTTTTAATAAGAATATTGTCATCTAGACAATATCCACACTCAATGGAGTCCTCATTACATTTATTGTCACACTATTTAACAGAATAGTGAGGACTACTAATGCTATCATCTGAACCGTCACTTCGTTCCTCGACTATTCCCGGCTACGTTCTCATTTCCTGAAGAGAACAATGAAAGAAAGGGTGAGCTCAACTAGCCCAGTAAGAAATATTATGACTAAGATAATACAGAATAAATTATCATTAGTCTTCAACAATGTTAAATTGATAAAATACAATAGACATCAAGTTTAACTACAGCAGAATAAGCAATCCATTCGAAGAGTCAAGTAGAGCATGATATCTAGTATCTTCAATGATTTAAAATGTTTTCATCAATTTTTATCGCTGAGACTCAGCTTAATAAATAAACCACATCATCCCTGCACCACAGCCAAGGATATTCATGTAATCACCAATGGTCATGATTATACCGAATAATTCCTGGTCAAAATCATACCAACAACTGTCCACCAATGAACTACAGGCCAATGAGGACTTTTACCACATCATTCGTTATATTACGGTCATGATTATACCGAATAATCCCTGGTCATAATCACACCAAGTCCATCTCTGCACGTAAGCCAAAGATAACTTTTATCACAATATAAGCATGAGGATGATGACAATAATATAAGCATTAATCAAACAAAAACAAGGATAAATATTAAAGACTTTAAATTAATCCAAATATTATCCATCACTTAAATAACTCATAATCTAATATTGTTAATATTATAATAATATTTTAATCACTTCTTAAACATATAAACAATTTAATTTGATTGTTTACACTTTACCAAATAATGCATTTAATCATTCAAAAATGCCATACTCATAAGATTTCATCACCAATGATCAAATCACTCATCAAAAATCTGCATATACCTTATATAGGATTTTTAAGCCCTAAAATCCTATTTACCAATTCTTCAACTTCACATAACATATTTAACTCATATGTTTGTAACTAAACTATTTTCATGAAAAATTTCCAAATCAACTTATTATTGTTATATCCTTTGTCCAAACATATATACATATATTTCATACACAACAAGTATTTTTTATAATTTTCAACTCCTTAAGTATTTTCAAAAATCAATTTCTAATTAATTCCTTAAGAAATTAGCTACCTCATGTTTAACTCCGAAAATTCCCAAATCTTGGCGTGATCTTACACATGTTAACGCGAGCTTCCAGCTTAAATTTCATGGTCATCGAGTTATAGAACTCCTATATATAGCATTTTTCGTCGAAAAAAACTAAATATTGAAATAGTCATCACTTGCTCATTTTAAGTCGGAATGAGCTCATTTTTGGACAGGAGGTACTTTATACCATATATTTCAATGTCCCAAAAGGCCAGAATTTTTCTCAAAAATTAAGTGGCCGAAACAGCCCTAACAAAATTGTGGGCAGTAGCTTTTTCTTTTCTTTTCTTTTTTTTCACTTTTTCATGCTTTGTTAAAAATAGTCCATACAAAAATCTATAACTCCTCTTTCAGTGATTCCACTTGGAGATGTTAGAAAACTTATCATAATATCCTCTCAAATTTTTCCAGATTTTTTGAATGTCCGTAAAATTACGAAACTGCAAATGGATTTTAACCCGCCATGCGGTAATCCACGTAAACAGATCATTTTCACAATTTAATAAGGAATGAATACGAAGGATCATTCACCATGCATGTGGTAATCCACATAGACAGGTTATTTCAACAGAATAATAAATAATGGAACCATGCCAGGCGTAATACGCATTGACATGATATTCCAATAGAATAATAAAGAATGGAATAACAACAGAAATCACCATGCATGCGATAGATCGCATGCATGAAAGTTATTCCAACAAAATAATAATTAATGGAACCAATGGTCGTATAATATGCAAGCGGCAGATATTCCAATAGAATAATAAAGAATGGAATAACAACAAAATCACCATGCATGCGATAGATCGCATGCATGAGTTATTCCAATGTAATAATAATTAATGGAACCGGTGTCAGCGTAAAACGCATGCATACGATGATATTTCAACAGAATAATAAAGAATGGAATAATGTAAGAATTTCACCATGTATGCGGTACTTGATTGACAAAGTTATTCCAATGTAATAATAAGCAATGGAATAACAATAGCTCTCTTCATGAATACGAAAAGAAATAATACCCTTTACCTTAGAAGAAACTGGATATTGGAATAGTGAGGTAGCGAGACTTCTCTTCTTCTTTCTCTCTATAATTTCTCTCTATAGTAATTGCACTAAAGCTTTAGTGAATTGGTGAGAAATGAAGGAAGAATGAGCTTCATTTATAGGAAAATATAGTTTCGATAATTGCATCGCTTTGCCTCGAAATATTACAGTAAAATACCTCCAACTTTTCTTTCATTTTTAATTTAGTCATGCAAGTATTATCAAACTTGCACCACCTCCCCTACTAGCTAGTAAATAATGTGAATCAATAGTTCAATCATGTGAATTAATAGTTATAATCATGTGAAAATACGAATTACAGTATAGTACCTCCATCTATACCTCTATTTTTAACTTAGTCATACAAGTATTATCAATCTATCACCAACTCCCCTAATAGTACAAGAATGTGATTCAATAGTACACACATGTGAATAATAGTTATATAAGCATGTGAATTAATCGCAATTAATTGCTCATTTATCCGATAAATTACCCGATTTATCAATATAACCCCCAGACATCAATTATCATCAGAATTGATGTCGATTTCAACTAACACCAATAATCCCAACACAATGGAACTATCAAATTCATCTTTAATCAACACGAACTTATTCATCATTAATATCATAACTCACAATATTTAACAACCAGGTCGTTCACAGGAATGAGGGGGCTTTCCGATAAGGATTTCTCCTTATTAGCGCGCAATTAGATGACCAAACCTCTCCTTGACAGAAATTCTAGACATTGTAAATATTGTAATTTAATAATATGAATAACTTTGTCGTCTCAATTATTGATTTAATAATATATAAAATATTATGAAGATGATACTGTGACAATAATCGAATCAATAATATGAGAGATATGATGCAACAATTCTTTGTAGCAATAATTGAGTATAATCGAGTGACTTCTTACGTAAGAATCAATAATCAATACCGTAAAGCTACTATGCAACCACGCCAGACATCGCATTTCTTTACTACCGGGTAGTTCAACAGCTTTTAACGGTAACACTTTTGCCATTATTTTTATAAAAGATAATTACTAGTTTTTTCTTACTACGACAATACTTGAGTTAATGGGGTCCACCAATGATTGTGCCGTCGTACGGATATTCCCCGCCAAAAAGAATATTCCCCGACCAAACGAATATTTTATAACAACTTGCATACTTTGCAAAAGTTTTCACATATCACCCTTAACTTTAACCCTTTATCAATTTAACCATTTATGAAATAAAATAATAATTATAAGAAAATTGAATACTTTTATTTCATAAAATTCGGGGTCTTACATCAACTCTCGATTTAATTGTTCCATTTGAAATCCTCGATAGTAAAAACTGTGGCTTATAGACTCGTTTTACCGTCAAGTATGTCGCGTGTTCATAACGTTTTTAACGTATCGATGTTACGTAAATATGTGGACGACCCGAACCACATTATTGATTTAGAACTGGACGAGATAACGAATAATTTAACGTATGAAGATGTACCTGTTAAAATCCTAGAATATATTCTACGCTTAAAGGTTATACCTCAAGAGTTAGAATCTGACAAAGTGTCCTCATCTGTTCGGTGTACAAGGTACGTACGTACGTAAATTTTGAGGGAGAAATTTCATAAGGAGGGGAGATTGTAAAATCCCAAATTTTACAAATAAAGATTTAATTTTCTCGAAATATTTTTTTTGAATATTATGGTGTGAATTTGAGATAATGTTATAGTTGTGGGTAGTATTTATAAATTTTGTAAAGTATACAAGTTGTTATATAATATTCGATTGGTCGGGAAATATTCGTTTTAATGGGGAATATTCGTACGACGACACAATCATTTGTGGACCCCACAACGGAATTATTGTCGGATTGAGAAAACGATAAAAATATTTTTATGAAAATAACGGCGGAAGTTTTACCATTAATACTGTTGAACTAGTCAGAGTAAAAGTACAAAGAATACGCGTGTCAGTATAAGAGAGCACACGATTGATAATTGATGTTTACGTGAGAAGTCACTCGCTTTTGTTCAATTATTGCTACAATAGTTGCTTTGCATAGTATCTCACGTTATTGGATTTAATTATTGTCGATTGTTTTATATATATATATATATATATATATATATATATGAGTTTTGTTTTTTAGTATTATTAATGTAATAAAATGTAAAAGCTTTTTATATAAAATGTAATACTTTTATAAAGTTATTCTTTTTATTAGGCTAATAGTAAAATCTTTTTATATAAAACAAAGATACTTTTATAAAGTTATCTGCTTTTTATTAGACAATAATTAGAATATATTATATTTTATTATGCATAGTTTTTGCATAGTGCTCGTGATAGTATTTGCATAGTAAAATCTTTTTATATAAAATAGAATACTTTTATAAAGTTATTCATTTTATTAGATTATAAATAGAATATATTATATTTTATTTAAAAGATTTTGTTTTATTAGAATATTTTATTAAATCAATCTAGACCGTCCGTTTAAAAGTAAAGCAATCTGGACCGTTCATGAATTAGTTATTATGCAGTCCATTCTCCTATAAATAGAAGCTCATTCCTTCATTATTTCTTACGAATTCACTAAAACTCTAGAGAGAGTTCTTCTTCTATAATCTTGAGCGTATATCTTTAGAGTTTAAGAATGTTTTGAGCATAGTGCAAATTTTCTTCGAGTATATCCTTGCCCTACCAGTCGGAGTACTCTTCTTTCAAAGGTAAGGGGTATTATTTCTTTCGTATTCATGAAGAGAACTTCGTAATTCTATTTTTTATCCTGTTGGAATAACTCAGATACGCTATTTCACCCTATATACTTGCTTTAATTCTTCTCATTATTCCATTATTCATTATTTTGCTCAATAACTTTAATACATGCTAAGTACCACATACATGGTGAAATTCGTTGTTATTTCATTCTTTATTATGTTTGTTGAATATCATGTTCATGTATGCTTTTACGCGGGACTGGTTCCGCTTTTTATTATTACATTGGAATATTCTCGTCTCATGACGCTTATCTTTGGACTGTTCCGCCTTTTATTATTATTCATTGGAATATCCTCATCATGCGTTTTTACGCCAGGGACCTAGTTCCGTTATTTATTATTCTCGTTGGAATAACCTATCTGCTCTTAAATCTTGCATGCATGGTGATTTCGTTGTTATTCCATTCTTTATTATTTTGTTGAATATCCTCGCTTGCAAGTGACATTACGCTTTACCACGGTTCCATTATTTATTATTATATTGGAATAACCTGTCTGTGAGGTCTATCGCATGCCTGGTGATTTCTTTTGTTATTCCATTCTTTATTATACTCAGTTGGTTAAAGTTTTGACTTCTATAATCCATGAAATTAGTGGAATATCCTTGATATTTGCGCTTCATCCAGTATCTTTTCATGAAAATATTATTCTGAGAATTCTTGATATTTACTCTACAAAGTAGTATCATGTTGACAATTTGGACATTATTGGTTCTTGGATAAATTAATTTTTGAACTTGTTTTATTGAATTATTATGTCATTGCCATCATCCTCATGTTTATATTATGTTGAAAGTCATCTGTGGCCTGTATTGCATAGATGGACTTGGTATGATTATGACCAGGGATTATTCGGTATAACCATGACCGTAATGTTACAAATGATGTGTAAAAAGTCCTCATTGGCTCGTAGTGCATTGATGGACAGTTTTTGGTATGCTTATGGCTATGGATTCTCTTCGACCAAGGAAGCAAAGATGAATTGTTTTATGGCATGATCAGGACCGTTGATGAAAACACGATTATCTTTCGCCCGTAGTGCATGGATAATTCGTGGTCGTGATACTAAATAATATCCTTGGCTTGTAATGCAGGGATGATTTGATGATGTGGATTATTTATTAAGCTGAGTCACAGCGATGAAAGTGATGAAAAACTTTTTAAATCATAAAAGATAGTAGATTTTATTCTCTACTTGACTCTTTTAATGGATTGCATGTTCCGCTGCAGTTAAACTTGATGTCTATTGTATTTTATCAGTTTAATATTGTTGAAGACTAATGATAATTTATTTTGCATTATCTTAGTCATAATATTTCTTACCGGGCTAGTTGAGCTCACCCTTTCCTTCACAGTTCTCTTCAGGAAATGAGAATATAGCTGGGACGAGTCGGGAAACGAATTGGCAGTCCAGATGATAGCATTAGTAGTCCTCAATATTCTGTTAAATAGTGTAATATTAAATGTAATGAGGACTCAATTGAGTGTGGATATTGTCTGGATGACAATATTTGTATTTCAACTCACAACATATGTCGTCGTATTTTGCACGATTGTTGTATAATTAAGTTGTATTTGAATTTATGTACCATGTATCTGGCAACTCAAGATGGGCGATGAATACCTATTTTTGGGGGCATCACATCACATATATACATATACTTTACCTTGCACGTATTCCCACCTTTAAAATAACAACAAAATTTATCGCAAAATTTCTGATTTGATTATATAGAAAATATCGGGTTATTACCTAAACAAGTAATTTAAACCTTTAATGAAGATTGAACGAAAAGATTAAATGAGATTAGAAGACAAAGAACGTAAACGTAACACAGTTGTGATGAACGATCGGTCTTAGCATACAGCGAATTATATGGCTTCGACATTAATAAAGAATAATGAACGTGGGGTTCATGTAATGGATAACGAAAGTAGTACGTAAGATATGAACTATCAAAAAAACTGTAACGAATGGTAATAAGATTAAGGACAGCCGAATGTGAGCCGGATAAAGAATGTTAGAATGAAACGTAAGCGTTAAACACTATAACCGACATTGTGACGCCCCCAAATTCGGGTACATGAAACCCAAACTCGGTGCTTCACGATACCATTTCTATAAGCTGAATAATACTAATAATCATAACAATAATATAAAATTTAAACTTAATTTACATATGCATCAAAGTTTACTCCCAGGTGCGAGACCTTTAAACATTCATTACATCATAGATAATAAGTATCATTGTCTTAATAAACTATAACTATTACATAACATATTATAAATCTCATTCGAACAGCTTTCCTTTCCCTTTGTTCTTGCCTGAGCCTTCGGGTTGATCATACTTAACTGAAAACATTTAATTTAAGCAAGAATGAGCATTTGAGTGCCCAACAAGTAATAACAATTATAAATATTAGCTGAAAGGGTTAAATGTTTTCTTTGTACTACCCTTCTACAACAAGTCAATAGTTGTGAAGTAATCTAAACTGATAATAATGACATAACAACTTTCTATCAAATTTTTGAAACTAAGTATTGATTATAAATAGGGTTAAGGTGACATGCTATGAACATTGTTTTCTATTTTTGCAAAGGTTTAAGCAGAACTTCATCCGCAAACCGGCATAACTTACGGGCACGGGGGGGTGATCAGCCCGTTGTACCATGTACTGATCAATACTACATGCAAGAACAATATTATCGTTCACTCTTTCCACCTTGGGTCCATAAAAGTTTTCCCTTGATCGGGATGTTCATATTTAGTCTGGAATCCGAACCAAAACAATTTGATTAGATACAAAAAAAAAGTTTTATCATATTTAACGATATTTCTAAATCTGTGTCTAGCTGATCAAATAGCTTTGACGACTCTTTGTTATCATATACATACTTTGGGATCAATAGGTATATATATATATATATATATATATATATATATATATATATATATATATCAACATGTGATTAAATACAATGATTATCCAAGTGGGGATACTTGTATAACCATATTTAGAAATTAACAAATAGAATATATATCTGAATTACCATATACTAACATGTTGATAAACAATGATTGGATATAGAATATATCACAATAGGGTTAATAAGAATAATATAATTCTGAAACTTTCTTACTCATATCCATTACATAAAGGAAATGCAAAGGTAGGATACATGCCTGGTACGCTGCTTACAATTCGCAATTTAGTTTTATCTATTATGTAATCACCCATCAGTAATAAGATCATTTTACTGATTAGAATAACATATCACAACACATATTACTGCCTATTGCAGTCAGCACACAACCTAATCACCTTGTCACACATATCCCACAAATATCAATCACAAACAATCATTAATACAATTGAAATATCTAAGTCCAGATCAATTTTCAAACATGCTTGTGTAACGACGGTTTTATCGCAATAATAATCGAGTCTAAGATTCTATCCATTAGTTCAATAACTCGTAATTATCAAATATATTATTTTTAAATGACTTAAAATAATTTTAAACACTTATTACAATTTATCATAAATTTTCAAACACCTAATCATAATTAAATGATTTAAATATTAAATAATTCTACTATCATTAACATTTAATCAATATTAAACTATTAATGAAACCATTGCCAAAATATTAAAGTTATTTATAATAACTCAAAATATTCTTAAAGTATTAATATTACCCTTAAATGAATTTTAAAACATTTAAAATCATTTTTAAATAATTATCATTAATATTTAAATATTAATATACTATTTATCCAAATATTAAAAGTCATTAATTATAAATTAAAATATTTTTAATTCATTTATATCCTTTTTAAATGATTTTTAAATTAATAAAACCATTTTAAAACTATTTATTTAATATAATTATTAAATAAAAATAATATCATTAATATTACATTATTATCATTAATATTGAGTTATTAATGAAATTATCCTTTAAATATTAAAAGTTATATTTTATAACTTAAAATATCTTTAAACATTTTATTTTCATTTAAAATGATTTTTCTAATATTAAAATCATTTGTTAATTACTTTATTTAATATAATTATTAAATAATTCAATATCATTAATATTAAATAATTAATGAAACTTATCTTAAAATTTTAAAATTTATGTTTTATAACTTAAAATATATTATTAAATACCTTATTATCATTTAAAATGATTTTTAATATAATAAAATCATTTTTAATTAATTTATTTAGTGCATTTATTAAATAAATTAAATACCAATAATATCCAAATAAATATTAATATTTATGAAAAATATGTTAAATTATTAAAAGTTAATTTCTATAACTTAAAAATAATTTCTAAAATAATTTTTGTAATTATCGAATTTATTTAGTATTTTAAATGATTTTTGGATAATAAATTAAATAAAATTACAAAGTTTGTCGTTATAGCCTTTAGCGACAGAAAGTGAAGTCTAATGTGTTCTTGAGCCTTCATAGACAGTTCCTAGGTTCCAATTTTGACCATAATTAATTCGTTGTGTATAGTGTTTCTAGGCTAGATATAACTTTGATCTTGTAGTATTGATGCAATACTACAAGTTCAAATCAACATCTGGGTCAGATCATAACATATGAGCAAGATATAAAGCTTTGAAATCACTGTCAGACATGTTCATCATGTTTCTAGGCTGCCCAAAATTTTTGGTCATGGCCGGTCAACGACCTTAGTGGCCTTAATCCAGTCTTTTGGTTCATGTTATGGGTGGTCTATACGTCGGGCTGTGTAGAGTAACTAACAGAGAATATTATTCAAGTAATATAAAATTCTAAAGATTATTAAGTTACAAGATCTATGGCTCTAAAAAGACTGTCAAAGTTGTTCTTCATTTCTGGGTTTGCCCAGAAATGAAGAATAGTTCGACTTTTCATATTTGGGCTTCCATAACTTGTGGTTCATGTAATGTTTTTGAGATTTAAGGGTTCCAGGTTGTAGAAAACATGCAAGACAACAAATGTGATACATAATATTGATATAACAACATCACAAAATCAAGATCCAAGTCGGTCAACCATTGTTAGAAATCATGTTCTTGATTTTCTAGAAATTCCAGAAAATGAAATTCGTGATCATCTGAGCTGGTTTGACCATTCATAGAGTTCAATATGTTGATGATTTCAAGGATCTAAAAGCATGAAAATAAATTTAACATAACATACTACAACTTAGACTCAAGATCCATAACAGAACATCAAATTACTGTCAGATCTAATGCTTAGAATATCTTTTTAGACGGTGCAAACTCCTTTCTAGGTTACCCAGATTTCCTTTGGTCATGCCCGGTCAACGGGTTTTGACCAAGAATAACTTATGATCTAGACATGTAATCACAGTGGTTCAACTTCCAAATTAAAGAACACATAACAAGCTATATATTACAACTTTAAAACATCAAAAATCAAAAACATGCAGAGATCTACAGTCACTGACATTCATTGTCAGACCACAAAACAAACTTTTTCCAGATTTTATAAATCTTCAAATCTGAGCCTCTAGATGTTATGGATCTAACATCTAGCAACCCAGATCATCATTATATACTACATACTACATGATTAACACAAAAAAACTAACATATAACACTTTGATCAAGATCAGATTATTCATTAGGGTTCATACTTTTAAGTGAGCAAAATCTGATTCCTATGCTTCTGATTTGATATTGGTGTTAGTGAGGCTTGATTTGTGACTGATATTAGCAATGAGATTCGAAGGTTTTAGAGAGAGGGAGTTATGTTTGAGTATTGGAAAATAATTGAACATGAACATACTCTTTCTCTCTCTAATTCTACTTATGTGATATAGATGCAATGTATGCTGCTGAATAAGGCTGATGTGCTGGAATTGTAGGTTCATAGCTTGGTAGACTAGGGTGGCTAGCAAGATTTTGCTAGATTTGCTTACAATAATTCACAAATGAGACAAAAAGGGTACTTTAGTAATTTTATTTACAACTTCAAGGGTATTATTGTCCAAGGTGCTTGAATCTAGGGTTTAATCTCTAGATTTTAAGCCTTCAAATTTCCCAAATAATTTCTAGGGTTTGAAAAATTAAAATTAAAGTATAATAAAATTTTAATTAAACACACTAATTTAAAATTAGGGTTTTTAATAGAAAATTAGGATGTGTATGCTTGATGTGGCTGGATGTGTACGCTTCACAGACTCCCACCAGTAGTCTGCCTCGCTATGGAACATAAAGGTGGCGAATGGAACCTTCTGTTCCTCCGTGCATCCCAAGACATCGAATATCTTGGTAATTTGCTTGACCCATGTTTCCGCCATGATCGGATTTGGCTTTCCCTTAAATTCTGGTGGTCCCAACTCTTTGAACTGCTTGGCTGTGACAACCCGTGAATTACTATCATTTCCTCCTGTATTTTGAACACGAGTCTCCCTCGTCTGATTTTGCATGAACTTCAAAAAGATTCTAAACATCCCCTCGTTCATCATCTGCTCAGTGGTGTTGTTCACAGGAGGAACATTGCCAGCCTGTTGCATGTTCTCCTCGTTGGTGAGTACAGGCGTCTCCACGGTCTCATTTCCACTGTTAATATTCTCAGTCGACATTCTCAAATACTGTCATAAAACAAGGGTTAATTAAGGAAATCAATATATCACATAATATCCCTATATACTGACCAACTAACAAATAAGCTTAGGTAAGACACACTAGCGAAGGATTTACTTGTCTCTCCCATCCTAGTTCTATTCCCCGATCTCCGCCAGAGATCATATCCCTAAGCTCTGATACCAACTGTGACGCCCCCAAAATAGTTATACATCACCCATTCTGAGTTGTCAATACATGGTACAGAAACAACTACAACTTTATTATTACAACAGTAAAACTGTGAGTTTGAATACAAATATTATCTTCTAGACAATATCTATACTCAAATAAACCCTCATCACATTTATTGATACATTATTTTACAAAAATGGTGAGGACTACTAAACAACTCTCTCTAGAACCTTCATTCCATACCCGACTGCATCGCTATATTCTCGCCTCCTGAGAAGAAAAATGGAACAAAAAGGAAAAGGGTGAGCTCAACTAGCCCAGTAAAGAATATTATGCCTAAGATAATATACAACAAATTATCGTTAGTCTTCATTAGGGAAAAATCTAATAGAATACAATAGACAACAAGTTTTAAATTAATATTCGCAGCGGAAATAATAATTCATTAGAAGAGTTAAGTAGAGAATGCAAACTACTATCTTCTATGTATGAATTTAAAAGTCCATCGCCTATCTTTTATCCCTGTAACATCAATCAATATATATCTCGAATCAAATATTCATCTTTGCACCACAGCCAAAGATATTTATCGATTAGTCATGTTCATCTAAACACTGCTTCATCTTTGCACTACGGGCCAAAGATATTCATCGAAAATCATTCATCTTTGACTACGTGCCAAAGATATTTAACAATATCATCATTTAAGACCGAGGATGATGAAAATATTTTTAATGAAACGAATCCAAAGAAACAAAATGACAAGGATTAAGGATTAAGGATTCGTACTTTGTTTTATCCATGTCCAAAAATACCTCAAAAATAATCATAGTGGTGTAAAATTCAAGAATGATCAAAACATGGATACAATCAAAGCTAGTATCCACAATAGATATTTTAGACGAAAAGGAAAATTTTCATTTTTCGATGAATACCGTCAGATTCGTGAATAGTGTCGATACGTGAATAAGTAACTCAGACACCAAAAGTTTCAAATTTGATAAAACTTCAGATCAATATTTCAAAGATAATGATATTGAAGAAATAATATCATTACTTTAAAAAATAATATCCCTTACTTGAAAAGATCAAGATTTAGCTAAAACACCAGATATAGGCTATGACTTGAACTTTCACAGTATAGCAATACTCAAAATACTCACAAGAATACGCTCGATAATATAGAGAGAGAAAACTTTAGTTTCTTGTGTGATTTTCAATTCTAACCTAAGCACCCTATTTATAGGAAAATGCTTAGAACACCAAAGTAGAAAATTTAATATAATATTAATATATATATATCAAAATTTCCTACACACCTCTTGACCATCTGATTTCAGCCACCAAGCACATGTTAATGATGTCCCCAAGCATTCCAAAAATGTTTTTCTAATTTAAAATAATTTAAACATCCAAAAAATAATTATTTCGGAGCTTCAGAACTTCAATAATTCACAATAAATAGCCCTTTTGTCAGAAAATTCAAATCTTGCGAGTTTTTATAGGAAATTCAATTCTCTACAACTTTACAGAAGAAAGTTTTTCCAAATTCCAAATGTAAATTGACCAAATCCACAAACCAGGGCAATTTTACAGGCTCTAATCAAATTTCAGTCAAGAAATGGGGTCCACCGACACATAAAACATGCTTTAAATATTTTTGGTAACAAAAATACTCCTCCTCCACATATACTCATATATCCCACATTCATCGTAAAAATATCATCATTATTATATTATTAAAATATAATAATATATTTAAATGAATTATTTTATTAGAAAAAGATAAAATTTTAACTTTCAACAATTGTCACATTAAAAATTTTCCCCATCTATATCCACATAAAATTAATATTTTTCTCATCATATGAATCAATAATTAATTATTCACAAATAATATTACAGAATCACAATATTGACAACCAGGCAGTTCCCAAGAAAGAGGGGGCTTTCCAATAAGAATTTCTCCTTACTTGCGCGCAATTAGGTGACCAAACCTCTCCTTAGACAGAACTTTCTAGACATTGCCAATAATGTTATCTAATAATATTATTCAAATAATATGAATTATTACTTCGATAATGAAAAATACTGTGTAATGACAATTATTGAAACAACAGCAATATAAAATATCAACGCAACAATTATTAAATCAATAAAATAAAATATCGAATAAAGAATAATCAGTAACCATTATTGAGTAAAGTGCCTTCACGTAAGAATCAATAATTGGTGCAATACTGTGCTATCTTCTTGTGTGTTAACCACCGAGTATTTTAACAAAGATACTTGATAATAACTACGCCGTTATTTTTAAACAACTTATATTTGTCATTTTCTTCATCCAATAGTTTTTCGTTATGGGGCCCATTAAAGATCGCATAAGTCGTCATTTAATATTCTCCGACAAAGAAGAATATTCCACGACCAAACGAATATTCCCCGACAACAATGAATATTTTATAACCACTTGCTTATTTTGAAATATTTGCGTATTTTACCCATAACTATCCACATTAATCACATCAACCCTTACTATTTCAAAATAATAATTAGAGGAAATTAAATTTCATTTATTAATTATTTGGGGTCTTACAACCTCCCCTCCTTATGAAATTTCGTCCTCAAAATTGACATACGTACCTGGTGTTTCGAAAAGGTGAGGATACCTCACTTTCATTTCCGTTTCTAATTCCCATGTCATTTCCTCTATAGCATGATTCCTCCACAAAACTTTAACTTGTGGTATGACCTTTGTACGTAGGACATGCTCCTTCCTATCCAAGATCTTGACAAGTACCTCCTCATACGTTAAGTCTTCGGCTATCTCGTCCGGTTCTAACTCAAAAACGTGGTTCGGGTCTTTCACATATTTACGAAGTATAGATATGTGAAACACATTATGAACACGAGACATACTCGGAGGTAACGCGAGTCTATAGGCTACATTTCCTACTGGGTCAAGAATTTGAAATGGACCAATAAATCGTGGATTGAGCTTTCCTCTCTTCCCAAATCTTGTAACTCCTTCCATGGAGCAACTTCATGACAATACACATGATCCCCTATACTAAATTCCACATCCTTTCGATGAAGATCCGCATAACTCTTTTGTCGATCTTGTGCCGTTTGTATACGTTGTCGAATCATTTGGATATTTTCGGTAGTCATACGTACTAACTCGGGTCCCAACAATGTTGCTTCACCCACCTCATCCCAACATATTGGAGAGCGACACTTTCGTCCATATAATGCTTCAAATGGAGCCACACCTATACTTGCTTGATAACTGTTGTTGTAGGAGAATTCCACCAATGGTAAATACTTATCCCAACTTCCCTTGAAGTCTAGGACACACAGTCTTAATAGATCTTCAAGAGTTTGAATAGTCCTCTCTGATTGTCCGTCCGTTTGAGGATGGTATGCCGAACTGAATCGTAAATTTATGCCCATAGCTTTTTGCAAGCTTACCCAAAATCTTGAAGTGAATCTTGGGTCACGATCCGAAACTATGGATACTGGCATGCCATGCACCCTCACAATCTCATTTACATATATACTAGCAAGACGTTCAAGGGAATAAGTCTCCCGTATCGGCAAGAAATGAGCAGACTTGGTTAATCTATCAACAATAACCTAAATGGCATTGATGCCTTGAGAAACCGTAGGAAGACCCGTAACGAAATCCATGGTAATGTGTTCCCACTTCCATTTCGAATCTCAAGTGGTCGCAATGCACCCTTAGGTACTAGATGCTCCGCCTTTTACATCGCTGACAAGTTAAACACATCGAGATAAACTTTGCAATCTCTCTCTCATATTGTTCCACCAAAATGTATGTCAAGATCACAATACATTTTAGTACTTCGAGGATGGATTGCAAATGGTGTATTGTGTGCCTCCATCATAATCTTTTACTTCAAATCGTAGTCGTTAGGAACACAAAGTCGAGTGGACTCAAAGTATTCCTTCTTCATCAATTCTCGCCCTCCTAATAGCACCTTCTTGTACTTTCATCTTCACGCGCATCACTGGGTCTGGTGGCTTGAGCAACCTTAACTTTTTCTATTAAAGTTGGCTCTATGCGTATACTTGACATCATCGCACTCATTCCTATATATGATCTTCTACTCAACGCGTCAGCTACCACATTCGCTTTTCCAGGATGGTATTGAATAGTGTGGTCGTAATCTTTCAACAACTAAAGCCAACGTCGTTGCCGCATGTTGAGTTCCTTTTGCATGAAGAAATATTTGAGGCTTTTATGATCTGAATATATCTCCACTTTCTCCCCATATAGATAGTGCCTCCAGATCTTTAGTGCGAAAATGACTTCTGCCAACTCTAGATCATGAGTAGGATAATTCCTCTCATACTCTTTAAGTTGTCGCAAGGCACAGGCTATGACTTTTCCACGTTGCATGAGAACACATCCTAACCCTTTGCCTGAAGCATCGCTGTAGATAACAAATCCATCCGTACCAGATGGTATTGTTAGAACAGGTGCCGAAATAACTCTCCTCTTGAGATCTTGGAAACTCTTCTCGCATTCCTCGCTCCATATGAATTTTATATCTTTCCAAGTCAGCTGAGTTAATGGAGTAGCGATTCGAGAAAATCCTTCCACGAATCTCCGATAATAACCAAATTAAGCCCGTAAAGTTACGTGATTTCGGTCAATCGACTTTGGTTGCTCCTAACTTTGTATTGCTTCAATCTTCACGGTCCACAGATACTCCATGTTTCGACACCACGTGCCCAAGGAATGCTACTCGCCGCGAACTCGCATTTCTTCAACTTGGCATAAAGCTTATTTTCACGAAGCCTTTGGAGTACCAAATTTCAAATGGTGCTCATGATCTTCACGACTTTTGGAATATATGAGGATGTCATCAATAAAGACAACAACGAACTGATCCAAATATTCCTTGAATACTCGATTCATCATATCCATGAAAGCCGCAGGAGCATTAGTCAATCCGAAAGACATGACTAAGAATTCATAATGCCCGTACCGAGTTCTAAAGGCAGTCTTTGGAATATCCTCAGTTCTAATCTTTAATGATGATATCCGTAATGAAGATCGATCTTTGAAAAAATTGTGCCCTTGCAATCGGGTCAAACAAGTCATCAATACGAGGTAGAGGATACCTATTCTTGATAGTGACATGGTTCAATTCCCGATAGTCAATACAAAGTCGCATACTCCCGTCTTTCTTCTTTACGAATAAAATAGGAGCACCCCAAGGAGATGTACTAGGACGAATGAAACTGATGTCCAACAACTCCTGTAGTTAGACCTTTAACTCCTGAAGTTCAATAGGAACCATTCGGTATGGGGTTTTAGAAATGGGCTTTGTACCAGGTTCAAGATCAATAAAGAATTCAACTTCACGTTCTGGGGGTAGACCGAGAAGTTCTTCAGGAAATACGTCAGGAAAGTCATTAACAACAGGAATATTATTCAAATTTGACGTGTCTTTATTCAAATCCATAACATGGGCTAAGAAAGCTTGACATCCGTTTTTCAATAAACGAATAGCTTTATGATTAGATATGACAGTGATTGATTTTAATGGTTGAGTTGCTTGAATTCGTACAATGGGTTGTTTAGGAATATGAAAGCTAACAATATTACGAAAACAATCAATTTTGGCATGATGAGTAGTTAACCAATCAATCCCTAAAATCACATCAAAATCAAGTATCTTTAAAGAGATAAGGTCAACAGGTAAGGTGATGGTGCCAACTTGAATCTAACAAGATTTATAAATAGTGGATGTGATGAAAGTTTCTCCTAACGGAGTTTCCACAGATAGGTCAAAGACTAATTTCTCCGAAGTTAAGTTTAAACGTTGAGCACAAGCAGGAGAGATAAATGAATGGGTAGCACCGATATCAAGTAAGGTATAAACTTCGCAAGAATTTATAAATAGACCCGTGATCACCTCGTTTGGGTTCCTCGCATTTTGACCAGTCACAACAAACGCTCTTCCAGGAACCGTTGACTTTGACTTTTTTGGGACAGTCTTTTGAGTCACCGTCCCTCATTGAACTAGGTTTCGCTACTGCATAATTCGAGCGATATGTCCTTCCTTTCCACAATTATAGCATACCTTGAATCTGTGGGCGCTTTGACCGATATGTCCCTCTTTCCCGCATTTATAACATATGACCGGTGGTCGTTCTCCTCCCTTAGAACCGATTCTTTGTCACGCCTTTATCGCTCTTCACATGGTCGTTGTTAAATCTCCTCTTTTAAATCTCCTCCCGACTCGCTTCTTCTATTTTCATGGCCATGATTACCACCGAGTGGTTACCATTTTTGTCCGCTCTTTTCTTTCTCCGCCGGTTATCATTGTTTTGTTTGATCGCTATCTCCTGTATGATCCTCGATTGTGGTCCCTCGGTTGACCGTATTCGTTATCTCGCTTCTAATAATTGAGCCATTTTTACAACATCCGAATAGAGAGAAAATTTATGAGAAATAAGATATTGTCGTATCGGGTTTTCAAACCTCTCTCGAAACATCCGCGTAATGCTCCTCATTCTCCACCAAATGAGGTGCAAACTCGATAACTCGCAAACTTTGCCTCGTCTCGATACAATCGCCATGTTGTTTTGTTCTAATCTGATGAACTCCACTTCCTTCATATAGACGAACACTTTCGTGAAAGTATTTGTCATTAAATAGTTTCTGAAACGCCTCCCAAGACATTCTCGAGTGCGGTGGATGTGTACGCTTCACGATTCCCACCAAAGAGTCCGCTCGCCACTTTTAACATAAATGTGGCGAATAGAACCTTCTGTTCTTCTCTACATCCCAAGACATCGAATATCTTGGTAATTTGCTTGACCCATGTTTCCGCCTATGATCGGATCCGCTTTCCTTAAATTCGGTGGTCCCAACTCTTTGAACTGCTTGCTGGTCAGGACAACTCGTGAATTGCTATCATTTCCTCCTCAGATTTTGAACACGAAGTCTCCTCGTCCGATTTTGCACGAACCGCAAAAAGCTTCTAAACATCCACTTGTTCATCATCTCGCTTTCGGGTGTTGTTCACAAGAGAACATTGCCACTGTTGCATGTTCTCCTCGTTGTTGGTGAGTACAGCGCCTCCACTGGCCTCATTTCCATCATTAATATTCTCAATGACATTCTCAAATACCGCCATAAAACAAGGGTTAATAAAGGAAATCAATATATCACATAATATCCCTATATATTGACCAACTAACAAATAAGCTTAGGTAGGACACACTAGCGAAGGATTTACTCTGCCTCTCCCTCCTAGTTCTATTCCCCGATCTCCGCTAGAGATCATATCCCTAAGCTCGATACCAACCGTGACGCCCCCAAAATAGGTATACATCACCCATTCGAGGTTGTCACAATACATGGTACGTAAACAACTACAACTTTATTATTACAACAAGAAAAGCGTGAGTTTGAATACAAATATTATCTTCTGACAATATCTATACTCAAATAAATCCTCATCACATTTATTGATACATTATTTTACAAAATGGTGAGGACTACTAAACAACTCTCTCTAAAACCTTCATTCCATACCCCGACTGCATTTCGCTATATTCTCGCCTCCCGAGAAAAAAATGGAACAAAAAGGAAAAGGGTGAGCTCAACTAGCCCAGTAAAGAATATTATGACTAAGATAATATACAACAAATTATCGTTAGTCTTCAACAGGGAAAAATCTAATAGAATACAATAGACAACAAGTTTTAAATCAATATTTGCAGGGAAAATAATAATTCATTAGAAGAGTTAAGTAGAGAATGCAAACTACTATCTTTTATGTATGAATTTAAAAGTCCATCGTCTATTTTTAATCCTTGTAACATCAATCAATATATATCTGGAATCAAATATTCATCTTTGCACTACAGGCTAAAGATATTTATCAGTGGGTCATGTTCATCTAAACACCTGTTCATCTTTGCACTACGGGCCAAAGATATTCATTAGAAATCATTCATCTTTGCACTACAGGCCAAAGATATTCAACAATATCATCATTTAAGACTGAGGATGATGAAAAATATTTTTAAAGAAACGAATCCAGTGAAACAAAATGACAAGGATTAAGGATTAAGGATTCATACTTTGTTTTATCCATGTCCAAAAATACCTCAAAAATAATCATAGTGGTGTAAAATTCAAGAATGATCAAAAGATGGATACAATCAAAGCTAGTATCCACAATAGATATTTTACACGAAAAGGGAAAATTTTCATTTTTGATGAATAATTAGTCGATTCGTGAATAAGTGTCGTGATATCGTGAATAAGAAACTCGACACCAAAAGTTCCAAATTTGATAAAAACTTCGAGATCAATATTTCAAAGATATTGATATTGAAGAAATAATATCATTACTGAAAAAAATAATATCCCTTACTTCGAAGATCAAGATTTCTAAATTGAACACCTGGATATAGACTATGACTTGAACTTGCACCGTATAACAATACTCAAAATATACTCAAAATACTCACAAGAATACACTCGATAATATAGAGAGAGAAAATTTCAGTTTCTGGTGCGATTTTCAATTCTAACCTAAGCACCCTATTTATAGGAAAATGCTTAGAACACCAAAGTAGAAAATTTAATATAATATTAATATATATATCAAAATTTCCTACGCACCTCTTGACCATCTGATTTTAGCCACCAAGCACATGTTAATGATGTCCCCAAGCATTCCAAAAACGTTTTTCTAATTTAAAATAATTTAAACTTCCAAAAATCAATTATTTCAGAGCTTCGAAACTTCAATAATTCACAATAAATAGCCCTTTTGTCAGAAAATTCAAATCTTTCGAGTTTTTATAGGAAATTCAATTCTCTACAACTTTGCAGAAGAAAGTGTTTCCAAATTCTAAACAGAAATTGACCGAAATCCACAAACCAAGCGATTTCACAAAAGCTATAATCAAATTTTAGTCAAGAAATGGGGTCCAATTTACATAAAACATGCTTTAAATATTTTTGGTAACAAAAATACTCCTCCTCCACATATACTCATATATCCCACATTCATCGTAAAAATATCATCATTATTATATTATTAAAATATAATAATATATTTAAATGAATTATTTTAACAGAAAAAGATAAAATTTTAATTTTCAACAATTGTCACATTAAAAATTTTCTCCATCTATATCCACATAAAATCAATATTTTCCTCATCATATGAATCAATAATTAATTATTCACAAATAATATTACAGAATCACAATATTGACAACCAGGCAGTTCCCATGAAAGAGGGGGCTTTCCAATAAGAATTTATCCTTACTGGCGCGCAATTAGGTGACCAAACCTCTCCTTAGACAGAACTTTCTAGACATTGCCAATAATGTTATCTAATAATATTATTCAGATAATATGAATTATTGATTCGATAATGAAAAATATTGTGTAATGACAATTATATAAACAACAACAATATAAAATATCAACGCAACAATTATTATATCAATAAAATAAAATACTGAATAGTAATTACTGTAACCATTATTGAGTAGTGGCTTCTTATGTAAGAATCAATAATTGGTGCAATACTGCAGCTAGCTACCGTGTGTTAACCACCCAGTATTATTTTAACGATAACTGTAATAACTACGCTGCTTATTTTTAAACAACTTATATTTGTCATTTTCTTCATCCAATCGCTTTCAGTTATGGGGGTAGACAAAAGATCGTGTGGTAAATGCATTTAATATTCCTCGACAAAGAAAGAATATTCCACGACCAAACGAATATTCCCGAAACAACAATGAATATTTTATAACCACTTGCTTATTTTGAAATATTTGTGTATTTTACCCATAACTATCCACATTAATCACATCAACCCTTACTATTTCAAAATAATAATTAGAGGAAATTAAATATCATTTATTAATTATTTGGGGTCTTACATACAACATTAATAATTAAGTTAAAATAATTAACTTAAATATGCTAAACAAATTCATATAATAAAATATTTATTATTACAATTCTAATAATCACTTCATATATTATTTAAATAATATAAAAATCCTATTTCATGGAAAATAATTTATAAAAATATTTCTACTATAAAATTAATTATCATAAGAATATACATTATAATGATCAATAATTCTAAAACAAAATTATTTGAAATTATTCATGTAATAAATAAATTATATGTAAATTATATGTAAAATTTCTCATTTATTCACATATATACATACACATTACCTGGCACATATTCCCATTATTAAAATAATAATAATAAAAAATTATATATAAAATTTCTCATTTATTTATATAGAAAATATCAGGTTATTACAGACATGAAGGTTGAGTGTATGCGAATATTAAACGGGCAGAACCTACACCCCATGTATGGTTTGACCGTAGGGTAGTGAAGACCAATGATTGAACCTGTGAATGGTGAAAAACTGAATTAAAGACAATGACGTTTAACGTAAAGAAGCCGAGTTAATGATTAACTTGGATGACATTTCGAGTCGATGAACCGGACATTATAAGATATGAATAAAATAATGGTTAACGCTATGAATGTATAGTATTGACATTGAATGATCGTTCCGAGTATACAGAAAACTGTATGACTTAGACGATAAAGAATGAATCCTGAGGTATAACACTTAGTTGTCAGAAAGCCATAAGGAATATGAAATTGACTTAACGAACATTATAGTTTAATGATTCAGATAAGTTAAGATGAGTTTAGGTTGTAGTACAGTCGTAATCTTTGATGGTTGACATATGGGAGCTGGGCTAAACAATTCCTTCAGAGAGCGAAGGTATATACGAAACTGGAAACCGATCTAATTCACTGTGATGACAATGTAGATGAGACGGGAACTTGTGTGTTGGTTGTTTGTGGGAAACCACTAAGGGTACCATATGGACTACTAGCAGAGACACGATGTGTGCTGAGTCCTAGAAGAGTATAAGAAGAAGGTAAGAATGCAAATCATCAAAGATGATGAATGTATGTGTAAGACATCTTCGTATGTTATGACGACATAAACTGGTAAAGGATGTTATTGCGTAAACTTAGGTTGCAAGAACGTGAACCCTAAGAAGTAAAGTTAAGCTTAAACCAATGCATAAGTTAAGTATATGACTAATTGGTGTATGTATTATTTCCTTATGTGTTTTATAGGGATTGGAATAAGTTAAGTATATGACTAATTGATTTAGAACCGAATGAGATAGCGGATAATTTAACGTTTGAAGATGTACTTGTTAAAATCCTGGAATATATTCTACGCTTAAAGGTTATACCTCAAGAGTTAAAATCTGACGAAGTGTCCTCATCTGTTCGGCGTACAAGGTACGTACGTACGTAAATTTTGAGGACGGAATTTCATAAGGAGGGGAGATTATAAAATCCCAAATTTTACAAATAAAGATTTAATTTTCTCGAAATATTTTTTTTGAATATTATGGTGTGAATTTGAGATAATGATATAGTTGTGGGTAGTATTTATAAATTTTGTAAAGTATGCAAGTTGTTATATAATATTCGATTGGTCGGGGAATATTCGTTTTAACAGGGAATATTCGTACGATGGCACAATCATTTGTGGACCCCACAACAGAATTATTGTCGGATTGAGAAAACGATAAAAATATTTTTATGAAAATAACAGCGGAAGTTTTACCGTTAATACTGTTGAACTACTCGGTAGTAAAAGTACAGTAATACGCGTGGTTGCATAGTAGCACACAATATTGATTATTGATGTTTACGTGAGAAGTCACTCAGTTTTGTTCAATTATTGCTACAATAGATGTTGCATAGTATCTCACGTTATTGGATTCAATTATTGTCGATTGTTATATATATATATATATATATATGAGTTTTGTTTTATTAGTATTATTAATGTAATAAAACAAAAAAGCTTTTTATATAAAAACAAAATACTTTTATAAAGTTATTCTTTTTATTAGGCTAATAGTAAAATCTTTTTATATAAAAAGAATACTTTTATAAAGTTATCTGCTTTTATTAGACAATAATTAAAATATATTATATTTTATTATGCATAGTGTTTGTTTTGCATAGTGCTCGTATAGTTTTATATAGTAAAATCTTTTTATATAAAATAGAATACTTTTATAAAGTTATTCATTTTATCAGATTATAAATAGAATATATTATATTTTATTTAAAAGATTTTGTTTTATTAGAATATTTTATTAAATCAATTTGGACCGTCCGTTTAAAAGTAAATCAATCTGGACCGTTCATGAATTAGTTACTATGCAGTCCATTCTCCTATAAATAGAAGCTCATTCCTTCATTATTTCTTACGAATTCACTGAAACTCTAGAGAGAGAAACTATAGAGAGAGTTCTTCTTCTATAATCTTGAGCGTATTTCTTTAGAGTTTAAGAAAGCTTTGAGCATAGTGCAAATTTTCTTCGAGTATATCCTCGCCCTACCAGTCGGAGTACTCTTGTTTCAAAGGTAAGGGGTATTATTTCTTTCGTATTCATGAAGAGAACTTCTGTTATTCTATTTTTTTATTCTGTTGGAATAACATGTATACGCAGTCTACCCTATACTTGGTGAAATTCTTCTGTTATTCCATTATTTATTATTCTGCTCGAATAACCTGTCTATGCGCAGTACCACATACATGGTGAAATTCTGTTGCTATTCAATTCATTATTATTCTGTTAGAATATCATGTTCATATGCTTTTACTGTGGGACTTCGGTTCCGCTCTTTATTATTACATTGGAATATCCTATCTCGTGTTTTTTATCTTTGGACCTAGTTTCGCCTTTTTTATTATTACATTGAATATCCTCGTCTATCGTTTTACTGTGGGACCGATTCCGTTATTTATTATTCTGTTGGAATAACTCGCCTCATGGCAAGTACGTGTATGGTGATTTTTGTTGTTATTCCATTCTTTATTATTCTGTTGGAATATCCTATCGGTGCGTATTACGCTTGACCTGGTTTTGTTATTTATTATTATATTGGAATAACCTGTCTGTGCGATCTATCGCATGCCTAGTGATTCCTTTTGTTATTCCATTCTTTATTATACTCAGTTGGTTAAAGTTTTGACTTCTATACTCCATGAAATTAATGGAATATCCTTGATATTTGCACTTCATCCAGTATCTTTTCATGGAAATATTCTTCTGAGCATTCTTGAATTTTACTCTACAAAGCAGTATCATGTTGACAATTTGGACATTATTGGTTCTTGGATAAATTAATTCTTGAACTTGTTTTATTGAATTATTATGTCATTGTCATCATCCTCATGTTTATATTATGTTGAAAGTCATTTGTGGCCTGTATTTCATAGATGGACTTGGTATGATTATGACCAGGGATTATTCGGTATAATCATGACAATAATTTTACAAATGATGTGGAAAAAGTCCTCATTGGCCCGTAGTGCATTGATAGACAGTTTTTGGTATGGTTATGGCTCTGGATTCTCTTCGGCCAAGGGAGCAAAGATGAATTGTTTTATGGCATGATCAGGACCGTTAATGAAAACACCATTATCTTTGCCCCGTAGTGCATGGATAATTCGTGGTCGTGATACTAAATAATATCCTTGGCTTATAGTGCAGGGATGATTTGATGATGTGGATTATTTATTAAGCTGAGTCTTAGCGATAAAAGTGACGAAAAACTTTTTAAATCATAAAAGATAGTAGATTTTATTCTCTACTTGACTCTTTTAATGGATTGCATGTTCCGCTGCAGTTAAACTTGATGTCTATTGTATTTTATCAGTTTAACATTGTTGAAGACTAATGATAATTAATTCTGCATTATCTTAGTCATAATATTTCTTACTGGGCTAGTTGAGCTCACCCTTTCCTTCACAGTTCTCTTCAGGAAATGAGAATATAGCTGGGACGAGTCGGGGAACGAATTGATAGTCCGATGATAGCATTAGTAGTCCTCAATATTCTGTTAAATAGTGTAATATTAAATGTAATGAGGACTCAATTGAGTGTGGATATTGTCTGGATGACAATATTTGTATTAAAACTCACAGCATATGTCGTCGTATTTTGCATGACTGTTGTATAATTAAGTTGTATTTGAATTTATGTACCATGTATCTGGCAACTCAAGATGGGTGATGAATACCTATTTTTGGGGGCGTCACATCACATATATACATATACTTTACCTTGCACGTATTCCCACCTTTAAAATAAAAAAACAAAATTTATCGCAAAATTTCTGATTTAATTATATAGAAAATATCGGGTTATTACATAAACAAGTGATTTAAAACTTTAATGAAGATTGAATGAAAAGATTAAATGAGATTAGAAGACAAAGAACGTAAACGCAACGCAGTTGTGATGAACGATCGGTCTTAGCATACAGCAAATTGTATGGCTTCGACATTAATAAAGAATAATGAACGTGGGGTTCATGTAATGGATAACGAAAGTAGTACGTAAGATATGAACTATCAAAAAAACCGTAATGAACGGTAATAAGATTAAGGACAGCTGAATGTGAGTCGGATAAAGAATGTTAGAATGAAACGTAAGCGTTAAACACTTTAACCGACGTTGTGGCGCCCCCAAATTCGGGTACTTGAAACCCAAACTCAGTGCTTCACGATACCATTTCTATAAGCTGAATAATACTAATAATAATAACAATAATATAAAATTCAAACTTAATTTACATATGCATCAAAGTTTACTCCCAGGTGTGAGACCTTTAAACATTCATTACATCATTGATAATAAGTATCATTATCTTAATAAACTATAACTATTACACAACATATTATAAATCTCATTTGAACAGCTTTCCTTTCCCCTTGTTCTTACCTGAGCCTTCGGGTTGATCATACTTAACTGAAAACATTTAATTTAAGAAAGAATGAGCATTTGAGTGCCCAGCAAGTAATAAGAATTATAAATATTAGCTAAAAGGGTTAAATGTTTTCTTTGTACTACCCTTCTACAACAAGTCAATAGTTGTGAAATAATTTGAACTGATAATAATGACATGAAAACTTTCTATCAAATTTTTGAAACTACGTATTGACTATAAATAGGGTTAAGGTGACAAGCTATGAACATTGTTTTCTATTTTTGCAAAGGTTTAAGCAAAACTTCATCCGTAAACCGTCATAACTTACGGGCACGGGGGGGTGATTAGCCCGTTGTACCCTGTACTGATCAATACTACATGCAAGAACGATATTATCGTTCACTCTTTCCACCTTGGGTCCATAAAAGTTTTCCCTTGATCGGGATGTTCATATTTAGTCTGGAATCCGAACCAAAACAATTTGATTGGATACAAAAAAAAAAGTTTTGTCATATTCAACGATATTTCTAAATCTGTGTCTAGCTGATCAAATAGCTTCGACGACTCTTTGTTATCGTATACATACTGGGGATCAATAGGTATATATATCAACATGTGATTAAATACAATGATTATCCAAGTGGGGAACAATGATTATCTGAATTACCATATCCTAACATGTTGATAAACAATGATCGGATATAGAATATATCACAATAGGGTTAATAACAATAATATAATTCTGAAACTTTCTTACTCATATCCATTGCATAAAGGAAATGCAAAGGTAGGATACATGCCTGGTACGCTGCTTACAATTCGCAACTTAGTTTTATCTTTTATGTAATCACCTATCAGTAATAAGATCATTTTATTGATTAGAATAACATATCACAACACATATTACTGCCTATTGCAGTCAGCACATAACCTAATCACCTTGTCACACATATCCCACGGTCATTGAATCACAAACAAGCATTAATACAGTAAAAATATCTAAGTCCAGATCAATTTCTAAAACATGTCGATGTACCGACAGTTTTATCGGGTAATAATCGAGTCTAAGACTCTATCCAGCTAGTTCAATAACTGTAATTATCAGTCATATTATTTTTAAATGACTTCAAATAATTTTTAAACACTTATTAAAATTTATCATAAATTTTCAAACACCTGAATCATAATTAAATGATTTAAATATTAAACAATTCTACTATCATTAACATTTAATCAATATTAAACTATTAATGAAACCATTGCCAAAATATTAAAATATTTATTATAACTCAAAATATTCTTAAAGTATTAATATTACCCTTAAATAATTTTAAAAACATTTAATATCATTTTTAAATAATTATCATTAATATTTAAATATTAATGTACTATTTATCCAAATATTAAAAGTCATTAATTATAACTTAAAATATTTTTAATTCATTTATATCCTTTTTAAATGATTTTTAATTAATAAAACTATTTTAAACTATTTAATTAATATAATTATTAAATAAATTTAATATCCTTAATATTACATTATTATCATTAATATTGAGTTATTAATGAAATTATCCTTTAAATATTAAAAGTTATATTTTTATAACTTAAAATATCTTTAAACATTTTATTTTCATTTAAAATAATTTTTCTAATATTAAAATCATTTTTAAATTACTTTTATTTAATATAATTATTAAATAATTCAATATCATTAATATTAAATAATTAATGAAACTTATCTTAAAATATTAAAAGTTATGTTTTATAACTTAAAAATATTAATTAATACCTCATTATCATTTAAAATGATTTTTAATATAATAAAATCATTTTAATTAATTTATTTAGCCATTTATTAAATAAATTAAATACCAATAATATCCAAATAAATATTAATATTTATGAAAAATATGTTAAATTATTAAAAGTTAATTTCTATAACTTAAAAATAATTTCTAAAATAATTTTTGTAATTATCAGAATTTATTTACTATTTTAAATGATTTTTGGATAATAAATTAAATAAAATTACAAAGTCTGTCGCTATAGCCTTTAGCGACAAAAAGTGAAGTCTAATGTGTTCTTGAGCCTTCATAGACAGTTCCTAGGTACCAACTTTGACCATGATTAATTCGTTGTGTATAGTGTTTCTGGGCTAGATATAACTTTGATCTTGTAGTATTGATGTAATACTACAAGTTCAAATCAACATCTGGGTCATATCATAACATATGAGCAAGATATAAACCTTTGAAATCACTGTCAGACATGTTCATCATGTTTCTGGGCTGCCCAGAATTTCTGGTCATGGCCGGTCAACGACCTTAGTGGCCTTAATCCAATCTTTTGGTTCATGTTATGGGTGGTCTACACGTCGGGCTGTGTAGAGTAACTAACGAGAATATTATTCAAGTAATATACAAGTCTAAACATTATTAAGTTACAAGATCTATGGCTTTCTAAAGATCGTTGTCGGAGTCGTTTCTTCATTTCGGTTTGCCCAAATGAAGAAACAGATCATCGTCCATATTTTGGGCTTCCACAACTTGTGGTTCATGTAATGTTTTTGTGATTTAAGGGTTCCAGGTTGTAGGAAATATGCAAGACAACAGATGTGATACATAATATTGATATAACAACATCACAAAATCAAGATCCAGCCGGTCAACCATTGTCCGAAATCATGTTCTTGATTTTCTGGAAATTCCAGAAAACCAAATCTGTGATCATTTGAGCTGGTTTGACCATTCATAGAGTTCAACATGTTGATGATTTCAAGGATCTAAAAGCATGAACATAAAGTTAACATAACATACTACAACTTAGACTCAAGATCCATAACAGAACATCAAATTAATGTCAGATCTAATGCTTAGAATATCTTCTCAGACGCTGCAAACTCCTTTATGGGTTACCCAGATTTCCTCTGGTCATGCCCGGTCAACGGGTTTTGACCAAGAATAACTTATGATCTAGACATGTAATCATAGTGGTTCCACTTCCAAATTAAAGAACACATAACAAGCTACATATTACAACTTTAAAACATCAAAAATCAAAAACATGCAGAGATCTACAGCCACTGACATTCATTGTCAGACCACAAAACAAACTTTTTCCAGATTTTATAAATCTTCAAATCTGAGCTTCTAGATGTTATGGATCTAACATCTAGTAACCCAGATCATCATTATATACAACATACTACATGATTAACACAAAAAAATTAGCATCTAACACTTTGATCAAGATCAGATTATTCATTAGGTTTCATACCTTTAAGTGAGCAAAATCTGATTCCTATGCTTCTGATTTTATATTGGTGTTAGTGAGGCTTGATTTGTGACTGATATTAGCAATGACATTTGAAGGTTTTAGAGAGAGGGAGTCAAGTTTGAGTATTGGAAAATAATAGAGCATGAACATACTCTTTCTCTCTCCAATTCTACTTATGTGATATAGATGCAATGTATGCTGCTGAATAAGGCTGATGTGATGGAATTGTAGGTGCATAGCTTGGTAGACTAGGGTGGCTAGCAAGATTTTGCTAGATTTGCTTACAATAATTCACAAATGAGACAAAAAGGGTACTTTAGTAATTTTATTTATAACTTCAAGGGTATTCTTGTCCAAGGTGCTTGAATCTAGGGTTTAATCTCTAGATTTTAAGACTTAAAATTTCCAAAATAATTTCTATGGTTTGAAAAATTAAAATTAAAGTATAATAAAATTTTAATTAAACACACTAATTTAAAATTAGGGTTTTTAATAGAAAATTAGGGTTTTCAAAATTAGGGTTCCTTAATATTATTAGGGTTCCCAAATTAACAATTAGGGTTTTCTAATTATCATTATAATTTACTAAAACAGTAATTAGGGTTTCTAATTTGTTAGCAAATTAGGGTTTTCAATTAGCAAATTAGGATTTCTAATTTTAGCAATTAGGGTTTAAATAATAATTAGGATTTCTCCTAATTACAAAAATTCTATAATACACAGTAAAATTCATATAACACAATTACTACACAGTCTCAAACTCATAATTGAGTTTAACAATTAGGGCGTAAAAACACGATATAAGGGTTATGGCATAATTTACCATAATTGACCAACCATTATCAGTCTACACATTTACAGTACCTATTATAGCACTGAAAAATCAAAATATAATTAATATTATATTATTATTCTTATCCCTTAATCAAAATCCCAATTTAGGGTTTGGATTCCATATCTGGTTTATCTTTCATATACAACATTAATAATTAAGTTAAAATAATTAACTTAAATATCTTTGAATAAATTCATATAATATAATATTTATTATTACTATTGTAATAATCACTTCATATATTATTTAAATAATATAAAAATCCTATTTCATGGAAAATAATTTATAAAAATATTTCTACTATAAAATTAATTATCATAAGAATATACTTTATAATGATCAATAATTCTAAAACAAAATTATTTGAAATTATTCATGTAATAAATAAATTTTATTTATCACATATATACATACACATTACTTGGCACATATTCCCATTATTAAAATAATAATAAAAAAAAATTATATGTAAAATTTCTCATTTATTTATATAGAAAATATCAGGTTATTACAGACGTGAAGGTTGAGTGTATGCGAATATTAAACGGGCAGAACCTACACCCCATGTATGGTTTGACCGTAGGGTAATGAAGACAAATGATTGAACCTGTGAATGGTGAAAAACTGAATTAAAGACAATGACGTTTAACGTAAAGAAGCTGAGTTAATGATTAACTTGGATGACATTTCGAGTCGATGAACCGGACGTTATAAGATATGAATAAGGTAATGGTTAACGCTATGAATGTACAGTATTGACATTGAATGATCGTTCCGAGTATACAGAAAACTGTATGACTTAGACGATAAAGAATGAATCCTGAGGTATAATACTTAGTTGTCAGAAAGCCATAAGGAATATGAAATTGACTTAACGAACATTATAGTTTAATGATTTAGATAAGTTAAGATGAGTTTAGGTTGTAGTACAGTCGTAATCTTTGATGGTTGACATATGGGAGCTGAGCTAAACAATTCCTTTAGAGAACGAAGGTATATACGAAACTGGAAATCGATTTAATTCACTGTGATGACAGTGTAGATGAGATGGGAACTTGTGTGTTGGTTGTTTGTGGGAAACCACTCAGAGTACCATATGGACTACTAGCAGAGACACGATGTGTGCTGAGTCCTAGAAGAGTATAAGAAGAAGATAAGAATGCAAATCATCAAAGATGATGAATGTATGAGTAAGACATCTTCGTATGTTATGAAGCCGTAAACTGGTAAAGGAAGTTGTCGTATAAACTTAGGTTGCAAGAACGTGAACCCTAAGAAGTAAAGTTAAGCTTAAACCAATGCATAAGTCAAGTATATGACTAATTGGTGTATGTGTTATTTCCTTATGTGTTTTATAGGGATTGGTAAGCAGTTCAGCGTAAACTGTAAGCTATAGCTGTGTGTAAGGCAAGGTTCCTAACTTCATTCATATTTTAAATGAATGCTAGTTTCTTAAATGTGACGCCCCCAAATTTGAACCGCCACTTGGTCACTCGAATTTGGTTCATCACGTGCTCATGGTAATACAATAATAACTAAAATCACACATTCACAGCTGAAGATCTAATTTAGAATAATATACAATGTTTTATTATTATTATTCTCACAAGTCTCGCAACATACAGTACTTAATAGATTACATAATAATATCGAATAAAGACTTATTACATAATCCTACTTAAGCTTAAACGTAGTCTGAAAACAATCTTAATACACCATAATAATTTTAGTCCATAAAGGACCAAGCTAGTCGGTTGCCTTGCCCTTTCCCTTGTTTTTCCCAGAGACACTTCCCTGTTCTGCCTTAACGGAAAGGTTTTAAATAAGTAAGAATGAACACAAATTGCCCAACAAGTAATATACAATAAGGGTGATGAGTATTAAATCACGAGTCATATATATCAAGGTATAGTCTCAGAGTCTTAGAACTATCATGAATAATGAGTATCAATAATTCTCGAATCAAATCTTTGGGATATGAAATGATAATTCAATATAGATCAACAGATATATATGAATTCAAAGGCTATCAACGTATCCAACCGAATAAAACAATTTATACTGAGAAGTCACTAAGGACTATTGAACATCTACTAGAATTACAAATATTAAACTGATAACCCAAAAGAATCAAGTACTATAGATGATCAATCTACAATACTTTATGTTATGCATAACACCACAGTAATATCCACTCATGTGTTGGGGTTTCCAACAACATACACTCCCCTTACCATAAGGGTTGTTCAACTCAGTTTTCAAGATTTTCGCACCAGTCAATTGGTTTGGACCATTTTTATAAACATGTATATAGTCTAGGTTTGTGGGTCCCGCCATGTCGCAGTACGTAAACTCGGACAACGCGTTGTTCGCTCGGTCGTTCATAACTTTCAATCTGGGAGTCCGATGGAAGCGTGTCATACCATTCCGGAAAGCTCTTTCCGAGAGCTACACAATGACATAGGATCTGCCTTTTTTGATTCAAGGAAGATGGGTCCATGACCGAAATAGTATTTCTGGATTTTCGTCAAGCAATCCGGTGAGCTGTTTTGCGTAGTTTGCGCTCCGAAGTTAAGATATGGGTCTTGTGGGACTTCTATTGAAATAATTTAGGTTTAAATGAGTGTATTTGGTTTGAAGTGAAGTTGTGTTGGAAAAATGACCATTTTGCCCCACTGGGGTATCTCCGGTTTTCACATATTTGTAGCCATCTTTTCGCAGGGTTATCTTTGAGGTTGTCATGTTGTTGACTCTGAATATCCTCAGGGTTATCTCTGAGGTTAGAATTTATGTGGTGGTCCTCCAGGGTTATCTCTGGAGTAAAAAAGACGATTTGCCCTCCTGCATAGTTAGTAACAGGAAAAGAAAATTTTGAGTGTCTACACCAACCAACTTCATTTCCATTGATTTAAATTTGTTCTAAACCATCATTAAAGAGTCCATACGTGTAAGTAAACTTCTTAAACATCTTATAGCATGTTAATTCATCTTGATTGACATAGAAATTTAAGTAATTCCAACAATTGAACAAGACCCATTTCAAGAACATAATTAGAAATTATACCTTCTTAAGCTTGAATTGGACTCCCCACACACTGAACATGCTTCTACAATTGCTCAGCAACTTAAAACTCTCAAACTCAGACAATTGCAAATAGCAAATGTAAAAACTCAAAACCCTAATAAGACTCGTATATGTTATGAATGTATATAAATAAAATTTATCTGTTCTGAATGTGTTATGTGTTAATATATACTTTGTTTAACAAATTTGACCAAATAAATTATTGTCCAAAAAATGTCGTGCTTGACACCTCGTGCTTAATTTTTTTTTTTCGTAATCGGACTTTTCCGTAAATTTATTTTGGCAAGTTGTTTTGTCGTGCTTACACTGATAAAACCCTTTGTCATACTTATTAGGATTAGTGAGAAATTTAGGTTAAAAACCCTAGATTAACAAACCCTAACCCTAATTAGCAAAATCTTAACCTTAATTTATAAACTTAACCCTAATTAGCTAAACTAACCCTAATTAGCTTATGTTAACACCTAATCATGGTTAGTAAACATCAATTAGGTACTAATAAACATCATTTAACAATCCTAATCATTAAAAACAAAACCCTAATTGAGATTAGTAACGATTAGAGCATAATTAAGCTACTAAACTAACCTAACTAGCTCACAACTAGGTTAGGAGTCACCATTGCAAGTCCCTAGGCTACACATGACGTGCTTGTAACTCCCAAGCATGAGTAGAGTCATCAGATCTGATATTTGTGGAGGCAAGTAGCTTGAAAAAGACCAAAAAGCCAAGTTGAAGAATTCTATAAATAGGAACCTTAGGCCTAATCAAACTCACGAAATTTCTAAGCCTAGATACACTTATAAACTTACCAAATCAAGCCTGAGTGTTAGCAGCAACAAGATCAAAAGCTTGAATCGAAAATCATTCAAGAAAAGGTACAAACCCTAGTTCATAATTAGCTCTTTAATCCTATGTTAGTTTTGTTGTTTAGATGTTAAGAATTATGTGTTTTGTCATATTTTACACGACTATTGTATAATTAGTTTGTATTTGTATTCAGTAGCATGTATCTGGCGACCCAAGATGGGTGATGTATACCTATTTTGGGGGTGTCCCAGTTGGTATCAAAACTTAGGGATATGATCCCTGGCTAAGATGTGAGATAAGAACTAGGAGGGGAGAGACGGGAAATTCCTTCGCTAGTATGACCTACCTAAGTTAATTTTTTATTTAATTGGTTGGTTAGAGTATAGGGATAATATGTGATATGTTAATTATCCCTTGTTTTGTGGTAGTATTTAAAAATGGCATCCGAGAATGTTGAGAACATCAATGGAGCGCAGGAGACCGTTGAGTCTCCACAGATCAATAATTAGGACAATGTGCATTAGGAAGGCGACAATCCTCATGCAAACAACAACACTGACCAAATGATGAACAACGAAATGTTCCGAGGCTTCATGAAATTCGTGCAACATCAGGCGAGAGTGGCTCCTGTCCAAAATACAAGTGGAAACACTGGCAATTATTGGATGGTCACTGCCAAACAGTTCAAGGAGCTGGGACCACCGGAGTTTTTTGGAGAGCCAAAACCACTTAAGGCAGAGACGTGGATAAAGTAGATCTGCAAGATATTTGATGTCTTGGGATGATCCGAGGAGCAAAAGGTTCCCTTTGCCACCCTCATGTTGCATGCAGAGGCAGATTACTAGTGGGAATCTGTAAAACGTACTCAACCTGCCGCACTGAAGATGACTTGGGAGAAGTTCTAAGAATTGTTCAATGAGAAGTACTTTCCCAAAAGTATTCGTCATATGAAAGAGGTAAAGTTCATCAAGCTGGAACAAAACAACATGACCGTGTCACAGTACGAAGCCAAGTTTGCCGAGTTGTCCCAGTTTGCGTCCCATTTGGTTGATAATGAGGAGAGAATGACGTGAATGTTTTTAAGAGGTTTGAAACCTGAGATACGTCAATATCTTATCTCTCATAAACTGTGTTTGTATTCATATGTTGTTAATAGGGCTCAATTATTGGAGCGTGATAATGAGTCAACCCAACTAAAAGATAGCAGCTGGCAAAATGATAATACTAGTGAGAGTAGTCATTGAAGCGGTGACAACAAGCGTGGAGGGAATCAACAGGCCAGAAATGGTAACCAATTCGGTGGTAATCAGGTACAAAATAATAAGAATGGACATTTCAAGAAAAGGAGATTCAAAATGATGGAAAGACGTCAAAGACCAAAGACCCGTTGTTAAGGAAGGAGAACGACCACCTATCATATGTTTCAAATGCGCGAGGGAGGGACAAATCACCCAAACTATGATGTCATTCAAAAGCATGTTATAATTATGGAAGAGAAGGTCACCTAGCTCGATTTTGTCATTCACCAAGATAATTTCAATTTAGGATGGAGGCACCAAAGGTCCGTCCCGTAAAAGTCAAACCGGTAGTAGTGAGGAAGCGTTTGTCGTGACCTCCCAAAAAGCGAGGAACCCGAACGAGGTCATCACGTAAGCTTATCATAAACTCTAGCGAATTATATACCTTATTTGATACCGGTTCTACCCATTCTTTTATTTCTCCTACTTGCGTTCAACGTTTAAATTTGACTCTAGAGAAATTAGACTTTGACTTATCTGTTAAAACTTCGTTGGGAGAAACATTCATTACATCCACTGTTTATAATTCTTGTTTGGTTCAAATCAGTACCCTCACATTACCTATCGATCTTATTTCATTGAAAATACTTGCATTTGACGTAATTCTAGGGATTGATTGGTTAACCACTCATCATGCAAAAATTGATTATTTTCGTAAGGTTGTTAGCTTTCATATTCCTAACCAACCTATTATACGAATTCAAGCAACCAAACCATTAAAATCAATCATTGTCATCTCAAGCCATAAAGCTATTCGTTTATTGAAAAATGGATGTCAAGCTTTCTTATCTCATGTCATGGATCTAAACAAAATTACGTCAGTTTTAAATGATATTTCTATTGTTAATAAATTTCCTAACGTATTCCCTGAAGAACTTCCTGGCCTACCCCCAGAGCGTGAAATTGAATTTTGTATTGACCTTGAACCCGATACAAAACCCATTTCCAAAGCCCCATATCGAATGGTTCCTATTGAACTTCAGGAGTTAAAGACCCAACTGCTGGAATTATTAGACATTGGCTTTATTCGTCCTAGTACTTCTCCTTGGGGTGCTCCTGTTCTATTCGTGAAGAAGAAAGATGAGAGTATACGACTTTGTATTGATTATCGGGAGTTAAACCATGTCACTATCAAAAATAGATATCCATTGCCTCACATTGATGACCTGTTTGACCAGTTACAAGGCACCAATTTTTTTTCAAAGATTGATCTTCGTTCCGGATATCACCAATTGAAGATTAGAACTGATGACATTCCAAAGACGGCTTTCATAACTTGGTACGAGCATTATGAATTCCTAGTCATGTCTTTTGGATTAACTAATGCTCATGCTGCCTTCATAGATATGATGAACCGAGTATTAAAGGAATATTTGGATCACTTTGTGGTCGTCTTTATTGATGACATCCTTAGTTATTCCAAAAGCCGTGAAGATCATGAGCAACACTTGAGGCTGATACTCGAAAAGCTTCGTGAATATAAGCTTTATGCCAAGTTGAAGAAATGCAAGTTCTGGCTTGAAGAAGTAGCGTTCCTTGGGCACGTAGTATCAAGTCATGGAATATCTGTTGACCCAGAAAAGATTGAAGCTATTCAAAGCTGGGAGCAACCCAAATCAATGACCGAAGTACGTAGATTTCTCGGCTTAGCTAGTTATTATCAGAGATTTGTAGAAGGGTTTTCTCGAATCGCTACTCCACTAACTCAACTGACTCGAAAAGATACAAAATTCGGTTGGAACAAGGAATGTGAGAAGAGTTTTCAAGAACTCAAGAGGAGACTCATTTCAGCACCTGTTCTGATAATACCATCTGGCTCGGAGGGATTTGTCATCTACAGTGATGCTTCGGGCAAAGGGTTAGGATGTGTTCTCATGCAACATGGGAAAGTCATAGCCTATGCCTCATGACAACTCAAAGAATATGAGAGGAATTATCCTACTCATGATCTAGAGATGGCAGCAGTCATTTTTACACTAAAGATTTGGAGGCATTACTTGTATGGGGAGAAAGTGGAGATCTTTACGGATCATAAAAGCCTCAAATATTTCTTTACTCAAAAGGAACTCAACACGCGACAACGACGTTGGCTTGAACTGTTGAAAGATTATGATCATACCATCCAATACCATCCTGGAAAATTGAATGTGGTAGCTGACGCATTGAGTAGAAGATCATATGCGGGTACGAGTACGATATTGACAACGTAAAAGCCCATTTTGTGTGACTTGCAAAGGATGGAGATAGAGTTAAAGACTTCAGGGACCCATATGATGATGGCGAATATACAAGTAGAACCAACTTTAATTGATAAAGTTAAAGCTGCTCAAGCTACAGACCTGGAGCTGATGCTTATGAGAAAGAAAGTGCTATGCCAGAAGCAAGAATCGATGAAGAAGGAATACTTCGAGTCAACTCCAGACTTTGTGTTCCTAACGACTCTGATTTAAAGTATAGAATCATGATGGAGGCGCACAACACACTGTTTGCAATCCATCTTGGGAGTACCAAAATGTATCATGATCTTCGTCATACATTTTGGTGGAGTAATATGAAGAGAGAGATAGCGCTGTTTATCTCAAGGTGTATAACTTGTCAACGAGTCAAGGCGGAGCATCAAGTGCCAAAAGGTCCATTGCAACCACTTGAAATTCTAGAATAGAAGTGGGAGCACATTACCATGGATTTTTTTACTGGTCTTCCCAAGGTTTCTTAAGGCATAGATGCGATTTGGGTCATTGTGGATAGATTAACCAAGTCTGCTCATTTATCACCAATACGAGAAACTTATACACTTGAACGTCTTGCTAGCATGAACATAAATGAGATTGTAAGATTGCATGGTATGCCAGTATCCATAGTTTCTGATCGAGACCCAAGATTCACTTTAAGATTTTGTGTTAGTTTGCAAAAAGCTATGGGCATGGATTTATGATTTAGTTCGGCATATCATCCTCAGATGGACGGACAATCAGAGAGGACTATTCAAACTCTGGAAGATTTATTAAGACTATGTGTCCTTGACTTCAAGGGAAGTTGGGACAAGTTCTTACAATTGGTAGAGTTTTCCTACAACAATAGCTACCAAGCAAGTATTGGCATGGCTCCATTCGAAGCGTTGTATGGAAGAAAGTGTCGTTCTCCAGTATGCTGGGATGAGGTGGGTGAAGAAACGTTGTTGGAACCGGACTTGGTACGTATGACTACGGAAAAGATTCAAATGATCCGACAACGTATAAAAACCTCACAAGATCGACAAAAGAGTTATGTTGATCTTCATCGAAAGGACGTGCAATTTGATATTAGAGATCATGTGTTGTTACGTGTTGCTCCATGGAAAGGAGTTACGAGATTTGGAAAGAGAGGAAAGCTCAATCCTCGATTCATTAGCCCATTTTTAATCCTCGATAGAGTAAGAACTGTGGCGTATAAACTCGCTTTACCGCCAAGTATGTCTCATGTTCATAACATTTTTCATATATCTACGTTACGTAAATATGTGAAAGACCCGAACCACATTATTGAGTTAGAACCGGATGAAATAGCGAAAGATTTGACGTATGAAGAGGTTCCTGTTCAAATCTTGGATAAGAAGGAACATATTCTACACTCCAAGGTTATACCTCAAGTCAAAGTTTTGTGGAGAAACCACGATGTTGAGGAAATGGCCTGGGAGTTAGAATATAAAATGAAATCAAGGTATCCTTACATCTTCGACATACCAGGTACGTACCCTAATTTCGAGGGCGAAATTTTATAAGAAGGGGAGGTTGTAAGACCCCAACTTTTTTTTTAATAAAGATGATTTTTCTATAAATATCATTTTTGAATATTATGGTGTGGATTTAATATAATGTTATAGTTGTGGGTAATATTTATAAATTTTTCAAAGTATGCAAGTTATTATTTTATATTCGATTGTTCGGGGAATATTCTTTGTGTCGGGGAATATTCGTACGACGACACAATCATTGGTGGACCCCACAATGAAATTATTGTCGGATTGAGAAAACGACAAAATTCGGTAGTAAAAGTGTTACCATTAAAACTGTTGAACTACCCGGTAGTAAAAGTACAGTAATACGCGTGGTTGCATAGTAGCACACAGTATTGGTTATTGATGCTTACGTAAGAAGTCACTCGCTTATACTCAATTATTGCTACGAAGAATTGTTTTGATCATATCTCTCATATTATTGATTCCATTATTGTCACAAAGATCATCATCGCATTATATGATATATTATTAAATCAATAATTGAGACGACAAAGTTATTCATATTATTAAATTGCAATATTTACAATGTCTAGAAGTTCTGTCAAGGAGAGGTTTGGTCACCTAATTGTGCGCCAATAGGTAGAAATCCTTATTGAAAAGCCCCCTCTTTCCTAGGAACAACCTGGTTGTTAAATATTGTGAGTTCTAATATTAATGATGAATAAGTTCGTGTTGATTAAAGATGAATTTGATAGTTTCATTGTGTTGGAATTATTTATGTTAGTAGAAATCGACATCTATTCCGATGATAATTGATGTCTAGAGGTTATATTGTTCAATCGGGTATTCGAGACACTTTTCGTGTCGGAGTACTATTCATAAGTTACTATTCACAAGTTACTATTCATGGGGTACTATTCACCCGAACAATATATTTCTTTTCGGTCCAAATTATTTCTGGGTACAATATTATTCCATGAGGAGATGTACTAATTTTTCAGATCGTTGGTTGAATTTATAATAGTAAATCAATATGGATCGCTGGTTTAAAGTTTTAATAGTAAATCAATATGAATCGCTAGTTTAAACTTTTAATAGTGAATCAATATGGACCGTTGCTTTAAGTTTTAATAGTAAATCAATATGGACCGTCCGTTTAAAAGTAAATCAATCTGGACCGTTCATGAATTAGTTACTATTCAATCCATTCTTCTATAAATATAAGCTCATTCCTTCATTATTTCTTACGAATTCACTGAAACTCTAGAGAGAAATTATAGAGAGAAAGAAGAAGAGTTTTCTACTACTTCACTACTTCGATATCCATTTTCTTTAACGGTAAGCGGTATTATTTCTTTTGTATTCATGAAGAGAACTCCTGTTATTCCATTATTTATTATTCTCTTGGAATAACATGTATATGCGGGTTACCCTATACTTGGTGAAATTCTTCTGTTATTCCAGTCCTTATTATTCTGTTGGAATATCTTATCTGTGCATTTTACGCCGGACCTGGTTTCGTTTTTATTATTCTGTTGGAATATCCTATCTGTGCGTTTTACGCCGGACTTGGTTTCGTCTTTATTATTCTATTGGAATATCCTGTCTGTGCGTTTTACGCCGGACCTGGTTCCGTCTTTATTATTCTGTTGGAATATCCTGTCTGTGCATTTTACGCCGGACCATGTTCCGTATTTATTATTCTGTTGGAATAACCTGCCTGTGCGATCTATCAAATGCCTGGTGATTTCTTTTGTTATTCCAGTCTTTATTATTCCGTTGGAATATCCTTTCTGTGCATTTTATGCCGGACCTAGTTCCGTCATTATTATTCTGTTGGAATATCCTGTCTGTGCATTTTACGCCAGACCTGGCTCCGTATTTATTATTCTATTGGAATAACCCGCCTGTGCGATATATCACATGCCTGGTGATTTCTTTTGTTATTCCATTCTTTATTAAACTTAGTTGGTTAAAGTTTTGACTTCTATATTCCATGAAATTAGTGGAATATCCTTAATATTTGCGCTTTATCCAGTATCTTTTCATGGAAATATTCTTCTAAGCATTCTTGAATTTTACTCTACAAAGAAGTATCATGTTAACAATTTGGACGTTATTAGTTCATGGATAAACTAATTCTTGAACTTGTTTTATTGAATTCTTATATCATTGTCATCATCCTCATGTTTATATTTTTGAATGTCATATGTGGCCTGTAATGCATAGATGGACTTGGTATGATTATGACCAGGGATTATTCGGTATAATCATGATCGTAATGTTACAAATGATGTGGTAAAAGTCCTCATTGGCCCGTAGTGCATTGATGGACAGTTGTTGGTATGATCATGACCATTGATGAATACACGAATATCATTGGCCCGTAGTGCATGGATAATTTGTGGTCATGACCCTAATGAATATCCTTGGTCATAGTGCAGGGATGATGTGGATTATTTGTTAAGCTGAGTCTCAGCGATAAAAGTGATGAAAAAAAGTTTTAAACCATAAAAGATAGTAGATTTTATTCTCTACTTGACTCTTTTAATGGATTGCTTATTCCGCTGCAGTTAAACTTGATGTCTATTGTATTTTATCAGTTTAACATTGTTGAAGGCTAATGATAATTTATCCTACATTATCTTAGTCATAGTATTTCTTACTGGGCTAGTTGAGCTCACCCTTTCTTTCACTGTTCTCTTCAGGAAATGAGAACGTAGCAGGGATTAGTCAGGGAATGGAGTGATGGTCCAGAGGATAGCATTAGTAGTCCTCACTATTCTATGAAATAGTGTGTTAATAAATGTATTGAGGACTTATTTTGAGTGTGGATATTGTCTAGATGACAATATTTGTATTAAAACTCACAACATATGTTTTGTCGTATTTTACACGACTATTGTATAATTAGTTTGTATTTGTATTCAGTACCATGTATCTGACGACCCAAGATGGGTGATGTATACCTATTTTAAGGGCGTCACAATTATTATTAGTTTTGAAATTGTTTAGGTGAAGTAGTTAATAGTTTTGTTGGTTTATGCTAATATAATCTGCCTGCTTGCCTTTTTTATGCTCCACGTAAGCAAAAAAATGGAGTCAACTTACATAGTCAGCATTCCGTCCGTTTTTTGGATGGAAAATCGAACGGAATGACCATTTTATAAGTGTTTGAAAGTACAGTTATTCGATTGTAACAAAAAAAGTTTTGGTAACCACAATGAAAACCGGACCCTAGTACAGTGACCAAAATGTTATTTATCCCCTTTTCCCATAAACACCAAACACAACCTTAACCCCAACTTTCCCAAGTATCCCAACAGATACGAGATTGTAACGAATCTCAGGAATATGAAAAACATCGGTAAGAGAAAGGATCTTCCCAGAAGTTAATTTTAAATTTACTTTCCCTTTACCCAACACTGGTGCAGGCCTCGAATCGGCCATGTACACATGTTCATCTTTTTCCTCAAGGGGAGTGTAAGAGATGAATGCACCACGATTCGAACAAATGTGTTTGGTAGCACCAAAATCCACTACCCATGCCTCTTTATCAGTCACCATGTTCACCTCGGAGACAACCGCCACAATAGTATTGTCTGCCTCAACTAAGTTAGCTCTCGGAGGAACAGACTAGTTGTTTCCCTTTTTGAACTTGCGTTGGGCAGCATAATGACCTGGGCTTCCACACAAAACAATCACCTTTAGGTTTTGAGGTTTTGGGTTTGAACTGATTCGGTTTTGCCTTCGGACCGGGGTTATACTTCCCATGTTTAGGATGTTTGTTGAACGGGTGACGAGGTTTGCGATCATCAACCAAATTTGCTTTGGAAGACATTTCTTTGGCTTTGGTAGTTTTATCTAAATTTCTATTCTATTCCTCAATACGAATATGAACAATTAACTTGTCTAAGGTCATGTCTTTCCTTTTATGTTTCATAGTATTCTTGTAATCTTTCCAAGAATCAGGCAATTTCTCGATAAGGGAGCCAACAACAAAAGGAGCAGGTAAAGTCATGCCTTCATTATTAAGTTCGGCTACGACAAGATGAAATGCATGAATTTGAGAAGAGACATCTTTTTCATCGGTCATGTAAAAATTAAGAAAATTCACAATTTCATACTTTTTGACACAAGCATCTTCCATAACATATTTCAAAACTAAAGCATCCCAAATTTCAGCAGCATGCTTATATAGACAATAGATATCAAAAAGTTCATTCGACAATGAGTTGAGAATGATAGCCTTGCAAATTTTATCAGCAGAAGACCAAGTACTAACAGAAGATTCATATTCTTTCTTTTGTTCATCGGTATAATCATAAGGGGGTTCAATTGGTTTTGGTTTGGTTAAAACATGGTCAACCTTAGCAATATCCATAATCAAAAGTAATTTGGTTTGCCAACGTTTAAAATTTGATCCATCAAAAGGTTCAACTTTAGTCAAGTCAGGGAAAGATTTAGTGGAGGTAAGCATAGCAGAATCCATAGAATTTCTACTTCAGATTGTAGGAAAAATATGAACAAAATATAGGATTCAACTATCAAATAAAAGAAGGGCAGAAATAAACTTATCGATTTAGAGCGAATAGTTTTGAGCAGAGGCGTTCAGCGCACTGTCCTTAAGTAGAAATTTCACCCCTCGGAGAACTTTTCTCGGTGCTAAGGTCACTGACGAATTTCTACTCCAGGATTCAACGGCTCTTCACCCAACTAATCAGCACTTGAAATAGTTGAATGACCAGGAACAACTTCAATTTTTTCTTACTCAAACTCAAAGATTGTACCACACACACACACACACAAATATATAAATATATATATATATAAATATTCAATGTATATAATATATGTGTACAAACTAGGGAAACTGTATATATATATATATATATATAAAGTAAAAGTAGCAATGATAGTATATCTATATATGAAGATTGGCAGCAAAATATATATATATATATATATATATATATAATATGTGTCTATAAAGTGATGCAATCTATATATATACTGACAATGTCTTTTTTGGAAAGATATCTTCTTACATGAGCTACCTAGCCTTTTTATAGAAGAACAGAATGCGTATAACAACGGTATTATTACGTGGCAACGGAAACAATTTTTTATTTATCTCCAACAGTCAAAAAATAAAATAACAACGGTAATATAATTAAAAGCTTTTCAACATTAAAAATATTAATATCTCAATAACTGCTATTAATATACAATAGCAGTTACAAATCTTCCTATTAACTTTGTAATATATTCTAAAATACAACATTTGGTTCCCCCATAAGCCTTACATATTAAAAGTACTTGTAAATTATCTCAATTCTCAAAAGATTGTGCTACAATAAATATGAAATTTACATAGGAAATTAAAAGACTGCCCAACATACATGAATAACATTCAGCATGATCTCCCACCATGAGCTTGAGCAGTGGAGGCTTTCCGTCATCATTATTAGTAAGAAATAGGTGTCGTCCAATTCTCCCGAATATCTTATGGATAACACCAAATTTTAACTTTTTTTCAAAGGCGCTTACACCAAAAAGAAATGGAACTCCGCTAAATAATCAAAGACCATAAATGGTACTAATTGACACAATAGGCGATGCCACATAGTCAATAACATTGCGAGATATTCTCGCCAATGAAAGACAGGGAGTCCTCGGCCAAGAGTCATTGAAGAACTTAGAGGCGGGAATACAGAGAGGGCCATGTCAATAATTTGGATTCAAGAGGCACCACATTATAGTTCTATGTCAGATTATTATGTGGAAAATCAAAAAATTGAGTTAGATCATGAATTAGAACCTATCCCTGGAATCATAAATATGGCATGGATACAAAAAGAATATTTTCTTCTTCATAGAACTTTAAAAATGAAAAATACTACCGACTTGCTACTTTTAATATTTTCACTCATCCTTAGAAAATTTCTTGGTTTTATTGTTTTCCCTCAGTGGAACTCAAAATCAGATACCTTGGCAAAAATATACCATATATCCATCTTATCATCTCAACCAAATGCATATATAACATTCAACTATGTTCAGCTTCAAGTCCTGACAACAAGCAAGAACCTTACCTGCTTGTTGCCTCTTGAACCAAGATGAGTTGTAGCAACAGTAACTAGATTCCCTAATTTATAATATATATCACAAATAATCTAACTACATTTTCAATCAAGTAGCCACATTAATGAAATTTGATACTGAAAGTAGGATTACGGGCCTTGATACCCTTAAAATGTGTTAGACTATTTGTCAACACAAATTTGTGTCATGAGTATATACAAAATTTTATAGCTTTAAAAGTGAGAACAGTTTTATTGTGTTAAGATAAACTTTGCCTTTCCTTCTCCCAAATAAAACTTACAAGCATTACATTATGTTTCAGGTTTGAAAATATTTCCATCTTGCAATGTTATATGAGCAACCATGTCTACCCCCACCCTCATTGCACAAACTGGGCATACATGGAAAGCAGAAAACACATTTGTTATAAAGTAGTCTTGGGTAAAAACACAGTTCAACAACAGTAATAATTTAGGAAAAAACTTTATTGCATTAACAATTAAAAGAATACTAAAGAAACCCATGATACTGTTAGAAAGTAATTATGTAATCTCATATTTCTAGAAGCAGTATTAAATATAGTTATTAAGCTTGCCGAGTTCTATAAGTGTCTTTTGTATTCTCAAGAGTATTGAAGTCTTATTCTAGAATACTCCACTCCTAGATTAAATAGGAGATTGATGTAACCCATGAAGTAAGGAAAAAAGAAGAAGTCTAGCAGTCTGCAGGAGCAGCAGATCTGCAAAGTCTATGGCTCTCATCTCTCTTCTAATAAAAGTTCCTTGATAAATTCCTGTTTTTGCTCATTGTGTTTTCGTTTATCCCAACAAATTTGGTATCAGAGCTATTTTGTTAAAACCACATCCTGCTATCATGAGATCAAATTCAGTCCCTACGTTGTTTGCATATTCTCCAAGTCAAATCCCTATATTTGAAGGGGAACACTATAAGTACTGGAGCAGTCAAATGGAAACTGTCTTCATATCTCAAGACCTTTGGGATATTATTGATACTAGTTATGAAGAACCACCTGGAACTAGAGATTGGTCACAAGCACAACAAAAGCTGTACAAGGAGAACAAAAGGAAAGATGCCACAACACTCCAATTTATACAGCAGGGGGTAAGCAAATCAATTTTTCCTAGAATTTTTGGAGTCAAAAAAGCTAAAATTGCATGGGAGATTTTGCAAAAAGAATTTCAAGGATCTGCCAAGGCCATTACTTTAAAACTTCAGACATTATGGAGAAATTTTGAGAATCTGCCAATGAACGAAAGTGAAAGCATTCGAGTTTTCTCTTCAAAAGTTACTGAAGTAGTAAATCAAATCAAGGGTTGTGGTGACACCATTGAAGACAATAGAGTGATTGAGAAAGTTTTGAAGAGTTTTCCTCTCAAATTTGATCATGTTGTTGCAGCCATAGAAGAATCCAAAGATCTGTCCAAAATGACCTTTCATGAGTTAACAGGTTCACTACAAGCTCATGAACAGAGGATTAATAGGTCCTCACATCAATCTGTGGAACAAGCTTTTCAAATTCAAACCGAGAATTTCGTAAAAGAAGGCCATGATACCTCACGGGACATGTCTCATTCAAAGAAGGCCAACAGCTCCTGGGACATGTCTCATTCAACAGAAAAAAATCAAAATTCTTTTTCAAGAATGAATTAGCAGCAAATAAGAAGAGATAAAACTTACAGTCACAACTCAAAGAAAGAAAGAATTGGAAGCTCACAACAAAGTTTCAATAATGAAAATTATTCTCAGTGTATCATGTGCAAAAGATCTAACCATGAATCCCGAGATTGCAGATTTAAATGTACAAGATGTCGAGTGCCTAATCATTCTCAAAGAGACTGCTGGTTTCAAAACAAAAAGGAGCAAAATGAAGCTAAGTTCACAAAGGAAAGTGATAATGAACACCTTTTTTACTCTTGCTTACTTACTGAAAGTGAGTCACAGAATTTATGGTATTTGGACAGCGGTTGCAGTAGCCATATGACGGGAAATAAAGATTTTTTCATAGAACTTGATCACAGCTTCACTTCTAAAGTAAAGCTTAGAGACGGAAAGTTACAGAAAGCTCTCGGAAAAGGTGTTATTGCTGTCCACACCAAAGGAGGTAACAAAAGATTGATATTTGATGTTCTTTATGTGCCAAATTTATCTGCAAATCTCTTGAGTGTTGGTCAGTTGTTAAACAAAGGTTATCAGGTTATCTTTGATGATAGTAAATGCGAAATTGTTGACAAGAAAAATAACTTGACAGTAGCAAAAGTTGAAATGTCTAAAAATAAGGTGTTTCCTCTTGTCATACCAACAGAGGAAAACCTTGATTTAAGAAGTGAAAATTTAGATATATCTTACTTGTGGCATTTGAGATATGGGCATTTAAATTACAGGGGTATGAAATTGTTGAAAGAAAAAAATATGGTGGTTGGATTGCCTGTTATAGAGAATAATGGAAGAATTTGTGAAGGATGTGTCTATGGAAAAATGCATAGACTTCCATTTCCAAAAACCTCATGGAGAGCAAAAGCCCCTTTAGAATTGGTGCATTCTGACATATGTGGTCCTATGAGGACACCATCTCTCAACAATAAGAGATATTTCATTCTCTTTGTTGATGACTATACAAGAATGATGTGGTCAGTATTTCTTAAATGAAAAGTCGAAGCTTTCTCAATTTTTCTTCAATTCAAAGCTCTAGCGAGAAAAACAAAGTGGATGTCAAATGAAAACTTTACTGGATGATTGTGGTGGAGAATTTATATACACAATCGCTCATGAATTATCGCAAGGAGAATGGAATTCAAAGGCGACTCATCGTTTAGTAGAAGTCCGCAACAAAATGGTGTGGCAGAAAGAAAGAATCACACTATTGTTGAGATGGCTCGTAGTATGCTGCAAGGAAAAAGGCTTCCAAACAATTTGTGGGCTAAAGCTATTCATACTTCTATCTATATTCTTAATAGATCCCCTAGAAAAGCAGTTCGAAACAAAACTCCATTTGAGGCATGGAATAACAGGAAGCCACTTTTTGATCACTTCAAAGTTTTTGGATGCATTGCTTATGGCATGAACACATCACACAACATGGACAAGTTTGACAAGAAAGGAGAAAATTACGTGTTTATTGGCTATAGTGATGAGTCTAAGGGTTTTGGACTACTTAATCCCAAGACAAATCAGCTTGTAGTATCTAGAGATGTCATTTTTGATGAAATGGCAGCTTGGGAGTGGAAGGATGATTCTTCTCAAGATCAAAAGTCATACGAATTTAAAAAATCATCATCTTTTCAAGAAGATGCAAATCAAGAAAGCAACCTACAACATGAAGTAATAAGAAGTCCCTCTAGAATTCCATCATCAATTCATGATTATTCCGATTCGGAATCACCTCCAAGAAAGGTACGATCATTGCAAGATGTCTATGAATCATGTGAATTTGCTTTTTTTTCATGTGAACCTCACATTTTTGAAGAAGCAGCAAGTAATAATGTATGAATTAAAGCCATGAAAGAAGAAATATCTATGATTGAAAAGAACAAAACTTGGGAGCTTATGGATCTACCAAAAGGGAAAGATGTCATTGGATTAAAATGGGTTTATAAGACAAAGTACAATGAAGATGGCTCAATTCAAAACCACAAGTCCAGATTAGTCGCGAAAGGCTACTCACAACAGCCTGGCATAGATTTCACCGAGAATTTTACACCAGTATCTCGGATGGAAACAATAAGAAATGTTCTTGCTTTGGCAGCTCAATTGGAGTTGAAAGTGTTTCAACTTGATGTAAAATCTGCTTTTTTAAATGGTGAGTTGGAGGAAGAGGTCTATGTTGAGCAACCTCAAGGTTTCCAAGTAGAAGGAAAAGAAGATAAAGTGTATAGGCTTTGAAAGGCTTTGTATGGCCTAAAGCAAGCCCCCCGAGCTTGGAACACAAGAATTGATGGTTATTTCTAGCAAAGTGGATTCAAAATGAGACCAAGTGAACCTTCACTGTATGTGAAGACAGAAGGTACAGACTTCCTTCTTGTTTGCTTATACGTTGATGATTTGATTTATTTTGGTTCAAATATGAAAATGCTCGAAGATTTTAAGAAAAATATGATGAATGAGTTTGAAATGACTGACTTGGGTCTTATGAGATATTTTCTTAGAATTCAAGTGAAACAAAGCAAAGGGCATATTTTTCTCTCCCAAGAAAAATATGTAGAAGATTTACTTAAAAAATTTCAAATGGATAAATGCAAAGCTGTACCTACGCCTATGGCTTTAAATGAAAAGTTGCAGCAAAATGATGGAGAACCAAGAGTTGATGATAAGCTTTATAGAACCTTGGTTGGCTCTCTGATTTATCTCACCAACACAAGACATGATATAATGCATTCAATGAGTGTGATTTCTAGATACATGAATAAGCCAACAAAGTCTCATTATACAGCAGCAAAAAGAATCTTAAGGTATCTACAGGACACAAAAAGCATGGGATCACTTATGTGAAAGAAAAAGATTTCAAGCTTGTTGGATATACTGATAGCGATTGGGCAGGTTCTCCTGATGATCGAAAGAGCACCTCAGGTTATCTTTTTTGCCTAGGTTCAAATGTGATATCATGGAGTTCAAAGAAGCAAAAATCAGTGGCGTTATCGTTAGTAGAAGCAGAATACATTGCAGCGACCGATTGTGCATGTGAAGCAGTTTGGTTAAGAAGAATTTTGAATGATTTGCAGCTAAAGCAAAATGAACCTACAAAAATCTATTGTGACAACAGGTCAGCAATAACAATGGAAAAAAATCCAGTTTTTCATGCTCGCTCTAAGCATATAGAGCTCCGTTATCATTTCATCAGAGACTTGGTGAGCAAAGGAGAAATTTGCATAGAATTTGTTAGCACTAATGATCAGCCAGCTGATGCTCTAACCAAACCAGTCACGAGGGAGAAATTTGAGAAGTTCAAGAACGAATTGAAGATTACAAATTAAGAGGGGGTGTTAGAAAGAAATTATGTAATTTCATATTTCTAGAAGCAGTATTAAATATAGTTATTAAGCTTGCTGAGTTCTATAAGTGTCTTTTGTATTCTCAAGAGTATTGAAGTCTTATTCTAGAATACTCCACTCCTAGATTAAATAGGAGATTGATGTAACCCATGAAGTAAGGAAAAAAGAAGAAGTCTAGCAGTCTGCAGGAGCAGCAGCTCTGCAAAGTCTATGGCTCTCATCTCTCTTCTAATAAAAGTTCCTTGATAAATTTCTGTTTTTGCTCATTGTGCTTTCGTTTGTCCCAACAGATACTGCAACCTTGCCTTTTAAAGCTAATCCTTAAGCATTTTATAATCTTGTACTCTCTGTTTCTAAACATAGGTTTGGAGCTCTCACCGAACCTTTTCCAGATTATGCTGAGGTTATCTTCAAGATCATTGATGTACCTAGCTTATACCAAATCACATCCCATTAATGGTTCAAATAAAATGAATTGCAACAGAGTCCAAACCTGAGACATGCCATCTCTAGTTGCAAGAACAATGATGTCAGCACAAGACACTAAATAATAACAAATGACTTATAACTTAGTTTGACCAACTTATAAGTCATTTCCAAACACCCTCTAATTCAAGATATAAAGAGAAATTAATATTTGATTATAAAAAAAATTTACAAGTCAAGAAAAAGGAGAATTTCAAAAAGGGGAGTTAAAAAGAACTTACACACCATTGGTGCAACTTAATTGGTCTATGTCGGAACCATTGGCGCGACTTAATTGGTGCAGTTTGGTCAATTTTTAGTGCAATTTCAGGAGCAATTTCGATACCTTGCCCATCCATTGTCAAAAAGTATATATGTAAAATAACGAGTTACAAGAAAAATTCATATAAATTATTTTAGAAATTAATTATATTTTTTTTTCAAAATTATAAGTGTGCGAATATGATCATTATAAACTACATCCAATTAACTACAAACTTTAATTTTTAGAAATTAGAAGATATATATATATCTGCTCAATTTTAATTTTATAAATTATAACTTTAAAAAAATAAAACTGGGCATTTATTTTGAGATGGACGCAGTGAAAAATTTCACTGTATAAAATTGTGCAAATAAATATTTTAATTTTAAATAAAAAATGATGCGTTTTGGGGGAATAAAAGAGGCATGCTTATTGGGTTTGTCTTAATTTTGGGCAACAATTTAGTAGTCATTGAAAAAAAATGTATTAAATACGCAACGAAAAAAATTGTTGCCAATAATGTGGCCTATATTAGGCAACGAAATATAGCAAAAAAAGTTTTCGTTGCTGATGATGAAGAGAAATATCATCGACAACAAAAAAGTGTATAGGCGGTGGATTTTTTTTTCCCGCCAATAATTTGGCAACGAATTTTTGTAATGACTTATGAATTTCGTTGAGAAAAATGAAAGCATTTCATAAACTATAATGAATGAAAAATTTCGTTGCTAAACATGCATTTTTGGCAATGACTTTATGTAACACCCCGAAAAATCGAACCTTTTGTAAATACTTTTAATAATAAATAAAATAATATTATTTATTATTATTATGTATTCGTAAGATGAATGTCGTTCTATAACCTAGAAATCCCGAAACGTCGTAGTATTTTAACTACATGGGGGAATTAAAGTGTTTAAATTTCTAAGACGAAAATAAAAGCTTTCCGAGAAATTTTCCAAAATACACTATTCATCGATTTCTGCTCGAGGATTATTTTTGAACTTCCGAGAAATACGTAACATTATAATATCAAGGTGAGATTGATTATGTAATAATAATCTAAGTTTGGAAAACGTAATATTTTGAATGCGAACCTAATTTGGGAACGTTAGGTTTATTAAGCGTTAGGGAAAGAAAGTTGTAATTGTATGATGTGTATGCATTATACGAGGAAATGAACGTAAGTATAATACAACATATTATACTATTAAGAATGGAGAATGAAATAACGTATATTACGAATTAATATACGAGCTAGCATACTAGAATTATACGTGATGTATATATGTTAAGTTGTTAATTAAATGTAATGGACTTGTAGGATTATTATCTTAATGATAAAAGTCCAATAGAATGTGATATTCAAGCCCAAGTGTTTGATAAATCATAAGTCCAAACTTTTGTAATGAAAGCCCAATAAGGAATTAACTAGATTAATTAGCAAGCCCAATGATAAGCCATGATCCATGGAGCAAACCATGTTAATGTGGGTAGACTTGATGGGCAAGAACTTTGTGTGGTGATCAAGTGTTGTGCTAGCCAAGCTTACTTAGTTGTAAAGTGATGAATAGTAAGGAGGTGGAGTTAAGGAGGTTAATTAAGGAGGTGGGATGTCTTAATGACCATTCTACCCTAACTTAGCCAAGCCTATAAATACCAAGATTCATAATTCATTTGTTGTTTGATAAATTTCTCCCAACTCCTCTCAAGATAAGCAACTTATTTTGTAGAGAAAATAAGCCACATAAGCACTTATAAGCCACTTCAACCTTTGCTAGATTTTCCAAAGTGAAGTGAAGTAATAGTCTTCAAGGGTAAGACTCATACCTATTATCTTTATCTCTTCTATGATAGGATTGATAGAGAAGGGATATTGTTTGTTAAGAACATTTAATAAGTTATTGATGAATGAACTAAAGTCGAATAAGTTGAATAAGCAACTCGAACTCTAATAAGTTGATAGAATCATGAAGAACTTGTCATATGTTTGTCATATGATGTTAGTATGTTGAATATAGTATGAGAACATTGATTGATGGACTTATGTCCATAGTAAGTCAAAAGCATGAGAATTTGTAGTTCATAAGTTAAATAAGTCATTGACTTATGAGAATAAGTCAAAACCTACTTTGAATATAAGTTGGTGTAATAAGTAACTTGTGATGTTCATATGTTGGTTAAAATCCATTTAGAATCATTAGGAATGATGTTTTGCTGGAATTCACACGATTGGACGATAATCATCGAATTTGTGAAATTCTCGGAATGGAGGTCGTATTTTGTGTTAGAAGTCGAAAACATTGGTTTTCGATGGAGACAAGTCATATTTGGCATTATAGAGTTGCGGACTCAAAAATGACCGAATTCTGACCTAGAACGAAGAAACGAGCGTTGAACGTTCAGGAACGTTTATCGTTTTCGTTAAAAATGAACTAATAGGTGAAATTTTAGCAAACAAAGTCAAATAGATAAAATTCTTGCATGAATTCATAGAGTATGTAATTTGTGAACCGTAGGCTTTTGAACGAGCCAATTCGGACTTATAACGAAGAACTTATGAGTCCTGGAGTTTCGTAAAATTTTCAAACTTTGCAAACTGTCTAAGGCATAGAGTTGGTGCCGCGGCGCCAACTCAAGGCCAATGAGTGATGCCGCAGTGTCGAGTCTGAGGCTTGCTTACTACAAACTTGCGTTGCGACACGAGAAGAAGAGTGATGTGTGGCGCCGCGGCGCCAGACCTAAGAATTTGCCAGAGAAGAAAGATTTCAAGAATAGAATGAAAGAGAACTTATTAGTAATGAAGTAAGGTATAAGCATAACATTGTTAAGGAATTATTAGGAACTTAATGTGTGATGATTAAAGGTTAATAATCTATTGAAAGTGAACGTAATGTGAATGACGTAATGAAAAGCCGAAAACCATAATAACAGATCTAAGTCAGAATTTAGATTGAGATGAAGGGTAAGATATAATGTTAGTTCCCGGAGATAAAATAGTTATCTAGAATGGGGGGTTGAATAGATATTTAAAAACTTTTCTTTTGAACCAGTTAGAATGATTGATTAATACACAATGGAGTGAGTATATGATACACCTTCTTTTAGATATCGTGAGTTAATGGGAGTAAGGACGTTATAGCAGTTATAGCAGTTATAAATAGACACAGTTATTTTTAAGTGGTTCGGAGTACTTAAATCTCCTAGTCCACTCTTCTACTCCTCGAGTAGGAAATCCACTAAGGATGTCTTTTACACTTTCTGAATCTCACATATTCCTTCTAGACCGGTCAGTCTAGGCACTTCTAAGTTCACTCTTGAACTCTTCAAGTCCAGCAGACTTGGCTCTTCACAGTTCACTTAGAACTCTTCAAGTCCTTCTGACTTAGAACTTTTACTTCAGTTGATTGATAGTTGTTGAGTTGTGATTGAGGCTACTCAGTTGCAGTTAAGCACTTGTTTGAAAGAACTGAGTAGCTGAGCAAGCTTCCTCTTTTTCTCAGATCGTAGAGTTGAGCATTGAGTGTTCTTACGTGTTTTGTTCAATACTTGCTTCTTTCTCTCATATGTCTGTATTCTATATATATGTGATCTTTTAAATCTATACGTTGAAGTCATCTGATGAAGCATTAAATGTGTTTAACATTTCTGAGCTTTGATGGAGACATTTTTGCACATCTTTTGAATTTCATTCTGGCCCACTGACATGGTAGACTGCTTTCTCACCTAACACCTGATAAGGTGTTTTCCTCTGCCCAATGGTCCTTTTCTTATCTTCTTGAACATGTTCCTTTTGATGAATACTAAGGATATCTTTTGTAACATTGGGACTGGTGAGTGCTTCAACGTTTAAAACCCATTCCTTATTTGTTGGAATTTATCTCTAAATAGAAGATAGAGCTCGATGCTTCTGACACAAGAGAGATGATACTCTACGATCCATATCGTGGTGTCTTGTCATATTTGTGCTTGGTCTGAACACTACGATTCCTTTCAAGAAATTGTACACTATGATCTTTGCACACTACGATCTTTACTTGCTTGTCTTGCAGACTCTACGTTTCTGAAAGCACACTACGATCTTTGAGTTAGCTTCGGTAAACATCTGGATTACTCTACGATTCCGAAAGAGGTCCTCCAAGGAAGATACACTACGATCTGCTAAGCTTTACGATCCTGCCTTAGCTTCTGCAATCTGTTGGACAGCTTGATAGACTATGATTCTTGTTGAAAGCCTATCTATTCGTTATAAGTCATAGATCAACCTAATAACTTTAATCTCTTAATCTATATATTTGATTATAAAATGATGAACATTAAAAGCTAAGATCAACCAAACAAATTTGATCTATCACTAAGCCCTTGTACATATATTCCTCGAAGGGCTTTACATATAATCATGAGTATTTGATTTAAACATCAAATCAAGATATGTATTCTTCCAACAATCTCCCACTATTTGATGTTGACATAATCAAGGAGATTTGTCATGATTATCAAATTCTATATGTAGTTGCAGCAAAGTAAATATGACTTAGTATTTCAGTGAGCAGCTAAAATTTCTAGAGAATAAGCATGAATTTATTGATGTATGAAGATAGATGTTAAATTTAAATTTGACTACATCAATAAGAATTAAAATTGAACTTATCTCTACTTCTTCGGCCTTTTGCTTCTCGGAGGGTTTGCATATTCCTCAGCTCTCCTTTTTCTGCTGGCTTCATCCCTTCTGGCTAAGTCTTCCAGTTCACTTGGGCTTAGTCTAGGATTGTGATCATGCCTATTCATGAATGCACGATCAACAATTGGCATTCTTAGGCCTGTTGTTGTTACCTCATGAGAGGTGGTCGTTGGCCATAGACTCCTTAAATGTTGAGCCATTAAAACTTCCTGCTGATCAGATCGTTGAGTCTGATGGCTAGATCGTGGAGTCTGCTGGTGGATTTTCCTTGTAGGAGGATTCCTTGAGGAGTGAGGTTGGAGTTGACCTCTGCCTTTTCCCTTGCCTCCCTGATCTCCTTTCCCTTTATTCTCCCCCTTTATGTCAGCATCAAGGGTTCGAATATCTTCTTAGATGCGAGTGACTCCTTGGATAAGCTCGTTGAGTTGACTCTGAGTTTGAGCAATGTCCTCATGATTCTCTTGGATCAAAGCATCAGAACAAGTTTCACGTCATTGAAGAATGTTGAGGATAGTTTCAGTCTGCTTCATTTGATCCATGGAGAAGTCATAAAATTCTTTGACTGCAATTTGAAGACTTTTGATGCTCTGTATCATTAGATTGTTCTGAGATTCTTGAGTTTTCTGTAAGATCAAGACAACATCTCGATGCTTTTTAGCTGCAAGAAAATGAATATCATCCCTATCTTTTATGCTTTGAAGCATTTCTTTGATGATCTCTTTGAGCACTTTAGAAAGCTTAGAGCTTAGGGAGCTTGGGAGATTGTTTGCAGCATTGATCATTGATGTCAATCTCAGCTGTATAAGTGCAGTATGATCTTCAAGACTCTCGTCGAGTTCCTTGATCACTTTCTCAGACATTGCTGACAAATCAGCCTTTGTGGATAGTTCTGATAGGAGTTCATTTAGATGGGGAGTTTGTGAGGGAGGTGATGTGCTCTTGAATTGATCTTTCAATGAGTAGAGGGAAAGTTCAAGATTAAAATATTCATTATTGGATGAGGAGGGAATATCAGACGTAGGGGCCTGGGTTTGGAGGTTGAAGGTTGGTGACTCTACCATGGGGCTAGAGTCAGTGATCGTAGAGATGGGATGTGAGAGCATTAGGGAGTTGATCTTATTTGGTTCGTCAGTTACAGAATTTTGGGATTCTACAATTGGAAATTGGTTTCATGGATGAAGAATTACTTCCAACCATCGTGGGAATTCTTAAAATTAATTGAATGAAGATGATGGCAAGTGATTGACTCTAAATAGAGTTGGAATAGACAGTACCTCAGATTCATGCTGTAAGGAAGATTTGTTTGTAAGTAACTTTTTGGCAAAGTTGAATCTTTCTTGAAATCCATTAGCTAGCACTGAGATGGCCGGATACTATTTTAAGCTCCAGAACATGTGATCCCAAGAGTTCAGAATATGAGCTTGGTGGAAAGGCATCATGGGAAGATATGCAAATAGTTGCTCATAGTAGGCTCTTCTGTGCCCATTAATGCCTACAGCTATGATCTCGACCTCATCATCTTCTTCTCTATTTTCACTGGAGGATTCCATTATGTCAATGGCCTCATGATGTTCTTGCACTGTTTCTTCATCATTCCCTGCAGGAGTCTCTTTTTCTGCCATGGAGGTGTCATGATCCTTCCCTTTAGCTTGATCATCTTTGTATACGATTAACAGCTCCCCCTCAGCTGGAGCATCTTCTAGCAGCTCCCCCTCAGCTGGAGCTTCTTCTAGCAGGAGATCTTCAGGAATCTCCACCTCAGCAGGAGCCATGACTTCTTGGCTTTCATTTGCTGGTTCCTTTTTAGCACCCAATTCTTTGGCTTCCATATTTAGCACTTCTTCATTGACAAGAATGTTTTTCTTGACCAATTTTCTTCTTGGCTTTCTAGGCTGAGCCTCAACCTCTGAACTTTCTTTAATTTTATCCTTCTGATCAGCTAAAATGTTTGTTGCAGCTACTTCATTGTTTGGTCTGGTCTCTACGATCGGCTGGGACTCTACGATCGAAGAGATTGATGGCCTTTTGCTCTTGTGGCTGATTTTATTCTTCTTTAGTAGCTGAGATATGGTAGCTCTATCTTCTTCTGCCTCAGCCTGCTTTTCCTTTCTTCTTAGGATCCTTAGAGTCTCAATGTCTGATGACTCTACATGCTTGTTGGTAGTGGATCCCTTAGGTTCTTCTGTACTTCTGGCTTTTAGTTTTCTTTTGTCCTTGCTTTTTTTGACCAAAGCAATGGGTTCTTCCTTGTTAGCTTCTTCTTCCTCTTCCTCAGTTTCTCTAACAACAAACATATTTCCTAGTACTCCTGATCCCTTTATCTCACCAGCTTTACCACTGGATTCAGACATCATCTTCACATTTTTAGCTGGATTCCTTTTCCAGTTTTCAAATAATGACTGGGTCATTCATCGATTTGGATTGATGGCTTCTCCTTCATCATCCTCAATTAGGTCACCAAGAGCAGCCTGTAGGATAATGCTTATAAATAGTCCGTAGAGCATCTTCTATGAGCTCTTTGTTTTCTTTGAGCTGATTAACCACTTCCCAATCCATTCAAGTAATAGAGCCCCATAGTTAAGTTCTATTTTATAACATATGGCAATCATGAGTTTGAGTTGTACCTCATTCACAGAGTCATGACCTGAGCTCTTACAACATATATATTTTCCAACAATATTAACTAGAAACTCATACCTCTGTGGAAACTCCTTCTTCTTGTATCCTTTGACAGAGGGTGATTTCTTGTGATGCATCTTGTTGAGAACCTTATAGAAGTCTATGCCATCTAAGGACGAATGCCCTTTAGATTTGAGACCTATGGCTAGATTGATGTCCTCAGCCTTTAGCCTGATTTGGACGTTCCTGACTTTCGCAGTGATGGTGTTGTTTTCAAATACCTCGTTATTGTAGAATTCTTTTACCAGCTTTGGGTAGATCAATGTGTCCGTACCCAAGGCTTTTTTGAGACCTGCCTTCTTTAGTAGCGACAACGTCTTGTGAAATTGAGGTTCAGCTGATTTAAACTCGTCAAAACAGAGTCTGTAGCCGGAGATAAACTCGTCAAAACAGAGGCTTTTTTTTACAGGAAGTGTGGTTTACTAAGCTTTCTAGATAGCTTAGGGTTTCTTCTTGCAAAGATAAGGAGAGGGATAAGCTTTTGAACTTCTGGTTTCAAAAAGGGCGCCTTCAAATGGTACAAGTAACTTTCCTCTCTCCATTTTGCTTAGTGGGACAGGTGTCAAATTTTGCTTGGCTCTATGAATTTGACAGAGAGGGATTGTACTAAATTACCCTTGACTTTTTCTGGGTTGATATGTTCTTAGTGTAGGACTACGATCGTTGAGATGGTCCTTGGAATCGTCGAGTCTGTTCTACCTTTATTGAGTCTGTGTAGCAGTCGTCGTGTCTGAGCTGTAAACATAGAGTCTGAACTACGATCATTAAGTCTGAACTGCGATCATTGAGTCTGAACTAGTCCTCGTGATGAACTTTTTGACTTAGCATTCTTCTTAGTTTAAGGTAGCTCAGGAAGGGCCAACGACATTGATTGAATCAAGGGTTAGGTTTGTCCCTGAGGTACTTATCAAAGAGATTGCTTTGATTTATGTTTGATCAACATAGGGTGCTCCTTTGGTTTGTTGTTGTAGCTCTGCTATCGTTGAGTCTGCACCATGATCGTTGAGTCTTTACTGCAATCATTGTCATTTTGTGACACTTTGGTTCTACGATAGTGGATTTCCTTTGATAATGCTTATGATTTCAAACATAGCCTTTAAACCTGTATGGTTAGCACGTACTAGAGCATATTTTTCATGGTTGTAAGTTAAGCATGCCTAGCTCAGTTATTAACTTGTTAAATCTGGATTCATCTAGAGGCTTTGTAAAGACATCATCAAGTTGATTCTCAGTAGGGATATATTGTAAAGATATAGTTCCATTTTGCACATGATCCATAATGAAGTGATACCTTATTTCTATATGCTTAGTCCTAGAATGCATGACATGATTATGAGTTATAGCAATTGCACTTGTGTTATCACAGTGAATAGGTATGGATTTGAATTCAAACCCATAATCTGCTAGTTGATTTTTCATCTATAAGATCAGAGCACAGCAACTGCCAGCAAAAATGTATTCAGCTTCTGCAGTTGAAGTAGATACTAAATTTTGTTTCTTGCTAAACCAGGACACGAGTTTGTTTTCTAGCAATTGACATGTGCCACAAGTACTTTTTCTATCAATTTTACAGCCTACAAAATCAGCATCTGTGTATCTTGTTAGCTCAAATGAGGACACCTTGGGATACCAAAGCCCCAAGTGGGGTGTACCTTTGAGATACCTAAAAATCCTCTTTACAGCTGTTAAATGGGATTCTTTTGGACTAGCCTGAAATCTAGCACAAATGCATGTTGCAAACATTATATCTGGTCTACAGGAAGTTAGATATAAAAGAGAACCTATCATACCTCTCTATTGAGTTATATCAATACTTTTACCTTTTTCATTTTTCTCAAGCTTGGTTGCAGGAGCAATTGGGGTTTTCATGGGAGAGGCTGACTCTATGCCATAATTCTTAAGTAGGTCTTTGATGTACTTGGCTTGGTTGATGAAGATTCCTTCATTAGTCTGCTTTACTTGTAGTCCAAAGAAGAAGTTCAGCTCACCCATCATGCTCATTTCAAACTTGCTCTGCATAAGCTTGGAGAATCTCTTGCATAGCTTTTCATCAGTAGACCCAAATATAATATCATCAACATAAATTTGAACTAATAGGACTTTATCTTTATGCTTTCTAAGAAATAATGTGGTATCTACTCTACCTCTAGTGAATCCATTTTCAACAAGAAAGTTAGTTAATGTTTCATACCATGCTCTAGGTGCTTGTTTAAGACCATATAAGGCTTTATCTAGTCTAAAGTCATAATTAGAAAGAGATGGATTGATGAAACCTGGAGGCTGTTCTACATAGACTTCTTCTTGAAGTTCTCCAGTTAAAAATGCACTATTGACATCCATCTGAAAGACCTTGAATTTCATGTGAGCAGCAAAGGCAAGAAATATTTCGATGGCTTCCAGTCTAGCAACATGTGCAAATGTCTCATCGTAGTTAAACCCTTCTTCCTAAGAGTAGCCCTTGGCCACTAGTCTTGCCTTATTCCTGGTGATGACTCCATCTTCATCCATCTTGTTTCTGAAAACCCACTTGGTTCCAATAACAGGATGATTTTTTGGTCTTGGAACCAATCTCCATACCTTGCTTCTTTCGAACTAATTAAATTTTTCTAGCATGGCCTCTATTCAGCTGGAGTTTTTCATAGCATCCACTATCTTCTTTGGTTCTATTTGAGATAGGAAGCTTATATAGAAGAATTCATTTTGAGTAGCAGCTCTTATTTTGACTCTTGCATTCGGATCTCCAATGATTAGATCTTGAGTGTAATCTCTTGCCCACCTGCTTCCTGTTGGGACATTAGTTCTTATGCCTTCTTATCTAAGATCTTCAAGATCTATTTCTTCTTCTTGATGTGGATGTTCATTATCTGGCATAGGCCTCTCTATGATCTCAATCCCTTGCTCAACGATTTCATTGTCAGGCACTACAATCGTAGTATTGGGCTCGACGACCTCGTTCGTAGTGTCTAAACTGTTAGTCATAGTGTTATGAGGCATTGTTTTGTCTAGGTATGTTTCATCAAAGATGATGTGAATCGAGACTTCAACGCTCAGTGTCTTCTTGTTGAACACTCTGTAAGCCTTACTGTCTATGGCATATCCAAGAAAGATTCTTTTGTCTGATTTAGGCTGAAACTTTGTCAAGTATTGCTTTCCATTGTTGAGAATGTAGCATGCACAACCGAAGACATGAAAGTAGTTGACACTAGGTTTTCTTCCTTTCCACAGTTCATAGGGAGTCTTCTTAATCATAGAGTGTATGAGTGATATGTTCTGAGTATAACATGCAATGTTGACTGCTTCTGCCCAGAAGTACTCAGGCAGATGAGCTGCTACTAGTAGAGTCCTTCCAGCCTCTATTAATGTCATGTTCTTTCTCTCAGCAACTCCATTTTGTTGAGGAGTTCGTGGAGCTGAGAAGTTGTGACTAATGCCATTGTCTGTGCAGAATTGGTCCATTTCTGAGAAGTCGAATTCTCTACCATGATCACTCCTTATAGCCTTGATTTTCTCTCCTTTCTCGTTCATCACAAGCTTGAACATTTTGATCAGCTGGGAACTTGTCTCATCTTTTGAGGTTAGAAAGAACACCCATGTAAATCTGGTGAAGTCATCAATTACGACCAGAGAGTATCTCTTTCCTCCAAGGCTCGTTGTTGGAATTGGCCCAAAAAGATCCATGTGTAGCAGCTGCAATGGCTTGTCAATTGAGTTGACAGATTTACTCTTGAATGTGCTTCTAGTCTATTTTCCAAGTTGGCAGGCATTGCACGACATTTCTTTAACGAAGTTGAACTTGGGTAGGCCTGCAACTAGATCTTTTGAAGCTAATTTGGACATGCTTTTGAAGTTGAGACGAGACAGTCTTCGATGCCATAGCCAGCTCATTTCTTCAGAAGCCTTAGCAAGAAAGCATATTGTCTCTTCTGAGCTCAGTGTTCCAAGATTTACTGTGTAGACATTTCCTTCTCTTTTTCTAGTTAGCTTCACTGCAGATGTCTTCAGGTCTCGAACATGACATTGATGGTTGAGAAATGTTACTTGATGGCCCTTGTCGCAGAGTTGGCTAATGCTTAGAAGATTGTGTTGTAGTCCTTCCACATAGGCCACCTTGCTGAAGGATACCACACCATTTCCAGTTGAGCCATAGCCTCTTGTCTTGCTAGAGCCATTATCTCCAAAGATGACCGAGGGACCCTCCTTCTCTATGTAGTTAGACAGAAGGGCTTTGTTCCCAGTCATGTGTCTTGAACATCCACTGTCCAGATGCTAGGTGGTGTCCGTGGAGTTCTTTTCCTGAGGTAACATTAAACCTTCATTTTGGTACCCATACTTGCATGGGTCCTACTATGTTAGTACCCTTGGGGACCCAAATCTACTTGATTTTGGGTCTCACATGCATGGAATTATAATGACACTTTGCAGCCTTGTGGCCAACTCTGTAGCACACAAAATATTTGGTATGATGTATGTTAATGTGTGTGTGAAAATTCTTCCCCCATTTAGACTTTTGTGGGTTATTGGTCATCCTCCTGCTAGGCTGATGTTCCCTTTTCCATGCGTTCTTTTGTTTCATTATTTGTGAGGAGTGTATCTTATTTCTATTGTACCTTCCTGGTTGGTCCGTACAGTTGGTTCTATTGGACTCTACGATCCTTCGAGGTTGATGAGTAGTAGCTAGATTACTCTTTTCTTTTCTAAAACCTAGACCAGCATGAGATCCCTTACTCCTGGGAATATGAATTGAATCACCAAGGCGAGGGGCTTGTGACAGCTCATCCTTCTGTGAGGATTTCACAAATATAATGCCTCTATTGAAACCTGAGACATTACCAGTGCTAGTTTCCTTTGCTTTTTCCACACATGACTCTGAGGTAGATTCCCCAAAGCCTAACCATGTTCTATCAGAGACACTTCTCTGGTTAGAGATTAAGGAGTCCATGGATGAAGAGGATTTATTCCATGTAGAGACTGTCTTTTTTAGATCCTTAATCTTAGAGGTTAGACTAGAATAACTTTGAGTACTGAGCTCATTTGCCTGTCTCAAGAGCTTATTCTCAGCTTCAAACTTGGAGAGAGAATCAGTACTGAGAAGGGTTATTTCCAGTTCCTCTTGAACCTTTTCTTTCTCCTTTTGAAGGAGTGAATAGTCTTTAGATAAAACTCTAAACCACTTCATGTATTGGTGCAGATCAGATGTTATACCATGTAATGCAGTTCTAAGGTCATCAATATCTACATCAGGAGAATTGAAGTCAAATACCTCATCGATACTTACTTCGTGTATGTTGGAGTTATGTTTGTCCCTTGCATTTTGGGCCATCAGGCAGAGATTAGCCATTTGAAGATCTTTGTCATCTCCAGATTCTAGAGTTGAGTCATTATCAGAGTCACTCCACGATCCTCCGGCTACAAGGCCTTTGTCTTTCTTTACTGGCCTTTTGTTGCCTTTGTATTCCTTCTTTGCATGTGATTTCTTCTTGAGTTCTTCTCTAAGAGGTTTGTTGCAGTTGGCAATGAAGTGACCAGGTTTCTTGCAGTTGTAGCATAAGTCATTCATTTGCTCCTCGGTCATTGTGAATTCTTAACTTTCTTTGGCTTGCTGGTTTTGCCTTGTCGCATGAATCTTCTTAGTCTTTTAACCAGCATTGCAAAGTCCTCATCATCATCTTCATCGTAGTCAGAATCAATTTTAGTGTTGACTTTGGAGATGTTTTTGGTTACTTTAAGAGCAACACCTTTATCCTTCTTTCTTCCTTTAGACAACATTTCTGCTCGTTGTTTTAGCTCTAGTTCGTACGTGAGGAGGTTTCCATATAACTGTTGAACAGTAATTTCATGTAGATTCTTTTATTCACTAATAGCAGTGGTTTTGGCATCCCACTTGCTTGGTAAATATCTCATGAACTTTATGATCAGATCTTTGTTTGGATAGTTCTTTCCATAGGCTCGTAGAGAGTTGAGCAGAATATTGAATCTCTCGTATATGGCAGTGACGTTCTCTCCTTGAACATGAGCGAACATCTCATATTGTTGAGTCAAGAGAGATTGTTTGTTTTCTCTGACTTCTTCTGTTCCTTCATGCATAATAAGCAGTGCTTCCCAAACCTCCTTTGTTGTTTTGCAGTTGACCACATTTTCAAATAGATCATCTTCTAATGATTGAAATAAGATGTTCTTGGCCTTTTTGTCAAGCTGGACAGCTCTTTTCTCGTTCTCTGTCCATTCTCCTTTGACCTTGATCTGTGCTTTATTTGGGTCCTCTGTAGTTGGTGCAAGCTTTGTAGGAACGTAGGGCCCATTTTGAACAGTTTCAAATAGATCTTCATCTATTGAATCCATGTAAGCTTGCATCCTAACCTTCCAGTTAGCGAATTTATCTTTGTTGCACATAGGTGGCTAGCTGCCTCCTCCAATCTTTGATTCGCTTGGTAAGTGTGCCATTGGATCTATTTAAGCTTTGTAGGCTGTATTATAGAACCTGCTCTGATACCAATTGTTAGTTCCCGGAGGCACAATAGTTATCTAGAAGGGGGGGTTGAATAGATATTTAAAAACTTTTCTTTTGAACCAGTTAGAATGATTGATTAATGTACAACAAAGTGAGTATATGATACACCTTCTTTTAGATATCTTGAGTTAATGGGAGTAAGGCAGTTATATCAGTTATAGAGGTTATAGCAGTTATAAATAGACACAGTTGTTTTAAAGTGGTTCGGAGCACTTAAAGCTCCTAGTCCACTCTTCTACTCCTCGAGTAGGAAATCCACTAAGGATGTCTTTTACACTTTCTGAATCTCACAGATTCCTTCTAGACCAGTCAGTCTAGGCACTTCTAAGTTCACTCTTGAAATCTTCAAGTCCAGTAGACTTGGCTTTTCACAGTTCACTTAGAACTCTTCAAGTCCTTCTGACTTGGAACTTTTACTTCAGTTGATTGATAGTTGTTGAGTTGTGATTAAGGCTACTCAATCGCAGTTAAGCACTTGTTTGAAAGAACTGAGTAGCTGAGCAAGCTTCCTCTTTTTCTCAGATCGTAGAGTTGAGTGTTGAGTGTTCTTGTGCGTTTTGTTCAATACTTACTTCTTTCTCTCATATGTCTGTATTCTATATATATGTGATCTTTTAAATCTATCCGTTGAAGTCATCTGATGAAGTATTAAATGTGTTTGACATTTCTGAGCTTTGATGGAGACATTTCTGCACATCTTTTGAATTTCATTCTGGCCCACTGACATGGCAGACTCCTTTCTCACCTAACACCTGAAAAGGTATTTTCCTCTGCCCAATGGTCCTTTTCTTATCTTCTTGAACACATTCCTTTAGATGAATACTAAGGATATCTTTTGTACCGTTGGGACTAGTGAGTGCTTCAACGTTTTAAACCCATTCCTTATTTATTGGAATTTATCTCCAAAAAGAAGATAGAGCTCGATGCTTCTGACACAAGAGAGATGATACTCTACGATCCTTATCGTTGTGTCTTGTCAAATTTGTGCTTAGTCTGAACACTACGATTCCTTTCAAGAAATTGTACACTACGATCTTTGCACACTACGATCTTTACTTGCTCGTCTTGCAAACTCTACGTTTCCGAAAGCACAGTACGATCTCTGAGTTAGCTTTGGCAAACATCTAGATTACTCTACGATTCCTGAAGAGGTTCTCCAAGGCAGATACACTACGATCCGCTAAGCTTTATGATCCTGCCTTAGCTTCTGCAATATGTTGGACAGCTTGATAGACTACGATTCTTGTTGAAAGCATATCTATTCGTTACAAGTCATAGATAAACCTAACATCTTTGATCTCTTAATCTATACGTTCGATTACAGAATGATGAACATTAAAAGCTAAGATCAACCAAACAAATTTGATCTATCACTAAGCCCTTTTACATATATTCCTTGAAGGGCTTTACATATAATCATGAGTATTTTCTTTAAACATCAAATCAAGATATACATTCTTCCAACATATAATAATATACTTACTTGATTATATAAGACCTAATGTGGTATGTTATATGATCATGTATTGTAGAAACTTAGAGACCTAAAGTGTACGTGTGATAATCGATGGCGGAACCTTTGAAGGCAAGTATTCTAACCCTTGTTCCAGATTCGATGCGGACAAAACGTAAATTCATGTATTCTTTCGCATGAAGTTTTTAACGATGAAGTCTAAAGCCAATTCTTTCGGCTAGACTTATATTATGATTTTGTCAAGCATGATTAATGTTTACCAAGTTATATTGGTATGGTTTTCAATCGAAGACCAAGTATGCTAAAAATGTTTTTATCGTTTAACGACAGGCACGTGAGTTGCCACAACTTAAACGTATACACGTTTAATGAATGTAGTGTTGATCAACATAGAGTACTATAGGCTGATCACCCAGAAGTGCTCGTAAGCTATGTCGGACTTACGAACTTAGTGTCAGGTTGTCCTTTCCAAAAAGAGATTATGAACTGCTCATAGTCTTGAGCCTTAATTGATATTCTATTGAATATTGTTGTTGGAAAATGTTTTGAATGAAAAGAAGTGCTCTTTTGAATTATCGATAGTACTTCGTAACTATTGTTCGGTTACTAAAGATATATGAGTTCTATATTTCAAGCATGTTGTTTATTAGAATTGTAGTACTTGCTGAGCTAGTCATGCTCACTCTTGCTTGAACCATATGAACACAACCAAGATCGAGCGGACCGAAGGCTCAGGCAAGGACAAGGGCAAGGCGAAGATGAACCCTTAGATTACTTATGTAATAGAATAGTTGAATGTGTGTAATATATTGAATATTATGACAAGAACAAATGAATGGGTTATAAAGAACCTGGGGAATGTAATATTATTTTGAATATATAGAAGATATATTAGTTCTTTTGAGACTTTTCAATTGAATGAATATATGAATGGTAGTACCGTGTAGCACCATCTGTCGGGTTGGAAGATACCCGGATTTGGGGGCGTCACAGGTTGGTATCAAAGCATTAGGTTATAAAACTTAAGGGGTGATTAAAAACCGTAAGTCATAACCTTAAGAGAAGTCAAAGAAGTACAAGAAGAAAATAACCTTATAAAAATGCATTATGATTATTTTATGTGTTTTTATTATTCTACTGACGTGTACTAATCAACTTAATTGTTTTGTGTAGATGTTAGGAGTAAACGGAATGTATGTAGATGGTCAAGCCATTAGTGAAGAATCGGTGAACCAAGTAAAGGTTATACCGAACCCTATAGTAGCAGAGCCAGATGTAGTGATTATTGAGTTTGGAGAATCGGATGAAGCTGACTAAATGTCAGTATTTGATGGGATGATAGAAGAAGAAGTAGAGATAGTGTCCTTTAATCCAGTGGCTATAGCAGCGGAAATAGCTCCTGGGGGGTCAATTATGTCTCTGTTTATGTCAGTGTTGGATAGAAATATCCATTAGTGTTAGGAAGTCAAGGAGCTGAAAGTAGAGCTCTAAATGGTTATAGAGGACAAGACTGATGTCGAGTCCATATGGGAGCAGGAGAATGATGAACGGATTTTGGCTAAGGACAAAGTCCACGAGTTAAAGCATGAGATCTTTTAGCTCAAGGAGGAGCTAAAGACCAAGATGCAGAAGATAGGGAGAATTTCCTATATTCATAGGGGTTCTCACACAGATTTCCAGCAGCAGGTAGCTGGTTATCCTGTAGAGGTGGGGCAGATGCGGCATACTATCAGCCGTGATATTATTGTCGGTCTTGCCAAGGAAAATTTTGATAATGCCTTAAGACAGATGTAGACTAGTAGTAGTCAGAGTAATATGTAAATATTTTGTAATTAGTAGTGACGTAAAGCCCTCTTTGCATAGAAAAGGGTAGTCTTTTGTAAATCCCAATTTCTGGAAAACGATAGCAAGAAAGTAATGTAATCAGCTTAGGTTGTGTATGTAACCGATGTAGTATTATACTACAAAGAATGAATATAAGTCCTTTTTATGGAAAGCAATGAGTTATGAAAGTTGGAATTATTGTTTACTATTAATGATAACTAATAAAGAAAGGAATAATAACGAAATGTGTTTATTGTATTAGCAAAATACCGCCGAGAAGAGTGCAACGTAACCAAGGAGCGAATGTGAATCAACCGGAGGGAGGTCTGGTTAACCCGATGCAGGAGTTTGTTAACTTTGTTAATAGTCATGTAGTTAATAGAGCGAGGGCTAATATCCTCAGAATCCTAGTAGTACGACGAGCTACTACCTTTAAGGATTTCAAAAGTGTGGGTCCGCCGGAGTTCAAAGGAACTACGGACCCTATTGAAGCCCAAACATGGTTTAAGGAAATAGAGAAGGTATTTGTGATAGCAAGTGTCGACGAGGCCCAAAAGGTTGCCTTTGCGACCTATATGATGAACGGAGAGGCCAAATTTTGGTGGGAAGCAAATTAGGCTAGGGTTGGGATAGCGAATCTAACGTGGGATAGGTTCAAGGAGATATTCTTGTAGAACTAATTTCCCACGAGCATGCAGGGAAGGATGGAGATGCGGTTTCTGGAGTTGAAACAAGGGGACATGACGGTTCCCCAATACGCCGCCAAGTTTAATGAACTGGCGAGGTTCGCTCCACACCAAGTGGATACCGAGGTTAGGAAGGCGCGATGGTTCGAGTAGGGCCTGAAACCCCGGCTCTATAACCGTATTTCGGTGCTCCAAAGTACTTCTTTTGGAACCCTTTTAGAGAAGGCGATAATCGCCGAAGGTGGTAGCGAGGCGTTGAGCCAGTACCACAAAGATAAGAAGAGTAAGGGGAAAGTAGACGGGAGAGTAAAGATCGAGGGAGCCAATGGTAGTGGCGAGGGTCAGAAGAGGAAGGTATTTAGCTCTGGGAATACCAGAGTGAAGAAAGGAGACCCGAAGAGAAGAATGGAGGCCTGCAAGACCTGTGGGAAGACTCACTTAGGAGTCTATCTCAAGGGGAAGGCCGTCTGTTACAACTGTGGACAGGAGGGGCACATTGCGCCTAACTGTCCGAGTCCGAAGAAGAATCATGGATGCTTTGTGTGTGGGTCAACCGACCACATGGTAAAGAACTGCCCGAAGAAGGGGATGGACGGGAACCGGGGCGCTAATAGCGGTAAGTTAGCTATTAGTGGACCAACGCAGCCGGGTAGGCCGATGGGTCGTACCTTTCACATGACAGTCCAAGATGCAGTTGCATCGGGGGACGTTATCGGGGGACGTTGATTCGGGTGCTACTTGTTCATTTATAGTGTGCAATTTTGATAGACGATTAGGATTACTTCCCGAAAAGTTGCCTATACCTTTAAATATTAAAGTAGCGAACGAAGAGATAATTCCTGTTGAAGATATACATAAGAGTTGTTGTGTAGACATACGGGGTTGTAAATTATCGGTAGATTTGTTACCGATAAAGTTAGGAGAATTTGACGTAATTCTCGGAATGGATTGGTTAGTGAACCATGGGAAAATTATAGATTGTCAAAAGAAATGTGTGAACATTAAGACGTTAAAACAACCTCAGGTAGTATTTTATGGGAATAGATCGCTGGGACGTTCGTGTTGTTTAACCATGACACAAACTAGGAAATTACTAAGAAAGGGATGTGTAGGTTACATGTGCCATGTTGTGGATACCAAGGAAGTGGTAGCAACCATGGAACAAATACCTGTAGTGAGAGAATTTGTTGATGTATTTTTGAGTGAATTGTCGGGTCTTCCGCCGGATAGGGAAACAGAGTTTGTAATAGACATTGTGCCAGGAGCGGCACCAGTTTCCAAGGCACCGTATCGTATGGCGCCAGTGGAAATGAAGGAATTGATGGTGCAGTTGCAAGAACTGTTGGATAGGAAGTACATTCAACCGAGTGTTTCGCCGTGGGGAGCACCAATACTTTTTGTCAAGGAGAAGGGCAGATCGTTAAGAATTTGTATCGACTATAGAGAGTTGAACAAGTTAACGATAAAGAATAAATACCCATTGCCCAGGATCGATAATCTCTTTGATCAGTTAAAAGGGGCTAAGTATTTTTCTTAAATAGATTTAAGAACGGGGTATCACCGTTTGAAGGTTAGGAAGGAGGATGTACTAAAGACAGCATTCAGGACTCGTTATGGTTATTACGAGTTCCTGGTACTGTCGTTTGGGTTGACAAATGCACCAGCTGCATTTATGGATATGATGAACAGAGTGTTCAAACAATATTTGGACAAGTTTGTAGTGGTGTTTATAGATGATATTCTATTCTATTCTAAGATGCCAGAAGATCATGCTGATCACCTAAGATTAGTGTTGGAGACACTAAGAAAGGAGAAGTTGTATGTGAAATTCACTAAGTGTGAATTTTGGTTGGAGAACGTATAATTTTTAGGTCATGTTATTGACCATGAGGGGATTTCAGTAGATCCAGCGAAGGTAGAAGCCGTGATGAATTGGGAATAACCGAAAACGTCGACTGAGGTGTGGAGTTTCCTAGGGTTAGTGGGTTCCTATCGGAGATTCATCCAGGATTTTTCGAAGATAACTACTCCGTTGACTAACTTGATGAGGAAGATGGTGAAATACGCTTGGACTGACAAGTGCGAGGATAGTTTTCAAGAACTGAAGAAGAGGTTAAGTGAAGCGCCTGTTTTGTCATTGCCTGATGACACAGGAAATTTTGTAGTTTATAGCGATGCTTCACATAGAGGACTTGGTTGCGTGCTCATGCAGTATGGCAAGGTCATTGCGTATGCATCTAGGCAGTTGAAGGATTATGAGAAAGTTTATCCTACTCATGATCTGGAACGGGTCGCAGTAGTTTTTGCTCTAAAGATATGGAGACATTATCTTTATGGAGAAAAATGTGAGATATACATGGACCACAAAAGTCTAAAATATATCTTCACACAGAAGGAGTTGAATATGAGGCAGAGGCGATGGCTGGAGTTGATAAAGGATTACGACTGTGAAATCTTGTATCATCCGGGAAAAGCCAATGTAGTTGTCGACGCCTTAAGTAGAAAGGGTCGGGAAAAGTTGTCTTTGTTAACGACTCAAACTGAGTTGATAACAGAGATGGCTAGGATGGAGTTGGAAGTGAAGCTATCAAGTGAAGGAGGACAAATGCTATTTGCGACGGAGATGCAATCTACCATCGTAGAGAGAGTTAAAGAGGTACAACTCAAAATGGATGAGTGTAATCGGATGAGGGAGCAGCTGACCAATGAAAAAGATACTAAGTACAGTCTTGATAATGAGGGATTATTGAGATTTGAAGGAAGAATTTGGGTTTCGAATGAGACGTAATTAAAGGAGCAGGTATTGCAAGAGGCTCATAGTTCGAGGTTTTTGATTCATCCTGTTAGCACTAAGATGTATCAAGATCTTCGACAGAGTTTCTGGTGGCCGAACATGAAGAAAGAGATAGCCGAGTATGTGAGTAGGTGCTTGACTTTTCAAAGAATTAAGGTCGAACATCAACGACCAAGTGGCTTGCTACAGTCATTAGAAATTCTGGAGTGGAAATGGGAGAATATCATGATGGATTTTGTGGTAGGACTTCCGACTACAACGAAAGGGTATGATGCGATTTGGGTAATAGTGGACTGATTGACGTAGTCGGCTCACTTTTTGCCAATAAGGGTCAAGTATAACTTAGACCAATTAGGTAGACTTTATATTAAGGAAATAATTTCCAGACATGGAGTACCGGTATTGATTGTGTCAGATCGTGATCCACGATTCACATCGAACTTTTGGAGGAGTCTACGAGAGCAGTTAGGAATGCAGTTGAATTTGAGTACGGCGTATCATCCACAAATGGATGGACAGAGCGAGAGGACAATTCAGACGTTAGAAGATATGTTAAGATCTTGCGTCATGGATTTCAAGGGTAGTTGGGATGATCATCTACCATTAGTGGAGTTTGCGTATAACAATAGTTATCATGCAAGCATAGGTATGCCGCCTTACGAAGCTTTGTATGGGAGGAAATGCAGAACACCACTGTATTGGGATGAGGTAGGAGAATGTCGAATGTTGGGACCAGAATTGGTACAACAGACATCGGACATTTTCAAGATGATACAAATGTGTCTCTTAGCAGCTCAAGATAGACAGAAGAAGTTTATGGATTCGCATAGAGAGAATAGAGAATTTGAAGTAGGTTCGTACGTATTTCTAAAACTATCTCCCTGGAAAGGAAAGATACGTTTTGGAAAGAAGGGAAAGTTAAGTCCGAGGTTTATAGGACCTTTTGAGGTATTAAAGCGGGTGGGTGAGGTAGCTTATATGATAGCATTACCTCCAGACCTAGAATGAATACATAATGTATTTCATGTATCGGTATTGCGTCCTTATAAGCCAGATTATAAGCACGTGATAGAATATGAACCTATTCATATCGAGAAGGACTTAACAAATGAGGAAACGCCGATTCAAATTATCGATAGAAAAGAACAACTTCTGCGGAATAAAGTTATACCTTCGGTGAAGGTGATATGGAAGAACCACGATGCAGAAGAAGCAACATGGGAGTTGGAAGAAATGATGAAAAAGAATTACCTTCAATTATTTGTGTAATTTTTTTTAGCGAGATTCTGGGGACAGAATCCTTGTAAATACTTTTAATAATGAATAAAATAATATTATTTATTATTATTATGTATTCATAAGATGAATGTCGTTATATAACCTAGAAACCCCAAAACGTCGTAGTATTTTAACTACATGGGGGAATTAAAGTGTTTGAATTTCTAAGATAAAAATAAAAGCTTTCCGAATTTTTTTTCAAAAAATACTATTCATCGAATTCTGCTCGGGAATTATTTTTGAACTTCTGAGAAATACGTATCGTTATAATATCAAGGTGAGATTGATTATGTAATAATAATCTAAGTATGGAAAACGTAATATTTCGCATGCGGACCTAATTTGGGAACGTTAGGTTTATTAAGCGTTAAGGAAAGAAAGTTGTAATTGTATGATGTGTATGCATTATACGAGGTAATGAACATAAGTATAATACGACATATTATACTATTAAGAATGGAGAATGAAATAATGTATATTACGAATTAATATACGAGCTAGCATACAAGAATTATACATGATGTATATATGTTAAGTTGTTAATTAAATGTAATACACTTGTAGGATTATTAGCTTAATGATAGAAGTCCAATAGAATGTGATACTCAATCCCAAGTGTTTGATAAATCATAAGTCCAAACTTTTGTAATGAAAGCCCAATAAGGAATCAGCTAGATTAATTAGCAAGCCCAATGATAGGCCATGATCCATGGAGCAAACCATGTTAATGTAGGTAGACTTGATGGGCAAGAACTTTGTGTGGTGATCAAGTGTTGTGCTAGCCAAGTTTACTTAGTTGTAAAGTGATGAATAATAAGGAGGTGGAGTTAAGGAGGTTAGTTAAGGAGGTGGGATGTCTTATTGACAATTCTACCCCAACTTAGCCAAGCCTATAAATACCAAGCTTCACAATTCATTTGTTGTTTGATAAATTTCTCCCAACTCCTCTCAAGATAAGTAACTTATTTGGTAGAGAGAATAAGCCACATAAGCACTTATAAGCCACATAACTTATTTGGTATAGAATTGATAGAGAAGGGGGATTGTTTGTTAAGAACATTTAATAAGTTATTGATGAATGAACTTAAGTCGAATAAGTTGAATAAGCAACTTGAACTCTAATAAGTTGATAGAATCATTAAGAACTTGTCATATGTTTGTCATATGATGTTAGTATGTTGAATATAGTATGAGAACATTGATTATTGGACTTATGTCCAAAGTAAGTCATAAGCATGAGAATTTGTAGTTCATAAGTTCAATAAGTCATTAACTTATGAGAATAAGTCAAAACCTACTTTGACTATAAGTTGGTGTAATAAATAACTTGTGATGTTCATATGTTGGTTAAAATCCATTTAGAATCATTAGGAATGAAGTTTTGCCGGAATTCACACGATTGGACGATAATCGTCGCATTCGTGAAATTCTCGAAATGGAGGTCATATTTTGTGTTTGAAGTCGGAAACGTTGGTTTTCAATGTAGACAAGTCATATTTGGCATTATAGAGTTTCAGACTAGAAAATGACCTAATTCTGACTTAGAACGAAGAAACGAGCGTTGAACGTTTACGAACGTTTATCGTTTTTGTTAAAAATGAACTAATAGGTGAAATTTTAGCAATTGAAGTCAAATAGATAAAATTCTTTCATGAACGCATAGAGTATGTAATTTGTGAACCGTAGGCTTTTGAACGAGCCAATTCGGACTTCTAACGAAGAAGTTATGAGTCCGGGAGTTTCGTAAAATTTTCAAACTTTGCAAACTGTTTGAGGCACAGAGTTGGCGCCGCGGCGCCAACCCAAGGCCAAAGAGTGACGTCGCAACATCAAGTCCGAGGCTTGTTTACTGCAAACTCGCGTCGTGACGCGAGAAGAAGAGTGATGTGTGGCGTCGCGGCGCCAGACCTAAGAATTTGCCAGAGAAGAAAGATTTCAAGAATAGAATGAAAGAGAACTTATTAGTAATGAACTAAGGTATAAGCATAACATTGTTAAGGCATTGTTAGGCACTTAATGTGTGATGATTAAAGGTTAATAATATATTGAATGTGAACATAATGTGAATAACGTAATGAAAAGCCGGAAACCATAATAACAAATCTAAGTCAAAATTTAGATTGAGATGAAGCATAAGATATAATAATATACTTAATTGATTATATAAGACCTAATGTGATATGTTATATGATCATGTATTGTAGAAACTTAGAGACCTAAAGTGTACATGTGATAATCAGTAAGCAGACACTGAAGGCAAGTATTCTAACCCTTGTTCCAGTTCAGTCTAGACAAGTTGTGTAATTCATGTATTCTTTTGCATGAAGTTTTGAACGATGAAGTCTAAAGCCAATTCTTTCGGATAGACTTATATTATGATTTTATCAATCATGATTAATGTTTACCAAGTTATATTGGTATGGTTTTCAATCGAAGACCAAGTATGCTAAAAATGTTTTTGTCGTTTAACTACAGGCACGTGAGGTTGCCACAACTTAAACGTATACACGTTTAATGAATGTAGTGTTGATCAACATAGAGTACAATAGGCTGATCAGTCAGAAGTGCTCGTAAGCTATGTCAGACTTACGGACTTAGTGCCGGGTTGTCCTTTCTAAAAAGAGATTATGAACTGCTCATAGTCTTGAGCCTTAGTTGATATTCTACTGAATATTGTTGTTGGAAAATGTTTCGAATGAAAAGAAGTGCTATTTTGAATTATCGATAGTATTTCGTAATTATTGTTCAGTTACTAAAGATATATGAGTTCTATATTTCAAGCATGTTGTTTATTAGAATTATAGTACTTGCTGAGCTAGTCATGCTCACTCTTGCTCGAACCATATGAACACAGCCAAGATCGAGCGGACCGAAGGCTCAGGCAAGGACAAGGGCAAGGCGAAGACGAACCCTTAGATTACTTATGTAATAGAATAGTTGAATGTCTGTAATATATTGAATATTATGACAAGAACAAACGAATGGGATATAAAGAAACTGGGGAATATAATATTATTTTGAATATATAGAAGATATATTAGTTCTTTTGAGACTTTTCAATTGAATGAATATATGAATGGTAGTACCGTGTAGCACCATATGTCGGGTTGGAAGATACCCGGATTTGGGGGCGTCACACTTTATAAGTCGTTCCCCAAAAAATTGTTGTCAAATGTCAATTTTTTTGTAGTGACGTAAAATGGAATACTTTGAGACCAAAATTGGTGGTTGATTCATGTAATAGACTATAAATTAATGATCATTTGTGTTAATACATTCATAATCAAAAATAATGCAAGCTGAATGAATCAATTTGGTTAAGAAACAAATTCGTAGTGAATAAATTCGCTAAATATGTTAAAACATGAAACTTTAGTATTAACATGAGTTTTGGTTTAAAATTTGGGTTAGTTAATGTTTTTTTAAATTGTTGATTCTTTGGTATATTGTATTTCTATGAATTACGAATCCATAGAATCAAAAACTGACTAATTTGGATGTGTATAGCTTGAGTTATGAAGATTAGTAGGAGAAAAAGGGTCAAAAATCGCAAGAACAATAAACTGCTAATTCTGGTTCTAGTATTAGGCGCAGCTGTGCTGTGACCTAAGTCTACTTTGGCACAGGTGCTCTCTAGGGCACAACTGCACTATTCCCCAGGCTTATTTGGGCGCAGCTGCGCTCATGGAGTGTCAGATGTGACAGTTTTGACATCATTTGGTAAAATGGCCATAAGATTTTCATAATAACTCCGATTAAGGTGATTTAAAATGATTCAGAAAGATAACGAGTAGACCTACAACTTTCATTATTTAAGTTTTTCAATTTGAGCTTGGAAACAGGGGTAAAAATGACCATCTTTAGGACTAATGTGTATTCAGAGGCAATCGGAGGGCGTTGGGCATGTACGTATATAAGTGTAGTGCTTTTGACATTAAAGATGTAACGCCCTGAAATTCGGTTTATCTTCAGACCTGAATTCCGTACGTCATGAACCCATCTTCTTCCAAACATACATCATTATATACCAAAATATAACAATATACACTCTAAAAACCTAGGTTCTAAAAACCATATAACCTTTTTCATTATAAATAATGATAAATACATTATTCATTCCATCTTACAAGAATGACTTTCATCCGCCACAAAGGATACATAACAGTTCATTAAACTTATCTAATGTTCATTTAACTTATTTTATATTACAAGTCTTCACTTGAACTTCTAGCTCATCAACATTCTAAATGGCACTTCATCTGGATATCGTCAGCTTGATCTTTACGAGATCCTTAAGTTCTTCTAACATCGTTTGCTGAAATTTTTTTTCATTTAAAGCAAGTGTGGGCATTCAATTGCCCAGCAAGTCATAACAGTTGAACAAACATCTTTAAGAATTCAAACATTCTTTTAAGACTTCAATAACCGAACAAAGGTTATGAAACAGCTTGAATAATAGGAATAATCTCGATTCCTATCATTTTAAAACAATATTCACTTTAATTTAAAATACTGTCATTCTTCTACCTTTTTCATACACATTCTGTCTGGCTAGAATCATTAGCACAGACTTAACAATAATGGATCATGTATGAACATAGCATTCTGTTATTGAACAGTTAAAGCACAGAACAGTTCATCTCATAGAAACACAGAAGTGTTCACATTGTATCACAAGGCCTCATATGTTCTACCACTTTACACAAATATCGCACATTAGGACATAGACAGAACTTCTCAAGTTCAACATCTGAGAAGTTTAAGAAACTAGCATTCATTTGAAATATGAATGAAGTTAGGAAACTTGCCTTACGCTGAACTACTCATTCGAGTTCCTATGTAGCACATAAGAAAAACAACACATACACTAATTAGTCATGTATATTTGACTTATGCATTAGTTTGCTTAACTTTACTTCATACGGTTCGCGTTCTTGCAACTTAGGTTTACGCGACCACTTTCATTACCGTTCTACGGCTTCATGACATACGAAGATGTCTTACTTTTACGTTCATCATCTTTGATGTTTTAGATTTTATCTTCTTCTTATTACTTCTCTAGGACTCAGCACACATCGCTTCTCTTCTAGTAGTCCATATGGTACTCTGAGTGGTTTCCCACAAACAACCAACAAACAAGTTCCCGTCTCATCTACACTGCCCATAATAATGAGTTAAATCGGTTGCCAGTTTTGTATATACCTTCGCTCTCTGAAGAAATTGTTTAGCCCAGCTCCCATATGTCAACCATCAAAGGTTACGATTGCACCACAACCTAACTTATCTTAACTTATCCGAACTATTAAACTATATGTTCGTTAAATTAATTTATTATTCCTTACGACTTTTTGGCAATTAAATGCCATACCTCAGGATTTATTCTTATACGACTCACCTCCAGCTTTCATTAATCTTAATATTGTTCATTACGGCTTTCTTAATACCATTCGTATCTTACTTAATACTTTCGTTATCCACTACTTGAACCCCATGTTCATAAGTCATTCTTATTGTCCAAGCCATACCGTTTGTTGTATGCTAAGATCGCTTGTTTATCACAACAGCGTTGCATTTGCAGCGTCTATACGCTTTACACTTATCTCTCACTATCATGACATAACATCAAAATGTTATTCATTACCCTCGTCGCTCAACGTTTAAGGAATCACAACCATAGCAATCCTCCATGTTCGTTTATCATAACTACGGTCCCCGGATATCTATTCTGTAATCCGTGTTTACATTCTTACTTTTTTTTACTCTTATATAACCTTTTCGTTCGACCTTTATTAAAGGATTAATTCACTAAATTAAGTGTTACATTTGACGAATCTTATGTTCTTTATCTTCCCATACGTTTCCCCCAAGAGTTGAGCAGTTAAAAGCTCTTCTCTGGCTTTTTTCCCTACAATGGTATTGCATTTCACTCTCCTTCTATCTCTCGCATCACGGAATGAGTTTGTAGTACCGGCTCTACAGTGCAGTGGCTGCATTTTCACCTGCCTGAGCATGGTGGTGGCCATGCGCTGAAGCCCTAATTATTGATAATTTATTCTAAGTGTTAACTTCATTTTGAGACGATACTTCCCGATCTCATAACTCCTTCGTTATAACTCGGAACGAGGTCATTCAAAATTCATTCTCTTCCTTATCTTATGTACTTCAATACCCCCAGACAGAACTTCATTCTGAATCCGTTAACATTCCGTTCAATTGGCTTAATCCTCACCCTTCGTTTATTTACTTTTTTAACGTTCTTCGTTTGTTCGTCCGTAATTAGGTCATCTGAACTCGAAATTCCTTCGTTCTTGAGTCCACGACTCACGTTTTCTATGTTCTCTTACATTCTTATGAAACCCTACACGTTCGGGTTCATTTACTAACTTTCTAATTCTCGTTTGTCTTTTACTAAATTTTCGCTATAACTTCGTTATAGCTAAGTTTTAATCCGTTCTTCATGAACGTTTCTACTGTTCCTAACCAAGAAATATGCATAAAACTTATACGCGATGGTTTTAAACTTGTCCATCAACAACAAATATCCTATGATGGTTTTAAATTTGTCCATCAACAACGTTCTTCGTGTTCTTCACGTGTTCTTCGTGTTCTTCGTTCGTTCTTCATTTTATCGATATTTTGGAATACGATTTCACTTTTTATTGGAATTTGATGTTATAAATCATCATTCCTTACTTATTACACCTACTTATTGATATAATCCACTCGGATCGTTCTAATTCATTACGAATCTTATACTTCCTTAAGAAATTTATTTACTAAAATTCAAATTCTTATTTTCATTATTTCTCATGATTTCAACCATATGAAATCATTCCTAACATCATCTACTTCGTATCTTCATTAAGTTATGTTTTAAACATATAAAACTTTAAAAAAAATCTAACATAGAAGTTAGGTTTTAATACCTTTCCTCTTTATTTTTCTTCCGCTAGACAAAACCGGCAATTTGCTAGCTTTTCCATTTCATGAACATTTTCGATCCGAACATTCATACTCATGCTCTTCCTTCTCCCTCTCCATCTGAATTCTCTCTCTCTCTCTCTAGTGTAGGATTTTTCAAAATCTCATTTAAATGAAATCTACTTCATATTTATAGATTTTCCAAAGCTAGGGCAAAATAGTCATTTCACCCCTAACCTCCTTACTATTCACACCTCCATACTATTCATTACTTAAGTGTTAAGTTAACTTAACCCTTAAGTCTACTTAGCCTTTAAGTTACGTGGTTTCGTCTTTCGAGTTTCGTCCGACAGTTTTAAAAACTGCGATTCTCGAAATCCAAATATTTTTGGATATTTCGTCTTCTTTACCGATTAACTTTTACGTATTCTTCGGATTTCCGAAAAACTGAAAAATACTTTTTGGCGTTAAGCATTTTCCTTCACGTTTTACCCTAACGTAGCTAAATGAATGAAAAGTACATAGCAGTACTTTTCGTCATTTTTATTTCGTCCGATTTCTGCACGTTTTTTGAGAAAAACTTTTATCAGTTTACTTAACTTTTCATGATATATTATCATCAAATCTTTGGACGGAATGCCATTTCGACATATCGAACTCTCGGAAAGGCTTAGGTTATTCAAACCCTAACCCTTAGGATTTCGTCGGGTGAATAGTGCTTATTTCGTCTTTTTCCCCAAAAATATTTTGTTTCCGAAAAATTTTTATTTTTGTCTTGAACATTATTACTCGTTCAGTCTAGCTCGTAGCCAGAATCCTCCCGACTTATAATTATCCTAGGTTCTAGAACGATTAATAAACACATAGCACATAATATTATTAATAAAAATTCAATTTTATTAATAACTAATTCTTTAAACTTAAATTCTGGAAAATCCAAATTTCTGAGTCGTTACAAAAGATGTTGTTCTAAGTTATAAAATATGAATATTAGTAAAAATAATGATGCTTAACATTAATATTGATGTATTAGATAAGTTGTATAAGCATACTAAGCGTACGCAAGTGAGACGAATCGGGCGTGTGACGAATGAACGTTAAAACGCCGTGACAAGTGTTAATGAACTTAAAAAGTGTTTTTAATTAAAATGAAACAAACATTATAAGATATGAAATGGGATTAATATAAAACCAATAAGGAGTCCTAGGAAGACCTAAACACTTGAATGAACTTCGAGTAATTTGTCTAAGAAGAAATATAGTATTGATAAGTTATATTAGATTGCAACTCAACGTTATAAGAGTTGAGAATGTGATTTGGATTATAAAAGTTTTATGTTATATTTTAGTGAGTTTTAATATTCGTGTTATGTGGTTGATTAATATGGTTGTTTCTTAAGCTAAAGGTTAGAACTTAACTTAGACAAAAATTGAATCTATGAGGATAATGTGTATGTAGCTAATTGATGTGATAATCCTAATGGTATGTGTAGGATATTGGAGTAAGTGAGTTGTAATTGTATAGCTTACATAAGAGGCAAGTTCCCTAACCTTTGTTACTTTATTACTATTCAGCAAGGTTTACTTTTTGATGTCATGTTATACTTATGCAAGTTCTCTATCTCTAATCTCTTATTGAGAAGTTAAGTTATTATTGTTACGCACGTTTCCTAACCTTACTTTTACGTTATGCAAGTTTTTTGAAGTTATTATTCAATTGAGCAAGTTCTCTAACTTTAATCTTTCATTATGCAAGTTCTTGTTCCTAACTTGTTATTGTTATGCATATTCTTTAACTCTAAATTATTGTTGAGTAAGTTTCTAAACTACGCTTTTCCTTGAGCTAGTTAACCAATCTTTACTCCTTCATTTCAAGTGAGGTTGTTTTGTTTATTCAATGTATGTACTATTGTTGAAAGCTTGTTCTTGTTGAAAAAAATTTATTCAGCTAAAATTAATTGTTGTTCAATTTTTGATCACCAATGTCATTGCACTATCTTACATTGTTGTACCGAACTCTTAGTTGACTAGCGATTCTTTATTGATTCAACTAATCCTTAGTTGATGAATGTTCTAAGCTCTAAATTACCCTTAAAGTCAGTTCAAACCAAACTTCCTTTGGTTTGCTTATGAATCTGTATAGTCTTAAGAATGTATAGTCGATGACTAATACTTGTTCAGCTGATAAACCATTTATAACTTATCTCTTATTGATACATTGACATAATTCTATTGTAACTAAACTCTTGAATAGTTATTGATCCCTACTTGATTCAACCAGTACTTGGTTGAGGAGCGTTCTAATGATCTAGAATTCCTTTGAAGTTAATTCCAAACTAAACTTACTTTGGTACGGAACCTGATAATCTAAGCTGAGATGAACAACCCTATATCAGGGGATTATTTTAGAGCTATGCAATAGTGTTAAAATGTTGTGTAGTACATAGTACAAAGGGTTAATTACCTGGAGTACGAGATGATGGTCAACATAGTCTTTTAGACTGTTAAAGGTTACAGTAGAAACACATGTTAACCTAGGACATAGATGATGATTATGGTCTTATAGACTGTTAAAGGTGGAAGTAGAAATACTTGACAACCTAGAACATAATTAGTGAACTTGTGACCCTCGGTGTATTCCTTTGAAGTTGATATCTGTTGTTAACTTAAAAGTTCATTATTCCTTTAAACTCATAGCTTTGAATTAAAGTTTATTCTTTCGGTAAGAGTACTTTACCATTTAAAGTTCAGTTAATTGTCATTCATATAATGTTATTGTATAATATCCTTCTCGTGGGCAATTGTTTGCTCACTCTTGCATAAAACAATGCAGATGAAGTTAATAAGTTTGAAGAGCTTTCTACAAGCAATGGCAAGTGCAAGGGTAAAGTGCTTGATTAGACGACGTTTAATTTACCTTTAATTTATGAAGCTTATGTAATAGATTTGATTATGATTATGCTTTAATATTTCGCTGATGATTGTAATAATAATGGTTAGATGACCTGGGATTTATTTGAGATTATGTAACCCTATAATCGGAGATTTATTGTTTAAACTTTTGAGTTTAATTATATCCTTTACTTATGGGTAGTTAGTTATGATTTAATTCGACAATGAACACCAAATCTGTGGGATTGAAGTACCCAGATTTGGGGGTTTCACAAGTTGGTATCAAAGCCTTAGGTTATGAACCTTAGGTACGGAAACCTTAGGCTATATCCTTCTAGGAGATCAAAAACATAGAGGTGATAAACTCTCATCGAGTTCTAAGGAATGAATTGAGGGAAATTCATTGAAGATAAAATGATAAAAGTCTTTATGTGTTTATGTGTTAATAACCTATGTGCTCGCGAGTATTATGCGTAATGAGTGGTATTAGTAGTAAATAAAACTTAAAAAATTTGTTGTAGGACTTGGGCATGAGCTTGAGTTTAATCGTGGGAATGAGTTTGAGGAGGTAAAGGTAAAGATAAAAGATGAGAAAGATGTGGAGAATCCTGAGTGGTAATTTCTTAATTTTATTGAAGTTGAAGTGATCAACGAAGTGTATGATCATAATAAAGAGTTATAAGTTTAGGTAGAGAAGTTAAAAGGTCAAGCTTTAGAGCACCAAGCCACGCAGCGCAAGAGAATGTTAGGATTTAAGACCTTACCGCATGACTAGAAGGTGTAGAGAAGAGATTATCTCAATTAAAGTATTAAAGAAGATAGTTATTAACGAGATTGTATAAGGATGACTTGGGAAAGGAGTTAGCAAAGCAAACGAGAGCTGAGGACGCGTGATTGAAGGCTTCTAAATGAATAGATCACGTTGAAGACAAGTCAAAGAGTGCCAAGCGAATGATGGAACATAGAATTTAGTCTTCTACTTTCCTGTGTAGGTTGAGGTTTATCTTTGGTATACAATGGATCGTAGGATGATGATTCGTATCATGGAGCAAGAGCGCAATGAAGCTTTACAACGTGGAATGTTCTTGTAGATTGCGGAAAAAAAACATTAAGATGATATATAAATCATGATGAAACTTACTAAGATGTAAATCCTCACTTTTGAAATAAATAGTGGGATATGATGAAGTAATCCTGGAATTTTATTATTGCATGATAAATGATATAAATAACAGTGAGGCTATTTTTTGTTATGTTTTAGAGTAATAAATGAATAAAAATACCATTGTTTATTAAGATATATCATGTGTTGTTTAAAAGTGATTGAGATAAGTTTGAAAATTTTATGCGTGAATGAACGATGATCTAATTGTGCAAGTTTTAAACAGTAAGATGCCACCTAGAAGAAGACAACATCGTCAACAAACCCCCGATGAATATTAATACAATAATGAAGCTAACGTAAATCTAGTGCCGCAGTTAGTGAATTTTCTGGTGGGAGCTGTGACGCCCCCAAATCTGGGTCTCTTCCAACCCGACAGATGTTGCTACATGGTACTACCATTCATACATTCATTCAATTGAAAAGTCTCAAAAAGGACTAATATGACTTCTATATATCCAAAATAATATTACATTTCCCAGGTTCTTTGTAACCCATTCGTTTGTTCATGTCATAATATCATATATATTACAATCGTTCAACTATTACATAAGGAATCTAAGGGTTCGTCTTCGCCTTGCCCTTGTCCTTGCCTGAGCCTTCGGTCCATTCGATCTTGCCTATGTTCATATGGTTCAAGCAAGAGTGAGCATGACTAGCTCAGCAAGTACCACAATTCTAATAAACAACATGCTTGGAAAATAGAACTCATATATCTTCAGTAACTGAACAATAGTTACGAAGTACTATAGATAATTCAAAATAGCACTACTTTTCATTCAAAATGTTTTCCAACAACAATATTCAGTAGAATATCAACTAAGCTCAAGACCGTGAGCAGTTCATAATTTCTTTTGAAAAGGACGACCCAGCACTAAGTTCGTAAGTTCGGCATAGCTTACGAGCACTTCTGGGTGATCAACCCATAGTACTCTATGTTGATCAACACTACATTCATTAAACGTGTATACGTTTAAGTTGTGGCAACCTCACGTGCCTGTCGTTAAATGACAAAAACATTTTAGCATACTTTGTCTTCGATTGAAAACCATACCAATATAACTCGGTAAACATAAATCATGCTTGACAAAGTCATAATATAAGTCTAGCCGAAAGAATTGGCTTTAGACTTCATCGTTCAAGACTTCATGTGAAAGAATACATGAATTATAAAACTTGTCTAGACTGAACTGGAACAAGGGTTAGAATACTTGCCTTTAGCGTCTGCTTACTGATTATCACACGTACACTTTAAGTCTCTACATTTCTACAACACAAGATCATACAACGTACCACTTTAGGTCTTATGTAATCAAGTATGTATACTAATATATCTTACCCTTCATCTCAATCTAAATCCTGACTTAGATCTGTTATTATGGTTTCCGGCTTTTCATTACGTCATTCACATTACGTTCACATTCAATTGATTATTAACCTTTAATCATCATACATTACATGTCTAACAATGCCTTAACAATATTATATTAACACCTTAGTTCATTACCAAAGAGTTCTCTTTCATTCTATACTTGTAAACATTCTTGTCCAACAAAACTCTAGGATCTGGCCATTTCACATTAACTCTCTCTGCATCTCTTGCATCATGCCTTGAGTTAGCGATGTGCCGGTTCTAGCCTCGCCTCATGGCGGCGTGGGCTTTAAGAAGTTTGTGAGTCGCGCCACGGCACGGACTCTGGTGCCTCAGACAGTTTGTAAAAGTTTGAAAATTTCACGAAACTCCCGGACGCATAACTTCTTCGCTATAAGTCCGAATTGGCTCGTTCGAAAGCCTACAGTTCAGAAATTACATCCTCTATGCGTTCATGCAAGAATTTTATCTATTTGACTTCTTTTGCTAAAATTTCACCTATTAGTTCATTTTTAACGAAAACGATAAACGTCCGTGAACGTTCAACGTTCGTTTCTTCGTTCTAAGTTGGAATTCGGTCATTTTCGAGTCCGCAACTCTATAATGCCAAATATGACTTGTCTGTATCGAAAACCAATGTTTTCGACTTCAAATACAAAATACGACTTCCATTCCGAGAATTTCACGAATTCGACGATTATCGCCCAATCGTGTGAATTCCGGCAAAACTACATTCTTAATGATTCTAAATGGAATTCAACCAACATATGATCATTACAAGTTACTTATTACACCATCTTATAATCAAAGTAGGTTTTGACTTACTTTCATAAGTCAGTGAATTATTTAACTTATGAACTACAATTCCTCATGCTTATGACTTTCTATGAACTTAAGTCCATCAATCAATGTTCTCATACAATATTCAACATACTAATATCATATGCCAAACATATGTTAAGTTCTTCATGATTCTAACAACTTATTAGAGTTCAAGTTGCTTATTCAACTTATTCGGCTTAAGTTCATTCCTTAATGACTTATTACATGATCTCAACAAACAATCCCCCTTCTCTATCAATCCTATCATAGAAAAAATAAAGATATAATAGATATGAGTCTTACCCTTGAAGACTATTACTTCACTTCACTTTGGAAAATCTAACAAAGGTTGAAGTGGCTTATAAGTGCCTAAGTGACTTATTCTCTCTACCAATTAAGTAGCTTATCTTGAGAGGAGTTGGATGAAATTTGATCAAGCAAAAAAATTGAAATGAGCTTTCTATTTATAGGCCATCCAAATCTAGGGTAGAATGGTTATTATAACCTTCCACCTCCTTAACTAACCTCCTCATTTCACCTCCTTAATCCTCCACCTCCTTACTATTCATAACCTAGCAACTAAGTAAACTTACTAGCCACTTCTAAAACTTGGTCACCACACTTTTTGTTTCCCATCAAGCTTACCCATTTTACACTTAGATTGCCCCATGGATCATGGCTTCACATTGGCTTTGATAATTAATCTAACTACTTTCTTGTTGGGCTTGTGCTACCATAGTTTGGACTTATGACTTATCAAACACTTGGGCTTGATTGTCACATTCTATTGGACTTATACTATTAGGTTAATAATCCTACAATTCCAATACATTTAATTAACAACTTAACATATATACACCACGTATAATTCTCGTATGCTAGCTCGTATATTAATTCATAATATATGTTATCTCATTCTTCATACATAATAGTACAATATGTCGTATTATACTTACATTCATTACCTTCATATAATGAATACACATTATACGATCACAACTTTCTTCCTTTAACGCTTAATAAACCTAACGTTCCCAAATTAAGTCCGCATGCGAAATATTACATTTTCCATACTTAGATTATTATTACATAATTGATATCACCTTGATATTATAACGTTACGTATTTCTCAGAAGTTCAAAAATAATTCCCGAGCAGAAATTGATGAATAGTGTTTTTCGGAAAATTTCTCGGAAAGCTTTTTTTTTCGTCTTAGAAATTCAAACACCTTAATTCTCCCACGTAGTTAAAATACTACGACATTCCAATGTTTCTAGGTTATAGAACGACATTCATCTTATCCATATGTAATAATAATAAATAATATTATTTTATTCAATATTAAAAGTATTTACAAAGGTTCGATTTTCTGGGGCGTTACATTCTCTCCCCCTTATAAGGATTCTGTCCCCAGAATCTCGCTATAAAAAAAAATTACAAAAATAATTGAGGGTAATTCATTTTCATCATTTCTTCTAACTCCCACGTTGCTTCTTCTGCATCGTGGTTTTTCCATATCACCTTCACGGAAGGTATGACTTTATTCTGCAGAACTTGTTCTTTTCTATCGACAATTTGAATCGGCGTTTTCTCATACATTAAGTCCTTCTCGATATGAATAAGCTCATATTATATTATGTGCTTATAATCTGGCTTATAAGGACATAATACAGATACGTGAAATACATTATGTATTCGTTCTAGGTCTGGAGGTAATGATATCATATAAGCTACCTCACCTGCCCGTTTTAATACCTCAAAAGGTCCTATAAACCTCGGACTTAACTTTTCCTTCTTTCCAAAACATATCTTTCCTTTCTAGGGAGATACTTTTAGGAATACGTACGAACCTACTTCAAACTCCCGATCCTCTCTATGCGGATCCGTAAACTTCTTCTGTCTATCTTGAGCTGCTAGAAGACGCATTTGTATCTTCTTGATAATATCCGCTATCTGTTGCACCAATTCTGGTTCCAACATTCGGCGTTCTCCTACCTCATCCCAATACAGTGGCATTCTGCATTTCCTCCCATACAAAGCTTCGTAAGGCGGCATACCTATGCTTGCATGATAACTGTTGTTATACGCAAACTCCACTAATGGTAGATGATCATCCCAACTACCCTTGAAATCCATGACGCAAGATCTTAACATATCTTTTAACGTCTGAATTGTCCTCTCGCTCTGTCCATCCATTTGTGGATGATACACTGTACTTAAATTCAACTGCGTTCCCAACTGCTCTTGTAGACTCTTCCAAAAGTTAGATGTGAATCGTGGGTCACGATCTGACACAATCGATACTGGTGCTCCATGTGTAGAGATTATTTCCTTAATATAGAGTCTAGCTAACTGATCTAAGTTATACTTGACCCTAATTTGCAAAAAGTGAGCTGATTTTGTCAACCGGTCCACTATTACCCAAATCGCATCATACCCCTTCTGAGTAGTCGAAAGTCCCACCACAAAATCCATCGTGATAGTCTCCCATTTCCACTCTGGAATTTCTAATGACTGTAGCAAGCCACTTGGTCATTGATACCTACTCACGTACTCTGCTATTTCACTCTTCATGTTGGGCCACCAGAAACTCTGTCAAAGATCTTGATAAATCTTAGTGCTACCAGGATGAATTGAAAACCTTGAACTAGGAGCCTCTTGTAGAACCTGCTCCCTTAATTCCGTCTCATTTGGAACCCAAATTCATCCTTCAAATCTCAATAATCCCTCATTATCAAGACTATACTTAGTATATTTTTCAAGAGCTGTACCTCTTTAACTCTCTCTACGATGGTAGATTGCATCTCCATCGCAAATAACATTTGTCCTCCTTCACTTGGCAACTTAACTTCCAACTCCATCCTAGCCATCTCTGTTATCAACTCAGTTTGAGCCGTTAACAAAGAAAACTTTTCCCTACCCTTCCTACTTAAGGCGTCGGTCTATGGATGATATGTCGTACTTAGCTTCAACTACTTTCCCAATTACTCTTGTAGACTCCTCCAAAAGTTCGATGTGAATCGTGAGTCACTATCTGACACAATCGATACTGGTACTCCATGTCTGGAGATTATTTCTTTAATATAGAGTCTAGCTAACTGATCTAAGTTATACTTAACTCTAATTAACAAAAAGTGAGCCGACTTTGTCAATCGGTCTACTATTACCCAAATCGCATCATACCCTTTCTGAGTAGTCGGAAGTCCCACCACAAAGTCCATCGTGATATTCTCCCATTTCCACTCTAGAATTTCTAATGACTGTAACAAGCCACTGGGTCGTTGATGTTCGGCCTTAACTCTCTGGCAAGTCAAGCACCTACTCATGTACTCGGCTATTTCTCTCTTCATGTTTGGCCGCCAGAAACTTTGTCGAAGATCTTGATACATCTTAGTGCTACCAGAATGAATCGAAAACCTCGAACTATGAGCCTCTCGCAACACCTTCTCCTTTAATTACGTCTCATTTGGAACCCAAATTCTTCCTTCAAATCTCAATAATCCCTCATTATCAAGACTGTACTTAGTATCTTTTTCATTGGCTAGCCGCTCTTTCATCCGGTCACACTCATCAGTTTTGAGTTGTACCTCCTTAATTCTTTCTACGATGGTAGATTGCATCTCCGTCGCAAACAACATTTGTCCACCTTCACTTGGCAACTTCACTTCTAACTCAATTCTAGCCATCTCTGTTATTAACTCAGTTTGAGCCGTCAATAAAGACAACTTTTCCCGACCCTTCCTACTTAAGGCGTCGGTAACTACATTGGCTTTTCCAGGGTGATATAGGATTTCACAGTCGTAATCCTTTATCAACTCCACCATCTTCTTCTTGCCCTCATATTCAACTCCTTACGTGAAGAGATATATTTTAGACTTTTGTGGTCCGTGTATATCTCACATTTTTCTCCATAAAGATAATGTTTCCATATCTTTAGAGCAAAAACTATTGCGACCAGTTCCAGATCATGAGTAGGATAAACTTTCTCATAATCCTTCAACTGCCAGGATGCATACGCAATGACCTTGCCATACTACATGAGCACGCAACTAAGTCCTCTATGCGAACCATCGCTATAAACTACAAAATTTCCTGTGTCATCTGGCAATGACAAAACAGGCGCTTCACTTAACCTCTTCTTTAGTTCTTGAAAACTGTCCTCGCACTTGTCAGTCAAATCGTATTTCACCGTCTTCATGGCCAAGTTAGTCAATGGAGTAGCTATCTTCGAAAAGTCCTGGATGAATCTTCGATAGTAACCCGCTAACCCTAGGAAACTCCGCACCTCAATCAGTGTTTTTGGCTGTTCCCAATTCATCACGGCTTCCACCTTCGCTGGATCTACTGAAATCCCCTCATGGTCAATGACATGACCTAAAAACTTTACCTTCTCCAACAAAAATTCACAATTAGTGAATTTTGCATACAACTTCTCCTTTCTTAGTGTCTCCAACACTAATCTAAGGTGTTCATCATGATCTTCTGGCGTCTTAGAATAGACTAGAATATCATCTATAAACACCACGACGAACTTGTCCAAATATTGTTTGAACACTCTGTTCATCATATCCATGAATGCAGCTGGTGCATTTGTCAATCCAAACGACATCACCAGGAACTCGTAATGACCATAACAAGTCCTGAATGCTGTCTTTGGCACATCCTCCTTCCTAACCTTCAACTGATGATACCCCGTTCTTAAATCTATATTTGAAAAATACTTTGCCCCTTTCAACTGATCAAAGAGATCATCGATCCTGGGCAATGGGTATTTATTCTTTATTGTTAACTTGTTCAACTCTTGATAGTCGATACACAGTCTTAACGATCCGTCCTTCTTCTTGACAAACAGTACCGGTGCTCCCCACGGTGAAACACTCAGTTGAATGTACTTCCTGTCTAACAGTTCTTGCAACTGTACCATCAACTCCTTCATCTCCACTGGTGCCATACGATATGGTGCCCTGGAAATTGGTGTCGCTCCTAGCACAATGTCTATCACAAACTCCGTCTCCCTATCCGGTGGAAGACTCGACAATTCACTCGGAAATACATCGGCGAATTCTCTCACTACAGGTATTTGTTCCATGGTTGCTACAACTCTCTAGGTATCAACAGCATGACACAGATAACCTACACATCCCTTTCTTAGTAATTTCCTACTTTATGTCATTGTTAGACAACACGAACGTCCCGGCGATCTATTACCATAAAATACTACCCGAGGATGTTCTAACATCTTAATATTCACACATTTATTATGACAATCTATAATTGCCCCATGGTTTACTAACCAATCCATTCTGAGAATTACATCGAATTCTCCCAACTTTATCGGTAACAAATCTACCGATAATTTACAACCCCGTATATTTACACAACAACTCTTATGAACATCTTCAACATGAATTATTTCTTTGTTTGCTACCTTAATATTTAAAGGTATAGGAAACTTTTCGGGAAGTAATCCTAATCCTCTAGCAAAATCGCACGCTATAAATGAACAAGTAGCACCCGAATCAAACAGCACGTAAGCATTGATATTGTTGATCGGAATAATACCTGCGACGATGTCCCCTGATGCGACTGCATCTTGGATTGTCATGTTAAAGGTATGAACCATCAGCCTACCCGGCTGCGCTGGTCCACTAATAGCTAACTTACCGCTATTATCGCCTACGATTCCCATCCGTCCCCTTATTCTGCGGTTCTTTGCCATGTGGTCATTGATCCATCACACACAAAATATCCATGGTTCTTCTTGATTTTGGGACAATTAGGCACAATATGCCCTCCTATCCACAATTATAACGACGACCTTCCCTTGAGACAGGACTCCTAAGTGAGTCTCCCCACAGGTCTTGCAGGCTTCCATTCTTCTCTTCGGGTCTCCTTACTTCACTCCGGTATTCCCAGAGCTAAATGCCTTCCTCTTCTGACCCTCACCACTACCACTGGCTCCCTCTATCTTTACTTCCCCATCTACTTTCCCCTTACTCTTCTTATCTTTGTGGTACTGACTCAATGCCTCGCTACCACCTTCGGCGATTATCGCCTTCTCTAAAATGGTCCGAAAAGAAGTACTTTGGAACACCGATATACGGTTATAGAGCCAGGGTTTCAAACCCTGGTCGAAGTACTTTGGTGACTCAAGATGAGTGATGTAAACTTATTTTGGGGGCGTCACAGTAGCCATATGGGTAATGTTCTAAAAAGAAAGTGGAACAAAAATGTCACCGCTAGAAATTAGCAAGGGAATAAGAAGAAGAAAGTGGTGGCATGTAGCAACTGTGGAAAGAGACACGTGGGTGTTTGTTTGAAAGGAAAGAGAGTGTGCTTTAATTGTGGCGTATGGGCCACATTGCACCAAAATGTCGAAGTCCAAGGAAGGGAGCCTGCTTTACATGTGGATCAAAGGAGCACTTGGCTCGAGGTTGCCCAAAGAAAGTGGTTAGAAAAGCAAGCGGAAGAAAGAGAGAGATCAACAGTGGCAAGCTGGCTATTATAGAGGCGGAGTCGCCGAATTGACCAACCGCACCTACATTCGACGTGACGGTGCAGGACGTAATTCAAGGTACTATTCTGATCAATGATTTAAATGATTGCGTGTTATTTAATTTGGGTGTTATTTGTTAAGTTATGTCTGATGAATTTACTTAGAAATTAGATTCGCTTTGGGAAGAGTTAGACTATTACCTAAATATAGGAAGTGTGAATAGTGATTCCTTTTAAGTTGATGTATACAATTGCCATATGGGTATTAAAGGCCATGTAATGTCAATGTATTTATTTCCAATTTGATTTGGGAAACTCTGAGGTTGTTAAACCATATGGTGATAAGTGATTGTCAAAGAAAGTGCGTAAACCTTATGACTTCGAGGAAGTCAAAAGTATTATTTTATTTTTATAGTTGAAAGTCGCTTATACGGTAGAGTTATCTATCGATGTTGTAAGTCAAGAAGTTTTTACAAAAATAGTGTGTGGGATACGCTGTAACGACCTAGAAATTCACTTAATTTAAAAATTAAGTTTTAAATATTATTTGTATTGTGTGTTTAAATGTCATTTTATGACCTGGGATGGTGATAGTATTGTAGTATTTATGTTGCGTGCAAGAATAAATAATTAAGAATTTTGAAGACAAAAATAAAAATTTTCCAAGAAAGTTAGCGTAAAACACTATTCATGTGAAGAACGATACGAGTTAGGTTTTGACCCTAGGTTCTTTTAAGAAATTTGTACGACATATTTGTTAGAGTTTATGCCCTAGAGGCCAATTATTTGATATAATTGCTTAACGTTTTTATATTATATTTGATTGAATAAATATATGATTTTATTATGGTTTTATTTACTGCGTAATATAATTGTTAACATAATAAAATTCCTTAGAATAGTGATACAAATTATATAGTTTCAAGTATGTGACTTGAACATGAGATTATATATTACCATTAGTATCAATGTTCTTAAATGTCCCTAGTCGAGTATCATTGTTGATGGGACAACAATGATGCATTGAGACTAGTATGTGGATTGACTGATGACCAAATCTCATTGGTCATAAATATATGAGATATTAAGTCAATGCATAGGTACATGTTAGAGAACGATGTACTGGATAGACCCACCATGAGAATTCTATATGGAGCATTATGCGAAGTGTCATTAGCAATTCTCATAGTGACAATGATGTAATGGTCCTCCGACCTGAAATCGCTATATTACTACACGAGAATTTATGTACTTTGATATCATCAAATGTCACCTTTAATAGGGTGGACTATAAAGGTGATTATTGGGTTCATCATTAATCGTGTGAGAAATATGAGTGATCTAGATGGAATTTAACCATCCTATATATTATGGGTGATATCCATAGGCCTCTTGATTGAGTAGGACTATGAAATGCATGGCCATGCTCAAATAGTTTGTTTCATATAGTCTACTCATTGATCAAGAAAACTCAGATTAAATTATGAAGAGTATGACACATTCCATGACTCGAGTTTAATCTAGGATATTAAGGTTAAAAGGATTAAATTACATTGAAACATTGGTCAGAAAAAGGTTGCATCGAATCACCGATCTTATTATTACTTGGGTAGCAGTGATGCATTACTAGATGCCGCTCACTGTTTATAATTTTATAATATGATTTTAAAATTATTGCCAACGTAATAATAACCTATAGGGTCACACACATAGAACGTTATTTAAAAGGGATTTAATTTAAATTTTAAGGATTTAAATATATTAATATAATTAATAGTATTTAGATCACGAATTTAAATTAAAAGGATAATTTGTATATATGTATATTAATTAAGTAAGACTTAATTAAGAGATATATATATATAAATTCAGATTTTATAAAATTAGGTTTTGATTTGATTAATTCCTTTTAACTACTATATATATGATATATATAGCGACTACTTAGGGTAAGATATCATAATTGAAAAACTCTAGCCATTCTTAGAGAGAGACTAGAGAGAAAAGCAGATTCAAAAATCCATTCCTTTTGGTGGCTAGTACTGTAAGTCCTTCTTATTGCAGAATCGTTCGACGGTTAGATGCGGCGTTAAATGTGGATACTGTAGAGGCGCAATCGGTTTGTATTGCGTTGGAGATTCGAGGTGCGATCGGTTTGATTCTCATTTTTGTTTATATACGGTATAATCTCTAAACCTCTGAATTAATTGATTTTCGCATGGATCCTGTTTTAGGGTTTCGGAAATTGCTTTAAAATTTTAATTTCCGCTGTGCGTTTCTGTGCCGAAGCCCAACAATATTGACTTTTCATTTCAAGATCTACCGGTAATACGTCGTGAAAAGTCGTATTATCCAATAAAAAAATTTTCTCCGAAAAACGTCGTGCTTGACACCTCGTGCTTAAAAAATTTTCTTCTGCCTATAGACTTTTCGGTATATTTGTTTTGACAAGCTGCCTTGTCATGCTTACACTGACAAAATGTTTTTCGTGCTTATAATGACAAGATGCTTTGTCGTGCTTACGCCTGACACACGCTGGCACACGCCTGACACATGCCTGGCACACGCCAGCACACACTAGGTACTAAAGTGTAATTAACCTAGGTACCAAAGCGTAATAAGTCGGGTGTAAAGTGTAAATAGCATAATTAACCTAGGTACTAAAGTGTAACTAACCTAGGTACCAAAATATAATAAGCCGGGTGTAAAGTGTAAATAACATAATTAACCTAGGTACTAAAGTGTAATTAACCTAGATACCAAAGTGTAATAAGCCGGGTGCAAACTGTAATAAGCCAAGCCCCTAACGTGCAATTAGTGAAACTATGTTTTTTTATAAATAGTAAGCTAAATTCATTCCTTTCCTACCAATTCACAATCAATTCAAGAGCAAAAATACTCTATATTTATATATTCTGAGAGATATTGTGAGAAAATAATACTTTCGAAGCATCAAAGTGCTAAGCAATTGGAAGTAAAGCTAGCAACTACAAAAGGTATTACTTTAGTGGTTATTATTTTCATTCTTTCTTTATATATGTAGTAAAAATATACTTTTACAAGCAGTTATAATGTCCGATTTATTTCTCTTGTAAAGAAAAAAATATACTTTTATAAGCAGTTACTATGTCAGATTTTCTTCAGATATAATAGTTGAATATTCATTTTATAAGCAGTTATAATGCTCGATTTATTTCAAACATAGTAAACGAATATTCATTTTACAAGCAGTTATAATGTTTAAATTATTTTAAATATAGTTGATTAATATTCATCTTATAAGCAATTATAATGCAAAAATTATTTCATATATAATACAAGAAGTCTTATTTATAAACGGTTAAAATGCCTAAAATAAAATTTAAAAGATTTAATCGTCTAACACTTAATTAGTTTACATGAATTTATAATTATATAGATGGATCGAGAGACACAAAATTAGCGTAAACGATAGAGACGAATCAGGCAAATCTAGTTATTTGTTGAAATGCACTACGTGCCATAACGTGTCTCATTTATGTAGTTTACTGTTATAAAAGTATTGTTTCTTTTGCACCCCATGCATTAACATGCTTGTTATTTGTCATTCGCAACGTGATAGTAATTGTTGAATTTCAATTTAATATCATGTTAGTATCTGATTTAAGCAACTCTCTTGTATGGGCAGGAGTTTAAGATGTGTTAGTAAACCGATCGAACAATACTGTAGGTACCAATGATGACCATTCAATGTGATTGTCAGAAAGTACAATAATTGATTGTTAGAAAGTACAATGCACAATTGTTGGACATTGGTAGAAGTATCGATAAGATGGGGAACGAATTCATTAGTTTACGGGTTAGAAACCACTCAGTCTACTATATTGATAATCGTTGAAGTTTTGTGTCAACTTATTCTGTATATATATCTTGAAAAGGTGATTCTCTTCTCATATATATATATATATATATATATATATATATATATATATATATATCTGTTAAACTTGTTGGGCATTCTTATGCTCATTCTTGCAATTATCTTTTAAAAATTACAGAAAGGAAGAATTGTCAGAAAATTCTAGAGATGAAGAGAAAGTTGAAGAGATATTTTATTATTGTCTTCATTCTGTGTAATTGAATTAAGTCGAAACGACTTTTGTATTGGAAAGAGACCATGCTTAGACTAGTTTATATTATTGTCTAGTGTAATATTTGTCTGATAAGACATTTATAATCAAGAAATTCTTTATGAAGAATCATGTAACAGAATCTTAATATATGATATATATAACATATTTAATTTTCGCAACCGTGTTTTTCTTACATATATAGATGTAATTAGAATCTTCAATTTAGTTAAGATCCTTGGGAACTATTTATCTGAGTGAGGGTCTTAATGGCATGGACTGTTCATGTTGTTGTTGATACTCTAGACTTCAGATAGATAGGTACTATCGATACGATAGTGTAATCCGCATGATATAGACTATACATCTGAGTGAGGGTATTTATAAAATGGAATGTTTATGTTATTATTAGTACTCTAAATTTCGGATAGATAGACTCTAGTCACAGATACAGTTCATATATCTATGTGAGGGTATCCAAACACAGTAATAGTTCTCTTACGAATTGAAATCTGTTATGGGACACTGTGAATTTTGGATCTTGTCATAATTGTATAGTCACTCGATTAGATATAAGCATAAAATCGGATACCATGGGTGTATAGATTTAAATGCGTTATATTAATTGATAAGTCGTGAACACCAAATTGGATACCGCGGGCGTATAGATTTGGGGGCGTCACATACGCAAAGTTCAAGATAGCCACTTCGTTAGCTAACTTGACGAGGAAATCGATGGAATTTATATGGGCTAGAAATTATGAAGCGAATTTTCAAGAATTGAAGAAAAAGATGAGTATGACACATGTGTTATCTTTACCAGATAATACATGAAATTTTGTGTTGTATAGCGACGCATTGTACAATGTACTAGGTTGTGTGTTTAGGCAGGACGGTAGGGTCATTTCATACGCATCGCGTCAGTTAAAATTTTTTATGAGAAAGGGCATCTGACTCACGATCCAGAGTTAGAGGTAGTAGTGGTTGCCCTGAGGATTTAGAGGTGTTATTTTTTGGAAGTAGTGTGAGATATAAATAGACCATAAGTGTCTAAAGTATATCCTATCACATAGATATTTAAACATGCGTTAAAAGTGATAGTTAAAATTGATCAAGGATTATGACTTCAAAATACTAAACGAATGTGGTTGCCGACGTCTTAAGCCAAAGGTAGTAGTTATTTTTGTTAACTGTGCAAGATGAGTTCATAATAGAAAGGGTTAAGTTGTGGTAGGAGGTAAGATATCCAAAAAAGTTAGAGGAGAAACTGCTCAGATGGAAAACCGTACAACTTTGCTGGACAGAGTAAAGGAAGAGTAGCTCCAAGATGAAGGTGTCAAATTCAAGATCGATACTGAAGGATGGTTGAAAGTTGAAGGAAGAAACTAGGTGTCGCTAGTATTAGGAATTGAAGATGAAGTTTTGCATAAAATTATATGTTGAATCAACTAGGGAGCACGAAAATATATTACGCCTTTGACAATACTTTTTGTGGCAAGAGATGGTGATAGATTTCATGATATGTCAAAGTTATCATATTTCCTAACGATCAGTGGGCGAAGTTATATGTCAAAGCAATTCTTTCAAGGCACAGTTTTCCGGTATCAATCGTGTACGATAGAGATCCACGATTAACATCGAATTTCTATAAAAGTTATAAGAACACATGGGGATGCAGTTGTGAATGAGCGTGTTGTACCATTTGCAAACTGATGGCCAAAATAAAAAGACAAGCCAGACATTTGAAGAAATTTACTTTTAGTTTAGTTCATCTACAATAACATCTATCACACAAAACATGGGTATGTTACCATAAGAAGTGTCATAGGAAATAGCAAGGTTGGTAGCTATTCAAGATAGACAGGAGAAATATTCTAATCAATACTGAGAAAATCGCAAATTTGACGTGGGAAATATCGTTTTCCTAAAAGTTTTCTCCCTAGAATGGGAAAATCCGGATTTGGAATGAGAAATTTTTCATGTACTGCGAAGAGAGGGAAGAGATGGTTATGAGGTAGCCTCACCTCTACAATTGTAGTGCATTCGCAATGTTTTTCATGTTTCAATGATATGATCGAACAAGCAGACTACAATCATGTTATCGAGTACGACCCGTTACAGTTGATAAAGATTTTTCTTACTAGGAAATTTCTATTCAGATAAGTTGACAAAAAAGAACAAGTTCTCAGAAATAAAGTGATACCATTTGCTAAGGAAATGTGGAATGTTAAAGAAGCTACGTGAAAACTCAAAAATAAGATGATAGAAAGTTATCCTAAGTTATTTGTGTAATCTATATCTTCGATTCTGGGGACAGAATCCTTGTAAGAAGGGAAGAATGTGACGAATGAATTGTATGAGTTATGATTCTGGGGACATAATTCTTGTACGGAGGGAAGGATGTAACGATCCAGAATTTTTGTATATAATCTAAAATATTTATTGAATTAAATAAATATTTTTGTTAATGTGGTTATTGTTAAATAAATATTTATTTAATTTAATTATATATTAGTTAAATAAATAATTCACGAGTTTTGGGAACTAACTTAATTAAGGTAATATTTTAATTAAGTTGATAATTCATAATGTGGTATTTTGAAGTTAATTAAATTAAATGAGTGTTGAATTAATTATTATGTTACATAGTGGTAATATTCTAATTTAATTTAATAATAAATTAAAGTTTTGATAAGGATTAAAGGAATAATTAAATTAGAAGATAGATGGATGTTAAATAATTTAAATAAGCATATTTTATTACACTAATATGTTGGCAAATGAATTGTTAATTAATGGTATTATAGTGTGATGGTGATTTTCTAATTTGATTTAATAATTGAATTAGAGAATTGATCTTGATTAAATGAAAATTTTAATTAGTAAGATTTAATTATAAATATTAATATAATAATATTAATATAATTTTATTGTTTAAAAGGTGTGATTAATTTAATTTAATTTAATTAATATTGGAATTTTATTAAAAGATGTGACACGAGAACTATATAATAAGCAATAGATTAAAAGAAATTAGAAGATGCTAAAAAGGGAACAAGTCAAACATGGCCTTGTAACTTTTGAAATATTGTAATTGTTAGTGTGTGTAACTGTTGAGTGGGTTAATTGCGCGTAATGTATAGTCAGTTTTATTTTACGTGAATAACTTCCCTAAGCATAAGAGTTTTGAAACAACAGGGAATAAAGGAGAGAGATTGAGAGAGATAGAGATAGAGAAGGAAATTCTCTGTGTATTTGGGAAATCAAGTGAAAGAAGAAGATTAACAAGGCTATCCTAAGCAAATTCTCTAAGTTCTTAATTTTAGTTTTGTGTTTTTGATCGTTCTTCATTGAAAAGTTGGATTCTAAGATTATTTTGTTGATATAAGATGTTATATATATTATGAGATGTTTATAATCTGATAGTGATCATCTAGAAATGATTTTTGTTGAGTTAATCCATGAAAAACATGTTTTAAATTGAAGATTGAAGTTTTTGGTTGAATATATGTAAAATGGTTTATTTTGAGACCAAAATTGGTTGTTTATTAATGTAATAAACTGTAAATTAATGATCATATGTGTGAATACATTCAAAAAAAAAAATAACGCAAGTTGAATGAATCAATTTGGTTAAAAAACTAATTCGTAGAGAATGAGTTCACTAAACATGTTAAAAAATGAAACTTTAGTATAAACATGAGTTTTGGATTAGTTAATGTTTTTTTCAATTGATGATTCTTTGTTATGTTGTAGTTCTATGAATTACGAATCCATAAAATCAAAAACGGACTAATTTGGGAGCAACTGCACTGTGCCCTAAGTCTATTAGGGCGTAGCTGCTCTTTAGGGAGCAACTGCACTATTCCCAAGGCTTATGTGGGCGCAGCTGCGCTCATGGAGTGTCAGATGTGACTGATTTGACATCCTACGGTAAAATGGCCATAACTTTTTCAGACGAACTCCGATTGAGGCGATTCAGGATGATTCAGAAAGATGACGAGTAGATCTACAACTTTCATTCTTTAAGTTTTTCTATTTGAGGTAGGGAACAAGGTTAAAAATGACCATCTGTTGGACTAATGTGTATTAGGAGGTAATCGGAGGACGTCGGGCGTGCACGTGTGCAAGTGTAGTGCTTCTGACAATAAAAGATGTTGTTCTTGTGACATCCCCAAATCCGAGTACTTCCATTCTGCAGGATTTGGTGTTCACTGTACAAATATCATCTATCTATCTACCCATAAATAAGAGCAAACCATGCAATAGATAGAATTAAATAAATAAATCTCCCCTTATGGGGTTACATCATCTGCATAAAATAAAATCCCAAGTCACTCTAACCTTAAACATCTGTGCGGAATCATAAACAAATAACAAGTCTTAGACAACATCAAGTCTGAACATAAATACACATCAAGTCTTAAATAACAACAAGTCTTCCTCATTTGTTAACCTTTCCCTTGCCTTTACTAGTGGAAGGCTCGTCTGATCTTTCGTTCTTAATTGCAATGTTATTATTACGCAAGAGTGAGCACGATTGCCCACAAGTATTATAATATAACAAAGAAATAATAACATGCGAATAAATCAAAGGCTTCTAAAACATGAAAACTCAGCTTTTAAGGTAAGAATGAATAACAAGAAACAAAAGAACTTCTGAGGGTCATAAGACCTTGAACTATGTCCTAGGTTGTCAAGTGTTTATACTTGAAACCTTTAACAGTCATAAGACTATGGACTCTTCTTCTTGTACTTAAGGGGATCAGCCCTTAGTACCATACTGTGCACAATATCTTAACGCTAACGCATAAGTAATCCCCTATATAGGGTTGTTCATCTCAGTTTGACATTAGAGTTCGCACCAAAGGAAGTTTGGTTTGGATAATTCATCAAGGGTTCTGAAATTCAGAACGCTCATGTAACGCCCCAGAAAATTGAACCTTTGTAAATACTTTTAATAATGAATAAAATAATATTATTTATTATTACTACGTATGGATAAGATAAATGTTGTTCTATAACCTAGAAACGTTGGAATGTCGTAGTATTTTAACTACGTGCGAGAATTAAAGTGTTTGAATTTCTAAGATGAAAATTAAAGCTTTCCGAGAAATTTTCCAAAAAACACTATTCATCGATTTCTGCTTGGGAATTATTTTTGAACTTCTGAGAAATACGTAACGTTATAATATTAAGGTGATATTGATTATGTAATAATAATCTAAGTATGGAAAACGTAATATTTCGCATGTGGGCTTAATTTGGGAACGTTAGGTTTATTAAGCGTTAAGGGAAGAAAGTTGTGATCATATAATGTGTATTCATTATATGATGGTAATGAATGTAAGTATAATACGACGTATTGTACTATTAAGAATGGAGAATGAAATAACGTATATTACGAATTAATATACGAGCTAGCATACGAAGATTATACTTGGTATATATATGTTAAGTTGTTAAATATAAGGTAATGGACTTGTAGGATTATTAACTTAATAGTATAAGTCCAACAGAATATGACAATCAAGCCCAAATGTTTGATAAGTCATAAGTCCAAACTATGGTAGCACAAGCCCAACAAGAAAGTAGTTAGATTAATTAACAAAGCCCAATGAGAAGCCATGATCCATGGGGCAATCCAAGTGTAAAGTGGGTAGTCTTGATGGGCAAATAATATGTGTGGTGACCAAGTGATGTGATGAGCAAGGAATGAATAGTAAGGAGGTGGAGGATTAAGGAGGTGGGATGGTGTATTGACCATTTTACCCTAGCTTTGAGTGGCCTATAAATACCAAGCTTCATTTCATTTTGTTGCTTGATCAAATTTCATCCAACTCCTCTCAAGATAAGCTACTTATTTGGTAGAGAAAATAAGCCACTTAAGCACTCATAAGCCACTTCAACCTTTGTTAGACTTTCCAAAGTGAATTAAAGTCATAGTCTTTAAGGGTAAGACTCATATCTATTATATCTTTATCTCTTCTATGATAGGATTGATAGAGAAGTGGGAATATTTGATAATAACATATAAGAATTAAGTTATGAATGGACTTAAGCCAAATAAGTTGAATAAGCAACTTGAACTCTAATAAGTTGTTAGAATCATGAAGAACTTAACATATGTTTGGTATATGATATTAGTATGTGGATTATAACATGAGAACATTGATTAATGAACTTAAGTTCATAGTAAGTCATAAGCATGAAGAATTATAGTTCATAAGTTAAATAAGTCATTGACTTATGAGAATAAGTCAAAACCTACTTTGATTATAAGTTGATGTAATAAGTAACTTGTAATGATCATATGTTGGTTGAATTCCATTTAGAATCATTAAGAATATTTTTTTGCCGGAATTCACACGATTGGACGATTATCGTCGAATTCATGAAATTCTCGGAATGGAAGTCGTATTTTGTGTTTGAAGTCAGAAATGTTGGTTTTCGATAGAGACAAGTAATATTTGGCATTATAGAGTTGCAGACTCGAAAATGACTGGATTCTGACTTTGAACGAAGAAACGAGCGTTGAACGTTCATTGACGTTTATCGTTTTCGTTAAAAATGAATTAATAGGTGAAATTTTAGCAAATGAAGTCATATAGATAAAATTCTTGCATTAACGCATAGAGTATGTAATTTTCGAACCGTAGGCTTTTGAACGGACCAATTCGGACTTATAACGAAGAAGTTATGAGTCCGGGAGTTTCGTGAAATTTTCAAAATTTTGCAAACTGTCTGAGGCACAGGGTCCGCGCCGCGGCGCGACTCACAGCCATAAAGCCCACGCCATAGCATGAGGCTAGAACCGTGCATACTGCTAACTCACGCCGCGACGCGAGATGCAGAGTTAAGTGTGGCGTCGCGGCGCCAGTCCTAGAGTTTTGATGGACAAGAATGTTTACAAGTATAGAATGAAAGAGAACTCTTTGGTAATGAACTAAGGTGTTAATATAACATTGTTAAGGCATTGTTAGACACTTAATGTATGATGATTAGAGATTAATAATCAATGGAATGTGAACGTAATGTGAATGACGTAATGAAAAGCCGAAAACCATAATAACAAATCTAAGTCAAGATTTAGATTGAGATGAAGGGTAAGATGTAATAGTATACATACTTGATTATATATGACCTAATGTGGTACGTTGTATGATCATGTATTGTATAAATGTAGAGACTTAAAGTGTACGTGTATTAATCAGTAAGATGAGGCTGAAGGCAAGTATTCTAACCCTTATTCTAGTTCAGCCTGGACAAGTTTTGTAATTCATGTATTCTTTCACATGAAGTCTTGAATGATGAAGTCTAAAGCCAACTCTTTCGGCTAGACTTATATTATGATTTTGTCAATCATGATTAATGTTTACCAAGTTATATTGGTATTGTTTTCAATCGAAGACCAAGTATGCTAAAAATGTTTTTGTCGTTTAACGACAGGCACGTGAGGTTGCCACAACTTAAACGTATACACGTTTAATGAATATAGTGTTGATCAACATAGAGTACTATAGGCTGATCACCCAGAAGTGCTCGTAAGCTATGTCGAACTTACGGACTTAGTGCCGGGTTGTCCTTTCCAAAAAGAGATTATGAACTGCTCATAGTCTTGAGCCTTAGTTGATATTCTACTGAATATTGTTGTTGGAAAACGTTTTGAATGAAAAAAGTGCTATTTTGAATTATCGATAGTACTTCGTAACAATTGTTCAGTTACTGAAGATATATAAGTTCTATGATTCAGGCATATTGTTTATTAGAATTGTAGTACTTGCTGAGCTAGTCATGCTCACTCTTGCTTGAACCATATGAACACAGCTAAAATCGAGCGGACCGAAGGCTCGGGCAAGGACAAGGGCAAGGCGAAGACGAACCCTTAGATTACTTAATAGTATAGGTGAACGATTGTAATATATTTGATATTATGACAAGAATAAATGAATGGGTTATAAAGAACTTGGGAAATGTAATATTATTTTGGATATATAGAAGTTATATTAGTCCTTTTGAGATTATTTAATTAAATGAATGAATGAATGGTAGTACCGTGTAGCACCATCTATCGGGTTGGAAGATACCTGGATTTGGGGGCGTCACAGGTTGGTATAAAAACATTAGATTATAAAACTTAAGGGGGGATTAAAAACCTTAAGTCATAACCTTAAGAGAAGTCAAAGAAGTAAAAGAAGAAAATAACCTTAAAAAAAATGCATTATGATTATGTTATGTGTTTTTATTATTCTACTGATGTGTACTAATCAACTTAATTGTTTTGTGTAGATGTCAGGAGTAAATAGAATGTTTGTAGATGGTCAAGCCATTAGTGAAGAATCGGTGAACCAAGTAGAGGTTATACTGAACCCTATAGTGGCAGAGCCTGAAGTTGTGATTATTGAGTCTGGAGACTCAGATGAAGCTGACTACATGTCAGTGTTCGACGGGATGATAGAGGAGGAAGTAGAGACAATGTCCTTTAATCTAGTGGCTATAGCAGTGGAGATAGCTCTTAGGGGGGTCAATGATGTCTCTTTTCATGTCAGTATTGGATAGAAATATCCATTACTGTCAGGAAGTCAAGGAGCTGAAAGCAGAGCTCCAAATGGTTATAGAGGATAAGACTGATGTCGAGTCCATGTGGGAGCAGGAACATGACGAGAGGATTTTGGCTAAGGACAAAGTCCATGATTTAAAGCACGAGGTTTTTGAGCTCAAGGAGGAGCTAAAGACCAAGGTGAAGAAGATAAGGAGGATGTCCTATATCTATAGGAGTCCTCATACAGATTTCCAGCAGCAGGTAGCTGGATATCATGTGCAGGTGGGGCAAGCACGACATACTATTAGCCGTGATAGCATTGCCGATCTTGCCAAGGCAAATTTCGAGAATGCCTTGAGGCAGATGTAGACTAATAGTAGTTAGAGTAGTATGTAAGTATTTTGTAATTAGTAGTGACGTAAAGCCCTCTTTGTATAGTAAAGGGTAGTGTTTTGTAAATCCCAATTTCTGGAAAGCGATAGCGAGAAAGTAATGTAATCAGCTTAGGCTGTGTATGTAACCGATGTAGTATTATACTACGAAGAATGAATATAAGTCCTTTTTATGGAAAGCAATGAGTTATGGATGTTGGAGTTATTGTTAATATTAATGATAACCAATAAAGAAAGGAATAATAACAAAATGTATTTATTATATCAGCAAAATGCCGCCAAGAAGAGTGCAACGTAACCAAGGAATGAATGTGAATCAACTGGAGGGAGGTCCGGTTAACCCGATGTAGGAGTTTGTTAATCTGATAACAGCTGCCTTTAATAGAACAGGGACTAATATCCCCGTAAATCCAGGATAGCACGAGCTACTACCTTTAAGGATTTCAAGAGCGTGGGTCCGCTGGAGTTCAAAGGAACTACGGACCCTATTGAAGCCCAAACATGGGTTAAGGAAATAGAGAAGGCATTTGTGATAGCAAATGTCGACGAGGCCCGAAAGGTCGCCTTTGCGACCTATATGATGAAGGGAGAGGCCAACTTTTAGTGGGAAGCCAATCAGGCTAGGGTTGGGATAGCAAATCTGACGTGGGATAGGTTCAAGGAGATATTCTTCGAGAACTACTTTCCCATGAGCATGAAAGGGAGGATGGAGATGAGGTTTCTGGAGTTGAAACAAGGGGACATGACGGTTCCCCAATACGCCCCCAAGTTCAATGAACTGGCAAGGTTCTCTCCACATCAAGTGGATACTGAGGTGAGGAAGGTGCGATGGTTCGAGCAGGGTTTGAAACCTTGGCTCTATAACCATATATCAGTGTTCCAAAGTACTTCTTTTGGGACCATTTTAGAGAATGCGATAATCGCCGAAGGTGGTAGCGAGGCGTTGAGCCAGTACCACGAAGATAAGAAGAGTAAGGGGAAAGTAGATGGGGAAGTAAAGATCGAGGGAGCCAGTGGTAGTGGTGAGGGTCAGAAGAGGAAGGCATATATCTCTGGGAATACCGGAGTGAAGCAAGGAGACCTGAACAGAAGAATGGAGGCCTGCAAGACCTGTGGGAAGACTCACTTAGGAGTCTGTCTCAAGGGGAAGGCCGCCGTTTACAATTATGGATAGGAGGACTTGGTTGCGTGCTCATGCAACATGGCTAGGTCATTGCGTATGCATCTAGGCAGTTGAAGGATTATGAGAAAGTTTACCCTACTCATGATCTAGAACTGGCCACAGTAGTTTTTGCTCTAAAGATATGGAGACATTATCTTTATGGAGAAAAATGTGAGATATACACGGACCACAAAAGTCTAAAATATATCTTCACATAGAAGGAGATGAATATGAGGCAGAGGAGATGGCTGGAGTTGATAAAGGATTACGAGTGTGAAATCCTGTATCACCTTGGAAAAGCCAATGTAGTTGCCGACGCCGTAAGTAGGAAGGGTCGGGAAAAGTTGTCTTTGTTAATGGCTCAAACTGAGTTGATAACAGAGATGGCTAGGATGGAGTTGGAAGTAATGCTACCAAGTGAAGGAGGACAAATGTTGTTTGCGACGGAGATGCAATCTACCATCGTAGAGAGAGTTAAAGAGGTATAACATTGCTAAGGCATTGTTAGACACTTAATGTATGATGATTAGAGATTAATAATCAATTAAATGTGAACGTAATGTGAATGACGTAATGAAAAGCCGGAAACCATAATAACAGATCTAAGTCAAGATTTAGATTGAGATGAAGGGTAAGATATAATAGTATACATACTTGATTATATATGACCTAATGTGGTACGTTGTATGATCATGTATTGTAGAAACGTAGAGACTTAATGTGTACGTGTGTTAATCAAGAAGACGGCGAAAAGGCAAGTATTCTAACCCTCGTTCGATTACATGCGGACAAGTTTTGTAATTCATGTATTCTTTCACATGAAGTCTTGAATGATGAAGTCTAAAGCCAACTCTTTCGGCTAGACTTATATTATGATTCTGTCAAGCATGATTTATGTTTACCGAGTTATATTGGTATGGTTTTCAATCGAAGACCAAGTATGCTAAAATGCTTTTGTCGTTTAACGACAGGCACGTGAGGTTGCCATAACTTAAATGTATACACGTTTAATGAATGTAGTGTTGATCAACATAGAGTACTATGGGTGATCACCCGAAGTGTCTAAATAAGCTATCGCCGGACTTACTAATTAGTCTTGGGTTTTTTCTTTTCAAAAGAAATTATGAACTGCTCATAGTTCTAAGCCTTAGTTGATATTCTACTGAATATTGTTGTTGGAAAACGTTTTGAATGAAAAGAAGTGCTATTTTGAATTATCGATAGTACTTCGTAACTATTGTTCAGTTACTGAAGATATATATGTTCTATGTTTCAAGCATGTTGTTTATTAGAATTGTAGTACTTACTGAGTTAGTCATGCTCACTCTTACTTGAACCATATGAACACACAGCTAAAATGGAGCGGACCGAAGGCTCAGGCAAGGACAAGGGCAAGGCGAAGACGAATCCTTAGATTACTTAATAGTATAGGTGAACGATTGTAATATATTTGATATTATGACAAGAACAAATGAATGGGTTATAAAGAACCTGGGAAATGTAATATTATTTTGGATAAATAGAAGTTATATTAGTCCTTTTGAGACTATTTAATTGAATGAATGAATGAATGAATGGTAGTACCGTGTGGCACCATATGTCGGGTTGGAAGATACCCGGATTTGGGGGCGTCACAGCTCATCAACTATGGACTAGTCGAATCATTAAGGGTTCACTAGTCTAACAAAGTTCAACAGTAACTGATAATTTAAAAATTGAATAGCAATCTCAAAAGGTATACAATAAAATAATTATTGTATAGCAGAATCATACTTTGAAAGATTAATACATTTTAATATAATAAAATGTACTTGATAAATAATTACGAGAATTTGCTCGATGTAAAGAGACAACTTATAAGATCATATAAAGATAACGGGTAGGGTTAAGAAACTTGCCTCGTGCGTAAATTACACGTTAATTTATACATGCTCCTTGATTAAATCCTACATACCATTTACATTCACAATACTAGTCAATTATAAGGTAACTAATCATCAAACGTTTATTTTTTTGTCTAACTCGAATTATGACTATACTTAGTCAACTACTATACTCATTGTCACATAATTTACACTTCATGAACAATAAGCTAACTATGCGTTCAATCATTCAATTCACAAATAAATGTCTTATTGACATGTTAAAAATTTATTTTAACACCTCATTATATGTCTAACATGTTTTTATGTTCATTAGATTAAGTTACTAACACATTGCTAGACTTGAGCATTTAAAAATTCATTTCTGGACCATTCTGCTAAGTGGCGCTGCGGTGAGGACTTTCTTGCCATTCTTGGCGGTGGCAGCCATATGCTATTGTGATACATAAAGCGGAGTTGGCGCGCCACGGTGCGAAACTCTAGTTTCAGTTCTTCAATTCGCGAAAATTGCAGAACATGGCCAAAAACCTCCAATTAACTTATTTTTACACGAATTTAGACATACCCAAACATTATAATACACAAATAACTAATACTCAACCCCTCTTGCATGATTTTAACAAGTTAAAACACATAATTTACAAAATCAAAACCTGAAATTTCATTTTTCTTGATGTTCTTGAAAGTTTTGAACACAAAACATAAAAATTAACACCACGGATTCGTTATAACACCAAATCCATCCATTCAAAGTTTGTTTTCTTCATTTTAACATGCATAATTATATACGAGTGTGAATTTTACAAAACAATATATGTTTGACATATTAAATTTACGTATAAGGGCCATATGGCCATATTCTATACTCTATAACTTTTGAAGCAATAATTTACATTATAATATTATGAAACTGATGATATGGAACCATACAATATATAGGAAAACACATAACAACATCTTATCACATATTTGCACATAATCCTTACTCTTTCCAATTGTTGAATTTAATAGAAAATTGAAAGCAATATTCATGAAATTTTAAATGACGTAAATAAACTAGGTTGAAGAAATTACCCAAAGCGTAGAGTGTAGATTAAAATCCCTTTTTCAGATATTACTTCAATCATAGAGTTTCTCCCACAATTCTTCTGAAATCTCTCTGAGCTCTCAACTTTTAATTAACTTAGCATACGTGAATAGCAAAATAATACTCCTAATGCATATAAGAACTGGCGTGGTGGTGGTCAGTTACCCAATCATGGGTTAACCGCTCACAACCTCCACTAATGCCATGTTTGGCTACCCTAAAAAGGCTTATACCCATTTAATTTAATAATCTCTTATACTATAGTTTAATAGGGTCACACCCCTTTATAAAACAAATCAAATATCTTATTTAATTTTATTCTAAATAACATATAATATTTTCTCATTAATTCACATAATCACATAAATAAATTTCTCATTAATTAATTATGCCAAATTATTAAATCTCTAATTAATTATTAAATTAATTAAAATATTATTAGGCTTATTAAATATTTCTTTTAATTCAATAAGCTCACATAATTACATACTTGAATAATAAAAATTCTCCACATTAAACACATATAATTAAATTAATCTACCTCAATTTCATCAATTAATTATTTTATCTAATAATTAATTCATCAAAAAATATTTATTTAATCCAATAAATATTAAAATTAAATTACAAAATCTCGGTTGTCACATCTTTCCCCCCTTTAAAAGATTATGTCCTCAGAATCACAACTTAAACAATTCATCCTGCTACATTCTCCCCCTTATAAAGATTACATCCCTAATCGCTTAACAATCTAAGTAAATAAATGAGGATAATTCTTCATCATATCTTCGAGTTCCCACGTTGCTTCTTCAGCATCGTGGTTCCTCCAAATTACCTTAACAGAAGGTATTACTTTATTACTTAGAACTTGCTCTTTTCGGTCGACAATCTGAACATAAATTTCTTCGTAAGATAAGTCTTTGTCAAAATGTAGGGGTTCATATTCAATCACGTACTTGTAATCGGGTTTGTAGGGTCGTAGAACTGAAACATGGAAAACATTGTGGACATTTTCTAGAGCTCGAGGTAAGGCTACCTCATATGCAACCTCTCCGACCCTTCGCAGAACTTCAAAGGGTCCAATGAATCTTGGGCTTAATTTCCCTTTATTTCCGAACCTGATCTCTCCCTTCCAGGGAGAGACCTTTAAGAACACATAACTACCATGTTCAAACTCAACATTCTTACGGTGTGGATCGGCGTATTTCTTCTAACTATCTTGGGCTGCTATCAATCTTCTGTCGTATAACGCTTCATAAAGCGACATGCCAATACTAGCGTGGTAACTGTTGTTATAGCTGAACTCTACGAGCGGTAGATGGAAATCCCAATTTCCTTTAAAGTCCATTATATAAGCTCTTAACATGTCTTCTAATGTCTAAATTGTTCTTTCACTCTGTCCATCTGTCTGAGGGTGATATTCCATGCTCATTCGTAACTGTGTACCCATGCATTCTTGTAGATGTTTCCAGAAGTTCGACGTAAAGTGCGGATCTCTATCTGAAACAATTGACACCGGGACTCCATGCCTCGAAACAATCTTTTTCACATATAACCTTGCCAACTGATCTAAGTTGAATCTGATTTTGATTAGAAGAAAGTGTGAGGATTTCGTCAATTGGTCAACAATAACACATACTGCGTCGTAGCCTTTCTAAGTTGTCGGTAGGCCAACCACGAAATCCATCGTAATATGTTCCCATTTCCATTCTGGAATATCTAAAGGTTATAGTAACCCACTCGGCCTCTAATGTTTTTCTTTCACTTTCTGACATGTCAGACACTTGGCAACACATTCTGCAACCTCTCGTTTCAAATTCGGCCACCAGAAATGTTCTCGAAAACTTAGTACTACCCAAGGTGAATCGAATATCGTGAGTTATGAGCCTCGCTCAAAATTTCTTCCTTAATCTCTGGTACTGGCGGTACCCAAATTATATTCTCAAATCTCATTATTCCTTCCCTATCCATCTTGAATCTTGATTCGGTTCCTTCGGATATCTTCTTTTTAATCATTTTACATTCATCATCCTGAAGTTGAGCCTCCTTAACTTTATCCACTAGAGTTGTACCAGATTGCATCTGAAACAGCTTCCCATCAATCTCTATAGGATACTTTACTTTCAATTCTAGCTTTTCCATTGCTGAAATTAACTCCTCCCGAGTGGTCAACATCATCAGTTTCTCCCGATCCTTTCTACTTAAAGGCGCTAAGTCGGAATCACGTTGCCTTACCCTTGATGGTATAGAATCTCACAATCATAGTCCTTAATTAAGTCCAACCACCTTCTTTGGCGTATGTTCAAGTCTTTCTGTGTAAAAATATATTTCAGACTCTTGTGGTCTGTATATATTTCACACTTCTCCCCATAGAGATAGTGCCTCTAGATTTTCAAAACGAAAACCACTGCAGCTAACTCCAAGTCGTGGGTCGGATACCCCTTCTCTTAATCCTTCAATTATCATGACGCATACGTAATGACTCTACCATTCTGCATAAGCACACAGCCAAGTCCTTTATGCAATGCATCACTATAAACCATAAAATTTCATGTATCATTCGGAAGAGATAATACAGGTGCTGAACTCAACCTCTTCTTTAATTCTTGAAAGCATTCCTCACACTTCTCCGTCCAAACAAATTTCACCGATTTCCTAGTCCAATTCGTCAATAGAGTCGCGATCTTGGAAAAGTCCTGAATGAATTTTCTGTAATAACCTGTCAATCAGAGAAAACTTCTTACTTTCGACGGTATCTTTGGTTGATCCCAGTTAATCACAGCTTTGACTTTGGAGGGATCCACCAAAATTCCGTCCCTATCAATCACATGTCCAAGAAATTGTACTCTTTCAATCCAGAATTCACATTTTGAAAACTTAGCATATAACTTCTCTCTTCTCAATGTCTCTAACGTCACCCTCAAATGCTCTTCATGTTCTTCCTTAGTTTTTGAATATACCAAAATATCATCTATAAATACCACTACGAATTTGTCCAAAAATGGCTTGAACACTCCATTCATTAAGCCCCTAAATGATGCAGGGGCATTTGTTAGTCTAAATGACATTACCAAAAATTCATAGTGACCATATCGTGTTCTAAACGCTGTCTTCAGTACATCCTCTGGTCTCACCTTTTATATCCGTGTCTCCGTCTTTTGCTAGGTGAAACCAAAGCCTTCTCTTCCTAGGCAGCGTAGGTGGCGTGGGCAATAACTCTATGAGTGGTGCTGCAGCGCCACATTAGTATGGAAAATAGGAGCTCATATTTTGTATTACGAAACCTAGCCTAAGAGGTATCGATGGTATTTGAAACCGCCGATGATGTCAGTCGAGACGGGGGTGGCGTTATGCGGTATGAGCATAAGACTTGGCTTTGGCGTCGCGGCGCGAATATATGTAAATTGAGCATTTTGTCCCTAAAAGCATGGAAAAGACCTAATAAGCCCTGCATTGCATCAATTAAGCGCAATAACACTATAATCATATAAAACTCTATAAAAGCTATAAATTCAAGCAATTATTTAAGTCATAAAGTATCCGATTCGCGGGTATAAATCTCGTTCATTAAATACCCCCAAACTTAAGTCTTTGCTTGTCCTCGAGCAAACTGTCTAACACAAAAATAACAGTAGTAAATTAACACACGAAAGGAATATAAAACTATGTACTAGCATTGTGGCTACAAATTTCAATCATAGCTACTCCCAAAGAACAAGGCAAACATAGACATGAGTAAGGATTCATTCTATTTCAAGCATAAGATTGTATTCAATTCATTCTGTGTGTATGTGTGTGGAGACCAACTGTCCTGACTAATCATAGCTCAAATAAGTTTTCACAGTTGATTGTTAATACTAATAACACTCCGTAACTTAAAAATTCAACAAACATTAAGAATAAGACACAAGTGTAGGAAAGGATCAAAAGACTCTAGCATGAAGACAGTACAATCTGACTCAGACGTTCCTTAATTACCTTAGGCTAATCAGAACAACCCATTAATGAGCTTTTGATTAGTGACTCCCAAGCCAGACGACTTTAGGGCACTAGGTGTAGAACACCCCTAAGAATCAATTAACTCGAGCAGCAAAGGCCACGTAATCAACATAAGCCAAATTAAACTTTACGAAAACCGAATATTATTATGCTGAGTGCATTTTATGCTCCATCTCAATGTCAATCCTGCGTTTATGGGCGAGTGCATTTTGCGCTCCATCTCAACATGCATGAATCCAAGATCCAAAATTGTATAAACGTATAAGTCTTTTATAACCTTACAAAAATGAAAGTTTATAAGAGTGAACAAACTCTCAAAGAAATAAACACGTGAACTAAATTCAAAAAAATAACTAGTTAACACAGTTGGTCGGTACTTGCTGGAAGGACGGATCAATAATAGTCTCAACTTATCCACTAAACAAACCCCTAGTTCATATATGCTTGACACGACTCTAAGAGAGATATACTCATTTTGCACTTGTCATAGCCACAATCAAAAATTAATAATGTATAACACCCTTGCCTAATAACAGCTCAAAATAGGGTAAAAATGCCATTAACATGGCACAAGCATATAAATCTGTATAAGCCCCAAAAAGATGGCTATAAACCACAAACCATGCTGATAATAATCAAAGCATTAATAAATAATAACCAAAAGAAGTTCATAGCATCCATAATAATAAGGATTCCAAACATAATCCCGCAGTTCAAAATGACTGCACCATAATATTGCAAAAAAGCAAAAGCAAAGTACTAAATATTCAACTTAACATGGCATTGGATAGAAATTAATAATGTATAACACCCTTGCTTAATAACAGCTCAAAATAGGGTAAAAATGCCATTAACATGGCACAAGCATATAAATCTGTATAAGCCCCAAAAAGATGGCTATAAACCACAAACCATACTGATAATAATCTAAGCATTAATAAATAATAACCAAAAGAAGTTCATAGCATCCATAATAATAAGGATTCCAAACATAATCCCGCAGTTCAAAATGACTGCACCATAATACTGCAAAAAACCAAAAGCAAAGTACTAAATATTCAACTTAACATGGCATTTTACCAATTAAGATTACTCATAACCTAGATCACCTTGCCAAACTATACATCAATGAAATTAATAAACACGTAGCATATAATATTATTAATAAAAAATCATTTTATTAATAACTAATTCTTTAAACTAAATTTCTGGACATTCCGATTTTCTGGGTTCTCACAGATCTTAAACTTGCTCACCTATGGTACTGCATCCAATATGTGTAAATATTTAATCAACTCTAGATCATCTATGTCAATATCCCCCAACAATATAGTTTCCAATGAATTTTTGTTCATAGCCTTCAGATACTCATCATTCATAGCATGCTCAACCACATCCACCCAGAAGCATTCCTCTTCGTTTGAAAGGAATTTGATTGCCTTAAATACATTGAATGTGACCTCTTGGTCTTGGACCCGCATAGTTAGCTCTCCCTTCTTAACATCTATGAGAGTTCTCCCAGTGGTTAGAAATGGCCTCCCAAGAATAAGGGAAATGTTTTTGTCTTCCTCATAGTCTAGAATGATAAAATTTGCTGGGAAGATGAATTTATCCACCTTTACAAGGATGTCCCACACAATTCCTCATTGATAAGTAACTGACCTATCTGTAAGCTGAAGAGATATGTTTGTAGGCTTTGGTGTCGGTAGACCCAACTGTGTATAAACTGATAATGGCATAAGATTGTTGCTAGCACCAAAGTCGCATAAACACTTGCTAAATAACATGCTACCAATCGAGCAAGGTATGGTGAAGCTACCGAGATCCTTCAACTTAAGAGGTAGCTTTCTTTTTAGTACTGTACTACACTCCTCAGTCAATGCTATTGTCTCAAAATCATCTAATTTCTTCTTTCTGGATAGAATACCCTTCATGAATTTGGCATAGCTCGGCATCTGTTCTAAAGCCTTTGCAAATGGTATATTAATATGTAGCTTCTTGAATACTTAGAGGAATTTGGCAAATTATTTGTCTAATTTCTGCTTTTGAAGTTGTGACTCCCCAAATTCAGACCACACTTGTCTCAAATTTGGTTGTCACATACTAACTCTAATAACAACGTCCAAATCTCACATAGCGGAATAATAGAATAAATTACATTGTTATAACATAATTATTATTGTCCCAAGGGTTCGTAACTTAAACATCTCTTCCATAACTTAGTTATAATTAAATACCGGTTGGACATAACAAATACATAATACAATACAACTTAAATTAAACATAGTTAATAAGTTCTTCTACAACCAAATAATAGTACATTCCTTGCAACATAAAGATAACTACTCCAAAGCTTTCTCTTTATCCTTGTCCTTGCCTGAGGGTTCACCACGTTCTGCCTTGACTGAAAGTTTTATAGAAAGCAAGGATGAGCAACAATTTTGCCCAGCAAGTTAAATAGAAAAAAGGGTAATCGATATTGTTTTAAATTTCTCGAGGGTATATTAATAATGATATTTCAAGATAGCAAGAAGTATCGATGATTATCAACAATAATCGTTATGGACAGATAATATCAATAATATTCAGTGATTAAATCGATTTAAGATTTCAGAGCAATAAATACTGAGCAGTCACTAAGTACTATGAACTTCTCCTAGAATTAACAGTAATAGACTTATAATTCTACAAAAATGAGTACAACAGGTGATCAGCCTAAAGTACCCTATGTCATGCATAACATTTAGTCTTTCTCATGTGCGCATGTCGGTTCCCCAACAATTATATAATTCCCCTACCAAGAGGGTTGTTCTTCTCAGTTATAAGAGTCTGCACCAAGTTAATTTAGTTTGGATAGCCTTTGATCAAATATCAATAGTCTAGCAGAATCAATGGCTTAGACAATTTCTTTCATAATATATATATATATATAAATGAACAATTATCGTTCGAATCAAAGTTTGAAATTTCATTACGAAGTATTATTTCTTCACAGTTCTACTTGCACGATCAACAGTAGCACAAGTTCAATAGTAGCACTAAGTATGAGAAAAGAGACTGAAGATTTAAGATAACATGGTTATTATCATTATGTCTCTAAAAATAGTTTTTAAGTGTTTGTTATAACGGTAGTGGACCAATCATGTGTGACGCCCCCAAAATAGGTATACATCACCCATCTTGAGTCGCCAAATACATGGTACAAAATTCAAATGCAAACTTAATTATATAACTGTCGTGTAAAATACGAGAAAACATAGCTGAGAGTTTTAATATGAAAATTGCCTTCTAGACAATATCCAAACTCAAATGGATTCCTCATTACAATTATTATCACATTATTTTATAAATAGTGGGGACTACTACAGCCACCATCTCGGACCATCACTCCGTTTCCCGACTAGTCCCGGCTACATTCTCAATTCCTGAATAGAACAATGAAAGCAAAAGGGTGAGCTTAACAAGCCCAGTAAGAAATATTATGACCAAGATAATGCAGAATAAATTATCGTTAGCCTTCAACAGTGTTAAATTGATAAAATATAATAAACATCAAGTTTAACTGCAGCTGAACAAGCAATCCATTAGAAGAGTCAAGTAGAGCATGATATCTACTATCTTCTATGATTTAGAAAGTTTATCAAGAATTTTATTGCTGAGACTCATCTTAATAAATAATCCACATCACTGAATTATCCATGCACTACGGGCCAAGGATATGCATTAGTATCACAACCATGAGTTCCATGCACTACAAGCCAAGGATATTCGTGTTTTTACAAATGGTCATGATTATACTGATACATAGTCATAAGCATACCAATCAATAGTCCATCTATGCAGTACGAGCCAAAGATGACTTTTATCACAATGTAAGTATGAGGATGATGACAATGATATAAGAATTCCATTAAATAAGAGCAAGGATAAATTTTAAAGATTTATAATTCAATTTATTCAGAATTCAATAATGTCCAAATTGTCAACATGATACTGCTTTGTGGAGTAAAATTTAAGAATAATATTTTCGTGAAAAGTTACTGGATGAAGCGCAAATTTCAAAGATATTCTACTAATTTCACGGATTATAGAAGCAATACTTTAATAAAATGAGTGTAGAATTCGGAATCTGAAACGAAATAATATTACTTACATACTACAAAAATAATATCCCTTACCTTAAAAAGGAGAGTATTCCAACTGGTATAGCGGGGATATTTTTGAAGAAAACTTTCATTGATTTCTATACTCAAAGCTTCCTAAAACTCGAAAGAAATACGCTCCATATTATAGAAGAAGAATTTTCTGATTCTAGTGTGATTTTGAATTCTAAACTAAGTATCCTATTTATAGGAGAATTGAAGGATACTATTAAGAAATAATCACGGACGCACAGTGAAGAAATCGGACGAATTCACGAGCGCCGAACCTGAATTCACAAGATTTACTATGCAAGCACTATGTAGACACTATGCAAAAACTATGCATAATAAAATATTATATATTCTATTTTTCATAAAAAAACAAAACTTATATAATTCCCTTCCTTTTACATAAATCTTCCCCCCCATTTCCATTCTTCATCCCACATGTGGGCCCCACCCCATGTCACATTCACACACACACACACACACACACACACACACACACACACACACACACACACACATATATATATATATATATATATATATATATATATATTGAAATAAGTAAAATTTATAACAAATACTTCATACAAATTCCCTCAATATTTTTAACAACATTTATTCATCATTATTATAACTCGCAATATTAACAACCAGATCGTTCCCCGGAAAGAAGGGGCTTTTTGATAAGGATTTCTCCCTATTGGCGCGCAATTAGGTGACTAAACTCCTTTCCTCGACAGAACATTATAGACACTATTAATTATGTAAATAATAATATTAATAACTTGTCATCTCAATTATTGATTTAATAATATAAAATATTGTAACAATAATTGAATCAAATAACGTGAGATGTGACGCCCCCAAATTCGGACCTCCACTTGGTCACTTGAATTCGGTTCATCACGTGCTCGTGGCATACATAAATAACTAAAATATCATGTTCACAACGAAAGATCTAATTTAGAATAATATACAATGATTTATTATAATTATTCCCCCAAGTCTCACAACCTACAGTACTTAATAGATTACATAATAATATCAAATAAAGACTTATTACATTAGCCTACTTAAGTTTAAACATAATCTAAAAATAGTCTAAACACAACATAGAAAATTTCAACATAAAGGAACAAGCTAGTCGATAGCCTTGCCCTTGCCCTTGTCTTTTCAAGAGACACTTCCATGTTCTGCCTTAACTGAAAGGTTTTAAATAAGCAAGGATGAGCACGAATTGCCCAGCAAGTAATATACAACAAGGTTGAAGAATATAATATCATAAGTTTAAAATATCGAAGTATTATCTCTAAGATAGTTCAGAGTTTTAGAATAATATCATGAATAATGAATATCAACAATTCTTGTAATAAGAACGATAATTCAATATAAATCAACAGATATATATGAATTCAAAGACTATCAATGTATCCAACTAGATAAACAATTTATATTGAGTAGTCACTAAGGACTATTGAACATCTACTAGAATTACCAATATTAAATTGATAACCCAAAAGAATCAAGTACTATAGATGATCAGTCTACAATACTCTAAGTTATGCATAACACCACAATAATATCCATTTATGTGTTGCGGTTTCCAACAACATACACTCCCCTTACAATAAGGGTTGTTCAACTCAGTTTTCAAGATTTCCGCACCAGTCAATTGGTTTGGATGGTTTATAAACATGCATATAGTCTAGCCGAATCAAATGGAATCGACTCTTTCACAATATTCAAGAACAATACCAAGTTCAACATGAATAATAGTTTACATAAGAGTTTAAGCATACTAGCTCGATTGAACGAGTAAGTAAGATAACTTGCATTAAAAGAGATAAGGTTGAGATACTCTGTTTACGGTATTCATTAAATAAAGTAATGCAAGAGTTTAGGATACTTGCACAATGTAAAGGATAGTTCAGATACTTGTACGATAAAAGTAGGGTTCTAATACTTGCCTTAAGCGTAGTTTATCCACGTTAAGAAATCAACACTTTTGAATCTTATAACGGTGTATTATATGTATAGGATGCCCATTAGTTATATAAACTCACATAGGTAAGTTCAACGTACACCCAAACGTTTAAATTCGTTGAAATTCATAGCACAAATCAGGTTGTAAAACATCACAACTGCAAACAACGTATCATTGCTTTATATCTTGTAAACATTTCTTTGGACTTAATATTTGAAAATCATGATCAACATTCATCCATATCACATAGCATGCTTCTTAACACATTACATAACATGTTAGTCATATATTACAAGTTAGAGTAATCATATAAGCATGCAAAATAGAAATTATTCAAGACAATTTGAATGGCGCAACTCACACTACTGCCTCTGAGGCTTATGGATGAGCTAAGAATTCACGTTGTCCCTTGGCCAGACCAAGGTTGAGCTAATGCCCTCCTAATTTTAGTCCCACTCTAACATACCACTACACTTATACTTTAACATACATGAATGTTAGAAGCTTTCACATACCACATGACCATTCTTGTGCTCATCTTTATAAGTTCTTAGTTTATGACTTCCTATAGAATTTAAAGCTTAAAATGTCATACAACAACCACACTTTATAACTTTGGCCATAAGTCTATATAATGATGGCATACATTCTGTTAATATACATGCTTATAGTATTCATATTGTTTGTTTAAAACTATCATTGTCTAACACTTTGAATCATGCTTTAAACTCATGTTTGTATTAGTTTTCATCATGTTCAATACATATAAATCATATCTAGGGATATTATAGACATATCATTACCTCTTATCCCTTTATCATCTAGATATCCATGTGATGCAACTAGACTTTGAAAACATGTTCAAGTTTGCTTTTGAAACCATTTTAGACTTGAACTGTGCAATCTAATACATACAAGACAACTTCAAAGCTCTAAACATATGTATTCAAGTCATGTTAACATGCTCGCAAGGTTAGAATGTAAATCATGAACTAGTCATGCATATTAGCTTACTATACTAAGCTCTTTCTTGAATAACTTTTCCAACACAAAGCCTAATAAGGTGGTCATGAACAAAGGAACTAAGAATCATACATTATGCTCATTTATGTGTGAGATCAGTCACGTGTATACACTACTAAGCTCAAAATCTGCATAACATGAACTTTAACAAAGTTTATTTTTAAAGCTTAAAGCCCTTGTTAAGGATCTTCTACCAAATAATGTTAGACACCTCATATAACATAAGGAAACTTTATAACACATGTCATACCTATTTCTTATGTATATACAAGTCATAATACTATATCAACAGAAACCTAGCATGCCAAAACCTCCAAGTGTTTCTGAGGTACGGCGCAGCTGCGCTGCACCCTAGTACAAACAGGGCTCAGCATCAATTGATACTTTCTAAGGCCAAATCATTCCATTCAAATTATATTATGTTCGTATCTCAATGAACTACCATATACAAGCATCAATTTATAGTTTTATACACAAATTGACCACTAAAATTGATACTTTCTAAGGCCATTTTTTTCAAATATGAACATTGATATTCATTATCTTTCTACACACCAATTGCATAGGAATTTAGTAACTGATACCTCACTCATACATGAAGACAACATATTCTACAATATAACCCATATCATATACACAACGTTTGAAACAACAATTCAACAAAATCATTTACGGAGAACTAGAAATTAGAAAACTAAATTTTAGAATTAAGGGTGAATTTTTACCTAAATCCTTGACTGATGAGAAGAAGGATGACAAGGAATTGCGTTCCCTCTTGATACTCATTTCTTAGCACAATTATAGAGAAAACTTTCTTACCAAGCTCTCTCCACACTATGTTATTTTTCCTTCTTACTAAACCCTTCTCTGAACATAGCCTTAGAAAATAAACGCGTAAGAAAAATATAAGCTGTCTCCCACTAACGTCAGGTAAAGACACAAAAAGGCAACATCAGTTGAATAATGCCTAAGGCCATAAGGCCTTGTTTGGCTAACCAACTTTCCCCAAACTAAATTATTTTAATAATATTTATATTATATAGTTTTATGTCACACTTTTAGTTGATTAATTTAAATAACTTAGTTTAGTTAATTTAAATAACTTATAATACTAATAATAAAAATCTTATTATCATTAATAAATAATTATATATCTAATTTAATTAATAAATTAGACACATCACTATATTTAATTTATTTATTTCCTGTTAAATTAAACAATTCATTTAATTTAACTAATTTCTTAAATATATTAAGCGATTGATTTAATTTAACTATCTCCTTAAATTAAATCCAACAAATAAAATTATCATTACTCGATTCAATTAACATTAATTAATTTAGCTACTTAATTAATTCATGGCAATTCATCAAATATTTATTTTCCTCAATAAATAAATTATTTTAAATATTTATTTAATTCCATAAATATTTAAATTAAATTACAAATTTGTCGATCGCTACATCCTTCCCTCCTTAAAAGGATTCTGTCCCTAGAATCACAACTCGAAAAATTTATCCGTAACATTCTAACCTCCTTAACAAGATTATGTCCCCAGAATCGCCATATAAAATCAAGCAAACAATTGAGGATAATTCTTTATCATAACGCTTTCAAGTTCTCACGTAGCTTCTTCAGCATTGTGGTTCCTCCAGATTACTTTAACAGAAGGTATCACCTTATTCCTCAGTACTTGCTCTTTTTTGTCAACAATTTGAACAGTGACTTCTTCATAGGACAATTTGAACAGGGACTTCTCAAACTGCAAATAATTCTATAACATGCTTATAGTCAGGCTTATATGGTCTCAATACCGAGACATGGAAAACATTATGAATATACTCCAACTCTAGAGGTAAAGCTACTTCGTACGCCACTTCACCGACTCGTCGGAGCACTTCAAAAGGTCCTATAAATCTAGGGCTCAATTTCCCTTTCTTGCCAAATCGAATTTTCCCCTTACAGGGAGACACTTTCATGAAAACATAACTACCGACATTGAATTCCCGATTTTGTCGATGTTGATCAACATATTTTTTTTGTCTATCTTTTGCTGCTATCAATCTTGCTCAAATTACTTTGATGATCTCGACAGTCTGTTGTACCAATTCTGGACCCAATAGCTGACGTTCACCAACCTCGTCCCAACATAATGGAGTTCTGCATTTCCTGCCGTATAACGCTTCATAAGGCAGCATGCCAATACTCGTGTGATAACTATTATTATAAGCGAATTCCACCAATGGTAGATGGTCATCCCAATTTCCCTTGAAATCCATGATACATGCTCGGAGCATATCCTCTAGTGTTTGGATGGTTCTCTCACTTTGTCCGTCGGTCTGAGGATGGTACGCCGTGCTCATTCTCAGCTGTGTTCCCAAACATTCTTGTAATCGTTTCCAGAAATTAGATGTGAAACGTGGATCTCTGTTTGATATAATGGACACATGTACACCGTGTCTTAACACAATTTCCTTCATGTACAGTTTTGCTAACCGATTTAGTGTAAACCAAATCTTAATTGGCAAAAAGTGTGCCGACTTCGTCAGTCGATCGACAATCACCCAAATGGCATCGTAACCTTGATGAGTCATTGGAAGACCTACCACAAAATCCATTGTGATATGCTCCCATTTCCATTCTGGTATCTCCAACGGTTGTAACAATCCGCTTGGCCTTTGATGTTCAGCTTTAACTTTCTGACATGTTAAGCATTTTGCCACACCCTTAGCCACATCCCTCTTCTTATTCGGCCACCAAAAATGATGCTTAAGATCATGGTACATCTTTGTACTCCCAGGGTGAATTGAATATCGAGAGTTGTGAGCTTCTTTAAAAATTTCTTCTTTAACTTCTAGTACTGGCGGAACCCAAATTCTCCCTTCGAATCTAAGTAACCCTTCCGAATCGATTTTGAATTTGTTTTCCTCACCTTCAGATATCTTCTGTTTTATCTTTTCGCAGTCTTCATCCTGAAGTTGCGCATTTCTCACTTTATCCACCAACATTGAACTGTTTCCCATCTGGAACAACTTTTCATCGGATTCTGTCTGATATTTAATTTCCAACTCCATCTTAGCCATTTCCAACACTAGTTTCTCTTGAGCAGTTAACATTATCAACTTCTCCCGTCTCTTCCTACTTAAGGCATCAGCAATAACATTCGCCTTTCCGGGATGATAAAAAATCTCACAATCATGATCTTTGATCAGCTCCAACCATCTTCTTTGTCGCATGTTCAAATCTTTGTGTAAAGATATAATTCAGACTTTTATGGTCGGTATATATCTCACACCTCTCTCCATAAAGATAATGTCTCTAAATTTTCAGGGCAAACACCACTGCTGCCAACTCTAAGTCATGGGTCAGATATCCCTTCTCGTAATCTTTTAACTGTCGTAATACATACGCAATAACTCTGCTATTTTGCATAAGTACACAGCCTAGTCCTTTATGAGATGCGTCACTATATACCACAAAATTTCCTGTATCATCAGGCAACGACAACACAGGTGCTGAACTCAACCTCTTCTTCAATTCTCGAAAACTTTCCTCACACTTCTCTGTCCAAACAAACTTAACCACTTTCCTAGTTAAATTTGTCAACGGAGTCGCGATCTTGGAAAAGTCTTGAATAAAACGCCTATAGTATCCTGCCAATCCTAAGAAACTCCTTACTTCTGACGGTGTCTTCGGCTGATCCCAATTTATTACAGCTTCAACCTTTGGTGGATCTACCGAAATTCTGTCCTTATCAATAACGTGCCCGAGAAACTATACACGTTCCAATGAAAATTCACATTTTGAGAACTTAGCATACAACTTCTCTTTTCTCAACGTCAATCTCAAGTGTTCTACATGTTCCTCCTTGGTTTTGGAATACACCAATATATCATCAATAAACACCACTACAAATTTGTCGAAGAATGGTTTAAACACTCTGTTCATCAAGTCCATGAACACTGCAGGTGTGTTAGTTAAACCAAAAGACATAACCAGAAACTCGTAATGACCATACCGAGTTTTGAATGTTATCTTTGGTACATCCTCCGGCCTCACCTTCAACAGATGATAACCACTTCTCAGGTCTATCTTCGAGAAATACCTCGCTCCTTTCAACTGATCAAAAAGGTCATCGATTCAAGGTAATGGATAATTATTTTTAATCGTGACCTTATTCAATTTTTTGTAATCAATGCAGAGTCGCATCAATCCGTATTTCTTTTTAACAAACAACACCGGTGCTCCCCATGGCGAAACACTCGGCTAAATATACTTCTTGTCAAGCAATTCTTGTAATTTCACCATCAACTCTTTAATTTCTACTAGGGCCATTCTGTACGGTGCTTTAGATATCGGGACCATTCCTGGTAGTAAGTCAATCATGAACTCGATTTGTCGATCCGGCGGAAGACCCGACAAATCGTCTGGAAATACGTCTGCAAAATCTCTTATGATCGGTATCTCTTCCAACCTCCCACTCTTCTTCTGCGTATCAACGATGTAGGCTAAGTATCCTACACATCCTTATCTCAACAACTTCTTGGCTTGCATCACCGTCAAACAACTTGCTTGTCGAGGTGACTTGCTGCCATAAAACACAACCTTTGACGGAGTCATAAGGTTAACACACTTTCTTTGGCAATCAATTACAGCTCCGTAATTGAATAACTAATCCATTCCCAGTATAACATCAAATTCACCAAGTCTAATTTGTATCAAATCTTCCATCATCTCATGACCTTTTATAACCACTCCACAATTCCTATATATGAATTTAACAAGCATTACTTCCTTATTCGCGATCTCTATACTTAAGGGAAATTCTAAGTCTTCCTGAGGCAAATCTAAATTCTGAGTAAATTCATCGGATATAAACGAACAAGTAGCACCCGAATCAAATAGTACATAAGCATTAATATCATTAATCGGAATGATACCTGACACCATATTCTTAGACTATACAACATCTTGCACGGTCATATTGAAAGTCCTCGCAGTAGGTCGGCTTGATTGAGCTGGTCCAGTGATAGTCAATGCACCACCACCGTTGTTGTTTCCTTTTCCGCCACTTGCACTTCCCGCTGGCTTCTTAGGGCAATCACGAGCCATGTGATCCTTCGAACTGCAGGTAAAGCATGCTCCTTTCTTCGGACTAAAATAGTTCGGTGCAATGTGTCCCTCCTGACCACAGTTGAAACACACTCTCTTTCCCTTCAAACATACTCCAGTATGGTTCTTCCTGCAAGTTGCGCAAGCCTCAAACTTTTTCTTCTGTTGATTTCCTTGCTGTCCTCCTACAGTCAAATTCTCGTTCCACTTCCTTTTCTAACTATTACTTCTAACATTACTACTACCAGCCTTATTCTCATTCTCATTCTTCCTCTTCTTCTGTTCTTGGTTGTACTTGATCAAGGCATCGCTTCCACCTTCAACGATAATTGCCTTCACCAGTACAGCCGCAAACGTGTTCAGCTAGAACATTGAAACCTTGCTATAAAGCCAGGGCTTCAATCCTTGTTCAAATCTTCTTGCTTTACATTCATCATTATTGACTTGATATGTGGCAAACCTTGCCAACTCGTTAATCTTCGCAGCATATTCCAGCACCGTCATCACTCCTTGCTTCAACTCCAGAAATTGCACTTCCAGCTGATTTTGAGAACTCGCTGGAAAATACATTTTGAAAAACATTTCTTTGAATCTATCCCATACTATCACTCCTTGTCCTCCACGAACCTTATTTGCTTGCCACCAGTAGCTAGCTTCAGACTTTAGCATAAACGTTGTGAACGCAGTCTTCTGATCTTCATCAACTCTAGGAACGTCGAACACCTTCTCCATTTCCATGATCCAGGTTTGAGCTTCCACTTGATTCATAGACCCTTGAAACTCTGGCGGTCCAACCACTTTGAACTCTTTGAAAGTCGTGACTTGAGCTTGCGATTGACTCACAAGTGCACCCGTCAACAGAGCTACCAACTGCTGAACATGATTAGCGTTGGTCTCGTTGTTATTATTCGTAGACCCCCAGAAGGTGCTTGCTGACGTAGTTGTCTTCTTCTAGGAGGCATTTTCAGTTAAGATATACGTTTATTAGCTCATTACTCAACTTCTTGGGTATTTAAAGTCTAACTTAAACATTCCAAGATTAAGTCTTTAACACATTACATTTCAAATAAACTTTAATATTTTATTCATTCATATCGTTTTAACACATGATAAAGATAGCATATCCGTTATCAACATTCACTTTCTTGAACTAGACAAGTTCCAGGATTACATACTCATACTATCCCTTTATTTATCTCTAAATAAGGGATTCACAATTTTATTTATTCACATAATTTAACCGCATATTGTTATCTATCCTATTCTATCTAGGCATATTAAGGCGTCGTAAGGCTTCTCAACGTTCCTCCTCCATGATACGATACGCCATTTTGCGATCCATCACGAACCACGACGAATTTTCAAACTGAGGTGGATAATAGTAGACTCGATCCTGGGCCCTATCAATCGCTGAATTAAAAGTATAATCCATCTCTTTCATTTTGGCTTTCTTCACTTGAACCTTAGTCTCAGCACGATCTGCACGTTGAGTCGCCTTCATCCACGCATCCTCTGCTCTTGCACGCTTAGTTGATTCCTCTTTGAAATCATCTTTCATTTTCTCCATTTCAGTCTTCATCTTCTCGTGCACTGCCAACAGGTCTTCATGCTGACCCTTTGTATGAACCAGATCCCACTCCGTGTTTCCAAGTTTCGAATCAAGTTCCTGAATCTCTGTATCCTTCTGCTCCATCGAAGCGTGATGCATCTCAACCATTTCCTTCAGCTCCTCGACCTCATCCTGTAATTCTACATTACGGTCATACAAAACATCATACATCTCGGCCGATATAGAGTTTGATGGAAACTCCTCAAGATCCTCCTCATCATCATCCTCTTCTATTTGCTCAGAACTATTCTCCTCGGTATCAGTTATAGGCTCATCCTCTTGGATCAACTGCTCCCGCACTACATGAATATCCCGGGGTTCATCATCTATAGGTATCTGAGGTATCACCTCTCTAGCTGGACTGGATCCTCCTTCGTTAGACATCTTGACAACAAAATATTTTAAGTTTTACTTAACATTTTTCGATACTCGCGAGCACATAAGTTATTAAAACATAGCACACAATGTCTTTTATTATTTAACTTCAATGGATACCTTAATCCATTCTGTAAAACCCGATGAGAGTTGAACACCTCTATGTTTTCTATCTCCTTAAAGGTTACTTCCTAAGGTTTCCCCACCTAAAGTTCATAACCTAAAGCTTTGATACCAACCTGTGACACCCCCAAATCCAGGTACTTCATTCCCACAGGATTTGGTGTTCACTTATCAAAACTATTACATCTAACTACCCATCAATAAAGGATAAAGACATAATCTAAATAACTTAAACAATAATCTCTCCCATTAAAGGGTTACATCATCATCTCAAATTAAATCCCAGGTAATCTAACCTTAAAATTATTACATAAGTTTGCAGAATACATCACATATTAAAACAAGTCTTTAACATAATTTATTAAAATAAAATTCTCAAAAGTCTTCATCATTTGGACATCTTGCCCTTGCCTTTGCTAGTCGATGGCTCATCAACTTTCTCCACTTTAGCTGCAGTGTTAATTGCAAGAGTGAGCAAACAAATGCTCACTAATATAGAACGTAGCAATGATAATAATATGAGTGTGAACAACGAAAGCTGAACAATAAGGAACTTGTTCTACAAATCAAACTAGAAAACAAGTTCGAACTTTAATTATCTGAGGGTCTTAAGACCACGAACTATGTCCCCGATATATAGGTATTATTACCCAACCTTAACAGTCATTTAGACTATACGGACCCTTCTTAACGTACTTAGGGGGATCAACTCTTTGTACCATGTATTGTGCACAAACATCTAAACGTTACACGTACAAAATCCCCTATGTTAGGGTTGTCCATCTCAGTTTGGATTTAGAATTTCCGCACTAAAGAAAGTTTAGTTTGGAACTAGCTTATCAGTGTTTCTAGAATTTTAGAACACTATTCGATTTACATCAGTAAAGGTTCGATACAAGAGTTTATAACTGAACAAGACTATGTAGATCAAAGATTAATAACAACATTATATATTTAGGTAAACATGGAATTCATGAAAAGTGCTACATTCAAATGAGTTAGGACAATCTCATTTGAAGCAATGAATTAAAGCATTACAAATTCTGAATAATGAGAAACAGAAATGTGAAACTCATTCGAGGCAACGAAACAGGTCACAAGAGCTTATACAAACATATTCAAGATAGATTAGGCTTGCTCAATTTTAAGAACTTGCACAATAATATTATACAAATGGAGACTTGCATTCAATACGAAAAGAATAAAGTTAGAAAGCTTTGCTCAATGTAAAGAGTTAAGATTTAAGAACTTGTTCAATCGTAAGGAGATAAGGTTTAGAAACTTGCCTTGCTTGCAAGCTACACAAATGTAAAATAATCTTCAGTTACCCTACATACACCATTGAAATCGCAACAACAATCAATTATATGAATATTAGCTTTTAGGATTTAAACAATCATTTGGGTCATAACCTTAACTTAGCATCTAACCATGTAGGTTAACACACTTAACGCTTCTAAAATTACACATTGATCAACATAACTTAATCGTTCAACTCTATCTTTCGAAAACATCTCATTTGGTTTCATTTTATAACTTATTTAAATAATTATTTCAAATATTTACACTTTACATTTCAACACATTGACATCTGATATTATAGTTTATATCATGTTTTAACATCATTAACATACACGCTAAACTAAAATAAGTCCGATATGCGACTGACATGAAACAAGCGAGACCTCCTTTGTCTCGATTCGAGGTGTGGCGTATGCAGCTTCTTCACACTTAAAGCTTGGGGCCCGTGGATAATTGCGCCATTTTTTTCCTTAACACTTGCGCAATTTGCTATGGCCGGTGTTTAAACAGATCTTGAGAGGCAATGAATGAACAATAGCCGTTTTTAGCCCAACAAACACAAATTTCACCCATCAAACGGTGATAACAACATGTAAAATAAATATACAACTAACAAAAACATGATTGCAAACATATTCAACCAATTAATGCAATTTAAGAACAATTAGAACTATTTTATTTTCTCAATTTTCATGTTTTTCATATTAAACTCCATTTTCACAGTCTATCCCAAAAATCATCACTGCGAATTCGTTATTTGGCCAAATCATTCCATTCAAATTACATTATGTTCATATCTTAATGAACTACCATATGCAAGCATCAATTTATAGTTTTATACACAAATTGACCACTGAAATTGATACTTTCTAAGGCCATTTTTTTCAAATATGAACAGTGATATTCATTATCTTTCTACACACCAATTGCTTAGAAATTTGATAACTGATACCTCACTCATACATGACGACAACATATTCTACAATATAACCCATATCATGTACACAATGTTTGAAACAACAATTCAACAAAATCGTTTACAGAGAACTAGAAATTAGAAAACTAAATTTTAGAATTAAGGGTGAATTTTTGCCTAAATCCTTGACTGATGAGAAGAAGGATGACAAGGAATTGCGTTCCCTCTTGATACTCCTTTCTTAGCACAATTACAGAGAAAACTCTCTTACCAAGCTCTCTCCACACTCTGTTATTTCTCCTTCTCACTAGACCCTTCTTTGAACTTAGCCTTAGAAAATAAACGCGTAGGAAAAATATAAGCTAACTCCCACTAACGTCAGGTAAAGACACAAAAAGGCAACGTCAGTTGAATAATGCCAAAAGCTATAAGGCCTTGTTTGGCTAACCAACTTTCCCCAAACTAAATTATTTTAATAACATTTATATTATATAGTTTTATGTCACACTTTTAATTGATTAATTTAAATAACTTAGTGTAGTTAATTTAAATAACTTATAATACTAATAATAAAAATCTTATTATCATTAATAAATAATTATATATCTAATTTAATTAATATATTAAACACATCACTATGTTTAATTTATTTATTTCCTTTAAATTAAACAATTCATTTAACTTAACTAATTTCTTAAATATTAAGAAATTGATTTAATTTAACTATCTCCTTAAATTAAATCCAAAAAATAAAATTATCATTACTCGATTCAATTAACATTAATTAATTTAGCTACTAAATTAATTCATGACAATTCATCAAATATTTATTTTCCTCGATAAATAAATTATTTTAAATATTTATTTAATTCCATAAATATTTAAATTACATTACAAATTTGTCGATCGCTACAAACAACACATAAATAAAGTACTACAACTACTGAGATTTTCCTCTAGACTCAATCTAACATCCCACGCTCCACGGCGCTCTGATATTCCTTCTGTGTGATATGCAACACCATATCTCGACTTATAATATAACGGGTATGTCCTTGCTCAGCTAGGAAATGATTTACCCCATCGATCAATCTCTCTATGGTCGTGTGTAGAGCATACCCCATCTTGTTCATCTTCCTCCTCTTGCACCGCACCTCATCTTCTAGATCATCTACCCTATCATTGGCTTCCCCCCACTTCTCCTCGAACTGAATCTTATCCATCATCTCCATCTCTAACTGAGTTCGGAGAGTCTCCTTCTCCGTCCTCTCACTCAAAACCCTCTGCTCCATTTCCTCGGGCTTCCCTGCTATCTCAACGTTTCTTGCCACCGATCGGTGAAACAAGGTCCCCATCTCGATCCCTGCCTCTTTACGGTGAGCAATTTCCACCTCCATTTCCTAAATCGCCAATTTTCTCTGAGCAATGATCCCTCTCCTTAGCCTTAGCCTTAGACTTAGTCCTCGTCTCCCAACTTCTGGAACGCAGAATCCCACTCCTTAGCCTCAGCCTCAAGTTCCTCTACTCTACATCCTAACTCCAAAATCTGCTCCTCATACTCCTCGAACATTCGATCCTCAAAAGTAGCCTCATCGGAGTCCTCCAAAGGCTCGGGCTCCTCCCCAAAAGGCTCCTCCTCCGGATCAGACTCCACCTTTTCCACATCGTCATCGTTATCGTTAGGGGCCACTACTGATATAGGCTCTGCTATCAAAGGTGTCTCAAATACTATGTGGATGTCACGCGACTCCTCCTCTACTGCTAGGCTAGGTCCTTCCATGTTAGTCATCCTACAATCACCAACATAAGACAAGACAAACAACAACTCCATCAGAATGTTAAATAAACATAAGTTCATTGTCTAGAATGAAATTACATTTCATAACACACTAAGTCTCTCAAAGAAAACTCTACATGAGTTTTATCTCCTTCCTAACTTCTAAGTTCTCCCGAGTTATAATCTAAGGACACTTGCTCCTAAGGTTTATAACTACAGCTTTGATACCAACCTGTGCCGCCCCCAAATTTGGACCTCCACTTGGTCACTCGAATTCGGTTCATCACGTGCTCGTGGCATACATAAATAACTAAAATATCACGTTCACAACGGAAGATCTAATTTAGAATAACAAATAATGATTTATTATAATTATTCCCCCAAGTCTCGCAACATACAGTTCTTAATAGATTACATAATAATATCAAATAAAGACTTATTACATAATCCTACTTAAGTTTAAACATAGTATGAACACAGTCTTAACACAACATAGAAAATTTCAACATAAAGGAACAAGCTAGTCGGTAGCCTTGCCCTTGCCCTTGTCTTTTCTAGAGACACTTTCATGTTCCGCCTTAACTGAAAGGTTTTAAATAAGCAAGGATGATCACGAATTGCCCAGCAAGTAATATACAACAAGGGTGAAGAATATAATATCACAAGTTTAAAATATTAAAGTATCATGTCTAAGATAGTTTAGAGTTTCAAAATAATATCATGAATAATGAATATCAACAATTCTTGGAATAAGAATGATAATTCAATATAAATCAACAGATATATATGAATTCAAAGACTATCAATGTATCCAACTAGATAAACAATTTATAATGAGTAGTCACTAAGGACTATTGAACATCTACTAGAATTACTAATATTAAACTGATAACCCAAAAGAATCAAGTACTATAGATAATCAGTCTACAATACTCTAAGTTATGGATAACACCACAATAATATCCATTCATGTGTTGCGGTTTCCAACAACATACACTCCCCTTACCATAAGGGTCGTTGAACTTAGTTTTCAAGATTTCTGCACCAATCAATTGGTTTGGACGATTTTATAAACATGCATATAGTCTAGCCGAATCAAATAGTATCGACTCTTTCACAATATTCAAGAACAATACCAGGTTCAACATGAATAATAGTTTACACAAGAGTTTAAGCATACTAGCTCGATTGAACGAGTAAGTAAGATAACGTGCATTCAAAGAGATAAGGTTGAGATAATCTGCTTACGGTATTCATTGAATAAAGTAAATTAAGGGTTTATGATACTTGCATAATATAAAGGATAGTTCAGATACTTGCACGATAAAAGTAGGGTTCGAATACTTGCCTTAAGCGTAGTTTATCCACGTTAAGAAATCAACACTTTTGAATCCTATTACAATGTATTATATGTATAGGATGCCCATTAGTTATATAAACTCACATAGGTAAGTTCAACATACACAAAAATGTTTAACTTCGTTGTAACTTTATATACATCACTTATCATATATTTCCATAACATAAATCAGGTTATAAAACATCACAACTGCAAACAATGTATCATTGCTTTATATCTTGTAAACATTTATTTGGACTTAATATTTCAAAATCATGATCAACATTCATCCCTATCACATATCATGCTTCTTAACACATTACATAACATGTTGGTCATATATTACAAGTTAGAGTAATCATATAAGCATGCAAAGCAAAAATTATTCAAGATCAAGATGAGCAGCAGCAATTGCGCCTGTCTGAAAGCTTAGGGGATGGCCTTGTTGACCATCCCCTGCGCTGACCAAGGTTGAGCTACTGCCCTTCTGATTTCAGTCCCACTCTAACATACCACTACACTTATACTTTAACATACATGCATATTAGAAGCTTTCACATAGCACATGACCATTCTTGTGCTCATCTTTACAAGTTCTTAGTTTATGACTTCCTATGGAATTTAAAGCTTAAAATGTAATACAACCACCACACTTTATAACTTTGGCCATAAGTCTACATAATGATGGCATACATTTTGTTAATACACATGTTTATAGTATTAATATTGTTTGTTTACAACTATCATTGTCTAACACTTTGATTCATGCTTTAAACTCATATTTGGTTTAGTTTTCATCATGTTCAATACATATAAATTATATCTAGGGATATTATAGACATATTGTAAAAACCCAAAACCCTAATAAGACTCGTATGTATACAATCCCGTTATATAAATAAAATTTCTCCGTTCTGAATGTGTTATGTGTTAACATATACTTGGTTTGACAAATTTGACCAAATAATTTTTTGTCCGAAAAACGTCGTGTTTGACACCTCGTGCTTACATTTTTTTTCTATAATCAGACTTTTCGATAAAATTATTTTGACAAGTTGCTTGGTCGTGCTTGTTAGGATTAGTGAGAAATTTAGGTTAACAATCCTAGATTAACAAACCCTAACCCTAATTAGTAAAACCCTAACCCTAATTCGTAAACCTAACCCTAATTAGCTAAACTAACTCTAATTAGCTTATGTTAACACCTAATCATGGTTAGTAAACTTCAATTAGGTACTAATAAACATTACTTAACAATCCTAATCATTAGAAACAAAACCCTAATCAAGATTAGTGAAGATTAAAGCCTAATTAAGCTACTAAACAAACCTAACTAGCTCACAAGTAGGTTAGGAGTCACCATTGCAAGTTCCTAGGCGGCACATGACATGCTTATAACTCCCAAGCATGACAATAGTCATCGGATCAGATCTTTGTAGAGGCAAATTGCTCAAAAATGACCAAAAAGCCAAGTTGAAGAATTCTATAAATAGGAACCTTAGGGCTAAGCAAACACACGAAATTCTTAAGCCTAGATACACTTATAAACTTACCAAATCATGCCTGGGTGATAGCAGCAACGAAATAAGAAGCTAGAATCAAAAATTACTCAAGAAAAAGTACAAACCATAGTTCATAATTAGCTCTATGATCCTATGTTAGATTTGTTGTTTAGATGTTTAGAATCATGTATTAGTATGTTAGAAAGTATGTTAGATTGGTAGAACACGTTTTCATAACATCTAGATGCCTTAATTAAGTGTTTTAAGAAATCTAGAAATTTTGGAAACTATGTCTGACAGTTGAATGTCAGGGCCTATAGATTCATATGTGTTTATGTTTTGGTTTGTTAATTGTTTGGTATTTGTAGCCTGTTAGTAGGTCTTTAATCTGGAAAAGAAAACAGGTTCATTTGAACCATAGATTTCAAGTTATAAGCAGTTAAAGTTGGTTGACCGTTCACGGATTGCAGTTTTCTGGGTTACCTAGAAAACTCAAGAACAGTCTAACCGGCTACTTTGACCAACCTGTTTAATCGTCTTCTGTTTGTGATTTTTGTAAGTTTTTGTTATAGATCAATACCATGTTATATGTACTACATATCTATGATCTTTAATTGAACAAACAACGTATAGGTTTACTGGAATTAATGGTCAAAATCCATTGATCGAGCTTGACCAAGTTTTCTGGGTTTTCCAGAAAATTGAAGAACATGAAGAACAACGTTTGGCTGTACTTTGACCAGCATAATTAGATACCTTAGATTTATGCTTTGTTCATGTTAATGTTATATATATGTACCCTGACATATATATTACATGTTACAACAAACAACACACACATCTAATACACAGAATCGAAGATATTTAAGCCACAAAATCGTTAACCGGTCATGACTACTATTTTTTGGTTACCCAGAAACTCAAGAACAGCTCTGACAGTGACTTTGAGCCTCTATAACTTATTGTTATATGTAGGTTAAAGACTAAAATTTGTTTCATGTTGTACTATTATATGAGTACTACAACATCAACTCTTGACCAAACCAAAAATCATAATCAGCAGCATTTTAATTAGTGGTCAAACTGGTCACTCGACCATGATCAAACTACTGCCCAGAAACTCAAGAACACCTACATCGACACTTCCTGTCACTGAAGGGCTTTAGCGACAAACAGAAATTATTTTTCTAAAAATAAATTAAAAAAAATAGAAATAATTAATAAATAAATATAAAAACAGTTTTAAAAATTATATTATATTATTATAAATAAATTCTGATATTTTTACATAAATTCAATAATTATTTTATATTATTTTGATATTATTAATAATTAAATTATTAATAAAGAAATTAGAATAATTATTTTAAAATCTTGAATAATTATGGAAAAATAGTATTAATGATATAAAAATTATAATAAATGAATATAAATTATTTAATAATAATAATCAATGTTTTTGTAAAATTTGAAGTAAATATTCATTATTTATAAATAGAATTAAATGATTTAAAATCATTTAAAAGATAAATAAATGTTTTAAATTTCTAAAAATTATTATAATAGATATATAAATTATCTAAAATTATAATAAATAAAATTCAGTCCATTTATCAACTTTTTCAATATTTGGCAAATTATTTAACACTGAAACCCTATTGAATCTAACCCGATATTATATAAATGTCATAATTGAGCATTGTTATCAATACTAACGTATTAGATTTATATATATGAACATTGTAGGTATTTATTAAACGATTGAATAACATAACTTGATTGATCTGCGCTAAGGCAAGTTTCCTAAACCCTAAACTTATTTCTTCATTATGCAAGTTTCCTAAACCCTACACTTATCCCTTTAGTACAAATTTTTTAAACCTGTTTATTCATTAAACAAGATTTCTATCTTGATATGTTGTTGATATAATACACTACACCTACAATTGAATTACCTTTTTATTGTAAAGTTATTGCTATAGTTTCAGCATAACTCAAAAAGGAATTGTTTATTCATATGATATTGTTTATTGAGCATAAATTGTTGTGTCTAACCAAATTGTTTTGGTAAGACATCCTATACTGAAGTTGGGTATCCCGTAAGGGATCGAGATATGGTCAATGAATATATTGACATTAATTTAGTGTATTTTGAGCACTGGTAGGATGATATGCATACTCCTAAGATGTTTAATAGGTTGATCCCCTATCTCATATCTGAACAAAATTTCTAAGTCTGTGTGACTGACAGAAATAAAGAAAAATTCCAGAAATGGTTGAAATAAATAGAAATCCAAAATTGGTAACAACTATCAGTCAAAATTTGAATTGTTATATTTATTCAAATCCTATGTAGCTATAAATACAAAACTTGCTGAGCATGTCATAGCTCACCCTTGCAAATTATTCCCTTTGCAGTTTTATATGGTAATCTTGGAACATCTGGAGTAGATAAAGGGAAGCGTCCCTACATAGATTATATTATATTCTTGTCTGTTTGAATACCTTGTAATAAGAACTCGTTATGAGAATCATGTAATTGAATCCTAATAGTATGATATATATATATATATATAACATCTTTATTTTCGTAGCCGTGTTTTCTTACATATATAGATGTAAAATTAGACTTCTTCGAATCTAGTTGAGATCCTTGAGAACTATTTATCTGAGTGAGGGTATTAATAGCATGGACTGTTCATGTTGTTATTAATACTCTGGATTTCAAATGGATAGTTACTATCGATACGATAGTATAAATTTGCTTGGCTTAAACTATACATCTGGGTGAGGGTATTAGTAATATGGACTGCTCATTTTATTACTGATGCTCTGAATTTCGGATAGATAAACTCTAGTCACAGATACAATTCATATATCCAAGTTAGGGTATCCAAACACAGTAAAAGTTCTCTTGAGAATTGACATCTGTTATGGGATACTGTGAATTTTGGATCTATGGGAATTATATTTGCTAGTCCCTCTATTAAATGTATTCTTATAATCAGATACCATGGGTGTATAGATTTAAAAGCATTATGTTGATTTTATGTAAACACCATATCAGATACCGTGGGAGTATAGATATGGGGGTGTTACAATTTTGATATCAAAGCTTTAAGGCTATAGATATAAGGAAGAGAAATCTTAGTATATAGTCTTCGAGTTCGTAAAAATTTTAAAAGTACACATAAAATATAACATTAAAATTATTATATTGTGTAAATTTCTATACAGTATTTAAGGAGTTTTCTTTTATAGATGGCCAACTCCAATGCTGAGGAAATGGTAATAGCCAATAATCCACCACAAATAGAGTCGTACATAGCCAGTGATGCAGAAGATGAGGAATTGCTTCATGATCAACAACTGTTAGATGCTGAGGAAGAGGAGGATCTAGTGGCATGACAGTTAATGAGAATTGATGAGCATGATGAGGCAATGGCATCACTGCTGAAGACAACAGAATATGAGGGTAATAAGATGAGGTTTAGGACTAATATAGTTGTGGGAATGCTACAGCATGAGAGGGGACATAATCAACGACTAAAAGTATAACTTCACCATGCACAGAGGGGCAGAAAGGAAATTCAGTCAAGGCTTCTTAAAACATCTCTAGGTGTTCGAGATACTTTTAATGATTTGCAGCACCGTGTAGTTCGATATCAGATAGAGGAGAAGAAGACGGCTTATCTCATCGATCGATCTGTGGTTTGTCACATGATTCAGGATTCCTTTGATGATATCAATGAATTCTAGAGAGTAGCATAGGTGGTTGAATGCTTTATATTATTACAATAAAGAAGCATTCAAAGTTTGTAATGTAATCAGTACTTTGTAAAATAGCAGTATGTTCAATTATGAAGTTGTTGTGTAATACCATTGTGATATACAAAATAAACAATATGTTGTGTTACTCAAATTTTTATGTGAATTTTTATTGGTTTATATAGAATCATGCCACCAACCAGAAGACCCCAAAAGAAATGAATGATGATAATTCTACTCAGCAGTTAGTAGACCTTATGCTAGGAGTTGTAAATAGACCAGTGAACCAAAACACAACTTTTAAAGATTTTAAATTAGTTGGATAACCTGACTTTAAAGGTACATCAGAACCCTTAGATGCACAAATTTGGATTTCAGAGATAGAGAAATTTTTCCTACTAACCAATGTTAATAATAACCAAAAGACAACTTTTGCAACCTTTTTCTTGAAGGGTGAGGCTAATTATTGGTGGGAATCAACCAAAGGTCGGGTAGAAACTGAAATTGTTCCTTGGGATAGATTCAAAGAGTTGTTCTTTGAAAACTATTTTTCCCAATCCCTGAAAGACCGAATGGAAATAAAATTTCTGGACTTGGAATAAGGAGATCTTACTGTAACCCAGTATACAGCTAAGTTTAATGAACTGTCTAGGTTTTCTCCTCATCAAGTAACCACTGAACTTAGAAAGACTCGTAGGTTTCAGGAGGGTTTAAAACCTCAGATTCGGAGTAAATTGTCAGTGCTTCAAATAAAAACTTTCTATGAGATACTAGAGAAGGCCATTATAGCCGAAAGTGGGAATGAAAGTCTTGCTAAGTTTCATCAGGACAAGAGAAGTCAGAATGAAAAAGGAAAAGTTAGGACAGAATCGAGTTCAGGTGGGTTTAATAACAAACGTAAATGGGATAATTCTTTTTCTAACAACCAAGGGAAAACGATAGGAAATACTAATAACAACTTTAGTAATAATCATATTAAACCTTGTCCTAATTGTGGTAAGAAACATAAAGGAGAATGCCTTCATAATAAATGTTTTAATTGTGGACAGTCAGGACATTATTATCCACAGTGTCCTCTTCCAAGGAAAAATAAATGTTTTAATTGTGGTTCATTGGACCATTTTTCAAAGAACTGTGCCAAACCTAAGAATCAAGGAGGAAAAGGGGTTAGAATACCAGAGAATAATCAATCAACAGTAGCTGCAGTTAGGGTTCAGAATCGACCTACCGCGAGAACATTTAATATGTCGGTGAGGGATGCTGCTGCTTCACAGGACGTGGTGACAGGTATCATCCCTATCAACACTTTAAATGCATATGTGTTATTCGATTCTGGTGCTACATGTTCATTTATGTCTAGAAATTTCTCTACAAACTTGAATACACCATGTGAAAATATAGACAAACCATTTTGCGTAGAAATTGCTAATAATGAAAGAATTCCGATTAAGACCATTTACAGAAACTATAGTGTGGTAATAAAAGGACATAATTTTAAGGTAGATTTGATACCAATTTAGTTGGGTGAATTTGATGTAATTCTAGGAATGGATTGGTTAGTTAATCATAACGTGATGATTAATTGTCATCAAAAATGTATAAATCTTTTGACTGCTTCGAAGTCAAAGGTAGTGTTCACCTAAGCAATCTCGATGTTTAACTATAGTTCAGGCAGAAAGATTACTTAGAAAGGGTTGTTTAGGATATTTGGCCTATATAGTTGATACTCGACGGGAAGGAGTAAAACTAGATCAAATACCTATAGTTAAGGATTTTCCGATGTATTTCGGATGACTTACCGTGTTGCCTCCGGATATGGAAATTGAGTTCGTCATTGATCTTGCACCGAACAACAACACTAGTTTCTAAGGCAAATGCATGAATGACACCTATAGAATGAAAGAGTTACTTATACAATTACGAGAACTCTTAGATAAAAGTACATACAACCTAGTGTTTCACCCTGGGGAACACTAGTTTTGTTTGTAAAGAAGAAGGATGGAACTATGAGACTATGTATAGACTATAGGGAGCTAAATAAGTTAACTATTAAAAATAAATATCCTTTACCAAGAATTAATGATTTTTTTGATCAATTAAAAGGGGTCGAACATTTTTCAAAAATTGACCTTAGAATATGATATCATCAATTAAAGGTAAAAAAGGAGGATGTGCCGAAAACAGCGTTTAGGACACACTATTGACATTATAAGTTTCTTGTAATGTCTTTTGGATTAACAAATGCACCGGCAGCTTTTATGGATTTAATGAATTGAGAGTTTAAACTATGCTTAGACAAATTTGTTGTAGTGTTTATCGACGATATTCTGGTATACTCGAAAACACGGGAAAAGCATATTGAACAATTATGAGTCGTACTAGAGATATTACGAAAGGAACAACTTTATGCAAAATTTTTTCCAAGTGTGAATTCTGGTTGAAGAGAGTTCAATTTTTAGGTCACGTAATTTATAAGAATGGAGTATATGTAGATCCAGCTAAGATCGAAACGGTTGTGAATTGGGAACAACCAATAACTCCAACAAAAGTACGAAATTTTCTCTGTTTAGTGGGTTATTATCGACGGTTTATAAAAGATTTTTCAAAAATAGCAACCACATTAACCAATGTAACTCGAAAGACGGTAAAATACGTCTGGACAGATAAATGTGAGGAAAGCTTCCAAGAGTTGAAGAAGCGACTGAGCATGGCTCCAGTGTTATCCTTACCAGATGATACAGGAGGCCTTGTAGTGTATAGTGACGCATCACATAGAGGTTTAGGGTGTGTGTTGATGCAACATGGGAAAGTGATAGCTTATGCATCACGACAACTCAAAGATTATGAGAAGAGGTATCCTACTCATAACCTAGAGTTAGCCGCGGTAGTTTTTGCTCTAAAAATTTGGAGACATTATTCGTACGGGGAGAAGTGCGAGATATATACAGATCATAGAAGTATGAATATATTTTTACACAAAAGGAATTAAATTTAAGACAGAGACGATGGTTAGAACTGATAAAGGATTATGACTATGAAATCTTATATCATCCCGGTAGAGCCAATGTTGTAGCTGATGCGTTAAGTAGAAAGAATCAAGAAAAATTGAATGGATTAACCACCAATGATAGGTTAATAAAAAACTTTGAAAATTTAGAAATTGAGGTGGAATGTCTAACTACCTCTACCCAAAAATTGTATATTTTAGAGGGAGTTTCATCTCTGCTTAATAAAGTCAAAGAGATACAAGAGAAGGATGAAGAATGTCATAAGTTTAAATCTAATTCAACGCATGATAAGTATAATAAATTTAGAATAGATACAGATGGAATAATAAGATATGAAAATAGAATTTGGGTTCCGTTAGACCACGCTTTAAAAGATGAAATTCTAAACAAAGCTCATAATTCTAAATTTGCCATACATCCTGGCAGTACAAAAATGTATAAGGATTTAAGTCGACACTTTTGGTGGTCAAACATGAAAAGAGAAATAGCTGAATGGGTAAGTAAATGTCTCACGTGTCAAAGTGTTAAGGCTGAGCATCAAAATCCGAGTGGTTTACTTCAACCCTTACTAATTCCTGAGTGCAAGTGGGAACATATAACTATGGATTTTCTTGTTGGTCTTCCAGCTACCCAAAAGGGCCATAATGCCATTTGGGTAATAGTTGACCGTTTAACAAAATCAGATCACTTTTTACCTATTAAGATTACTCATAACCTAGATCACCTTGCCAAACTATACATCAATGAAATTATATCTAGGCATCGAGTACCTGTTTCCATAGTATCAGATCGAGATCCACGTTTTACTTTAAATTTTTGGAAAAGCCTTCAGAAACACTTAGGAACACAACTAAGATTGAGTACAGCTTATCATCCTCAGACTGATGGACAGAGTGAGAGAACCATACAAACATTAGAAGATATGGTGAGAACTTGTATTATAGATTTTAAAGGAAATTGGGAAGATCAGTTACCCTTAGTCGAATTTGCCTATAACAATAGTTATCATGCTAGCATAGGTATGCCTACCCTATGAAGCTTTATATGGGTGTAAGTATAGAACACCTTTATGTTGGGATGAAGTCGGGGAAAGACAAATGTTAGGACCTGAGATAATTTAACAAACAACTGAAATTATCAGAATTATTCATCAACGATTACAAGTATCTCAAGATCGACAACGAAAGTACGCCGATCCACATCGTCAACAATGAAACTTTAACGTAGGAAGTCACGTATTCTTGAAAGTATCTCCTTGGAAAGGTAAGATACGTTTTGGCAAGAAAAGAAAATTAAGTCCGAGATTCATTGGACCTTTTGAAATTTTGAGAAGGGTTGGTGAAGTTGCTTATGAAATAGCAATACCTCCTGAGTTGAATCATATTTATAATGTGTTTCATGTGTCCGTATTACGACCATATAAACCTGATTATAAACACGTTATACATTATGAGTCAATCCAAATAGAAGAAGATCTTTATTATGTAGAAGAACCTGTGCAAATCGTCGATCATAAAGAGCAAGTCCTGAGAAATAAAATGATAGCATCGGTCAAAGTAATTTGGAGGAATCAGAACGTTGAAGAAGCTACATGGGAGATTGAAGATAAAATGCGCGAGAATTATCCTCAATTATTTACTTCAAATTGTATTACAATTTCGAGGACCAAATTCTTATTAGTGGGGGTGAATGTAAAAACCCAAAACCATAATAAGACTCGTATATATACAATCCCGTTATATAAATAAAATTTCTCCGTTCTGAATGTGTTATGTGTTAATATATACTTGGTTTGACAAATTTGACCAAATAAATTTTTGTCCGAAAAACGTCGTGCTTGAACTGACAAAACACTTTGTCGTGCTTGTTAGGATTAGTGAGAAATTTAGGTACACAATCCTAGATTAATAAACCCTAACCCTAATTTGTAAACCTAACCCTAATTAGCTAAACTAACTCTAATTAGCTTATGTTAACACCTAATATTGGTTAGTAAACTTCAATTAGGTACTAATAAACATTACTTAACAATCATAATCATTAGAAACAAAACCCTAATCAAGATTACTGAAGATTAAAGCCTAATTAAGCTACTAAACAAACCTAACTAGCTTACAAGTAGGTTAAGAGTCACCATTGCAAGTTCCTAGGCTGCACATGACATGCTTGTAACTCCCAAGCATGACAATAGTTACTCAAGTTACTCCCATTGTAGAGGCAAGTTACTCAAAAATGACCAAAAAGCCAAGTTGAAGAATTCTATAAATAGGAACCTTAGGGCTAAGCAAACTCACGAAATTCCTAAGCCTATATACACTTATAAACTTACCAAATCAAGCCTAGGTGATAGAAGCAACGAAATCAGAAGCTAGAATCAAAAATTACTCAAGAAAAGGTACAAACCCTAGTTCATAATTAGCTCTATGATCCTATGTTAGATTTATTGTTTAGATGTTTAGTGTGATAACCCGAGAATTTGGACAATTTAGTAAAATCTTAAATGATTGATTTAAGGTCAAATAATAGACCTAGACAGAAAATAAGTGTATGCATTTGATGTTATTAGGATGGAATTTTGAGGTTTTCAAAATTTCGTGAAGGCTTTTAGGTGAATTATTCAGGATTAAGGATTTATGTGATTAAGTTACGTGAATATGGTTATATGCATTATACGAGAATGTGGTTAAGGGTCAAGGGTTGACCAAATAAATTATATCTGTAACAAACCCTAAGAATATGTTAAGAACGTCAATGTTCGGTTAGAAAACCCTAACGTTTGATAAGAAATCCTAGAAATCGGTTCTGGAAACCCTAGTTTCAGTTCCGGGAATCCGAAACCTTAATTCGGTGCATGAAACCCTAAATCGGGAACTTAATGGCATAAGTGTAAATAATTAAAAGATTAATTAGGGTTAATCTTAACAAATTGATTACAAAACCCTAATTCCAAATTTGAAACCCTAATACTTGATCTGAAAACCTTAGTTTCAGATTCTGATAAATTGAAGCCCTAATCTGGGAAATTAATGGAGAATTATAATGCTCTACTGCTATTATTATAATATTAATTAGGGTAACGCTTAATTAATTAGCAAACCCTAATTTCAAATTATCGAACTTAAATTTTTCCGTCAGGAACCCTAATTTCGGTTTTGAAAACCTAATTTGTAAATGGGGAAAATGAAAGTGTTAATTTAATATTTTAATGTTAATTAGGATATATTAATTCTAATTTAAAGTTGAGTAATTAGAAAACCCTAATCTAATTACGGATATTCAATTTCTATATTAGAAAATTATTTTCTATTTAGAAACCCTAAATTGTGGGTTGAAAACCCTAATGACCATTTTGAACCCTAATTGTACAGTGGTGGATTTAATTGCTATAATTGCAATGTTAATTAGGAAATATAAATCCTAATTGTCAAGTTATTAGAAACCCTAATCTAATTAGGATATCTAATTTCTAAACTTTAAATATTATTTTTCTATTTAAAACCCTAATTTTTGGGTTATAAATTATAATGTACAAATTTGACCCTACTTGCGTAATTAGCAATTTTAATTAGGATAAAATAGTCCTAATTAGCAAATAATGATTCATGATTAGGAAATTACAAAATAATTAGGAAGCCCTAATTATAATTTAGAAATCAAAATTTTCTATTTTAAAATTTAATTAGAAAATTTTTGAAATCCAAGTTGCTAAATATTTGAGGGTTAAAACCTAAACCCTAAATTTGTCCAAACCCTAAACCCTAAGGGTTTTATCATTTAACAAATGAGAAATCTAGAAATAAAAGGAAAAGACAAGAATGCCTTTTTTGGATTTTTTTTTTTAGTAACTTGCAAATTTTGCCAAGACCTTTAGTGGTTCACCAAATCTTGACTTTGTACCATCTAAACTCCAAAGAACTCAAATTATAATCAAGAAAATACTATACAAGTAAAATGCAATGTATCATGTGATTATAAAAGATTAGAGAGAGAAAGTTACAAAATTTGGTAGAAAATTTCCAAGCCATCCTCTCTCTCTAAAATCCGAAAATAAGAGTGAAAAGGAGTGAGAAGCTAAGATAATATCATCCATTAGCTTTCTTATAACAGATTCAAGGTTCAGATTCAAGGATCAAAGCCAAAAAGTGGTAAAAAACCCTAACCTAGAAATCTATGATTTTGATGTTAAATGTTGTTGTTTGTTGGTTAGATATATGTGTAATAAGGTGTCACTTGTTGATCCGGGTGGATAGATCACAAACCCATAACCTCAAAGTACACGAAAATGAAGTTTTAGAAAATCTGGAAAATGAGAAAATTTGTGCCTGACAGTCGAATGTCAGAGGCTTTAGATCCATATGTTTTTGATGATTTGTGTATGTGATGTTATAAATATATTCTATGCCATGTGGTCTTTCATCTCCAACTTGAATCAGGTTCAGATCTTATGTAGATCGCAAGTTATGAATTCACAAAAGATAAATGACCGATCACGATTTCTGGAATTCTGGGCAAACCCAGAAACCCAGATCGCCTGACAACGTTTTCTGTGCCTTAGATCTTGCCGTATGCTAGTGTTTAGACTATGTTGTTGATTGAAGGTTGTGGAAGGGTATGTGAACTACAATTTAATGCTATTAGATCACCCAGATATGTACCAGGATCGTAGAAATGCATGGTCAAACGACGGCCAGTGGATCAGATGACTGATGAAGATTCTCGGAAAACCCAGATCTTCAAGACCCGGTTCCTGACCCTTACTTTGATCGGATCAAATCTTAACTTATTGTTGTTGTTATATTGATATGTTTATATATAATGATACCGGACAACCGAACTACAAGTCGAACCTATAGATCACCCAAACTAAACCCGTAACCCAAGATATATGGATTTAAATAAGTTAGCTCATTGAATCGTTCTTTCAAACTGAAAACCCGAATTTGAAGAACATGTCTCCATAATGTTTTATGTAGCTTAGATCTTGCGGGTTGTTCATGTTTTAACTATGTAATTTGTTTATATTTGTAGTACTACACTAATACTACTACTATAACAATTTATTGGCCCGAAAAAACGAATAATCACGATTATAGAACTAGTCAAACATGCCCTTCAACTCGACATGCATTTCGAATTGGCCAAGAACACCCAAGAACACACATAATAGCGGCCTGTTACGTAAGCTATAGGGCCCTTTTTAGTGACAGCTTTATTTTCTATTTTCCTAAAAATGATTAAAAATTAGAAAAATGATTTTAAATTATTAAAAATACATAATAAATTACGAAAAATTATTTTAAAGTATGAAAAATAGTTTTTAACTATTTTGAGTATATTTCAAAATAATTAATATGTTTGTAATATAAATGGTATTTATTTATTTAATTATAATATTAAATAAATTATTTAAAATAGTTTTAATTCATGAAAAATCATGAAAAATAATATTATGGTAAAAGAAAATATTTTAAGTTATTTTTGATGACTTTTAATATTTTGTGATAAATTTCATTAATAAATTTATTATTAATGGTAGTTAGTTTATTTAATAAATATATTAAATAAATTAAGGAAAAATAGAATTAATGATTTAAAAATCATATAAAAAATGATTTAAGTGTTATAAAAATATTTTAAGTTATGAAATATAACTTTTGATATTTTGGCATAAAAATATTAATATTTTAATATTAATATTAATTATCGGATAATGGATTTAAGTGTTTAAAAATCAAATAATTGTGATTTTAAAGTATTAAAATACTTTGATGTATTATAATTATATTATAATATTATGTAATGATTTTATTAATATTTTATATTAAATGAATATTAATGATTAAGGAATTATGTGGTATTTAATTTGGTTAAATACGGTTTTAATGATTGGAAAATCATGATAAATGGTAATAATTATTCAAAAATTATTACGAGCCTAGGAAAAAATGTTTTGATGATAAGAAATTATCTCGTGATAATTGTTAAAGTGTTTAAGCGAGTTTAATTGAACATAAACTCGAGTATTGTCCACTGTAATCGCCGGATGATAGAATGGTGTCGGGTTTAAGTTAGACAGGAATAGTTTGACCTGATATTAAGTCTTATGTGTTGTATAGACTGATAGGGTTATGTGTTATGTGTTTAGGTTATTCTGTGTATATAAATATAACAATATTATACTTGTGATGATATTATTCTAATATTGAGATCTATATTATTAATATTAGGTCTTCTGTAAAGCGTTATAAATTGCGTTACGGTAATCAGCAGTTCGAGCAAGTTTGTATTTACTTAACTCTACTAAGAGTGTTTTATTCAAGCTTATGGTTAAATCATTGTTTGATTGCCATGAAAATTGTACTCTGTACATCTTGCATGTATAAGTCGGTATGAAAGGTCGATCACCTTCATTACCAGCTTGGTTCGTAAATGTTTGTTCATGTTTAAAACTTGTTCACCAAAAAGTTTGTTCCTCGCTTAGTTCTCAATTATATTGATGAATTATAGCCACTTATTATTCATACTCTTCAATCATAATATATCCTTATATTGTTGTATTTAAACTTGTTGGGCAACTTTCATGCTCACCCTTGCTATATCATGATAAAACATTGCGAGATAAGGCAAATGCGTTTTGATACGTGAAAAAGATAATGCCAAGTTCAACTTGGGATAAATGGTGCGATATTTTGTAATAATAGTATAGTTGAATAATATCTTATCTGATAGATAGCTTATGATTTGTGTTTAAGTAAAGGTTACTCGACCTTGGGGAATAATGTGTAATGTAATGTATAAACAATTTATGTTTATATCTTCCGCAAACAGTTATAGAAATAGTGTACCGAATCCGCGGCGATTTGGGGCCCGGATTTGGGGACGCTACATTTAGAATCATGTATTAGTATGTTAGAAAGTATGTTAGATTGGTAGAACACATTTTCATAACATCTAGATGCCTTCATTAAGTGTTTTAAGAAATCTGGAAATTTTGAAACTATATCCGATATATCGAATGTCGGGGCCTATATAGATTCATATGTGTTTTTGTTTTGATGCATTAATTGTTTGGTATTTGTAGCTTTGTTAGTAGGTCTTTAATCTGGAAAAAAAGCGGTTCATTAGAACCATAGATTTCAAGTTATAAGCGATCGAAAAAGTGGGTTGATTGTTCACGGATTGCGAGTTTTCACAGGTTACCCGAAAACTCAAAAAATAATCTAGCAACCGCTACTTTGACCAACCTGTTTAATCGTCTTCTGTTTGTGATTTTTGTAAGTTTTTGTTATAGATCAATACCCTGTTATATGTACTACAAATCTATGATCTTTAATTGAACAAACAACGTATAGGTTTACTGGAATTAATGGTCAAAATCCATTGACCGAGCTTGACCAAGTTTTCTTGATTTTCCAGAAAACTGAAGAACACGAAGAACAACATTTGCCTGTACTTTGACCATCATAATCAGATACCTTAGATTTATGATTTGTTCATGTTAATGTTATATATATATATATATACCCTGACATATATACTACATGTTACAACAAACAACACACACATCTAATACACAGAATCGAAGATATTTAAGCCACAAAATCGTTGACCGACCATAACTACTATTTTTGGTTACCCAGAAACTCAAGAACAACTCTGACAGTGACTTTGATCCTCTATAACTTTTTGTTATATGTAGGTTAAAGACTAAAATTTATTTCATGTTGTACTATTGTATGAGTACTACAACATCAATTGTTGACCTGATTTTTCAGTAACATTTTAATTAGTGGTCAAACTGGTCACTCGACCATGACCAAACTACTGCCCAAAAACTCAAGAACACCTACAGCGACACTTCATGTCACTGAAGGGCTTTAGCGACAAACAGAAATTATTTTTTTAAAAATAAATTATAAAAAAATAGAAATAATTAATAAATAAATATAAAAACAGTTTTAAAAATTATATTATATTATTATAAATAAATTCGATATTTTTACGAAATTTAATAATTATTTTATATTATTTTGATATTATTAATAATTAACTTATTAATAAAGAAATTAGAATAATTATTTTTAAATACTAAATAATTAGGGAAAAATATTATTAATGATATAAAAATTATAATAAATGAATATAAATTATTTAATAATAATAATCAATGTTTTTGTAAAATTTGAAGTAAATATTAATTATTTATAAATAGAAATAAATGATTTAAAATCATTTAAAAGATAAATAAATGTTTTAAATTTCTAAAAATTATTATAATAGATATATAAATTATCTAAAATTATAATAAATAATATTCAGTCCATTTATCAACTTTTTCAATATTTGGTTAAGTATTTAGCACCGAAACCCTATTGAATCTAACCAGATATTAAATAAATGTTATAATTGAGTATTGTTATTAATACTAACGTGTTAGATTTATATATATGAACATCGTATGTATTTATTAAACGATTGAATAGAATAACTTGATTGATCTACGCTAAGGCATGTTTCCTAAACCCTAAACTTATTTCTTCATTATACAAGTTTCCTAAACCCTACACTTATTTGTTTAGTACAAATTTCTTAAACATGTTTATTCATTAAACAAGATTTTTAACTTGATATGTTGTTGATATAATATACTACACCTACAATTGAATTACCTTTTTATTGTAAAGTTATTGCTATAGTTTCAGCATAACTCAAAAATGAATTATTTATTCATATGATATTGTTTATTGAGCATAAACTGTTGTGTCAAACCAAATTGTTTTGGTAAGACATCCTATACTGAAGTTGGGTATCCCGTAAGGGATCGAGATATGGTCAATGAATATATTGACATTAATTTAGTGTATTTTGAGCACTAGTAGGATGATAAGCATACTCCTAAGATGTTGAATAGGCTGATCCCCTATCTCATATCTAAACAAAATTTCTAAGTCTGTGTGACTGACAGAAGTAAAGAAAAATTCCAGAAATGGTTGAAATAAATAGAAATCTAGAAATGGTAACAACTATCAGTTGAAATTTGAATTGTTATATTTCTTCAAATCCTATATTGTTATAAATACAAAACTTGCTGAGCATGTCATAGTTCACCCTTGCAAATTATCCCCTTTGCAGTTTTAGATGGTAATCCTAGAACATCTGGAGTAGATAAAGAGAAGTTTCCCTACATAGATTAGATTATATTCTTGTTTGTTTGAATACCTTATAATAAGAACTCTTTATGAGAATCATATAATTAAATCCTAATATTACTATATATATAACATCTTTATTTCCGCAACCATGTTTTTTAAATATATAGATGTAAAATTAGACTTCTTCGAATCTAGTTGAGATCCTTGGGAACTATTTATCTGAGTGATGGTATTAATAACATGGATTGTTCATGTTGTTATTAATACTCTGGATTTTAGATGGATAGTTATTATCGATATGATAGTATAAATTTGCTTGGCTTAAAGTATACATCTGGGTGAGGGTATTAGTAATATGGACTGCTCATGTTATTACTGATACTTTGAATTTCAGATAGATAGACTCTAGTCACAGATACAGTTCATATATCCAAGTGAGGGTATCCAAACACAGTAAATGTTCTCTTGAGAATTGACATCTGTTATGGGATACTGTAAATTTTGGATCTATGGGAATTATATCTACTAGTCCCTCTATTTAATGTAATGTTATAATCAGATACCATAGGTGTATAGATTTAAAAGCATTATGTTGATTTTCTATAAACACCATATCAGATACCGTGGGAGTATAGATATGGGGGTGTTACACATATCATGACCTCTTATCCCTTTATCATCTAGATATCCATGTGATGCCACTAGATTTTGAAAATATGTTCAAGTTTGCTTTTGAAACCATTTTAGACTTGAACTATGCAATCTAACACATACAAGACAATTTCAAAGCTCTAAACATACGTAGTCAAGTCATGTTAACATGCTCGCAAGGTCAGAATGTAAATCATGTAGTAGTCATGCATCTTAACTTACTATACTAAGCTCTTTCTTGAAAAACTTTTCCAACACAAAGCCTAATAAGGTGGTCTTCAACAAAGGAACTAAGAATCATACATCATGCTCATTTATGTGTGAGATTAGTCACGTGTATACACTACTAAGCTCAAAATCTGTAGAACATGAACTTTAACAAAAAAAAAATCAAAGCTTAAAGCCCTTGTTAAGGATCTTCTACCAAATCATGTTGGACACCTCATATAACATAAGGAAACTTTATAACACATGTCATACCTATTTCTTATGTATATACAAGTCATAATACTATATTAGTAGCAACCTAGCATGAACGAAACCACCAACTATTTACGAGGTGCGGCTCACCACTTTTTTAGACCATAAGATAAAACAGGTATGCAATGCATGCCATGTTAAACTCAGAAGCACTAAGGATACTCTATTTTACAAAGTACTACCAACTTGATTTCCAACGATTCAAGCATGCTCCAAACCATTATTAAAGAGTTCATACATGTTAGCAAACTTCTGAAACATATTATAACATGTTAATTCATCATGCTTGATATAGAATTTCAAGAATCAAACAAGACCCATCCCAATAACATAATTAGAAATTATACCTTCTTGAGCTTAACTTGGACTCCTCACACACTGAATAGGCTTCTACAATTCTCAGCAACTTAAAACTCTCCAGTTAGACAACTCTTAGCAACACAAAATCTGAACTCAAGCTTGTATTTATAGAAAAACCATGGACTAGGCATTGTCATTACACAATCTTTGAGTCCATGGTGTAATGGGAGGAAACAAAGGTTCGTAGAGGGTGGTTTAACAACTCCATACCAGCCACATAGCTAGCACTGATCACCTAGATTTAGCCACTTGGAGAATACGTAACTTAGTTTTAGTCCACTGCTCATGTACTTGGTGACACTCAATTTGGGACAATAGAGAAAAATCTCAGCAATCTTGTTATTTAGGCTTGGTTAGGTTTATTTAGTTCCCATAATGTAATCTTAATGTACAATTGTTACCATATTAGGAATTTAAGGATTAAATATATACTCACATCATATAATCCATGTACATTAAATACATCCAATAAAATAACACAATTAAATATTATTGTCCGGGTAGTTCCATAACTATCTCTACTACTCACATAACCACATTATAACTTTATTTAGTATTAATGTTTATTTAAAACATTGATTTCCTTTCTCTGATTCTGGAATACCTAGGTAATTAATCATTTATGCATTACAACTTCATATGATACCAAAGTGCTACTAAGTACCAACTTTATATGTCACACATATAACATTAACGACCCAATTCAAAGTTTCTACGAAAGTAACTAACTCCAATCGATCACTAAAGCAATGAAATGCCATTTAGGTCATTGTTGAGACGGCCTAGCAATTGCTACTGCATCTTTAACAATGTCAAGACTAGTTTAGCTTAAGCCAGTGTCAACCTCCATCGCCATACTTGTTTTACATGACACGAATTAATGTCAACATGAGTGATATACCAATCTAAGAGTGTATTCATTACTTATATGAAATCACATAATTATTTGAAATAACTATCAATTAATTGATTGCCTTAACAATTCTTATTGTTAGTTAATATAATCACTACTATCACGGTGCCACACCAGGCATTTCACAATTCCTATAGTTAATTCCACACTTCTCAATACGTATTAATCTAATACGGGTCAATTGAATTATTTAACATACAAAACATTAACACTTGTATTCACATGAATATTTATTTCTAATAATATATTTATTTAATAATACGCAAAAATTCTCAGGTATTACATGAGATACTATGCAGCGATTATTGTAGCAATAATTAAATAAAAGCCGGTGACTTCTCACGTAGCGGTGACACCCCAAATCAGGTTACTCGACCCCTAGTTTTTTGTGTTCACGATCCACAATATAATACCAATTAACTACCCATTCATATATGAATAGTAATACATACCACATTAACATATGTTGTTAATACATTAGTCCCAAGTTCTCTAACCTTAACATTACAAACATACCCTTTAGATATACAAAAAGGGTTTACAATACAACATAAAAATAATAATGTTCATTATATTAGTTTATCACTATGCCTTTTCCTTTGTTCTTCTTCACAGCACCTTCTATAACTTCGTCCCTAGCAGAAAACTTTTATATACAGCAAGGGTGAGCAATAACTTTACCCCGCAAGTTAAGTCATACAATAAATGTATAAGAATCAATAACAAGTCTTCTTGCCTTCTATGAAACAATAATCTAATAATGAAAGAGTACAACACTTTTAAGGTTTTTTTTTTACGATATTTAAATGAATAATCAAGAATTAATTCTACAAAATAGCAAAGTGGAATGTTTTCCAAATTTATGTTAAGCGATCCATTGGATCTTGAACTTCTCTTCTAGGGTATCTATCAAAGATTTACTTTGATATATACTCAAGTGTATCATATAACCATAAAGATTAAATCATACACCTCTGCAAGTACTTAGAGCCAGCCAACCCCTTGTACCCTATATTATGCATAATACTTAAGTCGTGCGCAATGATCAAATATACGATAAAAAATGTTTCCTTTATATAAAAGGTTGTTCTTCTCAGTCTCAGAATCAAGATTTGATTTAACAACGAAATTCAATGATTTCAATATCTAATCACTTCTCTTCTCTTCTCTTCTCAAACCTATCAAGTTTTCTTTTTGATCTAGCCGATACAACTGGCATTGATCTATCAATAATAATTAAATTCTTTTCTCTTCTCTTCTCGAACCTATAAAGTTCTAACAAATGTTCGTCTAGCCAAAATAATTAGCTAAGACATTTCTCAACATAATTCGACAATAAACTAGAATTATCTGTACTGTCAATATTAGCTTTTACAGATATGAATATCCAACAACAGTAATTCTACGAATATATATTTTCCGAATCAATAATTCAATTTGAATTATTAAACATGCACTAACTGCGAATAATCAACAATAAATTCTTGGACGTGGTCTAATTAAAAATAATTAACCACCATAATAATTAAACAATATTAACTCAAGGTTGAGCTTGGAAACTTGCCTTCTCCGCTGATTACAGCTATACACTATACTTATCTGCGTTTGAAAGACCTATAATCACAATATCGGTCTCACAATTAACACAATAATTCACAACACACAACACTATAATTCACAGTCAATCTTCTCCTAGACACATTACCACAAAGTCACATCAGTGTATATAACCTATATAAACACTTATCAAGTCTAACTAGTTTGGTCTGGTTGGATTTCGGTCTATTCTCGGTGTTCTGGTCACCCTATCCGACAATTAACACAGTTATTGTCAATTACACTTGGTCTCTAAGCTTCAATATTATATTAGATAAGTCTATTATCCTTTATAATATTTTTCGGAAGCTTTTAATAATTTCTAAATAATTGTTATAATTTATAATAATTTTTCAAACACCTAATTATTTTTAAATAATTTAAATACTAATTAATTCCATCACCATTAATATTTAGTAATATTAAAATATTAATGACACACTTATCAAAATATTAAAGTTATTATTAATAACTTAAAATATTTTTAAATCATCAATATTCTACTTAAATGATTTTTAAAGTAATTAAAATCATTTTTAAATCATCACCATTAATATTTAAATATTAATAAAATTATCATCAAAATATCAAAAGTTATTAATTATAACTTAAATTATTTTTAAATTATTTTCTCATTTTTAAATCAATAAAATTATTTTTAATTCATTTATTTAATATAATAATTAAATAAATCTATTATCATTAATATTAATTTATTAATGAGAATTCTCCAAAAATATTAAAAGTTATATTTTATAATTCAAAATATTTTCTAGCACTTTATTCTCATTTAAAATAATTTTAAAATATTACAATCATTTTTAACTCATTCATTTAATATAATAATTAAATAAATCTAATATCATTAATATTAAATTATTAATAAAATTCAACAAAAATATTAAAAGTTATATTTTATTACTCAAAATATTTTTAAATACATTATTCTTATTTTAAATGATTTTCATAATATTAAATAATTTTTCTCTAATTTATTTAATATACTAATTAAATAAATTAAATATCATTTTTATTCAAATAATTATAAATATTAATGAAAAATATCCTAAATTATTAAAAATTATTTTTTATAATTTAAAATAATTTTAAAAACCATTTTTGGTAATTCTTAGAATTTATTTCTATTTTTAATTAATTTTTGGAAAATCAGAAAATAGAAATAATTAAAACCGTCGTTGTAGGCCTTTTGCAATTTTTTGTTATATTCGTTTCTTGGCTAACTTATGGTTCAATCTTGTAATACACATGTAGTACTACAACTATTACTCATTAACAGAGTCATATCGTAACAAGATGGCAAGATCTGACCCTTCAAAAGATCTTGTCGAGGATGACTCCTAGGCTTTTCTCGGGTAACCTGAGAAACCCAGGCGACTTCTGTGGTACCACCTTGTAGCTCAATAATCTAAGTGTTCCTGTCACGATTTATGTGATTTCATGGTTCCAATATGTACTCCTTGTGTCAAGGAACATATAAGAAGCAATAGATCAGATAAACAATAACACAACAGCCAAATTTAATCCGGTCAAATGTTGTCAGAAAACAAGTTCATCAAGTTTTTGGAAATTCTCAGAAAGTTCATTTGTGATCAAATGGTCCAGTTTGACCATTCATTACAACCATCTAATGTGTTGTTTAAGAGATCTATTAACATGGATCTAGAGTCCACATAACCAGCTACAATTCGGATACAACACATAATCAAAACACTAAAACAACTGACAGATCAAGAAGCATAAAAATGTTGTTAGACCTTGCAAATAACCATTTTTGCAGGTTAAGGTTTGAAGGTAACACTATGTGCTACTTGAATGACGTGGATCAGAAATAATACACGACGATTAATATTTTAGCTAAAGTTGTTAATTCTTTATACCATGATTAAGACTCATGAGATGTACTAAATATTTTATGATGTATAGTTTTATGTTGAGTTGTAAAGCTAATGTTAGAGTTATGTGATATGTAAAGGTTACCGAATTGAAATGTAAAATTTTATAATAACAATGATAAAGTGAATCATAAAATAAGATTGATTCATAGACATGTAGATGATAAAGGTTTTGATTCAGGGAATTAAAGTAAGAAGACATAAAAGTTTAAATTATTCCGCATTATATAAAGTTTATCATCGAATAATGATTTAAAATCAGAAGGTAGATGTGTTATTAACGACCAAAGTTAATAATTAAATTGTATGAATTTTTGGGTCGTTACAATATATATTTAGAGAGAGAAAGAGCTAGACATAAGCAAACATCCCACTTTGAAGCTTTTCATTAGAGATTTTAGCAAGAACACCAAGATCGTAAAGGTAATATTCCCTTATTAATAGTTTTCCATCACTTTTGATTTCTTTGTTATAAAGAATCATAAATTGGTGGAGCATGCCTCTTACGGAGGAATAAGGATGGCTTGTAATATATAAAACCATTATAAGTCATGTTTAAATGAAATTGTAAGGGTTTACGCAAGTTAAAATCGTAGGAAATATTGAATTATGAACTTTGTTGTTGACGGAAAAATTGAACACCATCACTATTAAGATATGTGCATCTTTCTTGGTTAGGATGTAGATATGAAATCAAAGGAGTGTTCCATTTGATTTGGGTAGAACACTAGTAACGAAGTTATTGTGAATTTTACGGAATTAGACGTTAAACATCAAAAACGTAGAAATTCCGGATTAGTCATCGAAAGTTGTCATGGGACTTGAAAACGTTGGCTTTTAATGTCAACACGTGAGATAGGGTATTTAAGAGTTGTGGGCTCAAGAATCGTTGGATTCCGACTTAAAACGAAGAAAACAAATATTGAACGCTCAAAAGCGTTTAACGAACGCTCGAAAATGAACTTAGAAGTGAATTTTAAGTTAACAGATTCAGAATTGTAAAATTCTTATATGAACGCGTAGAGTATGTAATTTATGAGTTATAGGCTTTTGAACGGACCAAATCGAACTTATAACGAAGAAGTTATGAAGCTGGGAAGTTCACTAAAAATTTTATCTCAAATTTTTACGGTCTTTGAGAGGTCGGCGCCCCGCACCGCATAAGGCTTAATGTGCCGCACTACAATAACCGAAATAGTGTAATGACCTCTTTTGAGGAGTGGCGCCGCAAAGACCACTCATCATCTGAAGGAGTTTTGTCTTTGCAATGGCCGGGCTCGGGACTTAGTTATCGCGGAACTCAGCCACAAATACCGATGTTATATAGAAGGGCCACGTCATGCGCCGGCGAAAGGTGGCTTTTGTTAGACAAGTTAGGTTTTGAACTTTAACTGTTTCGATACCTGTGTAAGTTAAGTTTATATACTCAATAAGTGTACTAAAGCTATTCCTACGTTACATATACAAGTGTATATGGTAATGAACTTAGTAATTGAACGCGAGTTATCAATGTGGTAACGAAGAACACAAAGATTTAATAATAAACCATGAACGGTAATCGACATTGGTACTTCAACAATGATGATTGAGTCGGTTAGTAACGTAAAATCGTTAATAAGCCGGGATGAAGGATAGTAAGTCGAATTGACTTTATTAATGAAATGAAGTCAACTATGACATAGAAGAGAAAGAAGTTGATAGAAACAATGTGATTAATTGTTTAGTAGCTAATTACAGTGTGCTATGTGAATATATCATGTAGATTCTGTAAAGGCTGAGAACAGTCGAATAAGTTATTTGAAGACGCTTGAAGGCAAGTTTTCTTAACACTTGTCTAACCTTCGAGTTAGCCGAGTTTTCTATGATTCATTGTACTGAGTTGCGTGAATGATTTTAAAGAAATGGTCAATGCCAGTTTTAGTTCGGCTAGACTATTCGTAAGATATAGATTGATTCGTATACATATCTTTCTATATAGAAATGATAACGTTATCCTATGCCAAGTATTTGGTACGGATTCAAAGGTAAGTTTGTCTATGCACAAACAAAAGTATTTTTCATCGATTATTCGATGGGCACGCGAGTTTGCCAAAACTTAAACGTAAATACGCTTAACGGATGAATGTTGATCAACATAGAGTACTATAGGCTGATCACCTAGAAGTGCTCGTAAGTAATGCCGGATGTACAACCTTAGTGTTGTGATGTCCTTTTCAAGTATGAAAACAGAAAGATATTGTTCGTGGTCTTTCGACCGGTTCAGAATTCCTAAACTATTATATACTTTGGGAATTGATGTTATGAATTGTTAAGTATTAATGTTTCGTAATATTTTATGACTATTTGTTCAGTTATGGTAAATTTTCATATAATTCCCGAATGTGGTATAGATATTATTCTTTGTTAGACTTGATGAGCTTGTTATACTCACTTCTTGCGTGAATTATATGATTGCAGTTAAAGCCGAGCATACGGAGAATGCTAAGAGAAATAAGGGCAAGGCTAAGATGGATAGTTAACCATCTTGTAATAGATTAGTATGATTGTATGTATTATACTTAAGAACAAAGAATGATGTAATCGGTTTATGAACCTGGGAAAGGATTTCACTTTGATTGTAATAAGAAGATAATAATTATATTCATTATAATGTGTTTTCAATGGAATGATTGTATAGTTATGAGTACCGTGTAGCACCATATATCGGGTTAGAAGATACCCAAAGTTGGGGGCGTCACAGGTTGGTATCAAAGCATTAGGTTATAAAACTTAAGGGGGGAAGAACCTTAGGCTAATAACCTCGTAAGGAAGGTAAAGTCCGAAGAAAGAAATTTGAGTCAAATGAATTAATAAGGTATTGAGAAAACTCAGTACCGAAAGATTAAAAAGATGGAAATTAATCCTAAATAAATTAAATGTGTTTGGTGCTTATACTATTGCCTATTATGTACTAATCAACATGTTATGTGTTTTGTAGATGTCAAACGATAACTTGATGTATAGAGACATTCACGTGATAAGTGAAGAGTCAGTGAACCAAGTGAAGATAGTTCCTATGCTAGTGACGGAGGTACCAATAGTGGTTCTAGAAGATTCTGATCCAGAAGAGTACATGTCTAGGGAGGATTACTTTGAGGAAACAATGGGAATAGCATCATATCTGAATATGATGATAGATGTGTAGGAGGATATGGAGGTAACATTGATTAATATGGTGGTACCTACTCAGGAGTCAACACCTCCAGATGCAATGAGATCATTGTATTTGGCAGTGCTTGATAGGAATGTGCATCTGCGCACTGTGGTGTAGACACAGAATGAGGAGATTACCGCCCTATATGAGGCGAAGGAGTCTGCAGAGGCAAATTTTGAGTCAGAGCATGATGAGAAAGTGCTGATGACGGATAAGGCGAGGGATTATAAGGAAGAGGTCGTAGAGCTTCGAAAGAAATTGGTTGAAAAAGACCAGAGATTGCTAGGATGTCGTACATCCATGAATGTGCTCACAAGGATTTCAAGCTGAAAATTGCTTGTTATTCTATTGAGTCAGGGCAGACTCGACATACGATTAGTTGAGATATTGTTTTGATTTTAGCAAATCAGAAACATGAGAATGTCGTAAGGCAGTGTTAGTAGATCATTAGATCTTTTTGGTATATGTATAGTGACGTAAAACCCTCTTTTGTATAATTAAAGGGTAGTCTTTTTGTAAATCCCAATTTGTAGAGTCAATCGCGGGATAGTAATGTATTAGTTTTTTTTGGCTAAGGAAGTAAAGTGTAAATAGTTTTGACTATGAAAGCATATTAATATAATGAAGTTTTTATTTAATGTGCTTGTTGTGGTATGAGTTGTTATTTGAGAATGATAACTAAGTAGTTAATTAGATAGTAATGAAACTTTATTTATTTAATCAGAATTATGCCGCCAAGAAGAAGACAACGTAACCAAGAGGCTGAGTCACATGATGAAAATCAAGGGGGTCCTAATAACCCTATGTAAGAGTTAGTTAATTTATTAACGGCAGCATTTAACCGAGTTGGGGGAGGAATTCCAGTAGCACCTAGGGTAGCTAGAACAACTACCTTTACGGAATTCAAGAGTGTAGGTCCTTTGGACTTCCGAGGAACGACGGACCCCTTAGAGGCCTAGACATGGGTGAAAGAGATAGAGAATGCGTTTGTTATCACAAACGTGGTTGACGCACAAAAGACTTATTTTGCGACTTACATGATGAAAGGGGAAGCCAACTACTGGTGGGAGGCTCACTAAGGTGGGGCTAGAACAGAGGCAGTTACATAGGAATAGTTCAAGAAAATATTCTTTGAGAACTACTTCCCTACTTGCATGCAAGGTAGAATGGAGATTAAGTTCTTGGAACTCAAACAAGGGGATATGACCGTTCCCCAGTACGCATCCAAATTCAATGAATTGGCGAGATTCGCTCCACATCAGGTGGACATGAAAGAGAGAAAGGCTAGTAGGTTTGAGCAAAGCTTGAAACCCTGGCTCTAAAGTAGGATTTCGGTGTTTCAGAGTGCTTCCTATGGGACCATTTTGGAAAAGGCAATAATAGCTGAAGGTGGTGGTGAGGCGTTGTCTCAGTACCACAAGGAAAGGAAGAATAAGAATAAAGTAGAGGGAGGAAATAAGGCAGAAGTTGCCAGCGGTAGTGGCAATATACCTAAGAGGAAGAGCTTTAACCTTGGGAATACTGAGGTGAAACAAGGAGGTCCTAAACGTAGGATGGAGGCATGCAAGACATGCAGAAAGACTCATCTGGGAGTCTATTTAAAGGGGAAATTAGTTTGTTACAACTGTGGACAGGAGGGACATTTATCACCCAACTATCCTAACCCTAAGAAAAATCATGGGTGTTTTGTTAGTGGATCGTTGGACCACATGGCAAGAAATTTCTCCAACAAAGGGTTAGAGGGAAATAAGGGTTCTGGTAGTGGTAAATTAGCTATTACTGGACCAACACCATCTGTGGGTAGACCCTCAGCCCGTACGTTTAATATGACTATCCAAGATGCGGTTGCATCATCGGATATAGTAGCAGGTATCATTTCAGTCAATGAAATAAATGCTTATGTGTTATTTGACTCGGGTACTACTTGTTCTTTTATAGCATGTGAATTTGCTAAACGATTAGGATTAATCCCTGAAAGGTTAGCAATACCTTTAGACGTCAAGGTAGCAAATGAAAAGATAATCCCCATTGAACATATTCATAAGGATTGTTGCGTAGATATTAGAGGTAATAAGTTATTAGTAGATTTGGTACCGATAAGGTTAAAAGAATTCAATGTAATTCTTGGTATGGTTTGGTTGATTAACCATAAGGCTATAATAGATTGCCATAGGAAAAGTGTGAACCTTCGGCTTTCTAAGAAAACAAAGGTAGTGTTCTTAGGAAATAAATCACCGAGACGCTCTTGTTGTCTATCGATGACACAAGCTATAAAGATGTTAAGAAAGGGGTGTGTAGGTTATCTGTGCCATGTTGTGGATACCCAAAGAGTGGGAGCATCCTTGGACCAGATACTTGTAGTTCAAGAGTTCACGGATGTATTTCTGGAGGAATTACCAGGTATTCCACCAGATAGGGAGGTTGAGTTTGTGATTGATATGTTACCGGGTATGGTACCAGTTTCAAGGGCACCATATCGGATGGCGCCAGTTGAGATGAAGGAGTTAATGGTTCAATTATAAGAACTAATAGACAAGAAGTACATTCAATCGAGTGTGTTTCCTAGGGGCGCACCGATATTGTTTGTAAAGAAAAAAGGATGTGTCGTTACGACTTTGTATCAACTATCGAGAGTTGAACAAGTTAACGATTAAGAATAAATACCCGTTGCCCAAGATCGATGTTCTATTTGATCAGTTAAAAGGGGCAAAGTATTTTTCTAAGATAGATTTTCCTACGGGGTATCATCAGTTAAAAGTAAAGAAGGAGGATATACCTAAGACAACGTTTAGAACTCGTTATGGTCATTACGAGTTTCTGGTGATGTCGTTTGGGTTGACTAATGCGCCGGCCGCATTTATAGATATGATGAACAGAGTGTTCAAACAGTATTTGGCCAAATTCGTTGTAGTGTTCCTTGATGATATTCTAGTCTACTCTAAGATGTCAGAAGATCATGCTGAACATTTAGGGATAGTGTTGGAGACACTACAAAATGAAAATTTGTATGCGGAATTCAAAAAGTGTGAATTTTGGCTTGAACGAGTGCAGTTTCTAGGACATGTTATTGATAAAGATGGCATTTCTGTGGATCCAGCAAAAGTAGAAGTAGTAAATGAGTGGGAGCAACCGAAAATGCCAACCGAGGTTCAGAGTTTTATGGGGTTATTGGGATAATATAGAAGGTTCATTCAGGACTTTTCTAAAATAGCTACTCCACTGACAAATTTGACGAGAAAGTCGGTGAAATATGTGTGGACTGAAATATGTGAGAACAATTTTTAGGAACTAAAGAAGAGGTTAAGTGATGCACTTGTATTATCTTTGCTTGATGATACAGTGAATTTTGTAGTGTATAGCGATGCTACACATAGAGGACTAGGTTGCGTGCTCATGCAGCATGGCAAGGTCATTGCGTATGCATCACGTCAATTAAAGGATTATGAGAAGGCCTATCCTACTCATGATCTGGAATTGGCAGCTGTAGTTTTTGCCTTAAAAATATGGAGGCATTATCTGTACGGTGAGAAGTGTGAGATATACACGGACCATAAAAGTCTAAAATATATCTTCACACAGAAGGAGTTGAATATGAGGTAGAGAAGGTGGTTGGAACTAATAAAAGATTATGACTGTGATATCTTATATCATCCGAGAAAGTAAATGTAGTAGCCGATGCGCTAAGTAGGAAGGGTAGAGATAAACTGTCAATGTTAACGACTCAGAATGAGTTATTAACAGCGATGGCGAGAATGGAATTAGAAGTTAAATTACCCGGTAAAGTAGAGGAGATGTTATTTTACATGGAGACTTAGCTGACCAGAGTGGAATGTGTTAAGGAAGTGCAATTGAGCAACGAGCAATGCGAGCATATAAAGAAGAGGATAGAAGATGAAGAAAAGACTAAGTATAACCTTGATAAGGAGGGATTACTTTGTTTTGAAGGATGAATTTGGGTTCCAAGTAATTCCGAATTAAAGGAAGAGATAATGAGTGAGGCCCATAGTTCAAGGTACTCGATACATCCTGGTAGTACGAAGATGTATCAAGATCTTCGTTAGAACTTTTGGTGGCCGAACATGAAAAGGGAGATAGCTGAATATGTTAGTAAGTGCTTAACTTGTCAAAAGGTTAAGGCTGAACACCAATTATCGAGCGGGTTGTTGCAATCATTAGAAATTTCAGAATGGAAATGGGAACACATCATAATGAACTTTATGGTAGGACTTCCAACAATAAGGAGAGGATACGATGCTATTTGGGTAATAGTGGATCGATTAACGAAATCGGCTCATTTTCTAGCAATAGGAGTTTGGCATAACCTAGACCAATTAGCTAAGCTTTATGTCAAGAAAATTATTTTAAGACATGGAGTACCTGTTTCTATTGTGTCAAATCGTTATCCACGATTCACATCAAACTTTTGGAGGAGTTTGCAAGAGCAAATGGGAACGCAGTTGAGATTGAGTACGGCGTATCATCCTTAGACAGATGGACAAAGTGAATGGACAATTCAAATGCTTGAAGATATGTTAAGATCTTGCGTTATGGATTTCAAAAGGAGTCGGGACGACCTTAGACAGATGGACAAACTATTGTTGTATGCAATAGTTTTCACGCTAATATAGGCATGCCGCCTTATGAAGCCTTATTATGGGAGGAAGTGTAGAACTCCACTATGTTGAGATGAAGTGGGTGAATGTCGGATGTTGGGACCTGAATTGGTACAACAAACGGCGGACATGGTAAAGCTAATACGTACTCGATTGGTAGCGGCTTAAGATAGGCAGAAGAAGTATGCCGATCTTCACAGAGAAAAGAGAGATTTCGATGGAAAGGGAAGATATTTTTTTTGGAAAGAAAGAGAAGTTAAGTCCAAGGTTTATAGAACCTTTTGAGATTTTAAGAAGGGTAGGAGAGGTAGCTTATGAAGTAGCTTTACCTCCAAAAATGGAATGTATACACATGTGTTTCATGTGTCTGTGTTGCATCCCTATAAGCCAGACTATAAACATGTAATAGATTATGAATCTATCTAGATAGAGAAAGATTTTATCGTATGAAGAACTTCTTGTTCAAATTGTTGATAGGAAAGAGCAAGTTTTGAGAAATAAGATAATACCTTCAGTGAAGGTGATATGGAAAAACCACAATGCTGAAGAAGCAACGTGGGAACTCAAAAGTAAAATGAAGGAAAATTTTCCTCATTTGTTTATGTAATTATAAGCGAGATTCTGGGGGCAGAATCCTTATAAGGGGGGAGAATGTAACGCCCGTGAAAATTGGATTTATATAAGAATTAAATTTTTATTTGATTATGTAAATTAAATGAATTTAATTGATTATTTATGTGAGAAAGTTATGTGAAGGTCATTCTATGACCTAGAATGTGCGAATGTGGTTAGTATTCTGGCTATGTGCTAGAATTAATTGTTTTGAATTTACAAGAAGAAAATAAAAGTTTTTCGATAAATCCCCGTAAAAACAATATTCATCTGTTTATGCTCGGGAGTTAAGTTTGAAATTCTGAGAAATGCGCAATGATAGATTATGAAGACGTAATGGAATATTTGATAATATTTCATTTATGGCAAACGAAGTTTTCGCCTGCGGACTTAAAACCTAAGGGTTGAGAAGAATGATTTCTGAGAAGGAAATGAGAGACATATAATGAATTACGATAATGATTATGCGTATGTTATACGAGTATGATACTATTTAGTATACGAGTATAATACGAAGATTTAATACAAAGTATAATACGATTATCGTACGAGTATTATATGAAGAGAATACATGAATTATATGTATGGAATACGATTGGTATTATTGGATTTATAGGTTAAGGACTTAATATGATCCAATTGGATTTGGATTATACCAAGCCCAAGTGATTAAGTAATCAAGCCCAAAGAATTATGAGTTAAAGCCCAAGGTTAGGATTAATTAAGCTCGATCCATGAAACTGAACCGTGGATCGAACCGGTGGGTCACTGAATTGGTAAAACCCATGGGGATGACCCATGGGCATATGGGCTGACCACTTGATGGACAAGTAAAGTGAACTACTTGATCACCAAGTATTTTACTTGTTGATGAAGTAGTGAATAGTAAGGAGGTGGGGAGAAAAGACCTTTTTGCCCTCCATTTGAGTTGCCTATAAAAGAGAAGCTTATGTTGGTTATTTTTGGTTTTCCAAGAGTCATCCAATATATATTTAGAGAGAGAAAGAGCTAGACATAAGCAAACATCCCACTTTGAAGCTTTTCATTAGAGATTTTAGCAAGAACACCAAGATCATAAAGGTAATATTCCCTTAATAATAGTTTTCCATCCCATTCCCTTAATAATAGTTTTCCATCCCTTTTTGATTTCTTTGTTATAAAGAATCATAAATTGGTGGAGCATGCCTCTTATGGAGGAATAAGGATGCCTTGTAATATATAAAACCATTATAAGTCATGTGTAAATGAAAATCGTAAGGGTTTACGTAAGTTAAAACTGTAGGAAATATTGAATTATGAACTTTGTTGTTGATGAACAAATTGAACACCATCACTATTAAGATATGTGCATCTTGCTTGGTTAGGATGTAGATATGAAATCAATGGAGTGTTCCATTTCATTTGGCATATAGAACACTAGTAATGAAGTTATGGCGAATTTTACGAAATTAGACGTTAAACGTTGAAAACGTAGAAATTCCGGATTAATAGTCGAAAGTTTCCGTGGGACATGAAAACGTTGGTTTTTAATGTCAACACGTGAGATAGGGTATTTAAGGGTTGTGGGCTCAAGAATCGTCGGATTCTGACTTAAAACGAAGAAAACGAGTATTGAACGCTCGAAAGCGTTTAACGAACGTTCGAAAATGAACATAGAAGTGAATTTCGAGTTAACGGATTCAGAATTGTAAAATTCTTATATGAACGCGTAGAGTATGTAATTTATGAGTTGTAGGCTTTTGAACAGACCAAATCGGACTTATAACGAAGAAGTTATGAAGCCGGGAAGTTCACTAAAAATTTTATCTGTAAATTTTTTTGGTGCTGAGGTGTGGCGCCGCGGCGCCAGACAAGGCTTAATGTGTCACGCCGCACTTCTGGAATAGTGTAATGACCTCTTCGAGGAGTAGCACATGATTACCCACTCATATAAAGGAGTTTCATGTGATGGCGCTTTTAACCAAGGACTTAACTACTCGTGAACCCGACGCATCGCCAATGTTGTATAAAAAAAGGGCCATCTTGCGGCCAATGAGGTAAGCGTATTTTTCTTAGACAAGTTAGGTTTTGCTATATGAAGTATATTGATGTCCTATTTTCTTGGAATTATTCTGGATCAGTTTGTCTCGGGGGCATGCATTTACGTCCACTTTTTTTACTTTAAAATTTCTAAAAAATTTGCGGTCATTTTCCGTTTGGAATTTGGAAAAACATTCTTCTACAAAGTTGTAGAGAATTAAATTTCCTATGCAATGGACATAAAATTCGTATTTTTCTGAAAAAGGGCTATTTATTATGAATTATTGAAGTTTTGAAAATAAATATTTTTAATAAAAAACATGGGTGGGCCCCACTTTTTGTTTTTGTTGGAAAAATGCTAAATTTGGTGGGCCCCACTGGTGGTGTGCTAAATTTGGTCAAGAAGGTGTGTGTAGGAAAATTTTAAAGAATATTAATATTTTATTAATTTAGTCTGCTTTGGAGTTCTAGAACTTTCTTATAAATAGGGTGCTTAGTTAGAATTGAAAATCACATCAGAATATGAAATTTTCTCTCTTTATAATATCGAGCGTATTTTTGTGAGTATTTAGATACTTTGAGAGTTGTTATTCAGTGCAAGTTTCCTTCAGCATTATATCCGATATTTCAGCCAGAAGTACTATTCTTTTGAGGTAAGAGATGTTTTTTTTTTCGTAAATGATATTATTTCTTTAAATATCATTATGCCAAAATATTGGTATGAATTTTATTACGAAATTTTTACCTTTTCATGTTGAGGTTACTATTCACGTATACGACAATATTCATGAATACGGTACTATTCACGAATATGATTTTTGTTATGAAAGTTTTACCTTTTCGTGTATGGGTTACTATTCACATATACGGCACCATTACGTATACGACACTATTCACGTATATGACACTATTCACAAAATAATTAAATTTTCTATTCTTGGTCCAAGTTATCTATTATGGTTACCATCTTTTATTGTATCCATGTTTTGATCTTCATTCATGAATTTTGCTCCACAATTGTTTATTATGGAGTATTTTTGAAGTTGGATAAACTAAAGTACAAATCCCTAATCCTTGTCCTTTTATCTCACTAGATTCGTTTACTTTAAAATATTTTTATCATTCTTAGTTCTAAATGGTGATATAACTGAATTTCTTTGGACTGTAATGCAAAGATGAAGGATTACCTGATGAATATCTTTGGCCCGTAGTGCAAAGATGGACAGATGTTAAGATGAATATGACCAACTGGTGATACAAATGAATATCTTTGGCCCGTAGTGTAAATATGAATATTTGATTCAGGATGTGTATTGACTGATGTCACAAGGTTAACTTATTGATGATGGACTTTTAAATCATAGAAGATAGTAGACTTCGTTCTCTACATAACTCTTCTAATAAATTATTATTTCCGCTACAGTTATTGATCTAAAACTTGTTGTATATTATATTCTATCAGATTTTTTTCCTTGTAGAGGACTAAGGATAATTTGTTCTACATTATCTTAGTCATAATATTCTTGATTCATTCTTATTATCATTATCATAATTATGTTGAAAGTTATCTTTGGCCCGTAGTTCAAAGATGAACTGTTGATTGATGAATATCTTTGGCCTATAGTGCAAAGATGACATGTTGTTGAATATCTTTGGCCTGTAGTGAAAAGATGAACTATTTATGAATATCTTTGGCCTGTAGTGCAAAGATGAATTTATTAGTATAATTATGAACAGGAACTGTGATTTGGTATAACCATTATCTTTGATGTTTCAGGTAAAGACAGGTGATCAAAATTATCTTCGTCTTGGGTGTGAAGAGGAATTTAGAACCAGAGTTATGATTATAAGTTATTCACATGATTGTGGACAGGAACTATTGATTAATGTTACAGGGATAAAACATTATTGTTGGACTTTTAACATGGAGAAGATAATAGACTTTATGGTCTATTTCACTCTTCTAATGGATTGCTCGTTCTGTGGCAACTATGGTTGAAAAGTTTTATCATCTACCATATGTTCTAAATCTTTGATTGATTACTAACGAAAGCTATTGATAATTTAATTATCTTTATTCATGATATTCTATACTGGGCTAGTTGTGCTCACCATTTTGCTTCACAATTCCTTTCAGATAATAAGAGTGTAGCTGGGTCGAGCAAGGGTAACAGGGGGAATAGAACGATGGTCTATAGCTGTTGAGGTTTTCCTTAAATAATATGGAAATAATTTTATTGAGAACTTTTGATAAGTGTGTTGTATTTTATACGTCATTTAACCGTTGATTTTGGTGAACCAAATAGGGTGAGGTGAACCCAACTTTGGAAGGGTGTTTTGCCACTATCATACAAGATGTCTAATGACATACGATTACGTGTTATCATAAGACAGGGTTGTGCACATCCACTTGCTGATTATATCTATGAGCACTATATATTTAATCTTGGAGTTTGGTTGAAACATAATTCCCAATTGGAGACAATGAAGATAATTATATGGCAAGAGAAGACTCACCATCGGAAAGAACATGATAGCAATTTTCTCATTTTTCTTTGTTGTCTATTGGGACAACCAAGGATAATTCTAGAATTATATGATATCTATTACAACTTAGATGTATGGCCTCCAATGTACGAAGGTTTCCTTGAGCATTTTCCAAAGATTTTAATTTCTAACACAATAATTGATTGTACCTTAATGTAAGGTACCATTGTCAGGTATTAATGTGAGGTACTATCCAAGTAAAGGGATGAGAGTCACAGTTGGTATCCACATCATGTGTTGTCCTATTTTGCACGATAGTTGGATTAATGAAGTTTGTAGTTATTTTCTGTACCATGTATTTGGCGACTCAGAATGGGTTGTGTGGACCTATTTTGGGGGCGTCACATTTCTCCCAACAGAGTTTCAACAGATAAGTCAAATTCTAATTTCTCCAGAGTTAAATTTAAACGTTGTGCGTAAGTAGGAGAAATAAAAGAATGGGTAGAACAGGTATCAAATAAAGTATGAACTTCGCAAGAGTTCATGATTAGCTTACCCGTGATGACCTCATTTGGGTTCCTTGCTTTTTGAGAGGTCACGAAAAATGCTCTCCCTTGAACTACCGGCTTTGACTTGTCTAGGACGGCATTTGGTGTCACCGTCCCAACTGGACTTGGTTTCTCTGCACGACAAAATCGAGCTAGGTGACCTTCTCTTCCGTAATTTTAACATGTTTTGGACTGCTGAGATAGTTTAGACTGATGTGTCCCTCCCCTCCACATTTAAAGCATACGATTGGTGGTCGTTCTCCTTCTTTAACAACGGTTGCTGGTGCTAATGTCTTTCCATCATTGTTGAATCTCCTCTTCTTGAAATTTTCACTTCTATTATCTTGGCCATGATTACCACTGAAGTAGTTACCATTTATGGCATGTTGATTCCCTCCACGTTTGTTGTCACCGCTTCGATGACTGCTACCACTGGTATTATCGTTTTGTCGGCTACTCTCTCTTGGTTGGGTTGACTCATTATCGCACTCCAATAACTGAGCCCTATTTACAACATCTGAATACAAACACAGTTTGTGAGAAATGTGGTATTGACGTATCTCAGGTTTCAAACCTCTTAGAAACATCCGCGTCATACGCTCCTCATTATCTACCAAATTTGATGCAAACAGGGACAACTTGGCAAACCTAGCTTTGTACTGCGACACGGTCATATTGTTTTGTTCCACCTTGATAAACTCCTCCTCCTTCATGTGACGAATACTTTCGAGAAAGTACTCATCGTTGAAAAGTTCTTGGAACCTCTCCAAAGACATCTTAAGTGCGGTAGGCTGAGTACGTTTTATAGATTCCCACCATTAATCTGCCTCTCCTCGCAACATGAAGGTGGCAAAGGGAACCTTTTTCTCCTCAGAGCATCCAAAGACATCAAATATCTTGGTAATCTGCTTTATCCATGTCTCTGCCTTAAGTAGTTCTTGCTTTCCTAAAAACTCCGGCCGTCCAAGGTCCTTGAACTGCTTAGCGGTAACCATCCGAGAGTTATCAGTGTTTCCGCCTGCATTTTGAATAGGAGTCTCTCTCGCTTGATGTTGTATGAATTGCAGAAAGCCTCTGAACATTTCGTCGTTCATCATTTGGTCGGTGTTGTTGTGTACATGAGGATTGTTGCCTTCCTGATACATATTTTCCAGGTTATTGATCTGTGGTGACTCAACGGTCTCCTATACTCCATTGCTTATCTCAACATTTTTAGATGCCATTTTTAAATACTGCCACAAAACAAGGGTTAATTGACATACCACATAATACCCCTATACTCCGACCGACCAATTAAATAACAATAAACTTAGGTATGTCATACTAGCGAAGGATTTCCCCGTCTCTCCCCCCTAGTTCTTGTCTCACATCTTAGCCAGGGATAATATCCCTAAGCTTTGATACCAACTGTGATGCCCCCAAAATAGGTATACATCACCTATCTTGAGTCGCCAAATACATGGTACAAAATTCAAATACAAACTTAATTATACAACGTCGTGTAAAATACGACAAAACATAGCTGAGAGTTTTAATACGAGTATTGTCTTCTTGACAATATCTAAACTCAAATGGAGTCCTCATTACAATTATTATCACACTATTTTATAACATAGTGAGAACTACTACAACCACCATATCAGACCATCACTCCGTTCCCCGACTAGTCCCGGCTACGTTCTCAATTCCTGAAGAGAACAATGAAAGCAAAAGGGTGAGCTCAACTAGCCCAATAAAAAATATTATGACTAAGATAATGCATAATAAATTATCGTTAGCCTTCAGCAGTGTTAAACTGATAAAATATAATAAACATCAAGTTTAACTGCAGCGGAACAGGCAATCCATTAGAAGAGTCAAGTAGAGCATTATATCTATTATCTTCTATGATTTAGAAAGTTTATCATCAATTTTATCATTTGAGACTCACGACAATAAATAATCCACATCACTGAATTATCCATGCACTACGGGCCAAGGATATTCATTAGTATCACAATCACAAATTATCCATGCACTACGGGCCAAGGATATTCGTGTTTTCACCAATAGTCATGATTATACTGATACATAGTCATAATCATACCAATCAACAGTCCATTTATGCACTACGAGCCAAAGATGACTTTTATCACAATGTAAGCATGAGGATGATGACAATGATATAAGAATTCCATTAAATAAGAGCAAGGATAAATTTTAAAGATTTATAATTCAATTTTTCCAGAATTTAATAATGTCCAAATTGTCAACATGATACTGCTTTGTGGAGTAAAATTCAAGAATAATACTGTATCAAAAATAATTTGGACCGAATAAAAATCAATTTTTGTCATGAATAGTACTCCGGGTGAATAGTACCCAAGTGAATAGTACCCCGTGAATAGTATTTCGAGAATAGTAATCGTGAATAGTACCCCAACATGAAAAGTTTAAAAATTATCAAGAATGTTCAGAATAATATTTTCGTGAAAAGATACTAGATGAAGGGCAAATTTCAAGGATATTCTACTAATTTCACGGAGTATAGAATCAATACTTTAATAAAAATGAGTATAAAATTCAGAATCTAAAACAAAATAATATTACTTACATACTATAGAGTATGGAAGAAAATATTATTTCTTACGAATATTGAACAAAAATAATGTCCCGTACCTTAAAAAAGAGAGTATTCCAACTGGTATAGCGGGGATATTCTTGAAGAAAACTTTCATTGTTTTCTATACTCAAAGCTTCCTAAAACTCGAAAGAAATACGCTCAATATTATAGAAGAAGAATTTTTTTATTCTGGTGTGATTTTCAATTATAAACTAAGCATCTTATTTATAGGAGAATGGAAGGGTACTATTTAGAAATAATCACGGACGCACAGTGCAGAAATTAGACGAATTCACGAGTGCCGAATCTGAATTCACAAGATTTACTATGCAAGCACTATGCAGACACTATGCAAACACTATGCATAATAAAATATAATATATTCTATTCTTTCATAAAAAACAAAACTTATAATATATATGTATAATTACCTTCCTTTTACGTAAACCTTACTCCCTATTTCCATTCTTCAACCCACACGTGGGGTATGTGGGCCCCACCCCACATGTCACTTTCACACACACACAAACACACCACACACACATACACACACACACACATATATATATATATATACTGAATAATTGTCTACTGATTATTTTGAAAAATGGGTAAATAGGGGTCCAAATAATAAGCAAAATTTATAACAAATACTTCATAAAAATCTCATCAATATTTTTAACCAAATTTATTCATCATTATTATAACTCGCAATATTAACAACCAGATCATTCCCAGGAAAGAGGGGCTTTTCGATAAGGATTTCTCCCTATTGGTGCGCAATTAGGTGACCAAACCCCTTTCCTCTACAGAACTTTATAGATATTGTTAATTATGTAAATAATAATATGAATAACTTATCATCTCAATTATTGATTTAATAATATAAAATAGTGTAACCATAATTGAATTAAATAACGTGAGATACTATGCAACAATTACTGTAGCAATTATTGAATAAAACTGAGTGACTTCTCACGTGAGCATCAATAATCAATACCGTGTGCTACTATGCAACCACGCGTATTATTGTACTTTTATCACCTGGTATTTCAACAGTTAATGGTAAAACTTTTATCGTTATTTTCATGAAATATATTTTTGTCGTTTTCTAACTCCGAAATAATTCTGTTGTGGGGTCCACCAATGATTGTGTCGTCGTACACATATTTCCTGTTAAAACGAATATTCCCTGACAAATAGAATATTTTATAACAACTAGCAAACTTTGTAAAATTTATAAATATTACCCACAACTATAACATTATATAAAATCCACACCATAATATTCAAAAATATAATTCGAGAAAAATTAATATTTATTTATGAAAATTGGGGTCTTACAACATGAGTTAGAGATGTTTACAAAAATATTGATACTAGTTATGTGACAACCCGAAAAATCGGATTGTCCAGAATTTAAGTTTAAAGAATTAGTTATTAATAAAATGAATTTTTTATTAATAATATTATGTGTTATATGTTTATTAATCGTTCTAGAACCTAGGATGATTATAAAACGGGAGAATTCTGGCTATGCGCTAGACTGAACAAGTAAGAATTTTCAAGACAAAAATAAATTTTTGTCGGGAACAAAAATATTTCTAAGGAAAAAGACAAAATAGGCACTATTTACCCGACGAAACCTTAAGGGTTAGGGTTTCAATAACCCAAGACTTTTTGAGAGTTTGGTATGTCGAAATGACATTCAGTCGAAAGATTTGACGATAATATATCGTGAAAAGTAAAGTTAACCGATAAAAGTTTTTCCCGAAAAACGTGCAAAAATCGGGCAAAATAAAAACGACACAAAGTACTGTTATGTACTTTTCATTCGTTGAACTACGTTAGGGGAAAACGCTTAACATCAAAAAGTGTTTTTCAAATTTTCGGAGTTCCAAAGAATGCGTAAAAGTTAATCTATAAAAGAAAGATGAAATATCCAAAAATATTTGGATTCCGAGAATAGTAGTTTTTTGAACTGTCGGAAGAATTCCGCAAGACGGAAGCACGAATCTTCCAAGAGAAGCTTTGTGAATAGTAAGGAGGTTTAGTAAGGAGGTGGGAATAATAAGTTTTGGGGCGAAATAACTATTATTTCCCTAGCCTTGAAAATCTATAAAAGAGAAGCGTTAGTTTATTTCGTTGAAATCAACCAACACTTTGAGAGAGAGAGAGAAAGCTTGAGAGCTTGGAGAAGAAGAAGAAGAAGGAAGAGAAAGAGCATGGAAGCTCGGAACAGAGAAGATCAAGAAATAAAAAAGCTAGCAAATCGCCGGCTTTTTCTAGAGGAAGAAGAATAAAGAAGAAAGGTATTCAAAACCTAACTTCTAAGTTAAATTTTCTTTAAGTTTCGTATGTTCAAAACATAGCTTAATGAAAAGGGAAGTAAAGGATGTTAAAAACGATTTTCATATGGTTGAAATCATGAGAAAAAGAAGAAATAAGAATTAGAAGTTTAGTTTATAATTTCTTAAGGAAGTATGAATTTCGTAATGAATTTGAACGATCTGAATTAATCATATGAATGATTCGGTGAAATAAGTAAGGAATGGTGTTTTATAAGACCAAATTCCAAGAAAAAGTGAAATCGTAATCAAAATATCGATTAAAAATGAAGAATGCGAAGAACGTTGTTGATGGAAAAATTTAAAACCATCTTAGTATAACTTGTTGTTGATGGACAAGTTTAAAACTATCGCATATAAGTTAGTTGCTTATTGCTTGGTTAGGAACGATAGAAACGTTCATGAAGAACGGATTAAACTTAGCTATAACGAAGTTCTGGCAAAAATTTTGTAAAAGACAAACGAAAAGTAGAAAGTATATAAATGAACCCGAATGTGTAGGGTTTTATATGAATGTAAGAGAACGTATAAAACGTGAGTCATGGACTTAAGAATGAACGAGTTCCGAGTTTGGATGACCGAATTACGAACGAACAAACGAAGAACGTTAATAACGTCAAACAAATAAAGGAGGAATTTAAGCGAATCGAATGGGATGTTAATGGATTTAGAATGAAATTATGTTCGAGGGAAGCTAAAATACATATTGAGAGTATAAAAATAGCTTTGGAACGACCTAGTTTCGAGTTATAACGAATAAGTTATTAGATTGTGATGTAAGCATCTCAAAACAGTTCAAGACTTAGAAAAAATTTTCAAGGTTTGATGTCTGGCGCTGCATCGCCAATTAAGCATTGGGAGGCGGCGCCGCAATGCCATCCCCAGGAGAAAGATACTGGTAAGTGGTGCTGCAGCGCAAGGAATAACAAAGGAACTGGCACCGCAACGTCAGTGCAGGACAAGGCCTAGTGATGAGCTCTTAATTGCTAAACTCCTGGGGGAAGTTTAATGAAAGATAAAGAACATATAGTTCATCGAATGTAACAGTTAAACAAGTAATTTAAATTGTTGGTAACAATTGAACAGAAAGATTGAACAAAATTCAAAGACAAAGAATGTAAATGTAACTCAATTGCGATGAACGATCAGTCTTAGCATAAAATGAACAGTATAGCTTTGACATTAAGAAAGAATAATGAACGTTGGGTTCATGTAAGGGATAACAAAAGAAAGTGATTAAAACCATGGGTAAAGGTTTAACAAGAGACTAAGAGATAAACGACGTGAAAGCAGAATACGTAAACGATCTTCGTGAACAGTATTCATGTTGGGCAAATGTTCTAAGTATACATTGGTTGTATGACTTAGACGTTGATGAAAGTAGTAAGTAAGAGATGAATTTATCAAGAAATCCATAACAAACCGTAATAAGATTAATGAATGTCTGATTATGAGTCAGATAGAGAATGTTCAAATGAAATGTAAGCATTAAACACTTTAGCCGATGTAAAGGTTGAGTGTACGTGAATATGAAACGGATAGAACCTACACCCCGTGTATGGTTTGACCGTAAGATAATAAAGACCAATGATTAAACTTGTGAACGGTGAAGATTTTGAATTAATGATAATAACGTATAACATTAAGAAGCCGTGTTAATGATTATAACTTGGATAACATTCCGAGTCAAATGAACCGAACGTTGTAAGATATGAATAAGGTAACGTAAAAGGCTTAACATTGTAAATGCGTAGAATTAATATTGAGTGATCGTTATAAGTATACAAAAGACTGTATGACTTAGACGATAAGGAATGAATCCTGAGGTATTGCAATTAGTTGCCAGAAAGCCATAAGGAATGAGAAATTAACTTAACAAACATTATAATTTTAATGGTTCAGAGAAGTTAAGATGAGTTTAGATTGTTGTACAATCGTAATCTTTGATGGTTGACAAATGGGAGGTGGGCTAAACAATTCCTTCAGAGAGCGGAGGTATATACGAAACTGGTAACTGATCTAACTCACTGTGAAGGACAGTGTAGATGAGATGAGAACTTGTTTGTTGGTTGTTTGTGGGAAACCACTCAGAGTACCATATGGACTACTAGCAAAGACACGATGTGTGCTGAGTCCTAGAAGAGTTATAAGAAGAATATAAGAATGTAAATCATCAAAGATGACGATCGTATAAGTATGACATCTCCATATGTCATGAAGCTGTAAACCGGTAAAGAAAGTTGGTCGCGTAAACTTAGTTTGTAAGAACGTGAACCCTAAGAAGTAAAGTTAAGTTTAAACCAATGCATAAGTCAAATATACATGACTAATTGGTGTATGTGTTATTTTCCTTATGTCATATATAGGGATTGGAATGAGCAGTTCAACATAAACTCTAAGCTGTAGCTGTGCGTAAGGCAAGTTTCCTAACTATATTCATATTTAAAATGAATTCTAGTTTCTTAAACTTCTCTGATGTAGAATATGAGAAGTTTTATTTATGTGCAAATGCGTGATATTTGTACAATGTGGTAGAACGTATGAGGCCTTATGCCACAATGTTAACACTTCGGTGTTTCTATGAGATGAACTGTTCTGTGATTGAACTGTTAAATATGAAAATGTTCTGTTTATACATTAACCATTATTGTTAAGTCTGTGCTAATGATTCTAGCCGGACATGATGGGTATAAAAAAAGATAGAAGAATGAAAGTATTTCAAAGTGAATGTAACTAATGTTTTAAAATGATAGGAATCAGAATTATTCCTATTATTCAAGCTTGTAACGCCCCAAAATAAGGTCTATCTTCACACCCGGATTCCGTACGTCACGATCCCATCTTCTTCCAAACATACATCATTATATACTGAAATATAACAATATACACTCTCAAATCCTAGGTTCTAAAAACCTTATAACCTCTTTCATTACAAATAATGATAAATACTTTATCTTTTACATCTTACTCAAGTGACTTTCATCCGCCACTAAGGATACATAATAGTTCATTAAACTAATCTAAAGTTCATTTAACTTATTTTATATTACAAGTCTTCGCTCGATCTTCTCACTCATCCACATTCTGAATGGAACTTCATCTGGATACAGTCAGCTTAATCTTTACGGGATCCTTAAATTGTCTAACATCGTATGCTGAAAATATTTTTCATTTAAAGCAAGTGTGAGCATTCAATTGCCCAGCAAGTCATAACAGTTGAACAAACATCTTCAAGAATTCAAACATTCTTTTAAGACTTCAATAACCGAACAAAGGTTGTGAACTTGCTTGAATAATAGGAATAATCTTGATTCCTATCATTTTAAAACAATATTCACTTTAATTTAAAATACTTTCATTCTTCTACCTTTTTCATACACATTCTGTTTGGCTAGAATCATTAGCACAAACTTAACAATAATGGATCATGTATGAACAGAGCATTCTCTTATTGAACAGTTAAATCACAGAACATTTCATCTCATAGAAACACCAAAGTGTTCACATTATGGCACAAGGCCTCATACTTTCTACCACCTTGTACAAATATCACACATTAGCACATAGACGGAACTTCTCAAGTTCAACATCTGAGAATTTTAAGAAACTAGCATTCATTTGAAATATGAATGAAGTTAGGAAACTTGCCTTACGCACAGCTACAGCTTATGCTGAACTGCTCATTCTAGTTCCTATGTAGCACATAAGAAAAACAACACATACACTAATTAATCATGTATATTTAACTTATGCATTAGTTAGATTAACTTTACTTCTTAGGGTTCGTGTTCTTGCAACCTAAGTTTACGCGACCACTTTCATTACCGTTCTACAGCTTCATGACATACGGAGATGTCTTACTTTTACGTTCATCATCTTTGATGTTTTACATCTTATCTTCTTCTTATAACTTCTCTAGGACTCAGCACACATCGCTTCTCTGCTAGTAGTCCGTATGGTACTCTGAGTGGTTTCCCACAAACAACCAACAAATAAGTTCCCTTCTCGTCTACACTACCCATAACAATGAGTTAGATCGGTTGCCAGTTTTGTATATACCTTCACTCTCTGAAGGAATTGTTTAGCCTGGCTCCCATATATCAACCATCAAAGGTTATGATTGTAGTACAACTTAACTTAACTTAACTTATCCGAACTATTAAATTATAATCTTCGTTATGTTAATTTTTCATTCCTTATGGCTTCCTAGCAACTAAATGCCACCCCTCAGGATTCATTCTTATACAACTCACCTTCGGCTTTCATTACTCTTATTATCGTTCATTACAGCTTTCTCGATAATTCATGTCTTACTTACTACCTCTGTCAACGTCTAGGTCATACAACCAGGGTATACTTAGAACGTTTGTCCGGCGCGAATACGATTCACGAGGATCATTTACGTATTCAACGTTCACGTTGCTCATCTTTTAATCTCTCATTCAACTGTTACTCAAGGTTTTAATCACTTTCGATCGTTATCCATCCCATGAACCCCATGTTCATTATTCTTTCTTAATGTCGAAGTCATACTGTTTGTTGTACGCTAAGACTGCTTCCAACTGCATTACGTTTATGTTTACGCTTATTCTCTTCTTAATCTTTTAATCTCTTTCGACCATTTCGTTCAACCTATACTAAAGGTTTAATTCACTCGTTTAAGTGTTATATTAGTTGAACATTATGTTCTTTATCTTCCCGTATGTTTCTCCCAAGAGTTGAGCAGTTAAAAGCTCTTCTCTGGCGTCGCGGTGCCATGCCCTAAGCCTAGAAAATTTCTTTTAAGTGTTAAATTCAATTTGAGACGCTTATTTCCCGCTTCCATAACTTATTCGTTATAACTCAGAACGAGGTCGTTTCAAATCCATTCTCTTCCTTATCTTATGTACTTCAATACCCCCTAGATAGAAGTTTGTTCTGAATCCGTTAACGTGACATTCGATTGGCTTGATCTTCGCCATTTATTCATTTTACGTTTTTAACGCTCTTCATTCGTTCATCCATAATTCGGTCATCCGAACTCGGAATTCATTTGTTCTTGAGTCCACGACTCATGTTTTCTATGTTCTCTTACATTCTTATGAAACCCTACATGTTCGGGTTCATTTACTAACTTTCTAATTCTCGTTTATCTTTAACAAAATTTTCTCCATAACTTCATTGTAGCTGAGTTTTAATTCGTTCTTCATGAACGTTTCTACCATTTCTAACCAAGCAATATGCATCTAACTTATACGCGATGGTTTTAAACTTGTCCATCAACAACAAATATCCTACGATGGTTTTAAATTTGTCCATCAACAACGTTCTTCGTGTTCTTCGTTCGTTCTTCATTTTAATCGATATTTTGGATTACGATTTCACTTTTTATTGGAATTTGATGTTATAGAAAATCATTCCTTACTCATTTCACCTACTTATTCATATAATCCACTCGAATCGTTCTAATTTATTACGAATCTTATATTTCCTTAAGAAATTTATAAACTAAACTTCAAATTCTTATTTTCATTATTTCGCATAATTTCAACCATATGAAATCATTTCTAACATCATTTACTTCTTATTCTTATTAATCTATGTTTTAAACATAAAAACTTAAGAAAAGTTAACTTAGGAATTAGGTTTTAATACCTTTCTTCTTTATTTTTCTTCCGCTAGATAAAACTGGCGATTTGCTAGCTTTTACTATTTCACGAACACTTTCGATCTGATCAATCATGCTCATGCTCTTCCTTCTCCCTCTCCATCCGAACTCTCTCTCTCTCTCTCTCTAGTTGTAGGATTTTCAAAAATCTCATTTAAATGAAAGTTAGCTTCCTATTTATAGAAAATCTAAAGCTAGGGAAAAATAGTCATTTTGCCCCCCTTAACCTCCTTACTATTCATGGCTTAAGGACCAAGTTAACTTACTTCTTAAGTTTACTTAACACTTAAGTCAACTTAGCCTTTAAGTTTGCTTAACTCTTAAGTTTACTTAACACTTAAGTTTACTTAACACTTAAGTCTACTACTTCCACCTCCTTACTATTCACGAAACATAGCCTTTAAGTTTTGTGGTTCCGTCTTTCGGGTTTTGTCCGACAGTTTTAAAAACTGCGATTCTCGGAATCCAAATATTTTTGGATATTTCATCTTTCCTTTACCGATTAACTTTTACGTATTCTTCGAATTTCTGAAAAACTGAAAAACACTTTTTGGCATTAAGCATTTTCCCTCACGTTTTCCCCTGACGTAGATAAACGAATGTAAAAGTACATAACAGTACTTTTCGTCATTTTTATTTCGTCCAATTTTTGCACGTTTTTTTAGAAAAACTTTTATTGGCTTACTTAACTTTTCAAGATATATTATCGTCAAATCTTTCGACAAAATGTCATTTCGACATACCGAACTATCGGAAAGGCTAAGGTTATTCAAACCCTAACCCTTAGGTTTCGTCGGGTGAATAGTGCCTATTTCATCTTTTTCCCCATAAATATTTTTGTTCCCGAAAAATTTTCATTTTTGTCTTGAAAATTATTACTCGTTCAGCCTAGCTCGTAGGCAGAATCCTCCCGACTTATAATCATCCTAGGTTCTAGAACGATTAATAAACACATAGCACATAATATTATTAATAAAATTCATTTTATTAATAACTAATTCTTTAAACTTAAATTCTGGAAAATTCAAATTTCCAAGTCGTTGCAAAGCTTCTTTATAACCTTTGTTCGGTTATCGAAGTTCTAAAAGAATGTTTAAATTCTTGAAGTTGTTTGTTCAACTGCTATGACTTGCTGAGCAATTGAATGCTCACACTTGTTTTAAATAAAAAAACATTTTTAGCGTACAATTAGAAGAACTTAAGGATCCTGTAAAAATCAAACTAATCGGTATCCAGAAGAATTACCATTCAGTATATAAATCAGCGTGAAGATCAAGTGAAGATTTGTAATGTAGAATAGTTTAATTAAACTATAGACTAGTTTAATGAACTATTATGTATCCTTGGTGGCGGATAATAGTCACTCGTGTAAGATGTAAAGAATAATGTAATTATCATTATTTATAATGAATGAGGTTATAAGTTATTAGAACCTGGGATTTGAGAATGTATGTTGTTATATTTAACTATATAATGATGTATGTTTGGAAGAAGATGGAATCGCGACGTATGGCATTCGGGTGTGAAGATAGACCAAATTTTGGGGCGTTACAAGTTATGCATATAGGATGAGAACCTTTGTAAACATACCTATTAACTGGGTTCATGACTACCTCACATAAATGTATGGTGGACATTATAACCCTTGAAATTTTATGGTCTTGATTGGCCTAACTTATTTAAAATCCTAAGCAAAAATAATAACATTCAAAGGATCAGTGTAGGATCACTGTAAAAACAAGCGAGACCCTTTAACATGCTAGCATACTAATTTTGTTATCATAAGACTGATTCAGGAAATTCAAAGCTTAACTCTGGAGTGCGGCGGGGGACATCGCAGACTACTCAGTCCCTAAGCTTGGCAGTATGCGATTCTTGCCATCCTGCAGTTGATTCTGGATTTTGTTTGTAATCTGATAATCAAAGCATGCTTATATGGTTACTTCGACAGATGATATATGACCAATGTGCTATCCAATGTGTTAAGAAACATGATAGATAATAGAGTTGAATGTTTAATGAGTGATTATAACTCTCAAATGTGAAGTTCAAGAAAATATTTACAAACTATAAAGCAATGATTTAAAACCAAATTGTCTGACCTTGTGGTGTCTTACAAACTAATTTTGTGCTAAGAGTATATAGGATATGTGATGAAGTATCTATAGATTATACAACTAAGTTAGATGTTTATGTGTACGTTTGAACTTACATATATGGGCTAATGTAACTAATGAAAATCCTATACGCATAACTATATTATGTTAGGATTCGAAAAAGTGTTGATAAGCTATATTTGGTAAACTACGCTTGAGGCAAGTAATCGAACCTTACTATTTATTGAGCATTACTTGAACTTGTGTTATTCTTGATCGTACAAGTAAAACTTTGAAAGTATAATACTTTGTAATCTAGAAATGTAATGGTTTACAAACCTTGATTCGAACGAAAATTGTTCATATATATGTGCTATGAAAGAAAACCGTCTAAGCCAAGGCTTCGGCTAGACTATTGATATTGATCGAAAGCTATCCAAACCAAATTAACTTTGTGCGGATTCTTATAACTGATTTGAACAACCCTCTTGGTAGGGGAATTATAGATTTGTCGGGAAACCGACGTGTGCACATGAGAATGATTAAATGTTATACATGACATAGGGTTCTTTAGGCTGATCACCTGTTACACTCGTTTTTGTAGAGTTATTAGTTTATTACTGTTAATTCTAGGAGAAGTTCTTAGTCCTTAGTGACTGCTCAGAATTCATTACTTTGAAATCTTCAATTGATTAAGCGTTGAATATTATTGATATTTTTTGTCCATAGTGACTATTGTTGATAATCAACGATATATCTTGCTATCTTGAACTATCATTACTGATATACCCTTGAGAAATATAAACTACATTAATTTCCCTTTTTGCTGTAATACTTTCTTGGCAAAATTGTTGTTCATCCTTGTTTTCCTTAAAACTTTCAGTTAAGGAAGAACGTGGTGAACCCTCTGGCAGGGACAAGGGTAAAGAGAAAGCTTTGGAGTAGTTATTTCTATGTTGCTAGGAATGTAATATTATTTGGTTGTAGAAGAACTTATTAAGCTATGTTTAATTTAAGTTGTATTATATTATGTATTAGTTATGTCCAAATGGTGTTTATTTATGATTAAGTTATGCAAGTCATGTTTAAGTTACGAACCCTTGGGACAAGAATAATTATGTTATAACAATGTAATTTATTCTATTATTCCGCCATGTGAGATGTTGATTTATTATTAGAGTTAGTACTTGATAATCAAATTTGAGACAAGTGTGGTCTGAATTTGGGGGTGTCACAACATGTACTATTTTCTACACTCAAAGCTTTTTTAAACTCTAAAGAAATACACTCAATATTATAGAAGAAGAATTCTCTAATTCTGGTGTGATTTTCATTTCTAAACTAAGCATCTTATTTATAGGAAAATGGCAGAATACTATTTAAAAAATAAAATCAAGGACGTACAGTAAACATTCACGTGCGCTAAATTCGTTCGGCTGGGAAAAAAATTCTTATTTACTATGCAGCACTCTTCATTCCTACAAGACTTGGTGTTCACTTTCCATTCATTCATATCTAACTACCCAAATATAATAAAGTTTTAACAGTAAATCTTCCCATTAAAAGGGTTGCATAATTAAATCAATAAGTCTCCCAGGTTATCTAATCTTTAACACACATCAAGTGCGTAAAATTAAAATAGTTACATCACATCATTTAAAATAAAGTTTGTCATCATGAAAGTCAATAAATTACAAGTCTTCAAGACTTGTTCATTTTCCCTTTCCCTTTGCTAGTGGTAGGATCATCAACCTTCTCAACCTTAGCTTCAATGATTATATATATGCAAGAGTGATCAAAACAAATGTTCACTTGAAAATGATAATGAATAATAACAGCATAATAACCGCCAATGAGTAGGCTCAATAGACTGAATAATATTTCCATCAATGATATTCAAGAACTGAAATCAAAATGGGATATTTATCTAAGGGTCACAAGACCACGAACTATGTCCAAGGTTATAAGTAATCTCGCAACTTAAACCTAAATAGTCATAAGACTGTAGAGACTCCCCGTACTTAGGGTGATTAGCTCTTTGTACCATGTATTGTGTACAAACATCTAAATGCATCGCGTAAATAATTCCCTTATAATAGGGTTGTTCTTCTCAGTTTTAAAGTACAAATCTGCACCAAAGAAAGTTTGGTTTGGATGAACTTCAAGGGTAATTTAGGGTTTAACAATCATCAACTAAGGATGAGTTGAATCAACAAAGTTCAATATCATTTAAAATGATCACTAACAACATAATGTGGAATAATTACAAATCATAGGTGAACCAACAACATATATCGAAGTCATGCTTAGAAATAAACTAAAAAGCATAAGCATTGAGTAATAAAATAAACATTGCTTGAACAATGTTAAGCTAAAGGCTATAATCTTGTTGAACAAGAGAATTGAATTACTGAACATAAATTAATGAATAACAAGCTGAGAACAAAACTTGCTCAATATAATAATAGATGTTAGAACTTGCGTAAAGCAAATGAGATAGGACAATTCATCTAGAGATTAGAGTTCAAGGACTTGCATTCATTATAAAGAGAATAAGACTAGGAAAACTTGCTTAAGTATAAATAAGTTAGGTTAAATAAACCAAAGATTTGAGTTCGAAAAATTGCTCAAATAAGATTAGGGTTAGAGAAATTGCCTCATGCGTAGGCTATTAAATTACAACTCACGTTCACCTACACATATTATTAGAATCATAACACCTATTAGATATACCAATATCCACTTTCCAAATTAAATCTTATTTTAGTTGAACTTGTTATTTTAGTACAAGTTTCATATCACTAATATCATATACACATCAGAAATCACAAGTCTTAGAATTACAGCACTTAGTCACAAACTCTAGATTTTAATAAATCACGCTGTAAAGTTTTCACGACTTAATGATTTTTACAACTTTGGAATTACCACACACATTATACAAATATGTTATAGTATCTTTATTACATGTTCACCTCATTAACATTTTCATTAGACTAGGTTAAAATGAGTTTTTAAAGTCTGCACAATCAACAAACATCAACGCCTCTGCTTAAGGCTATAATGTAGGCTATTATTTTTAACCACTGGAACCCGGTAATACCATTACTTGTGGTTTCTGCTTTCGACACCAAATGAATCAGTTGGTCTTGAGCGACAACAAACTTACGTGACGCATAATTCAAGTACTCTGTTTAGACCTAATTATCACGAACTTCATCAATTAAGTAGCAATTTACACACACCCAAATGATATATACTTCATATAAACATTATTCATCACATATATACTAATTTAGAACAATTAAACAACCACTACAACCAAATTAAGTCCTTTAAATTCCATATTTTTGCCAAAACATCATTTTTGATATCTTTAGTAAAAACCATCACTAAAACTTCATTACTACACCAAATCAATTCATTCAAACTGTATTCTTTTCGTTTCTTGATGAGTTAACACATTCAAGACTCAATTTACAATTTAGTTCACAAATTAATTATCAATTTTGGACTCCAATAAGCCATATTCATACTCATACTCACTATAATCAGTTTTTCTTATTTTTGAACGTAAACCAAAACCTTGTCTAGATGCTAGTTATAACATCCCAATTACATATAAACACAATCAATCACTTTATATGTCAAAAATTCATTAAAATTGCATTATAGAAAATTTTGAAAACAAATTTTATTTTACAGTGAAACTCAAGAACACAAAAACTTTTCATACATAGGAATTACAGCTTTTGAAAATTAAAATTATACCTTCACTTGCTTGATTAACCCTTGTTAGATGACAAAGAAGTGCTTGGAATTCACAGAACTCTTCTCTTCTCTCAAACACTCTCTCTATTTCTTCTCTGTATTCTCCCTCTCTTCTATTCTTAGGCTTATGCCGAAATTTCTTACGTAAATATAAAATAGAAGCGAGAGAGAAAAAAAACGGACAAATAACTATTACCCCTACTAAATACTACTTTACGTTAAAAAATTTCAAAATACTTTTTCCTTTCAAATTTTAAAAGCCACAAGGCTTTGTTTAAATAAAACTAATTAAAATAAAGACTTAATATTTTGAAGCTTTGTTTGGTAAACCCATTTAAAACTCTGTTAATTTATTTTAATAAATCATTTAAACTATAGTTTATTGTCCCACATTATTTACTTGGATTTACATATCCAATCTTAATTAAATAAAACTAATTACAATTTATTAAATAAAATTTCCACTTAACCAATTATCACAAAATTATAACTTTTATTATAATTTTACTTAATAAATTAACATATCACTTTAATTACTAAATTAAATTAAAATAATATACTAGCAAATCATGTAATCCTTAACAACTGTCTAATTTAGTTATTAAGTTAAATTAGAGTATTATCTCATAAATTTAATTCATCACTCTTTTATCTTAATTAAGTTAATTCCTATAACTCATGAATTATTTATGTACTAATAAATAATCTAACAAATAACTACTAAACAACAAATACATCAATTAAAAATATTTATTTAATTCAATAAATATTTGAAATTATAAATAAAGTTTTGGATTGTTAAATCCTTCCCTGCTTACAAGAATTTTGTCCCCAGAATCACAACTCAAACAATTCAGTCGTCACATTCTTCCCTCTTTACAAGGATTCTATCCCCAGAATCGAAGACACGAGTTACACAAATAACTCAAGATAGTTCTTCATCATTTTATCTTTGAGTTCCCACGTAGCTTTTTCAGCGTTATGGTTCCTCCATATTACCTTCATGGAAGGTATCACCTTATTCCTGAGTACTTGTTCTTTCCTGTCAACTATCTGGATAGGAGTCTCCTCACAAGACAAGTCCTTATCGAACTGTAATGGTTCATACTCGATCACATATTTGTAATCGGGTTTATATGGTCGTAGCACCGACACATGAAAAACGTTGTGAACATGTTCTAATTCTGGAGGTAGAGCTACCTCGTAAGCCACTTCTTCCACTCTTCATAGTACCTCGAAGGGTCCAATTAACCTTGGGCTTAAATTTCCTTTCTTAACAAAATGAATCTTTCCCTTTGAAGGAGAAACTTTTAGGAAAACAAAATTTCCTACGTCGAATTCGTGATCTTATCTTTGTTGATCATCATACTTCTTCTGTCTGTCTTGAGCAACTACCAGTCTTGCTCTAATGAGTTTGATAACTTCAGCGGTTAGCTGTACTAGTTTCGGTCCTAACAGTTGACGTTCTCCAACTTCATCCCAGCACAGTGGAGTTCTGCATTTCCTACCATATAATGCTTCTTATAGTGGCATGCCAATGCTTGAGTGGTAACTATTGTAGGTGAATTCTGCAAATGGTAGATGATCATCCCAGTTCCCTTTGAAATCCATGATGCATGCTCTAAACATATCCTCTAACATCTAGATTGTTCGTTCGCTTTGGTCGTTGGTTTAAGGATGGTATGTCATACTCATTCGCAATTGTGTTTTCATGCATTCTTGTAATCTCTTCCAAAAATTTGACGTGAATCTCGGATCTCTATCTGACACATTTGACACTGGCACTCCATGTCTCAAAACGATCTTTTTGACGTACAAATTTGTTAATTGATAAGGATTAAATTTAATCTTTATTGGCAAAAAGTTTGCTGATTTTGTCAGTCTAACCATTATCACCAAAATCACATTGTATCCTTTCTGATTAGTTGGAAGACCTACCACAAAATCCATTGTGATATGCTCCCACTTCCATTCTGGTATTTCCAACGATTAAAGTAATCCGCTTGGTATTTGATGCTCAGCCTTTACTCTCTGACATGTCACGCATTTCGCAAAGCATTCTGCAGCATCTCTTTTCATATTTGGCCACCAAAAATGTCGCCGTAAATCTTGATATATTTTTGTAATTCCCAAATGGATTGAATATCTTGAGTTATGAGCTTCTATCAAGATTTTGTCTTTAATATCTGGGACTGCTGGAACCCAAATTCATCCCTCGAATCTTAGCAATCCCTCGGTATCAATTTTGTACTTCACCTCATTACCCTCGGTCATTCTTTCTTTAATTCTCTCACATTCTTTATCTTGTAGTTGAGCATTCTTTGCCTTGTCCGCCAAAGTTAGACTAGCTTCCATCTAAAATAATCTTTCATTGGATTCTTTTGGAAATTTTATTTCCAGCTCTAATCTTGCCATTGTTGAAATGAGCTTCTCCCGGTTGGTTAACAACATCAACTTTTCCCAACCTTTTCTACTCAAGGCATCGGCAACCACATTGGCTTTACACAGATGATAAAAGAGCTCACAATCATAATCTCTTATCAATTCTAACCATCTCCTTTGACGCATGTTTAGGTCCTCCTGTGTGAAAATATACTTCAGACTCTTATGGTCTGTATATATCTCACATTTCTCCCCATAGAGATAGTGTCTCCATATCTTAGAGCAAAAACTACCGCAACCAACTCTAAATCATTAGTCGGGTATACTTTCTCATAGTCCTTCAGTTGCCTTAATGCATACACAATGACTTTACCATTTTTCATAAAGACACAACCTAGTCCTTTATGTGATGCATCACTATACACCACAAAGTTTACCGTATTATCTGTTAATAACAACACAGGTGCCATGATAAGCCTCTTTTTCAAATCCCGAAAACTCTCTTCACGTAAGCATTGATATCGTTGATCGGAATAATACCTGCGACGACGTCCCCTGATGCGACTGCATCTTGGATTGTCATGTTAAAGGTATGAACCATCGGCCTACCCGGATGCGCTGGTCCACTAATAGCTAACTTACCGCTATTATCGCCCTGATTCCCATCCGTCCCCTTATTCGGGCAGTTCTTTGCCATGTGGTCAGTTGATCCACACACAAAACATCCATGGTTCTTCTTCGGACTGGGACAATTAGGCACAATATGCCCCTCCTGTCCACAATTATAACAGACGGCCTTCCCCTTGAGACAGACTCCTAAGTGAGTCTCCCCACAGGTCTTGCAGGCTTCCATTCTTCTCTTCGGGTCTCCTTACTTCACTCCGGTATTCCTAGAGCTAAATGCCTTCCTCTTCTGACCCTCACCACTACCACCGGCTCCCTCTATCTTTACTTCCCCATCTACTTTCCCCTTACTCTTCTTATCTTTGTGGTACTGACTCAATGCCTCGCTACCACCTTCGGCGATTATCGCCTTCTCTAAAATGGTCCCAAAAGAAGTACTTTGGAACACCGATATACGGTTATAGAGCCAGGGTTTCAAGCCCTGGTCGAAGTACTTTGGTGACTCAAGATGAGTGATGTAAACCTATTTTGGGGGCGTCACAGTAGCCATATGGGTAATGTTCTAAAAAGAAAGTGGAACAAAAATGTCACCGCTAGAAATTAGCAAGGGAATAAGAAGAAGAAAGTGGTGGCGTGTAGCAACTGTGGAAAGAGACACGTGGGTGTTTGTTTGAAAGGAAAGAGAGTGTGCTTTAATTGTGGCGTATGGGCCACATTGCACCAAAATGTCGAAGTCCGAGGAAGGGAGCCTGCTTTACGTGTGGATCAAAGGAGCACTTGGCTCGAGGTTGCCCAAAGAAAGTGGTTAGAAAAGCAAGCGGAAGAAAGAGAGAGATCAACAGTGGCAAGCTGGCTATTATAGAGGCGGAGTCGCCGAATTGACCAACCGCACCTACATTCGACGTGACGGTGCAGGACGCAATTCAAGGTACTATTCTGATCAATGATTTAAATGATTGTGTGTTATTTAATTTGGGTGTTATTTGTTAAGTTATGTCTGATGAATTTACTTAGAAATTAGATTCGCTTTGGGAAGAGTTAGACTATTACCTAAATATAGGAAGTGTGAATAGTGATTCCTTTTAAGTTGATGTATAGAATTTCCATATGGGTATTAAAGGCCATGTAATGTCAATGTATTTATTTCCAATTTGATTTGGGAAACTCTGAGGTTGTTAAACCATATGGTGATAAGTGATTGTCAAAGAAAGTGCGTAAACCTTATGACTTCGAGGAAGTCAAAAGTATTATTTTATTTTTCTAGTTGAAAGTCGCCTATACGGTAGAGTTATCTATCGATGTTGTAAGTCAAGAAGTTTTTACAAAAATAGTGTGTGGGATACGCTGTAACGACCTAGAAATTCACTTAATTTAAAATTTAAGTTTTAAATATTATTTGTATTGTGTGTTTAAATGTCATTTTATGACCTAGGATGGTGATAGTATTGTAGTATTTATGTTGCGTGCAAGAATAAATAATTAAGAATTTTGAAGACAAAAATAAAAATTTTCCAAGAAAGTTAGCGTAAAACACTATTCATGTGAAGAACGATACGAGTTAGGTTTTTGACCCTAGGTTCTTTTAAGAAATTTGTATGACATATTTGTTAGAGTTTATGCCCTAGAGGCCAATTATTTGATATAATTGCTTAACGTTTTGATATTATATTTGATTGAATAAATATATGATTTTATTATGGTTTTATTTACTGCGTAATATAATTGTTAACATAATAAAATTCCTTAGAATAGTGATACAAATTATATAGTTTCAAGTATGTGACTTGAACATGAGATTATATATTACCATTAGTATCGTTGTTCTTAAATGTCCCTAGTCGAGTATCATTGTTGATGGGACAACAATGATGCATTGAGACTAATATGTGGATCGATGATGACCAAATCTCATTGGTCATAAATATATGAGATATTAAGTCAATGCATAGGTACATGTTAGAGAACGATGTCTTCGATGGACCCACCATGAGAATTCTATATGGAGCATTATGCGAAGTGTCATTAGCAATTCTCATAGTGACAATGATGTAATGGTCCTCCGACACGAAATCGCTATATTATTACTACACGAGAATTTATGTACTTTGATATCATCAAATGTCACCTTTAATAGGGTGGACTATAAAGGTGATTATTGGGTTCATCATTAATCGTGTGAGAAATATGAGTGATCTAGATGGAATTTAACCATCCAATATATTATGGGTGATATCCACAGGCCTCTTGATTGAGTAGGACTATGAAATGCATGGCCATGCTCAAATAGTGATTTGTTTCATATAGTCTACTCATTGATCAAGAAAACTCAGATTAAATTATGAAGAGTATGACACATTCCATGACTCGAGTTTAATCTAGGATATTAAGGTTAAAAGGATTAAATTACATTGAAACATTGGTCATGAAAAGGTTGCATCGAATCATCGATCTTATTATTACTTGGGTAGCGGTGATGCATTACTAGATGCGCGCTCTCATTTTATAATTTTATAATATGATTTTAAAATTATTGCCAACGTAATAATAACCTATAGGGTCACACACATAGAACGTTATTTAAAGGGAATTAATTTAAATTTTAAGGATTTAAATATATTAATATGATTAATAGTATTTAAATCACGAATTTAAATTAAAAGGATAATTTGTATATATGTATATTAATTAAGTAAGACTTAATTAAGAGATATATATATATATATATAAATTTGGATTTTATGAATTAGGTTTTGATTTAATCGATTCCTTTTAACTACTATATATATGATATATAGCACTACTTAGGGCAACATATTATAATTGAAAAACCCTAGCCGCTTCTTAGAGAGACTAGAGAAAAACAGTTCAAAAATCCATTCCTTTTGGTGGCTAGTCTGCAAAGTCCTTATTGCAGAATCGTTCGACGGTTAGCATGCGGCGTTAAATGTGGATATCGAAGAGGCGCAATCGGTTTGTATTGCGTTGGAGATTCGAGGCGCAGTCGGTTTTAGATTCTCGTTTTTTGTTTATATCTAGTATAATCTCTAAACCTCTGAATTAATTGATTTTCGCATGGATCCTGTTTTAGGGTTTCAGAAATTGCTTTAAAATTTTAATTTCCGCTGTGCGTTTCTGTGCCGAAGCCCAACATGATAGAGTCACAAGGTTTACACACTTCTTTTAGCAATCGATTATCGCTCCATAATTGAATAACCAATCCATTCCCAATATCAAGTCAAACTCTCCACGTTTTATCGAGATTAAATCTACTTTTATGACACTCCCCTTTATATTCATCCTACAGTCCTTGTATACGAACCTAACAGGAATCACTTCCCTATTCGTAATTTTTATGTTTAAAGGGAATTTCAACTCTGCACTAGGTATTTCTAACTTCTTAGCAAAATCATCAGATATAAACGAGCAAGTAGCACCTGAATCAAATAATACATATGCATTTATATCATTGATTGGGATAATACCTGACACGACATCTTTTGATTGCACCGCGTCCTGCACCGTCATGTTGAAGGTTTTGGCTGTGAGTTTATTTGTTGATGTTGGCCCAACAATAGTCAGCACACCTCCACTAGCATTTCCCTTGCTTCCATTTGCCTCACCAGATCTCTTTTTAAGGAATTCTCGAGCAAAATGATCCTTGGACCCGCACGTGAAGCAAACGTTCTTCTTAGATTGAGTGCAATTTGGGGCGATGTGACCCTCCTAGCCATAGTTGAAGCATACTCGTTTCCCCATCAAGCACACACCCTTGTGAAACTTTCCGCATGTAGCACATGCTTCGAACTTCTTCTTTTGTTGGTTTCCTTGCTGATTTCCAGCTCCCACATTCGCATTCCACTTCCTCTTCAAATTGTTGTTGCCATTTCCACCGTTACCACCACCACTATTCTTAGCTTCACCTTAACTTTTCTTCTTCCTCTGCTCCTGGTTGTGCTTTGTTACAGCCTCGCCTCCACTCTCAGCGAGAATTGCTTTCTCCATTACTGCTGCAAACGTCTTCAATTGGAACAGGAAGACCCTACTATACAACCAGGGTTTCAGTCCCTGCTCGAACCCCTTCGCCTTGCGTTCATCTGTGCTGACTTGATATGGCGCAAACCTCACCTACTCGTTGAATCTTGCGGCATACTCAGATACTGACATCGTTCCCTGCTTCAGTTCCAAAAAATGCAACTTTAGCTGACTCCTTGAACTTTCTGGGAAATAAGTCTCGAAGAACATCTCCTTAAACTTTTGCCAAGTCATAATCCCTTGACCTCCTCGGGTTTTATTTGCCTGCCACCAATAACTAGCCTCTGCTTTCAACATGAAGGTTGCAAATGCAGTCTTTTGATCGTCCCCTACTTTCGTAACATCGAACACTTTCTCTATCTCCATAACCCAGGTCTGAGCCTCAATTGGATTCATGGACCCATGAAACTCTGGTGGTCCAACCGCCTTGAAGTCCTTAAACATTTTACCTTGATTCTGAGGTTGATTCTGCAAAGCACCCGTCGCTAACGTCACTAGATGCTGAACTGGGTTACCTTCCCCATTGTTGTTGTTGGTTTCCTTAGTGGTTCTCTGTCGTGGTGGTTGACGTCTTGGAGGAATTTTATGTTAAAATACATCCATTAGCTTTTATTCAACCTTTTAAGTATTATATACTTAAGTTACACATCATAAAAGTTTATCACATAACACTTAACACTTTGAATAAAAAAAATAACTTTTATTCATTCATAATCTTTTTAAAAATATCAAAAAAATATCATCACTGCTATTTACATTACTTTCCTGAACTATAACAGTTGCAGGACAACATCATCACCATCTATCCCATTGGTTATATCATACCCGGGATTTACATCTTATTTACTCACTAATCACATAATAATTACATATCACTACGATGTCCTACTAAGATACTGTGTAGCCTTACGACGCTCTTCCTCCATAATTCAGAACATTGTTCGACGATCTAATATGTATGATGGTAGCGTCTCAAACTGAATTGGATAACACATGACCCGATCCTGAGTTCGATTGATCACAGTGTAGAATATATTGTTCATTTCTTCCATCTTCATTCTCTTTGCTTGTGCGTCTCTCTCTGCCATTCCAGCTCGTTGATAAGCTTTATTGTACGCATCTTCAGCCATTGTCCTCTTAGTAGATTCCTCTTTCAACTTGTTCTTCAACTCTGAAATCTTTGCTATCATACGCTCGTTCTCTCCTTCGGTGTGAACCAACTTCTCTTTAATGTTGTTCAGTTGTTCCTCTCGATCATGGATCTCATCGTCCTTCTGTGCCATAGAGATCTGTTGTTCAGCTACTATCTCCTGTAACTCCTTGACAGTGTCTTGAAGTTCCACATTGCGATTATACACCTCGTCGTACATACGGGCAGCTATCGAATTAAGTGGAAGCTCTTCCTCCTCGTCCTCCTCATCCCCCAACTGTGGCAGCTCAACAGGGTACTCCTCATTCGTCTCTATCTCATCCTCCTCATCAGGTACTCTCTCTGCTTTCAACTCATGTGGATCGACGTAATCTTTTCTTTCGTGGCATTAGTTGTTCCCAAATCACCTGAATATCTCGAGGCTCCTCCTCTCTAGGCATCTGGGATCCTTCCTCCCTCGCCTGACTGGATCCTCCTACATTAGCCATCCTGACAGCAAATTTTAAGTTTTAATTACTAATCATTACTACTCGACACTCACGAGCACATAAGTTATAATCACATAAGCACATAAGTGTTTTATTACTTTCTCTTTCCTAAAACTCGATAAGAGTTTATCATCACTATCTTTTCAAAGGTTACTTCCTAAGGCTTTTCCCCCACCCAAGGTTCATAACCTAAAGCTTTGATACCAACCTGTGACACCCCCAAATCTAGGTACTTCATTCCCACAAGATTTGGTGCTCACTATCCATACATTCATACTGTCTATCCAAATAAATAATATTTAAACCATAATCCTCCTTTTAAATAGGGTTACATCATTAAATTCAAAAACATCCCAGGTTGTCTAACCTTTAAACATCATTCAAGTTGCAGAAATAAAATTATTACATTACATCATTATTAAAAAAGTCTATGACCATCACAATAAATAAAATTACAAGTTTGCATCACTTGTACATTTTTCCCTTTCCTTTTCTAGTTGAAGGCTCATTTACCTTCTCAACTTTAGCTGCAATGACTATATAAAAATTCAAGAGTGAGCAAAACAATTGCTCACTGGATATAACAATGAATCAACAGAAGAATAATAATAATAACTGCCAACAATAGGCTCATCAAACTGAATTGTACTCTAACGATGATAATCAGAAACTGAAATCCAAAATATGGAATATATCTAACTGAGGGTCATAAGACCATGAACTATGTCCACTGTTGCGAGTAATCTTTCAACTCCAACTTTAACAGTCATAAGACTATAAAGACTCCTCGTACTTAGGGGGATCAGCCCTTCGTACAATGTATTGTGCACAAACATTTCAACGCTAAGCGTAAATTATCCCCTATTAATAATAGGGTTGTTCATCTCAGTATTTAGAGTACAAGTCCGCACCAAAGAAAGTTTGGTTTGGATAAGCTTTCAAGGGTAATTTGAAGTTTAACGAACATCAACCAGAGGACTAGTTGAATCAATAGAGTTTGATAACACAATCGTTGATCAATAATAACATAATATGAAACAATGAATATATGTAAGCGAACTAACTATATTTTGAACTTATGCTTAGAAACAACTACAAAGCACAAGTATTGAATGACAATAACTCTTGCTTGAATAAAACTAAGCTAGGACTATGTATTATTGAATAAACATTAAGTAATAGCAAGCTGAAAATAAAGCTCACTAATTATGAGGATGACTTGTGTTAAGTAAATAAACTAAGATAATTCAACATTTGAAATCAGAATTTAATAAAACTGCATTCATAATATCCGAATGACAATAAAGAAACTTGTCTAACAATAAACAAGTTAGAATGCATCAATAAATATTGGAATTCAAACTTGTTCAAATAAAATAAAGTCATAGATAGCTTGTTCAAATCATGATTAAGACTACAAGAGTTCGCTTAATGAAACTTTAAAGTAAGAACTTGCTAAATCAAAAGAATGAAGTTACACAATGTAATAGTAGAACTAACTCAACGAAAGTGTAGAGTTAGAAAACTTGCTCAATGTAAAAAGAAAAGTTTAGAAACTTGCCTCGAGCGTAAGCTATAAAATTAAACTCACGATCACCTACACATAGGTTTAGAACCATCGTCTATTAGATATACTAACATTCACGTTTCATCATAACATGCATTTCCAGTTAGGCTTGTTAAGTTAGCACAAGTCTTATATTACCATATACGCTTCAGAATTTTCCAAGTGTTAACCTCACAACACTTAACTAACGTTCATTGTGACACCCCCAAAATAGGTATACATCACCCATCTTGGGTCGCCAGATACATGGTACTGAATACAAATACAAACTAATTATACAACAGTCATGTAAAATACGACAAAACATAGGCTGTGAGTTTTAATACAAATATTGTCATCTAGACAATATCCACACTCAAAATAAGTCCTCAATACATTTATTAACACACTATTTCATAGAATAGTTAGGACTACTAATGTTATCCTCTGGACCATCACTCCGTTCCCCGACTAGTCCGTGCTACGTTTTCATTTCCTGAAGAGAACTATGAAAGAAAGGGAGAGCTCAACTAGCCCAGTAAGAAATATTATGACTAAGATAATGCAGGATAAATTATCATTAGCCTTCAACAATGTTAAACTGATAAAATACAATAGACATCAAGTTTAACTGCAGCGGAATAAGCAATCCATTAAAAGAGTCAAGTAGAGAATAAAATCTACTATCTTTTATTATTTAAAACATTTTTTCATCACTTTTATCGTTGAGACTAAGCTTAATAAATAATCCACATCATCCCTGCACTACGACCAATGATATTCATTAGGGTCACGACCACAAATTATCCATGCACTACGGGCCAATGAGGACTTTTACCACATCATTTGTAACATAACGGTCATGATTATACCGAATAATCCCTGGTCATAATCATACCAAGTCCATCTATGCACTACAGGCCACAGTTGACTTTCAAAAATATAAACATGAGGATGATGACAATGATATAAGAATTCAATAAAACAAGTTCAAGATTTAGTTTATCCAAGAACTAATAACGTCCAAATTGTCAACATGATACTTCTTTGTAGAGTAAAATTCAAGAATGCTCAGAAGAATATTTCCATGAAAAGATACTGGATGAAGCGCAAATATCAAGGATATTCCAATAATTTCGTGGAGTATAGAAGTCAAAACATTAACCAACAGAGTATAATAAAGAATGGAATAACAAAAGAAATCACCAGGCATGTGATAGATCGCACAGGCAGGTTATTCCAACAGAATAATAATTACGGAACCATGTCCCAAGTAAAAGCATGCAGACGAGATATTCCAATGAGAATAATAAAAAGGCGGAACCAGTGCGGCATAAAATGCACATACAAGATATTCCAACAAAATAATAAAGAGAGCGGAACCGGTCCGGCAGAAAAGCATTGAATAGGATATTCCAGCGAGAATAATAAAAGACGGAACCAGTCCGCGTAAAATGCCTGACAGGATATTCCAATGAATAATAAAGACTGAATAACAAACGAAATCACCGAGGCATGTGATGGATCGCACAGCGAGTTATTCCAACAGTAATAAATACTGGAACCCGGTCCGTGTAAAATGCATGATAGGATATTCAACGAGAATAATAAAGAGGGAACCAGTCCGGCGTAAAATGCATAGACGGGATATTCCAATGAGAATAATAAAGATGGGCAAGGTCTAGCGTAAAAGCGCACAAAGGATATTCCAACGAGAATAATAAAAGGCGGAACCAGTCCGTGAAAAACGCATGAACATGATATTCCAACAGAATAATAAAAACTGGAATAACAGAAGAATTTCACCAAGTATAAGGTAGTCCGCGTATACAGGTTATTCCAACAGAATAATAAATAATGAAATAACAGGAGTTCTCTTCATGAATATAAAAGAAATAATACCCATTATAGTTAAAGAAACTGGATATCAAAGTAGTGAAGTAGCAGAAAACTCTTCTTCTTTCTCTCTATAATTTTTCTCTCTAGAGTTTCAGTGAATTTGTAAGAAATAATGAATGAATGAGCTTCTATTTATAGAAGAATGGATTGAATACTAACTAATTCATGAAAGGACCAGATTGATTTACTTTTAAACGGACGGTCCATATTGATTTACTATTAAAACTTAAAGCAACGGTCCATACTGATTCACTATTAAAACTTTAAACCATCGATTCATATTAATTTACTATTAAAACTTTAAACTAGCGATCCATATTGATTTACTATTATAAATTCAACCAACGGTCTGAAAAATTAGCACATCTCCTCATGGAATAATATTGTACCCAAAAATAATTTGGACCGAAAAGAAATATATTGTTCGGGTGAATAGTACCCCGTGAATAGTTCTCCGACACGAAAAGAGTCTCGAATACCCGATTGAACAATATAACCTCTAGACATCAATTATCATCGAAATAGATGTCAATTTGTACTAACACAAATAATCCCAACACAATGAAACTATCAAATTCATCTTTAATCAACACGAAATTATTCATCATTAATATTATAACTCACAATATTTAACAACCAGGTTGTTCCCAGGAAATAGGGGGCTTTCCAATAAGGATTTCTCCCTATTGGCGCGCAATTAGGTGACCAAACCTCTCTTTGACAGAACTTCTAGACATTGTAAATATTGCAATTTAATAATATGAATAACTTTGTCATCTCAATTATTGATTTAATAATATATCATGTAATGCAGATGATACTATGACAATAATCGAATCAATAATATGAGAGATATGATGCAGCAATTACTGTAGCAATAATTGAGTATAACTGAGTGACTTCTTACGTAAAGCATCAATAACCAATCTACCGTACTACTACTATGAAACCACGCCAGACATCGCACTTTATACTACCGGGTAGTTCAACAGTTTTAATGGTAACACTTCCACCGTTATTTTTATAAAAAGATAATTTTGTCGTTTTCTCAATCCGGCAATAATTCCGTTGTGGGGTCCACCAATGATTATGCAGTCGTAGGAATATTCCCCGACACAAAGAATATTCCCCGACCAATCGAATATAAAATAACAACTTGCATACTTTGCAAAATTTATAAATATTACCCACAACTATAACATTATATTAAATCCACACCATAATATTCAAAAATGATATTTATAGAAAAATTTTCTTTATTATAAAAAAGTTGGGGTCTTACAACCTCCCCTTGACTTGAGGTATAACCTTGGAGCGTAGAATATGTTCCTTCTTATCCAAGATTTGAACAGGAATCTCTTCATATGTCAAATCTTCCGCTATTTCATCCGGTTCTAACTCAATAATTTGGTTCGGGTCTTTCACATATTTACGTAGCATAGATATATGAAAAATGTTATGAACACGAGATATACTTGGCGGTAAAGAGAGTCTATACGCCTCCTACTCAATCGAGGATTAAAAATGGGCCAATGAATCAAGGATTGACCTTTCCTCTCCTTCCAAATCTCATATCTCCTTTCCATGGAGCAACACGTAACAACACATGATCTCTAATATCGAATTCCGCGTCCTTTCGATGAAGATTAGCATAACTCTTTTGTCGATCTTGTGAGGTTTTTATACATTATCGGATCGTTTGAATCTTTTCCGTAGTCATACGTACCAACTCCGGTCCCAACAACGTTGCTTCACGCACCTCATCCCAATATACTGGAGAATGACACTTCCTTCCATACAACGCCTCAAATGGAGCCATGCCAATACTTGCTTGATAACTGTTATTGTAGAAAAATTCCACCAATGGTAAGAACTTGTCCCAACTTCCCTTGAAGTTAAGGACACAGATTCTTAATAAATCTTCTAGAGTTTGAATAGTCCTCTCTGATTTTCCGTCCGTCTGAGGATGATATGCCAAACTAAATCGTAAATCCGTGCCCATAGCTTTTTGCAAACTAACCCAAAATCTTGAAGTGAATCTTGGGTCTCGATCAGAAACTATGGATACTGGCATACCATGCAATCTAACAATCTCGTTTATGTACATGCTCGCAAGACGTTCAAGTGTATAAGTTTCTCGTATTGGTAAGAAATGAGCAGACTTGGTCAATCTATCAACAATGACCCAAATCGCATATATGCCTTGAGAAACCTTGGGAAGACCAGTAACGAAATCCATGGTAATGTGCTCCCACTTCCATTCTAGAATTTCAAGTGGTTGCAATGCACCTTTTGGCACTTGATGCTCCGCCTTGACTCGTTGACAAGTTAGACACCTTGAGAGAAACAACGCTATCTCTCTCTTCATATTGCTCCACCAAAATGTATGACGAAGATCATGATACATTTTGGTACTCCCAAGATGGATTGCAAATGGTGTGTTGTGCGCCTCCGTCATGATTCTATACTTTAAATCAGAGTCATTAGGAACACAAAGTCTGGAGTTGACTCGAAGTATTCCTTCTTTATCGATTCTTGCTTCTGGAATAACACCTTCATGCACTTTTTTCCTCATACGCATCAGCTCCAGGTCTGTATCTTGAGCAGCTTTAACTTTATCAATTAAATTCGGTTCTACTCGTATATTCGCCATCATCACATGGGTCCCTGCAGTCTTTAACTCTATCTCCATCCTTTGCAAGTCACACAAAAATGGGCCTTTGCGTTGTCAATATCGCACTCGTACCCGCATATGATCTTCTACTAAATGTGTTAGCTACCATGTTCGCTTTTCTAGGATGGTATTGGATGGTATGATAATAATCTTTCAACAGTTCAAGCCAATGTCATTGTCGCATGTTGAGTTCCTTTTGAGTAAAGAAATATTTGAGGCTTTTATGATCCGTAAAGATCTTCACTTTCTCCCCATACAAGTAATGCCTCCAAATCTTTAGTGCAAAAATGACTGCTGCCAACTCTAGATCATGAGTAGGATAATTCCTCTCATATTCTTTGAGTTGTCATGAGGCATAGGCTATGACTTTCCCATGTTGCATGAGAACACATCCTAACCCTTTGACCGAAGCATCACTGTAGATGAAAAATCCTTCCGAGCCAGATGATATTGTCAGAACAGGTGCTGAAATGAGTCTCCTCTTAAGTTCTTGAAAACTCTTCTCACATTCCTCGTTCCAACTGAATTTTGTATCTTTTCGAGTCAGCTGAATTAGTGGAGTAGCGATTCAAGAAAACCCTTCTACGAATCTCCGATAATAACTAGCTAAGCCGAGAAAGCTACGTACTTCAGTCACTGATTTAGGTTGCTCCCAGCTTTGAATAGCTTCAATCTTTGCTGGGTCAATAGATATTCCATGATTTGATACTACGTGCCCAAGGAATGCTACTTCCTCAAGCTAGAACTCATATTTCTTCAACTTGGCATAAAGCTTATATTCACGAAGCTTTTGGAGTATCAGCCTCAAGTGTTGCTCATGATCTTCACTGCTTTTGGAATAAATAAGGATGACATCAATAAAGATGACCACAAAGTGATCCAAATATTCCTTGAATACTCGGTTCATCATATCCATGAAGGCAGCAGGAGCATTAGTTAATCCAAAAGACATGACTAAGAATTCATAATGCCCGTACCGAGTTCTAAAAGCCGTCTTTGGAATGTCATCTGTTCTAATCTTCAATTGGTGATATCCGAAACGAAGATCAATCTTTGAAAAAAATTTGGCGCCTTGTAACTGGTCAAACTGGTCATCAATACAAGGCAATGGATATCTATTTTTGATAGTGACATGGTTCAACTCCTGATAATCAATACAAAGTCGCGTACTCCCATCTTTCTTCTTCACGAATAGAACAGGAGCACCCCAAGGAGAAGTACTAGGACGAATAAAGCCATTGTCTAACAATTCCTTCAGTTGGGTCTTTAACTCCTGAAGTTCAATAAGAGCCATTCGATATGGGGCTGTGGAAATGGGTTTTGTACCGGGTTCAAGGTCAATACAAAATTCAATTTCACGTTCTGGGGGTAGGCCAGGAAGTTCTTCAGGGAATACGTCAGGAAATTCATTAACAATAGAAATATCATTCAAAACTGACGTATTTTTGTTTAGATCCGTGACATGAGCTAAGAAAGCTTGACATCCGTTTTTTAATAAACGAATAGCTTTATAGCTTGAGATGACAGTGATTGATTTTAATGGTTTGGTTGTTTGAATTCGCATAATAGGTTGGTTAGGAATATAAAAGCTAACAACCTTACGAAAACATTCAATTTTTACATGATGAGTGGTTAACCAATTAATCCCTAGAATTACGTCAAATGCAAGTATTTTCAATGAAATAAGATCGACAGGTAATGTGAGGGTACCGATTTGAACCAAACAAGACTTATAAATAGTGGATGTAATGAAGGTTTCTCCCAACGGAGTTTCAACAGATAAGTCAAAGTCTAATTTCTCCGGAGTCAAATTTAAATGTTGAGCGCAAGTAGGAGAAATAAAAGAATGGATAGAACTGGTATCAAATAAGGTATATACTTCGCTAGAGTTTATGATAAGCTTACCCGTGATGACTTCGTTCGGATTTCTTGCTTTCTGGGAGGTCATGACAAACGCTCTCCCTTACCGGTTTTTACTTTTCTGGGACGGCCTTCCGGTGCCTCCATCCTAGTTGAACTTGTCTTCGGTGAACGACAAAATCGGGCTAGGTGACCTTCTCTTCCACAATTATAACATGCTTTGGACGGCATCGCGCAGTTTGGACTAATATGTCCCTCTCCTCCGCATTTGAAACATATGATAGGTGGTCGTTCTCCTTCCTTAACAACGGGTGCTGGTGCTGACGTCTTTCTATCATTGTTGAATCTCCTTTTCCTGAAATGTCCATTCTTATTGTTTTGGCCCTGATTACCATCGAAGTGGTTACCATTTCTGGCCTGTAGATTCCATCTACGCTTGTTGTCACCGCTTCAAGGACTTCTCTCACTAGTATTATCATTTTGTCGGCTGCTATCTTTTGGTTGGGTTGACTCATTATCACGCTCTAATAACTGAGCCCTATTAATAACATCTGAATACAAACACAGTTTATGAGAGATAAGATATTTCCGTATCTCAGGTTTCAAACCTCTTAAAAACATTCGCGTCATTCTCTCCTCATTATCAACCAAATGGGACGCAAACTGAGACAACTCGGCAAACATGTTTTCGTACTGCGACACGGTCATGTTATTTTGTTCCAGCTTGATGAACTCTACCTCTTTCATGTGACGAATACTTTTGGGAAAGCTTGTCGTTGAAAAATTCTTAAAACTTCTCCCAAGTCATCTTTAGTACGGCAGGTGGAGTACGTTTTACAAATTCCCATCAGTAATCTGCCTCTGCACGCAACATGAAGGTGGCAAAGGGAACCTTTTTCTCCTCGGAGCATCCCAAGATATCAAATATCTTGCAGATCTGCTTTATCCACGTCTCCACCTTAAGTGGTTTTGGCTCTCTAAAAAACATCGGTGGTCCCAGCTCCTTGAACTGTTTGCCGGTGACCGTCCGAGAGTTTCCAGGAGCCACTCTCGCCTGATGTTGCATGAATTGCATGAAGCCTCGGAACATTCCGTCGTTCATCATTTGGTCAGTGTTGTTGTTTGCATGAGGATTGTCGCCTTCCTGATGCATATTGTCCTGATTATTGATCTGTGGAGACTCAACGGTGTCCTGTGCTCGATTGATGTTCTCAACATTCTCAGATGCCATTTTCAAATACTGCCACAAAACAAGGGTTAATTAACATATCACATATTATCCCTATACTCTGACCAACCAATTAAATAACAAATAAACTTAGGTAGGTCATAGTAGCGAAGGAATTCCCTATCTCTCCCATCCTAGTTCTTATCTCACATCTTAGCCAGGGATCATATACTTAAGCTTTGACACCAACTATGACGCCCCCAAAATAGGTATACATTACCCATCTTGGGTCGCCAGATACATGGTACTAAATACAAATACAAACTAATTATACAATAGTCGTGTAAAATACGAAACATATGCTGTGAGTTTTAATACAAATATTGTCATCTAGACAATATCCACACTCAAAATAAGTTCTCAATTCATTTATTAACACACTATTTCATAGAATAGTGAGGACTACTAATGCTATCCTATGGACCATGACTCCGTTCCCCGACTAGTTCCTGCTACTATCTTTTATGATTTAAAACATTTTTTTCAACACTTTTATTGCTGAGAGTCAGCTTAATAAATAATCCACATCATCCCTGCACTACGGCCAAGGATATTCATTAGGGTCACGACCATAAATTATCCATGCACTACGGGCCAAGGATATTCATGTATTCATCAATGGTCATGATCATGCCAACAACTGTCCATCAATGCACTACGGGCCAATACGGACTTTTACCACATCATTTATAACATTACGATCATGATTATACCGAATAATCCCTGGTCATAATCATACCAAGTCCATCTATGCACTACAGGTCACAGATGACTTTCAAAAATATAAACATGAGGATGATGACAATGATATAAGAATTCAATAAAACAAGTTCAAGAATTAGTTTATCCAGGAACTAATAACGTCCATATTGTCAACATGATACTTCTTTTTAGAGTAAAATTCAAGAATGCTCAGAAGAATATTTCCATTAAAAGATACTAGATGAAGCGCAAATATCAAGGATATTCCACTAATTTCATGGAGTATAGAAGTCAAATCTTTAACCAACTGAGTATAATAAAAAATGGAATAACAAAAGAAATCACCAAGCATGTGATAGATCGCACAGGTAGGTTATTCCAACAGAATAATAAATACGGAACCCGGTCCGCGTAAAAACGCATGCATGCAGAATATTCTAACGAGAATAATAAAGGCGGAACAAGGTCCCAAAACGCATGACGATGGATATTCCAATGTAATAATAAAGACGGAACCGGTCCCAAGTAAAATGCATGCATACGATATTCTAATGTAATAATAAAGGTGGAACCAGTCCGGCGTAAAAGCGCATGACGTGATATTCCAATGTAATAATAAAGACTAGAATAACAAAAGAAATCACCAGGAATGTGATAGATCGCACAGGCAGGTTATTCTAACAAAATAATAAATACGAAACCAGGTCCAGCGTAAAACGCACAGACAGGATATTCCAAATCACTCCATTCAACTTAGGCTATGCTCGTTTCTTAATGAACTACCATATACAAGCGTCAATTTACAGTTTCACATAAGAATTGGCCACTAAAATTGATACTTTTCCATGAACTATACGAAACACATATACTGTAAAAAAATTCTTCCTACTGTCAACGAATTTAGCATACAAACTTCTTGTTTTAAACATAACTCTAACATCATAAGCATGTAGCCACAATTATTCAATTATCTAGCAATAATTCGAAGAGATGAAATTTATAGAACATGTAATTTTGCCGTAAAATCCATACACACACACACACACACACACACACACATATATATATATATATATATGGTCCGGATCAAGTGCATACCCTTTATCTTACTCACCCGTGCTCACCCCCCTTTAGTGACGGACTCGGCGACGGTTCGGTTATACAACCGTCGTTTATACTTTTAGCGACGCTATATGTTGTCCATCGCTAAAAGTATAGATGACGGTTGTATGACCTAAACTGTCGCTCGCCTAAAATCGCTAAAGGGGGTGAAGCACGGTGAGTAAGATAAGGGGTATGCACTTGATCCTTGCTAAGGTTGTGAACATACCTTCAATTTGTTAGGATAATTCTTGCTAAACTCACTGAATTTGCTGCAAAAATTCTTAAGATTCTCCCAATTCCCTCACAGCTTCTCTCTTAATTATCTTTGAAGCTCTCAAACTTAGCCAAAAATCAACTGATATGCGTAATGATATAATACAAAACTGATATAGTTTTGATACTCATAATAAGTAACATAAATTACTAAGATAAACGTATATATTATAAATATATTATATTTATTATTTTATTTATATTATTTATTTTATTTAAATTCTAAAATTAGAATTTCAAAAGCCATAAGGCTTTGTTTGGCAAAACCTTTTTAATTTTTAAAGAGTTAATATATTAAGCCTTGTTTTGGCAAAATCTAAATTAAACTCTTTTTAATTTATTTTAATAAACACTTTAGTTTATAATTTATAATCACATATTATTTATTTGGATTTCCATATCCAACATTAATCCATTACATTAATCACATACTATATTTTAATTAAATATAGTATTTTAGCAAATATCATAAAATTATAATTTTCATTATAAATATAACATCTCATGTTATACTACAATTCTCTAAATTATAAATTAATTTAATTTAGAATATTATCTAATAAATTTACATTCATAAATATTTTCTAACAACCATCACATCAATAAAATATTTATTTCATCAATTCAATAATAGACACATCAAATAAATACTTATATTATTCAATAAATATTTAATATTACAATTCAAAATTTTGGATTGTTACATGAATAGTAAGGAGGTGTGAATAGTAACTTTGGGAGCAAAATGACTATTTTGGCCCTACCCTTGGTTTTTTATATAAAAGAAGGTTAAGCTCATTTGTTGGTTAATGAAAAATTCACTAACACTTGAGAGAGAGAGAGAGAGAAGTTGGATGAGAAGGAAAAGGAAGAGGAAAAGCTAGCCCGAGTGCAAACTTTGTCCAACGACAGAAGATTAAAGAAGAATGGTAATCCAAAACCTATTTTAATATAAATTTTCTTTAAGTTTTCTATGATAAAAACATAGCTTAATGAGAATAGAATTAAAAGATGTTAAGAATGATTTTCATATGGTTGAAATCATGAGAAAAAGAAGAAATAAGAATTAGAAGTTTAGTTTATAAATTTCTTAAGGAAATATGAGTTTCGTAATGAACTTGAACGATCCGAATGAATCATATGAACGCTTTAGTGAAATAAGTAAGTAATGGTGTTTTATAACACCAAATTCCAAGAAAAAGTGAAATCTTAATCAAAATATCGATTAAAAATGAAGAACCAACGAAGATCACGAAGAACACGCAAAGATCGTTGTTGTTGGACAAATTTAAAACTATTGTAGTATAATTTGTTGTTAATGGACAAGTTAAAAACCAGTGCGTATAAGTTAGTTGCTCATTGCTTGGTTAGGAATGATAGAAATGTTCATGAAGAATGGATTAGACTTAGCTATAACGAAGTTATGGCAAAAATTGCGTAAAAGACAAATGAGAAGTAGAAAGTATGTAAATGAACCGAAATATGTAGGGTTTCATAAGAATGTAAGAGAACGTAGAAAACATGAGTCGTGAACTTAAGAACGAACGAGTTCCGAGTTCGGATGACCGAATTAAGAACGAACAAACGAAGAATGTTAATAACGTAAAACGAATGAGTAATGGAATTTAAGCCAATCGAATGGCATGTTAACAGATTTAGAATAAATTTCTAAAGTTCTAGGCCTGGCGTCGCAGTGCCGGTGCAGGGAAAGGCCTATAGATGAGGTTTTAATTGATCAACTCCTGGGGAAGTGTAAGGAAAGATAACGAATGTGTAAGTCACGTAAGGTAGCACTTAAACAAGTAATTTAAACCTTTATTAATGGTTGAACGGAAAGATTAAACTGGATTAAAAGACAAAGAATGTAAACGTAATGATGTTGCGATGAACGATCGGTCTTAGCATACAACAAATCGTATGGCTTTGACATTAAGAAAGAGCATTGAATGTGAGGTTCATGTAATGGATAACGAATGAGAGCAATTAAAACCTTAGATAAAGGTTGAAAGAGAGATTAAGAGACGAGCAACGTGAACGCGGAATAGGTAAACGATTCTCGTGAATCGTATTCGCATCGAGCGAACATTTTAAGTATACATTGGTTGTATGACTTAAACGTTGACGAAGTTAGTAAATAAGATATGAATTATCAAGAAAACTGTAATGAACGGTATCAAGATTAATAAAAATTCGAGTGTGAGTTAGATAGAGAATGTTAGAATGAACGTAAGCGTTAAACACTTTAACCAACATAAGGTTGATTGTACGCTAATATTAAACAGGAAGAACCTACACACCGTGTATGGTTTGACTGTAAAATAATAAAGAATGATGATTAAACTTGTGAACGGTGACGAACTGAATTAAAGACAATGACGTATATCGTTAAGAAGCCGAGTAATGATTATAACTTGGATGACGTTCCGAGTCGAATGAACCAGACGTTGTAAGATAAGAATAAGGTAACATAAAATGTTTAACGCTATGAATGCGTAGAATTAATATTGAATGATCGTTCTGAGTATACAAAAGACTGTATAACTTAGAAGATAAAGAATAATTCTTGAGGTATGGCATTTAGTTGCCAGCAAACCATAACGAATGAGAAATTGACTTAACGAACATTATAGTTTTATTGATTCGGATAAGTTAAGATAAGTTTACGTTATGGTACAATTGTAATCTTTGATAGTTGACATATGGGAGCTAGGCTAAACAATTCCTTCAGAGAGCGGAGGTATATATAAAATTGTCAACCGATCTAACTCACTATGAAAGATATTGTAGATGAGACGGGAACTTATTTGTTGGTTATTTGTGGGAAACCACTCAGGGTACCATATGGACTACTAGTAGAGACACGATATGTGTTAAGTCCTAAAAGAGTTATAAAAAGAAGATAAGAATGTAAATCATCAAAGATGATGATCGTAAGTAAGACATCTCCGTATATCATGAAGCCATAAATCGATAAAGAAAGTTGTCGCGTAAACTTAGATTGCAAGAACGCGAACCCTAAGAAATAAAGTTAAGCTTAAACCAATGTATAAGTCAAGTATAGGACTAATTGGTACATGTTATTTCCTTATGTGTTATATAAGGATTGCAATGAGTAGTTCAGTATAAACTCTAAGCTGTAGCTGTGCGTAAGAAAAGTTTCCTAACTTCATTCATATTTTAAATGAATGCTAGTTTCTTAAACTTCTCAAATGTTGAACATGAGAAGTTTTATCTATGTACATGTGTGCGATATATGTACAAGGTGGTAGAATGTATGAGGCGTTGTGCCATAATTTTAACACTTCGATGTTTCTACGAGATGAACTGTTTTGTGATTAAACTGTTCAATATGAGAATGTTTTGTTTATACATAAACCATTATTGTTAAGTCTGTGCTAATGATTCTAGCCAGACAGGATGTGTATGGAAAAAGGTAGAAGGATGAAAGTATTTCAAAGTGAATATGACTATTGTTTTAAAATGATAGGAATCAGAATTATTCCTATTATTCATGCTGCTTCACAACCTTTGTTCGGTTATTAAAGTCTTAAAAGAATGTTTAAATTCTTTATGTTGTTTATTCAACTACTATGACTTGTTGAGCAATTGAATGCTCACACTTGCTTTAAATAAAAATATTTTCAGCAAACGATGTTAGAAAAATCTTAAGGATCCCGTAAAGATCAAGCTGACCGGTATCCAGACGAAGTGCCATTCAGTATATGAATGAGCCTGAAGATCAAGCCAAGACTTGTAATATAGAATGATGTAATTAAACTATAGAATAGTTTAATGAACTGTTATATATCCTTGGTGGTGGATGAAAGTCACTCTTGTAAGATGTAAAGAATAATGTAATTATCATTATTTGTAATGAACAAGGTTATAAGGTATTAGAAGCTGGGATTTGAGAATATATGTTGTTATATTTAGCTATATAATGATGTATGTTTGGAAGAAGATGGGACCGTGACGTACGAAATTCAGGTGTGAAAATAGACCGAATTTTAGGGCGTTACATCGACTATGTAAGCTAAGTACCCTACACAGCCTTGACTCAATAACTTCTTAGAATACACAATCGTCAGACATCTCGCTTATCTAGGAGACTTGCTACCATAGAAAACTACCTTTGATGGAGTCATAAGGTTTACACATTTCTTTTGGCAATCAATTATAGCTCCATATTTGAATAGCCAATCCGTTCCCAATATAACATCAAACTCTTAAAGTTTTATCAGGATTAAATATACTGTCATAACATTCCCGTTAATATTCACCCTACAATTCTTGTATATGAACTTAATAGGAATTACCTCCATACTCGCAAATTCTATGTTTAAAGGGAAATTCAATTCTTCACTAGGCAATTCTAACCTCTTAGCAAATTCATCAAATATAAACGAGCAAGTAGCACCCGAATCAAATAATACATATGCATTTATATCATTGATTGGGATAATACCTGACACGACATCTTTTGATTGCACTGCATCTTGCACTGTCATATTGAAGGTTCTAGCTGTGACGAATGAATTGTTTGAGTTGTGATTCTGGGGACAGAATTCTTGTATGGAGGGAAGGATGTAACAATCTAGAATTTTATTTGTAATTTCAAATATTTATTAAATTAAATAAATATTTTTTAATTGATGTGGTTGTTGTTACTAGATATTTGTTGGATTATTTATTAGTAAGTAAATAATTCATGAGTTATAGAAATTAATTTAATTCAGATAAAAGAGTGATGAATTAAATTTATGAAAAAATACTCCAATTTAATTTAATAATTAGAGAGTTTCTATAATGTTGTTTTAATTTAGTAATTGAAGTGATATATTAATTTATTAAATAAAATTATAATGAAATTATAATTTTGTGGTAATTAGTTAAGTGGAGAATTTATTTAATATGTTGTAATTAGTTTTTTATTTAATTAAGATTGGATATAAAATCCAAATAAATAATATGGGATCATAAACTATAGTATAAATGATTTATTAATATAAATTAAAGTAGTTTTAAATGGATTTATCAAACTAGGCTTAAGGAATATTAAGTCTCTATTTTTAAAAGTGTTTTGTTAAACAAAACCTTATGGCTTTTGAATTTGAAAAAAAAATTATAATAATATTTTAAATATTTTATTACTGATACATAATTATTATATTTAATAGTACGTCATTTTTAGACGTTTATTTTTTTTTGTGCGTTTATTTTTTTTTTACGTAAAGGTTTGGCCTAAGCTTGAGAGAAGAGAGAAGAGAGTTTTCAGAGAAAAATAGAGAGAAAGGAGAGGAAGAAATGAGAGACATTTTGAGTTTGAAGGAAAAAGATTGAGGAAGCAAGACAAAGCATTCTTGTGGATTAACCAAACAATTGAAGGTATAACTTTTAAAACCTTAATTTACATATATGAAAGTTGGGTATTTTAAATTTTGAATTCTCTGTAATTCAAATTGGATGAATTATTAATATACAAAGTGATTGATTGTGTTTATTAGTAAATTGTGATGTTATAACTAGCATCTAGATAAGAATTTAGTATACTAATTACGTTCAAAAAAAGAAAGAAATCGTTTACAGTGTATATGTGTATGTTTATGGCTTGTGAAAGTCCAAAAATTGATAGTTGGTTGGTGAGCTAGTGTGACACCCCCAAATTAGGACCGCCACTTGGTCTCTCGAATTCGGTTTATCACGTGCTCATGGTAATACAATAATAACTAAAATCACACATTCACAGCTGAAGATCTAATTTAGAACAATATACAATGTTTTATTATAATCATTCCCCAAGTCTCGCAACCAACAGTACTTAATAGATTACATAATAATATCGAATAAAGACTTATTATATAATCCTACTTTAGCTTAAGCATAGTCTTGTGACAAGCTTAATATAACATAACAATTTTAACATAAAGGAACATGCTAGTCAGTAGCCTTGCCCTTGCCCTTGTCTTTCCCAGAGACACTTCTCTGTCCCGCCTTAACTGAAAGGTTTTAAATAAGCAAAATGACCACAAATTACCCAACAAGTAATATACAACAAGGGTGATGAGTATTAAATCATGAGTTAGATATATCAATGTATAGTCTCCAAGATAGTTCAGAGTCTTAGAACAATGAGTATCAATAATTCCCGAATCAAATCTTTGGGATATGAAATGATAATTCAATATAGATCAACAGATATATATGAATTCAAAGGCTATCAACGTATCCAACTGGATAAAGCAATTAATACTGAGCAGTCGCGAAAGACTATTGAACATCTACTAGAATTACTAATATTAAACTGATAACCCAAAAGAATCAAGTACTATAGATGATCAGTCTACAATACTCTACGTTATGCATAACACCACAGTAATATTCAAGCGTGTGTTGGGGCTTCCAAAAAAATACACTTCATTTACCATAAGGGTTGTTCAACTCAGTTTTCAGGATATTCGCACCAGTCAATTGGTTTGGATTGTTTTCTAAAAATGCATATAGACGCTTTCATAATATTCAAGAACAATACCAAGTTCAACATGAATAATAGTCTTCACAAGAGTTTAAACATAGTAGCTTAATTAAACGAGTAAGATAAGATAACTTGCATTCAAATAGATAAGGTTTAGATACTTGCTTACGGTATTCATTGAATAAAGTAATGCAAGGGTTTAGGATACTTGCCTTAAGCATAGTTTATCCACGTTAAAAAATCAACACTTTCGAAACCTATTTATAGTGTATTTATAAGTATAGAATGCTCATTAGCTAACACATTCTTTATTCAAGCTTGACATGATTCAAATATACACATACGGTACAAAATCAGCTAATATGTTTACCACGAAATCAAGTACATAGTTACTTCATAAGCAAATTTACAATGCTCAAGATTAAGACCCTTTTTACCCATGGAATTTCATTATATAAGGCAAACACTATCTTATTACCTAATCATCATATATATGCACGTATCAGTAGGGTGTAATCCATTTCTAGCATGTAGGCATCATATAAGCTAACTGTTAAAAATCATACTGTCAAAATGTTTGACTTCTCGATTCCGTGGATGGCCTAGATTGGGCCATGGCTAAGCTTTAAGGTTTACAGAATTCAAGTGACCCCTAAATGCCAAGACTTAACTATTTCCTTGAGGTTTCTGTCTGGCATGAACACAACATTTACACATAATATATTTTATCATGTTACAGGTCTTTTCATGTCTCTCGAGTCAATCTAGGTCCCTTCTTTCATAATAAGGTTCTAAATTGGCTATTTTAACAAGTTAAGGGCATTCAAGGTCATGAAACCATAAAGCATATCATACTCGCCTTTTTAAACATATAAAGGAGGGATATAACTCATATTAGACATGCTTATGAGTATTCATATTGCATTAATATTGCATACATGCAACTATTCTAGTTATTATTTTGAAAACATATTTTATTTAGTTTTAACTTGATTTCATAACTCTTAACATAGTAGGCATATATGTATGATACATTAGCAACCCTAAATGTATCATAAAACATGTTCATAAATATCAGGTTCTAACTCTCAAAGTAGTATGTTAACATTCACATTCAAAGTTCGTATTTTCATTTGTAAAGCTTACTAATAAGTTCAACATGTTCATGCTTCCTTACGAATCATATAAACAAAAGTTAACGGATTATTCATGCATTTCTAAACCATACCAACATGCTTATAAAGTCAGTATATAAACATGGTATACATACATGTCAAGTTCATTTCTAAAGTTCTAAATTAATTTTAAACTATACACTTTCGTTAATCATGTATGCTAATCTAGTAAAACATGCTCACATTAGGTTAATATACTTATATATATACATTACACATGCTTAGCAGTTTATTAAAAAAAGGAAAAAAATGAACACAGAGATCAAGTAAGAATCGCTTTTACCCTAGTACAAATAGTAGGCAGCTTAGCCATGGTGATCGGGTCCAGAGAGTAAATGACTGCTTTTTACAAAGTATCAACCAACTTAATTCCTATAAATTTGAACTTGTTCCAAACCACCATTAAAGAGTTCATACACGTAAGTATACCTTTTAAACACATTATAACATTTTAATTCATCTTGATTGACATAGAGATTCAAGAAATTTTAAAAACTAAATAATACCAATTCAAGAACATAATTAGAATTTATACCTCCTTTAGCTTGAATTGAACTCCTCACACACTGAGTATGCTTCTATAATTTGTAATGACTTAGAAAATCCTATGTAATATTCAATTAATATAATGTCAAATTTTTCATATGAATTTTTTTTTTGTTACTTCTTATTGTGACAAAAGTTTTATTTATTAGATTATTAAGTATCCTAGATTATGAATGGTAAACAAAGTGGTGATGATATATACAGTGATAAAATGTTATATAAACATCAAGAATGAAAAGGAAAGCCAACATGGTTTAATTATGAAATATTCTTGCCTTGAAATTTCTTATGTGATTAATGAAATAATTATATAATAATTATTTTCATTCAAAAGCATTATTTAGTGTTAAATAAGGAAATATGATTGATAAAAAGTTCCATATAATTTAAATAGGAGTCCATGTTGAAATATTGGGCCTTATTAAATTTTGCCATGTATGCTTGCAAGTCTCTTTCAATTAAATTAGGAATATGGGTTATGGTATTGGGCCTAAAATAAAAACCAACACTAGCCTATTTTCTAGCCCAATTCAGCAGCCCCAAATCAAGAATTATCAAAACCCAATCTTGTTAACCCATTGGGGTATAACAAGATAACAGCTTCAAACTAATTAAGAGAGATCAGTGGCACGGCTTGAATACACAGTCAGGTAGCAAGTATATGCAGAGTCTAAGCTAGTCCTGGTTAGCAAGTAAGTTAGTTTAGTTAGTAGACAAGTAGCAGGTCAGAGTACAGAAGATAAGATATACCAGGTAAGCTAGGGTGGCTGGGAAGGCGCCAAAGGAACTAGGTTAGTACTAATTACACACAACTAATAGAGAGACTGAGTGGGGGCCGGACAGGGGCCAACCTAGTGTGACCAGGAGAAAGAGGGCTCGAGTATATAACTCCATATCCTTACCCGACTTTCCAAAACTCTAGTACAGTAAGAAAGAAAATGAAAGAGAACCGATTGAGAGGAAGAGGTCGGCTAGAGGAGGAGGAGAAGCTGAGAAGTATAACTCACTTGTGACCTTTAAATCAACAAGTAAGTTCATTCTAGCCTTCTTAAATCTTCGTTCATGTTCCTTTAAATGATAACAATCGGACTGTTAGAGACTAAGTAACATAAATGACTATTTTTATTGCTATGAGAACTGCTGTGATTGAGACTGTTAAGTATAGTTATACACTTCTTGTTGCTTAAGCCATATGGCTGAAGAAAATAAGCTATGAGATTATGTAATATATGCATATATATAAAGACCGTACATCACCTGTTTGATAAATTACCAAGCTAAGGACTGATTTGGCATCTATGTATATTAACTATGATTTAGAGCCCAAACTAATGTCAAATTGCTTATATAAGTATACTACATGCTTGACCTTATCATGTCTCAAAATAACTAACAACCTAAGGTAGATGAATAGTTGAACAAAGCAAGTAAAATAGACTGGGATAATGAGCTCCATATTGACTGTTATTTGAAGCTTAACTTGCAATGTCTATCACTTGCTTCTAATATGGTCAGTACACTATAACATGATTCTAATACTTGTGAAGTTTAAGTATTTTAGTTTTCAATAAATAAAAGTCAGTCCTTGTGACAATGATTAAAAGTTTCTTATGGTGGGCATGCTTTGCTTTTAATATATTATGTACATAGACAGTCCTTGTTTCCTTAATGCCTAATCATGCTACCTTGTATCACGTTGAAGCCTATGAAGGGCTATTTTAAACAAAAACTAGAAGCCTTACACTTAGGTTCTTTATATCATCAACATATATAGCATGTGTATGATGTGATAATTCTTGTGCTAGAAGCTTGAAGACTGTTTTGGTAACATAGTATCATTCCTTGTAAAAAGGGCTTGAAATAGGCATGAAGGACTATCTTGGACTTCAAAATTGCTATATTAACTATTGTGTGCCACAATGACTGCTATGTTATATTGCTATGTTAAATGACTGTTGTGCTATATTGGTATGTTGACTGGTTGTTATCAACATCCTTGTGCTATACTGACTGTTAGTGAAATAAGGCTGGACTGGTATGCTGTGCTATACTACTTTGGACTGAAATGGTTAGTTTTTGACAAAATGCTTTGGAAGCCTATTTTGGAAACAATGATACCTTGTACGCAAGTTTTTAAACTATGAATATAGAGTATATAACCATTACATAATTATATAACCCTTGTGATTAAGAGATTGAGGAGCTATTTTCTGTTTTGAGACATGCTACTATTAAAAGCCTAAGTGACTGCCATACTATGGTTGTGTTATAACTGACTGACATTACCAACTCTTGCTAAAAAATTTTAATACTTGGTCTAGGCATAAGGAGATAGGTTGGCTATGGTGTTATAAGGTGACTTAATGGAATTATAGATCAAGCAAATAGCTATGACACCAATAATTCTAGACTGTGTACACCACATGCTAGACGAAAGTCCCAAGTGGACTGCTTAAGTTAAAAGTCAGGTATTAGACACAAACAAGGCTAGAAATTGATTCATGTATTACATGTATTCTGAATTAGCAAGTTAAGCCTCTTAAAATGAAAAAAGAATTCAGTCTCAAGTTAAAGTGATGAATTAATAAAATTAGCATGTCAAGCACTGTTTTTGGGCAGCCTATTAAGACTGAAATGGAGGTGTTATAAATGCTAAAAACATTTCCATATACCATATGTATTATATCTAAAATTGGTTACAAATAAACCTATATAGTAAAGGTTATACAAATTGCCAAAATAGGATATATGAAAGGGGAGGATCTGGTCGGGCATTGCAGATAGCGATGAGCGATTACTGCAATCTCTTGTGTTATGTTGTGTTGCAGGGCCAGTTAGGTACTCCTTGTTGCTGTATTTTGTTTAAAAAATATTTTAGGTTCCTTGCAAGTCATTTTAGTAAATGAATGTGTATCTTTATATTGTTAAAGGGTTATGGTAAGGGAGGTAATGGCAGGAACGATAGGCAAGGAAGTGGGGGTTGCTGCTCATGGGCAGCAGTGGCAAATAGTAGCATTTATTAGTAGTTTAAGCATCTCATGAACCTTAATTTAAAAGCCTAGCTATTTGTTATTAGACTGCTAAAATATGTAAGTTATGCTAGAAGTTGGGTTTAAACAATTTTGTATAGCATAAGTTATAAAGTTACAAAAAGGATGGTTGAATAGGGGAGCAGGGCTGCTGTCTTTGACAGCAGCAACATCAGCAGCAGTTGGCATCAATGTATTCGTAGGTAGAAATTTTAATGGGGTAGCAATCTATAAGATAAGGCTAGCAAAAAGTGTTACAAGGATTAAGAGCTGCTAGGCTCGGTTAGGGGCTACGAGGCCAAGCTCAGCTAAGCCCCACGGGGCCAAGTGAAGCTTGACTGCCCACGCATTAGGACATTTAAGGGTTGCAATGCCAACTGGATAGTTTGTTTTAGGAACATACTAGTACATAGGTTCTGTTTGTTGCTGAAATTGGTGTTATGACTTGGGACAGGGCTGCACCACCTATTATAAATTAAAACCTTATGGAGATAGAACTATTAAACTAAGAAAGATGATTGATTAAGATAGGGTGCATAGCCAGTAGCAGCGGGCATCGGTAGTTGTTGCATAGCAACTACAACTATGGCTACTTTGTGAAACCATGTTTGGTTCCAAATTTAAATTGACAAGATTACCTTTAAAGGATGATTTATGTCTCTTTAAATGGGTAGAGTTATGATTCATATCATATAGAGAATACAAGCAAGTAAATGAGTAAATTCTAAACAAAAGCTAATATAAACAGTAATCTAATTTGGAATTATTAAGTAATGTTTAAAACTATTAAAGCCTCAAAGGGCTGTTTTAGCATCATAGAAGAAAACAATGATAATTGATGCGTTAGTGTGTCAAAATGAATCTATAAATTATGAGGAAGACTATAGGTTGACCCTATAGGTAAGAAATACCTTTAAAAATATAAAATAAGCTACAAAAGCATCTTGTATGCTAGAATTTCTATAAACAAGGCATGAAACACTCGTGTGTTAAATCCTAATAGGATGTAAACTATATATATATATATATATATATATATGTGTGTGCACGTTATTATCATATTAGACCCAATTAAAGATAAAAATGATGATGATAAGAACATGGATGAGATATTTGAAAAATGTATCAAATATAGGAAATCTAACCATGACCCCTGAAACTACATGATATATGACTTAGCTATGTGGCTAACTTACTTGGTTAATAAAAGTAATAAATGTAATTCCTATTACTAGTTGTAAGCATGTCGAACCCTATTAAAGAGGAGATTGTCTAATGTGAAAGCATGGATGAGATATTTGAAAATTGTATAAACTGTAGGAATCTAACTACGAACTTGAGCACTGAATTAGGTGATGTGTGAATCTGCACAAACTATATGACTTGGCTTTTTGGCTAATAGGCTTGTAAATGCAAATAAATTGTGTAGGCTCTATGAGAACATATTAAAGCTTAATCTTATCAATAGTCTACAAACAAGGCAAGTTTCTAACTCGTACTCTTTATTAAGAAAGTATTCTGCAATGGACAGGTTCTCTAAATTCTGAATTGTCTCTCCTTATTTATAAAGGATATAAGGTTAAATAGCCTTTTTATTCCAATCAGCTTTAAAAGAATAGTATATTGAACTTTTCTATCTTGAATGAGTTACATTGAAAGTATGTCAATACTATTACTTCGGTTAGACAACTGCTGAGATATATTGATATTATTCATGAAATTATCAGTTTATATTTTCCAAACCATTTTGTCGTGGTAGAGATTCTTGTATAATAATGTGAATGAAAACCTCTTTTATAGGTGCATTTTGTACCGAACATATGATTCTGAAGGACATGAAAAGTGTCATTAGAATGTTATGTTGTGCATAATATAGGGTACTTAGGCTGATCCCCTAAAGTACGAGTCTAGGATATAAAACAGCTTTTATAATTATTTGTATTCATGGATTGCAGTATTATTACTGTAAATTCTAGTACAGAGTTCACTCGTCATTTGACCTTACAGCATGCAATAGCCTAATTTTTATACTCAACACTTTTAAAGAATTATATTATTCAGTATCTATTGCATTGTAAGCTCTTTAATATAAATATTTCTGTTCCATTATATTTAACTGCTTATTTCCTTGTTATGCAAGCTGTTGCTCACCCTTGCGTTAAATATAATGTTTTCAATTAAAACTGAGGTTGTCGGTCCATTTGGAAAAGACAAAGTTGTTGAGTAGTCAGTTATTAAGCGCCTATGCTTAAGTGAACTTAAGTAGTGAATGTAATAAATACTGTTAGTACTATGTTGTGTATATAAAGGTCTATATAACCTGGGATTTAAGTTTGATGTTTATGTAATATAAGATAGTTTTCTTTTAGTATGAATTGGTATTCTAGTATCGCGAGCAGCACATTCGAGTTAAAGATAACCCGGATTTGGGTGCGTCAAACCTTAGGAATGGGGGGAAAACACCTTAAGATTATGACCTCAAGAGAAATTGTTAAACTCATTTCGAGTATAATAGAGGAATTTTGGAAAATTCATTGCTAAAGAAAATAAAAAGTTTTAATGTGATTACTTGATAATGTTGTATAGAAACTTATCAAGTTGGTTAATATGTTTTTTAGATTATAGCGGAATCCAGTCGAGTCAAAGAGGAGGTAAAATCGGAAGAGCCAGAGGAGCATATTAGGAGTTTCTCCGAAGAACCCTTCATATAAGAGGTCGATGCTGTCATGGAATTAACCTTTAAGAATTATGAACTAGAGAAATGAGTCCAAGAATTAGAGGGGGAGAGAGAGGAACAACAAGCATATATAGAGCTGTTCGAGTCCCTGGTCATGCATACCATAGCAAAGAATGTAGAGATGGGTCATGCACTCTATGGCACTGCCTGTCAAAAAGAGGCCTTGAGACAAGAGAATGTTGTCCTCAGGCATGAGATGGAAGTACTGAAGGCAGACCAAATGAGGGCTGAACAACAAAGGGATAGGGCCTTGGGCAGAGTTTATGAGTTGGAAAATGAGGTTAGGAGCAAAGATGCCAAGATGGATAAGATGGACTATGCGTTCGAATCTGCATTTGGACGCTAGAAGCAAAGGGTGCAACTACACCCTGTAGATGAAAGTGGAAGCGAGTTGGTTCTGACTCAAAAAAGGGTGCTGGACATTGGGAATGAGGAGCTTTGCAGTGCCAAAAGGCGAGGCATGCTTCTCCAATTGTATGACTGAGTTCTTATGATGTGTTTGTTTGGTATAAGTCTTTTAGTATTATGTTTTTATTAGGTAGATGTACCCCTCTTTTGTATACTAAGTGGATGATACTTTTGGGCCCAACTTTTGTTGATAGGGGCAGTTTAAATGTAAATTCCGACTATATGTCTGAAGGGGAAGACAGTCTGTTCCAAGTACGGGTAGGAGGGCCACGTGTCTCCTAACTGCACCAACCCAAAGAAGAGTTAAGGATGTTTTGCATGTGGAGCTGCAGATCACAAGATCAAGAATTGTCCAAAGAAAGGAAATAACGATGGGAAGCTGACAATCGGGGGACCAACCCCATCTAACCGACCAACTGCAAGGACATTCAATATGACAGTGCAGGATGCAGTGGCATCAAAGGAGGTGGTGTTAGGTATCATTTCCGTCAATAACGTTAATGCCTTTATACTATTTGATTCGGGTGTTACCTATTCTTTTATATATGAAGAATTTGGTCAACGGTTAGAATTAACTCCTGAAAGATTGTATCGTCCTTTGAACATAGAGGTCGTGGATAAAGAAGTTATTCCCGTAACTCATGTCCATAAAAATTATAATGTGGATATACGGGTTCATAATTTTACCGTGAATTTAATTCCCATCAGATTAGGTGAATTCGACGTGATACTAGGAATGGATTGGTTGTATAACCATGGGGCAGTAATTGATTGCCAAAAGAAATGCATAAACCTTCAAACTCCTAGTAAGTCAAAAATTATATTTTATGGTAGCAAATCGCTGAGACAGTCATGTTGTCTGACGATGATGTAGGCCAAGAAGTTGTTAAGAAAAGGGTGTGTTGGTTATTTAGCATATGTAGTTGACACCCAAAGAATGGAACCAGAAATAGAACAAATACAAATAGTGAGGGAATTCCCGTATGTGTTTCCAAATGATTTTCCAGGGTTACCACCAGATCGGGAGATCGAATTCATGATAGACTTAGTGACTGGTACAAACCCAATCTCAAAAGCTCCATACCGAATGGCTCTGGTAGAAATGAAAGAACTAATGATTCAATTACAAGAGTTATTAGACAAAAAGTACATTCAACCGAGTGTGTCTCCTTGGGGAGCACCTGTGTTATTTGTTAAAAAGAAAGATGGAACGTTACCACTATGTATCGATTACAGAGAATTGAACAAAGTCACAATCACAAATAAGTATCCCTTACCAAGGATTGATGATCTTTTTGATCAACTGAAGGGAGCTGGTTATTTTTCCAAGACAGATTTGCGTACATGCCAAAGACTGCATTTAGGACTCATTATGGCCACTATGAGTTCTTAGTGATGTTGTTTGGACTGACAAATGCACCGGCAGCATTCATGGATTTAATGAACCAGGTATTCAAACCTTACTTAGATAAATTCATGGTGGTATTCATTGACGATATCTTGATCTATTCGAAGACTCGAGAGGATCACGCGGAACATCTGAAGATGGTATTGGAGATCTTGAGGAGAGAAAAGTTGTACACATAGTTTTTAAAATGCAAGTTTTGGTTGGAAAAAGTGCAATTTTTGGGATACGTGATCGACTATGACGGGATATCAGTAGATCCGACAAAAGTGGAGGAGGTAATTAACTGGGAACGACCGAAGACACCGACTGAAATACGAAGTTTCTTATGTCTAGTAGGTTATTACCATAGATTCATCAAAGATTTTTCGAAATTGTCAGGACCTTTGACAAATTTGACCCGAAAAGCAGTAAAGTTTGTTTGGTCAGAAAAATGTGAAGAAAGTTTCCAAGAGCTATAGAAAAGATTGAGTGAAGCTCCAGTGCTATCCTTGCCTCACGATATGGGTGGTTTCATTATTCGCAGCATGGCAAGGTCATAGCATACGCGTCTCGCCAATTGAAAGGTTACGAGAAAGGGTACCCTACGAACGACATGGAGCTGGCAGCAGTAGTATTTGCTCTAAAAATTTGGAGACACTATCTGTATGGCGAGAAATGTGAGATATACACAGACCATAAAATTTTGAAGTATATCTTCACTCAAAAGGAATTAAACATGAGGCAAAGAAGATGGATAGAATTGATCAAAGACTACGACTGCAAAATTTTGTATCATCCTGGGAAAGCTAACGTAGTCGCCGACGCTTTAAGCTAAAAGGGACGAGAAAGATTAGAGACGCTGACAAATCAAGAGGATCTCATCAAAGAAATGGAGAAAATGAAGATTGAAGTGAAATATCCAAGGGAGCCGAAAGAAAAATTATACAACATGGAGACGTGTCCAGTTTTGTTGGACAAAGTAAAAGAAGCCCAGGATCAAGATGAGGAATGCAAAATGGTGCAGAAATAGGTAGAGGAAGGAGAGACTACCAAGTTCAAAATAGATAAAGAAGGATTATTGTGATTTGAGGGAAGAGTGTGGGTACCAGCAGTACCAGACCTAAATAAAGAAATCATGCAAGAAGCACACAGTTCAAATTTCTCAATTCACCCGGGCAGCACAAAGATGTATCAAGACCTTCGACAACACTTTTGGTGGCCCAATTTGATGAAAGAGGTGGCAGAATACGTCAGTAGGTGCCTAACCAGTCAAAGAGTGAAAGTTGAGCATCAGAGACCAAGTGGATTGCTACAATCGTTAGAAATTCCGGAATGGAAATGGGAACACATAACTATGGAATTTGTTGTGGGACTACCAACTACACAGAAAGGCTTAGACACTATATGGGTCATCGTGGATCGATTGATAAAGTCAGTACATTTTGTTACCAATTAAGATCAGATTTAATTTAGATCAATTTTCTAAGCTATAAGTTAACGAGATTGTATCAAGACATGGCATTCCATTATCAATCGTATTTGATCGAGATCCATGATTCACATCTAATTTCTGGTGAAGTCTATAAGAACGTATGGGGACGCAGTTGAAATTAAGTACGGCATATCACCCTCAAACAAACGGCCAAAGTGAAAGAACAATTCAGACACCGGAAGATATGCTAAGAGCATGCGTTATAGATTTCAAGGGCAATTGTGATGATGACCTACCATTGGTCTAGTTTGCGTATAATAATAGTTATCATGCAAGTATCGGGATGCCGCCTTATGAGTCATTGTACAGAAGAAAATGTAGAACCCCACTCTATTGGGACGAGGTAGGAGAACGTAAATTGTTGGGACCTGAAATGGTTCAACAAACTGTAGAAATTGTCCAAGTAATTCGAGCAAGATTGGTAGTAGCTCAAGACAGGAAAAAGAAGTATGCAGATTTAAACCGTCAAAAGAGAGATTTCGAAATAGGGTCGTTTGTGTTTTTAAAAGTATCTCCTTGGAAGGGAAAAATCAGATTTGGAAAGAAGGGAAAACTGAGTCCAAGATTCTAGGGCCTTTTGAAGTACTGAAGCAAATAGGTGAAGTGGCTTATGAAGTAGTTTTACCTCCGAAATTAGGACACATTCATAATGTGTTTCATGTATTGGTACTACGACCTTATAAACCAGATCACAAGCATGGAATTCAATATGAACTTATTCAGGTTGAAAAAGATCTAACCTATGAAGAAGTTCATATTCAAATAATTGATAGTTAAGAACAAGTTTTAAGAAACAAAATAATACCTTCTGTGAAGGAGATATAAAGGAACTACAGTGCTGAGGAAGCTACGTGGGAACTCGAAGAAAAGATAAAGAAAAGTTATCCCCATCTTTTTGAGTAACCTTGTACTTGTGATTCCGAGGAAGAAATCCTTATAAGGAAGGGAGAATGTAATGACTCAGAAAATCCTATGTAATATTCAATTAATATAATGTCAAATTTTGCGTATGATTTTTTTTCGTTACTACTTATTTTGACAAAATTTTTATTTATTAGATTATTAAGTATCCTAGATTATGAATGGTAAACAAAGTGGTGATGATATATACATTGATAAAATGTTCTATAAACATCAAGAATGAAAAGGAAAGCCAACATGGTTTAATTATGAAATATTCTTGATTTGAAATTTCTTATGTGATTAATTAAATAATTATATAGTAATTATTTCCATTCAAAAGCATTATTTAGGGTTAAAGAAGGAAATATGATTGATAAAAAGTTCCATGTATTTTAAATAGGAGTCCATGTTGAAATATTGGGCTTTATTAAATTTTGCCATGTATGCTTGCAAGTCTTCTTCAATTAAATTAGGAATATGGGTTATGGTATTGGGCATAAAATAAAACCCAATCCTAGCCTATTTTCTAGCCCAATTCGGCAGCCCCAATTATTAACAAGAGTGGAATGGTTCAAGCCCCAAATCAAGAATTCTCAAAACCCAATCCTATTAACCCATTGAGGTATAGCGAGATAAAAACTTCAAACTAATTAAGAGAGATCAGTGGCATGGCTTGAATACGCAGTCAAGTAGCAAGTATATGCAGAATCTAATCTAGTTCTGGTTAGCAAGTAAGTTTAGTTAGCAGACAAGTAGCAGGTCAGAGTACAAAAGATAAGATATAGCAGGTAAGCTAGGGTGGCTGGGAAGGCGCCAAAGGAATTAGGCTAGTACTGATTACACGCAAGTGATAGAGAGACTGAGTAAGGGCCGGATAGGGGCCAACCTAGTGTGACCAAGAGAAAGAGGGATCGATTATATAACTCCATGTCCTTACCCGACTTACCAAAACTCTAGTACAATAAGAAAGAAAAAGAAAGAAAATCGATTGAGAGGAAGAGTTCGGCTAGAAGAGGAGGAGAAGCTGGGAAGTATACCTCACTTGTGACCTTTGAATCAACAAGTAAGTTCATTCTAGCCTTCCTAAATCTTCGTTCATGTTCTATTAAATGATAACAATCGGACTGTTAGAGAATAAGTAACATAAATGACTGTTTTAATTGCTATGAGAACTGTTGTGATTAAGACTATTAAGTATAGTTATATACTTCTTGTTGCTTAAGCCATACGGCTGGAGACAATAAGCTATGAGATTATGTAATATATGCATATATATATATAAGGACTATACATCACCTATTTGATAAATTGCCAAGCTAAGGATTGATTTGGCATCTATGTATATTAACTATGATTTAGAGCCCAAACTAGTGTCAAATTGCTTATATAAGTATACTATATGCTTAACCTTATCATGTCCCAAAATAACTAACAACCTAAGGTAGATGAACACTTGAGCAAAGAAAGTAAAATAGACTGGGATAATGAGCTCCATATTGACTGCTATTTGAAGCTTAACTTGCAATGTCTATCACTTGCTTCTAATATGGTTAGTACACTATAACTTGATTCTAATACTTGTGAAGTTTAAGTATGTTAGTTTTTAATAAATAAAAGTCAGTCCTTTCGACTGATATAGAAAGTTTCTTATGGTGGGCATGCTTTGCTTTTAATATTATATTATGTACATAGATACTCCTTGTTTCCTTAATGCCTAATCATGCTACCTTGTATCAAGTTGAAGCCTATGAAGGGCTGATTTAAACCAAAACTAGAAGCCTTACACTTTGGTTTTTTAAATCATCAACATATGTTATATAGCATGTGCATGATATGATAATCCTTGTGATAGAAGCTTGAAGACTGTTTTGGTAACATAGTATCATGCCTTGTAAAAAGGGCTTAAAATAGGCATGAAGGACTATCCTGGACTTTAAAATTGCTATATTAATTGTTGTGTGCCACAATGACTGCTATGTTATATTGCTATGTTAAATGACTGTTGTGCTATGTTGTTATGTTGACTAGTTGTTAGCAACATCCTTGTGCTATACTGACTTATTAGTCTAATAAGGTCGGATCGGTATCTTTGTCTATACTCCTTTGACCTAAATGGTTAGTTTTCTACAAAATGCTTTGGAAGCCTATTTTGGAAATTATGATACCTTGTATGCAAGTTTTTAAAGTATATAACCAGTACATAATTATTTAACCCTTGTGATTAAGAGATTGAGGAGTTGTTTTCTGTTTGAGTCATGCTACTGCTTAAGGCCTAAGTGACTGCCATACTATGGATGTGCTATAACTGACTGACATTACCAACTCTTGCTAAATTTTGTTAATACTTGGTCTAGGCACAAGGAGATAGGTTGGTTGTGGTGTTATAAGGTGACTTAATGGAATTGTAGAGCAAGCAAATAGCTATGACACCAATAATTCTAGCCTGTGTACACCACATACTCGACGAAAGACCCAAGTGGACAGCTTAAGTTAAAAGTCAGGTATTAGACACAAACAAGGCTGGAAATTGATTCATGTATTACATGTATTGTTAATTAGCAAGTTAAGCCTCTTAGAATGAAATAAAAATTCAGTCTTAAGTTAAAGTGATGAATTAATAAAATTAGCATGTCAAGCACTATTTTTGGGCAGCCTATTAAGACTGAAATGGAGGTGTTATAAATGCTAAAAACATTTCCATATACCATGTGTAATATATCTAAAATTGGTTACAAATAAACCTATATAGCAAAGGTTATACAAATTGCCAGAACAGGATCTGTGAAAGGGGGGGGTCATTTGACTGGCAGACATAAGCAATTAAGACGCATGCAGTGTTGTGTTATGTTGTGCTGCAGGGCCAACTAGTTACACCTTGTTGTTGTATTTTGTTTAGCAAATATTTTAGGTTCCTTACAAGTCATATTAGTAAATGAATGTGTATCTTTATATAGTTAAAGGGTCATGGTAAGGGAGGTAATGGCGAGAACGATAAAGCGAGTGAGTGGGGTCTTCATGGGCTACAAAGCTCTGACGACAAATAGCAACATTTATTAGCAGTTTAAGCATCTCAGGAACCTTAATTTAAAAGCCTAGCATTTTGTTATAGAATGCTAAAATATCTAAGTTATGCTAGAAGTTAGGCTTAAACAATTTTATATAGCATAAGTTATAAAGTTACAAAAAGGAGGGTTGAATAGGGGAGCAGGTTGTCTTTTCGTCTTTGTGCGCAAGTAGAGCAATGACTGAGATTTGGCATCATTGTATTCGTATGTAGAAATATTAATGGGGTAGAAATCCATAAGATAAGGCTAACAAAAAGTGTTACAAGGATTAAAGGTTGCTACGCTCGGTTAGGGGCTACGAGGCCACGCCAAGCTTAGCTAAGCCCCACGGGGCTAAGCGAAGCTTGGCTGCCCACGCATTAGGACATTTAAGGGTTGCAAGGCCAACTGGATAGTTTGTTATAGGAGCATACTAGTACATAGGTTCTGTTTGTTGCTACAATTGGTGTTGTGACTTGGGATAGGGCTGCACCACCTATTATAAATTAAAACCTTAAGGAGATAGAACTATTAAACTAAGAAAGAAGATTGATTAAGATAGGTGCATGTACCAAGAGAGTGGGCATGGCATCTAGAAGTTGCATATAGCAACTACAACTATAGCTGCTTTATGAGACCATGTTTGGTTCCAAATTTAAATTGACAAGATTACCTTTAAAGGATGATTTATGTCTCTTTAAATGGGCAGAGTTATGATTCATATCATATAGAGAATACAAGCAAGTAAATGAGTAAATTCTAAATGGAAGCTTATATAAACAGTAATCTAATTTGGAATTATTAAGTCGTGTTTAAAACTATTAAAGCCTCAAAGGGCTGTTTTAGCATCATAGAAGAAAACAATGATAATTGATGCATTGGTGTGTCAAAATAAATCTATAAATTATGAGGAAGACTATAGGTTGACCATACATTTAAGAAATACCTTTAAAAATATAAAATAATCTACAAAAGAATCTTGTATGCTAGAATTTCTGTAAACAAGGCATGAAACACTCATGTGTTAAATCCTAATAGGATGTAAACTATATATATGTTGTGTGTGCATGTTATTATCATATTAGACCCCATTAAAGAGAAAAATGATGATGATAAGAACATGGATGAGATATTTAAAAAATGTATCAAATATAGGAAATCTAACCATGACCACTAAAACAACATGATATATGACTTAGCTATGTGGATAACTTACTTGGTTAATGAAAATAATAAATGTAATTCCTATTACTTGTTGTAAGCATGTCGAACCCTATTAAAGAGGAAATTGTCTAATGTGAAAGCATGGATGAGATATTTGAAAAATGTATAAAATTTAGGAATCTAACTACAAACTTGAACACTAAATTATGTGATGTGTGAATCTGCACATACTATATGACTTAGCTATTTGGCTAATAGGCTTGTAAATGCAAATAAATTGTGTAGGCTCTATGAGAACATATTAAAGCTTAATCTTATCAATAGTCTACAAACAAGGAAAGTTTCTAACTCGTACTCTTTATTGAGCAAGTATTCTGCAATGGACAGGTTCTCTAAATTCTTAATTGTCTCTCATTATTTATAAAGAATATAACGTTAAATAGCCTTTTTATTACAATCAGCTTCAAAAGAATAGTATATTGAACTTTTCTATCTTGAATGAGTTACATTGAAAGTATGTCAATACCAATACTTCGGTTAGACAACTGTTGAGATATATTGATATTATTCATGAAATTATCAGTTTATATTTTCCAAACCATTTTGTTGTGGTATGGATTCTTGTATAATGATGCGAACGAACAACCCTTTTATAGGGGCATATTGTACCGGAAATATGATTCCGAAGGATATGAAAAGTGTCATTAGACTGTTATGTTGTGCACAATATAGGGTACTAAGGCTGATCCCCTAAAGTACGAGTCTAGGATATAAAACAACTTTTATAATTATTTGTATTCATGGATTGCGGTATTATTACTGTAAATTATAGTACAGAGTTCACTCGTCATTTGACCTTACATCATGCTATAGCCTGATTTTTATACTCAACACTTTTAAGGAATTATATTGTTCAGTATCTATTGCATTATAACCTGTTTGATATAAATATTTATGTTCCATTATATTTAACTTGCTTATTTCCTTGCTGAGCAAGTTGTTGCTCACCCTTGCGTTAAATATAATGTTTTCACTTTAAAAGTAGGTTGCTGGTCCATTTGGAAAAGACAAAGTTGTTGAGTAGTCATTTATTAAGCGCATGTGCTTAAGTGAACTTAAGTAGTGAATGTAATAAATACTGTTAGTACTATGTTGTGTAATAATATTTGGTTTGTATTGTATGTTAAGGTATATAGAACCTGAGATTTAAGTTTGATGTTTATGTAATATAAGCTAGTTTTCTTTTAGTATGAATGGGTATTCTAGTATCGTGAGCACCAAATTCGAGTTAAAGATAACCCGAATTTGACTCGAATTTGGGGGCATCACATAATTGATCAGCTACTTGAAACTCTCAAATTAGAATTATTAGATAAATTTCAAGAAAAAAAACAGAGAATTGAGTCTGTTATTTATAGAAAAAGTTTGGACTGGACATTTTTATTACACTAAGGTTGAATTCATGGTGTAATGTAAGGAAAAAAGGTTACTAGAGAGTTGTTTAACAACTCAATACCAGCCACCTTGCTTACCATGATCACCTATGCTTAGCCACTTGAAAGTTACGTACATAGAGTGAAAGTTACTGTTCATTGTACTATTGTGTCACTCAATTTGGGACAAGAGCAAAATCTCATCAACAATGTGATGCCCCCAAAATAAGTATACATCACTCATTCCGAGTCGCCAAATATATGGTACAAAATACAAATACAAACTTAATTATATAACATAATCTGAGAGTTTTTACACGAATATTGTCTTCTAGACAATATCCAAACTCAAATGGAGTCCTCATTACAATTATTATCATACTATTTTATAGTATAGTGAGGATTACTATGACACCATCTCAGACCATCACTCCGTTCCCCGACTAGTCCCGGCTACGCTGCCATTTCCTGAAGAGAACAATGAAAGCAAAAGGGTGAGCTCAACTAGCCCAATAAGAAATATTATGACTAAGATAATGCAGAATAAATCATCGTTAGCCTTCAATAGTGTTAAACTGATAAAATACAATAAACATCAAGTTTAACTACAGCGAAACAAGCAATCCATTAGAAGAGTCAAGTAGAGCATGATATCTACTATCTTCTATGATTTAAAAAGTTTATCATTAATTTTATCGCTGAGACTCAGCTTAATAAATAAACCATATCATCGAATCATCCCTGCACTACAGGCTAAGGATATTCATTAGTATCATAACCACGAATTATCCATGCACTACGAGCCAAGGATATTCATATTTTCACCAATGGTTATGATCATACCAGCAACTGACCATCAATGCACTATAGGCCAATGAGTACTTTTACCACATCATTTGTAATATTACGGGTCATAATTGTACCGAATGATCCCTGATCATAATCATACCAATCAACAGTCCATCTATGCACGTAAGTCAAATATGACTTTCATCATAATATAAACATGAGGATGATGACAATGATATAAGAATTCAATTAAAAGAAAACAAAGGATAAATTTTAAAAGATTATAATTTAATTTATCTAGAATTCAATAATGATCAAATTGCCAACATGATACTGCTTTGTGGAGTAAAATTCAAGAAGAATATTGTATCAAAAATGATTTGAACCGAAAAGAAATCAATTTTTGTCATGAATAGTACTCTAGGTGAATAGTACCCCATGAATAGTACTTTATGAATAGTACTTCATGAATAATACTTTGTGAATAATACTTTATAAATAGTACCCGTGAATAGTACTTTATGAATAGTTCCGTATAAATGAATAGTACTCATGGATAGTACTCCGACATGAAAAGCTTAAAATTTAACAAGAATGTGCAGAAAATATCCTTGTGAAACGATACTAGATGAAGCGCAAATTTCAAAGATATTCTACTAATTTCACGGAGTATAGAAGTAATACTTTTAACAAAATGATGGTATAATCAGGAATATAAGACGAAATAATATTACTCACATACTAAAGAGTATGGAAGAAAATATTATTCCTTATTATTACTGAACAAAAATAAAATCCCTTACCTTAGAAGAAGACTGGATACTAGAATAGTGAAGTAGCATAATACTCTTCTTCTTTCTCTCTATAGCTTCTCTCTCTATAATTGCTCTTGTGAGTCTTAGTGAATTGGTGAGAATGAAAGAAGAATGAGCTTCTATTTATAGGAAAATATAGTTTCGATAATTGAACGTTTTGGGGCTCGAAATACTACAGTATAATACCTTCATCTTTTCCTTCATTTTTAATCTAGTCCTGCAAGTATTATCAAACTTGCACCACCTCCCCTAATAGTACATGCATGTGAATCAATAGTACATTCATGTGAATTAATAGTTCTATACATGTAAAAAAATAGTTATAGTATAGTACATTCATCTATACCTCCATTTTTAATTTAGTCATGCAAGTATTATCAATCTTGCACCACCTCCCCTAATAGTGCATGCATGTGAATCAATATTACATTCATGTGAACAAATAGTTATAAGCATATGAATTAATAACAATTAATTACTCATTTATCCAATTAATTACCTGATTGGTCAATATAACCTCCAGAAATCAATTATTATCGAATAATTGTCGATTTCCATTAACACTAATAATCCCAAAACAATGGAAATATCAATTTCATCTTTAATCAACACGAACTTATTCATCATTAATATTATAACTCACAATATTTAACAACCAAATCATTCCCAAGAAAGAAGGGGCTTTTCGATAAGGATTTCTCCCTATTGGTGCGCAATTAGGTGACCAAACCTCTCATCGACAGAACTTTCTAGACATCGTCAATATTACAAATAATAATATAAATAACTTTGTCATCCCAATTATTAATTTAATAATAATAAATATTATGCAGATGATACTGTGACAATAATTGAATCAATAATATGAGAGATATTATGTAGCAATTACTGTAGCAATAATTGAGTATAACTTATTGACTTCTCATGTAAGCATCAATAATCAATACCGTGTACTACTATGCAACCACGCATATTACTGTACTTTTACTACCGGGTAGTTCAACAGTTTAACAGTAAAACTTTCGCCGTTATTTTTATAAAAAGATATTTCTGTCATTTTCTAACTACGACAATACTTCCGTTGTGGAGTCTACCAATGGTTGTGTCGTCGTACGAATATTCCCTGTTAAAACAAATATTCCCCGACCAATCGAATATTTTATAACAACTTGCTTACTTCGCAAAATTTATAAATATTACCCACATCTATTATATCAAATCCACACCATAATATTCAAAAATATATTTTGAGAAAAATTAATCTTTATTCATAAAAGTTGGGGTCTTACAAACAAGCTTAGCTCAATCCAATTCAGTTACTTTGTTATCCAAAAATGGCTTTTAATGTCTAAGTGTTACTATATTATGAGAAATTAGGAATTATTTATGTACTCACATCATATAGTCCATGAACATTTAATACACGCAATAAAATAGTGTAGCTTGGTATTATTGTCCAGGTATCTCCCATAATTATTTTCTTGTACTCTCTTAACCACATAATAACCTTATTTAATATTAATGTTTATTCAAACATTTAATTCCTTTCCCAGTTTCTAGAATACACATATATTTAATCATTTATGTATTACAATTACATATGATTCCACTGTACTACTTGGTACCTTATATTAACATAATGTACTTTTATCCTATGATTTATTAATGTCGCACATATAAAAAAAGTGTCCCATTTTATTTCTATAGTAGAAATTTAATTATCTCAAATTGATCATTTAGTGCAAATTGCTTGAACAGATAAATGCTTCTTTGAGGAGGCGCAATTGCTACTGCACCTGATAGTGCCAAATTGGTTTAGCCTCAATCCATTTTCAACATCCATCTCAACAATATTTTTACACAACATGAATTAGCTGTCATATTAGTTTAAGAGCGTATTCCTTATATTGAATCACACAATTATATGCAATTAGTAATAATTAACAAGTAATATAGATTAATTGTTTGCTCAACAATTATTTCATTAATTAATACAATCACTATTATTTCTCATCACGGTGCCACACTAGGCATTTCAACGAGTTTATTATAACTCCACATTATTTCCAATTATTCAATATAATTGAGTTAACTCACCTCATAACACAAAATCATTTATATTCAAATAAATATTTATTCCCATTAATATATTCATTTAATAAGACGTGAAAATTCTCTGCATTTACATCCTCCCCGATATCAAAATTACATCCCCAAAATTAATATAAGGTTACACAAATAGATGGGGATAATCCCTCATCATCCTATCTTCTAACTCCCACGTAGCATCCTCGACATCGTGGTTACGCCAAATTACTTTTACAGATGAAATGGCTTTGTTTCTTAAAGTTTGTTCCTTCCTATCTAGAATTTGGACAGGAATTTCTTCGTACGCTAAGTTCTTCTACACTTGAATAGGTTCATAAGAAATCACGTGCTTGTAGTCGGTCTTATATGGTCGTAACACGAAAATGTGGAACACGTTGTGGATGTGCTCCAACTCTAGTGGTAGTGCAACTTTGTATGCCACCTCACCCACTTGATTCAGTATCTCGAATGGTCCTATAAATCTTGGACTCAAATTTCCTTTCTTACCGAAACGGATCTTTCCCTTCCATGGAGATACCTTCAAGAATATAAATCTTCTGACTTTAAAATCTCGGTCTTGCCGATGCAAAACTACGTACTTCTTCTGGCGATCTTGAGCTGCTACTAGTCTGGCTCTTGCCACTGTCACCACATCTGCGGTTTGTTGTACTAACTCTGGTCCAAGTATTCGTCGTTCTCTGACTTTGTCCAAATATAATGGCTTTCTGCACTCACATGGTAACTATTATTTTACGCAAATTCTACTAAGGATAGGTGGTCGTCCCAATTTCTCTTAAAGTCCATCACGCAAGTCTTAAGCTTGTCCTCCAGCATTTGTATTATTCGCTCACTCTGTCTGTCTGTCTGAGGATGATAAGCGGTACTTAACCTTAACTATGTCCCCATCCTCTCTTGCAAGCTTTTCCAAAATTTTGACGTGAAGCGTAGATCTCGGTCAGAAACAATTGATATTGGCACTCCATGTCGTGAAGCAATTTCCTTTACGTACATATTTGCTAACTGATTTAAACAATATCGGATCTTGATTGGTAGAAAATGTGCGATCTTTGTAAGTCGATCCAAGATAACCCAAATGCCATCATAACCCTTCTGCGTAACTGGAAGTCCTACCACAAAATCCATCGTAATGTGCTCCCATTTCCACTATGGTAGTTCCAATGGTTGTAGTAAACCACTCGGCCGTTGATGCTCTGCTTTTATGCATTGGCAAGTCAAACATCTACTAACGCATTCTGCGACTTCCCGTTTCAAATTGGGCCACCAAAAATGTTGCCTCAAGTCTCGGTACATCTTAGTGCTTCCCGGATGAACGAAATATGTCGTAATGTGTGCCTCATGCAAAATTTCTTCTCTTAACTCAGTTACCGCTGGTACCCACATTCTTCTTTCGAATCTTAAGATACTGTCTTTATCCAGTCAAAATTTCTCTTCCTCATTTTTTGTAATCCTTTTCGTAATCTTTTCACATTCTTCATCTTTCTCATGTGCTTCTTTTACTCTATCCAACAATGTCGGACAAGCTTTCATTACAAATAACTTCTCTTTAGACCTCTCCGGTCCCTTTACCTCTATTTCCAATTTCTCTATTTCTCTAATTAACTCTTCTTGAGTCGTCAATTGAAATAATTTCTCCCTTCCTTTCCTACTTAGTGTGTCGGCCACTACATTCGCTTTCCCAGAGTGATAAAGAATATTTCAATCATAATCCTTAATCAATTCCAACAACCTTCTCTGATGCATATTAAACTCCTTCTGTGTGAAGATATATTTCAGACTTTTGTGGTCCGTGTATATCTCATATTTCTCTCCGTACAAACAGTACCTCCATATCTTCAATGCAAAAACTACTACTGCTAACTCTAGATCGTGAGTAGGGTATTGTTTTTCGTAATCCTTTAATTGTCGTGATGTATACGTAATGACTTTGGCATATTACATCTGCACACATCCCAGTCCTCTATATGACGCATCACTATACACCACAAATCCTCTCGTATCATCTGGCAATGATAATACAGGCGCCTCGCTTAATCTCTTCTTCAACTCTTGAAAACTCTCTTCGCATTTGTTGGTCCATACAAATTTCACCGTCTTCCTTATTAGATTAGTCAATGGGGTCGCTATCTTAGAAAAATCTTGGATGAATCTTCAAAGTACCTAGCTAACCTTGAGAAACTTCTCACCTCCATCGGGGTTCTCGGTTGTTCCCAATTACTTACTGCTTTGACCTTTTCGGGGTCTACTGAGATTCCATTCTCATCCGCAACGTGGCCTAATAATTGAACCTTCTTCATCCAAAATTCACACTTTGAAAATTTCGCATACATCTTCTCCTTCCGTAGTGCCTCCAAAATAATCTTCAGATGTTCGGCGTGTTCCTCATCTGTCTTCGAGTATATCAAAATGTCATCGATGAAAACCACCACGAATTTATCCAAGTATGGCTTGAAAACTCGATTCATCAAGACCATGAATGTTGCCAGAGCATTAGTCAAACCAAATGACATTACCAAAAACTCATAATGTCCATAATGGGTTCAAAATGCAGTCTATGGTATGTCCTTATCCAGTATTTTTAGTTGGTGATATCATGTCCGAATGTCGATCTTCGAGAAACATTTCGTTCCCTTCAGTTGATCGAATAAGTCGTCTATTCTTGGTAGTGGATATCTTTTCTTGATTGTTACTCTGTTCAATTCTCGATAATCGATACAGAGCCTCATCGATCCATCTTTTTTCTTAACGAATAGCACTGGTGCTCCCCAAGGAGACACACTCGGTCGAATGTAACCCTTATCCAATAACTCCTGAAGTTGTATAATCAATTCTTTTATTTCTGCTGGCGCCATACGATATAGAGTTTTCGAAATCGGTGTCGTTCCCGGTGCTAAGTATATTACGAATTCGATTTCTCTGTCTGGCGGAAGACCAGGCAGATCATCCGGAAACACATCTTAAAATTCATTCACTATGGATATATCTTTAATTTCTACTCCCTTTTTCCGAGTATCTACGATGTAAGCTAAATAACCTACACATCCTTTCCTTAACAATTTCTTGGCCTGCATCATCGTAACACAACACGATTGCTTAAGCGATGAGCTACCATAAAACACTACCTTAGACTTACTCAGAGTCTGAAGGTTCAGACACTTCTTCTAACAGTCAATTATCGCCGCATAGTTATATAACCAATCCATTCCAAGTATTAAGTCAAATTCTCCTAGTCTAATAGGAATCAAGTCTACGCTCACTTCATGCTCTCTAATGTTTGCGCGACAATTTCGATAAATGTATTCCATGTGGATTATTTCCTTATTCGCAACTTCTACGTTCAAAGGATCTTCTAAATATTCTCGGGGTGTACTAAGTTTACTAGCAAATTCTCCAGATATAAAAGAACAGGTGGCTCTCGAATCAAATAATATATAAGCATTTATATCATTGATTGGGAATATACCTGACACCAAATCCTTTGCAGCTACTGCGTCTTGGACGGTCATGTTAAAGGTTCGGGCGTTCGATCAGTTGGGTTGCACAGGTCCACCAATCATTAACTTGTTTCCTCCTCCCTGGCCTCCGCCAGCTCCACCACTTCCTTTCTTCGGGCAGTCCTTTATTTGCTGCTCTGTTAATCCACAAGCAAAACATCCCCTGATCTTCTTTGGTTTTGGGTAATTTAGCGATATGTTCCCCTCTTGGCCACAATTATAACACGTGTTCTTTCCTTTCCAACACTCCTCCTGATGACTTATTCCATACTTGTTACAAGCTTCAGTCCTTTTCTTAAAGTTTCCCTGGTGACTCATACCTTGATTATTGTTTCTGTTGTTGTTGTTTTCCCATTTTCTGTTTCCGGAGTTACTCCCTCCACTACTGCTTCCCCCACGATGCTCACTACCAGTGTTCTTATTTTTCTTCTCCTTATGATATAGACTTAAGGCCTCACTGCCACCTTTTGCAATGATTTCCTTCTCTAACAATGTCGCAAACGAATCAATGTGGAGGACTGATACCTTATTATACAACCACTACTTCAACCCTTGCTCGAAGCGTCTCACCTTCCTTTCCTCATCTCCAACTTGGTACTCCGCAAATCGTGCTAGTTCGTTAAACTTAGCTCACTACTACAAAACAGTAAATAGATAAAGCAGAAAAAATGTTGTGATTTCAATCAGAAAAATGTCGTGGTTAAAGGTGTCATCTATTTGACACCCTTACACAACATTTTTAAAACGTTGTAGTTAGACACTACAACATTTTTTAAGAAAAAAACGTTGTAGATTTGTTTTCCATAAATTAGTAGATGCTTAAAAACGTTGTAGAAGGTATGATTCCACAACGTTTTCTGGCTAAAAATGTTGTAGAAGGTATGATTCCACAACGTTTTTTGGCTAAAAATATTGTAGAAGGTATGATTCTACAACGTTTTTAAAATGTTGTAGATAAAAATAAAAAATAAAAAATAAAAAAAAAGATTGTGGTTCACCGATATTACCAATGCACCTGCAATATGCTAATGTCATGATATAAAGCTAAAAGGTCTGAATTCTCATTTAAATTTAAAGCCAAAATGTATCAACCATTCAAAATACATCCCAATAATACCATCAATTTATAGTTTCAAATTACTATATCCACAAAATATATACCAAACTATCCATATATACATCTCAAATTCACTTTTCAATCCACAAAATAAAACTATCTATAATATTAAGCTACTACCTAAGGAACTATCATAGCGACAGCTTCCAGCGGGAGTAAGAGAAGAAGGAGAGCCTACATAAACCACAATAAAAAGGTCGTCAATGAGAATGGTATCAATTAAACAAGGTGGCCAATCAATAAAGACATAAATACGCTATTTTAGTGCACTGGAACCAACTACCAAGGAACCAATTAAGAATACATTATTTTAAAAAGGTAAATAGACCACTAGATGAAACAAATTTGCAGAAAAGTAGATGATAACAAGAACAGAGATGAAACAGGAACAAAAATAAATTATTTATAATATAGAGGATCAACTGGTATAACAAGGCACATTGTAGAGAAATATTAAGTTTAGCTGACAATATTTATTCAGGAAAAACTATTGGAGACCACCAGATTAAAAACCAATATGACAAGTAACTTGAGTACTTAACGTACATGGGACAGTCCTACTATTAAGAAGCTGTGGCCAAGTTGGGACAATTCCATCTCTTAAAGGAGCTCTTAAAGGCCATGCATGGCCAAACATTCTCGTTCTCACAGGAAGAGGTCTTTCAGTCTCACCTAATTTCCTGAAGCTTTGTGGCAACCTCGCGGTATCAGTTATAATCTTACTTTCTGGGCCATGATAGGATGGTTCTAGAATGTCGTATATGTTTAATTCCTTAATTTCCTGTGTTTAATTAAATTCCAAAAGTAAGTAGGCAATATATCTAAATTCTGTTAACTATTTTAGTAGAAAACAAAAATAGTATCTTACAGAATAAACATTGTCAAGCTTGTTTTCACAACTGTCACTGGCAGGATTATAGTAATTTCTTTTACACTCAGCGATAAATTCCTGCAGCATGATGCATCATATACATGTTGAAATGAAATTTGGTGATGAAAAAAGAAAGAAAGAAAAGCTGTCAAAAACTAGAAAAAGTAAATTACAGTTAGGTTCTGTAACTATTGTGTAACCTTAATACTCACAGCCAAGTACCAGACCAAAAAGCAATGACTTGTTAATAACTTCAAACAACATTCAAATCTTCATAGCTGATAGTATGAGAGAGGTGATAGATTTTTACCCAGATTTATTTTAAAGAACATCTTTTATGCTCTTGATCAGATTCAAAAAAGATACACCCACCTAAAAGAAATCATCTGAGATTAGGCCCATCCCATGTGTAAATGGAACAAGAACATTGCCATCAAACTCTTCATCTATAACTCCATTTCCCAGCAATGTAACCCTGTGTGAAACAAACTATGGTTTCAGTTTCAAATTTATTTTTGATCAAGACAATGCGACAAATGACATACCTTGAAATTGAGTATAGGCTTTACATCGGCATCAATAAATGTCCAGAACTTCCAATTAGTTCTTGTCTTTTAATCACGAACTGGTATGCAGCTCAAATATCAGAGGAAAATACCTTTCACCGCTTCAGAAACAAGAGTTGGTACATATACTCCACCAGATGACTCTCCAGCAACAATAAATGGGTTTGCGATGAACTCTGGGTACAGCTCAAACCACAAGCCACATCAGCAATTTGTGGAAATCAGATACTCAAGGATAGAGAACTATAGAATAAACAAAACATTCCAACTTTTTATGCTCTTTTCTCTTCTTTATTCATTTATTCAAAAAACAGCTTGAGTAAAAATGTGTGCATGTCAGAGGCTGTCTGTTGGACTCCGGTAATGTAGTCGGATTCATTTCCTGAGTAAGAAAATCCAACACCAGCAGGAGAGTCTAAATATATGATGTTGAAAACCGGGGGCAAAAGTCCATAGCAAATTATCTCATTTAGGAGACATTCAGCAATGGCATTATATATGCTCTTACTGATATTCAAACAAACATTTAGTTAAGAATCAATATAGGAAATAAAGAGGGAAAAACAAAAAAGAGTATCGCATAGTAAATCCTAATGACAGGTTTATGGATTAAAGAGTATAGCATAGTAAATCATGAATCTGATATGCATCTGGGCTCATTCATAAGCTCCCAGGCCATGATTGTTAGATCATTCTGGTAAATAACTCCAGTTATAGTGTTATATCTGTTAAGAACAGTCTGTAGAAGAAATATACAAAAATAAAAGTACAGATTGTTAGTTTCAGATATCATATAGTCCATTGAACCATTTTAAACCTTCCAAATCAAGAAATAATGTCAAAATGGTAATAGCTGAAAGAAAAAAGAAGAATAACTTAGAATTTATATACCATTTACCTTTATATGGTTCTTGTAATATCCCTTAACAACAGGGTTTCTAAAGAAATCATCATTAGATGTCAAATACTGCCCCTGGATTCTTGCCCAGTCCACATACTGCTTCTTACCCCCAAAGCTCTCATAGTTATTTACTAAACTTAGCATAAGCTTAATCCCTTATCTTCTGGCCTCAGCTACCACAAAATCCAATTCTTGTATAGCGTACAATTATGAGTCATATTAGCAAGAATGCAGTGGGATGGAGTCATACAGGTAAAAGTCAGAACATAAAGAGACAGTTAAATAGGAGAATCAAATATGAAGGATCCACATGTTTAAGCAGCTCTCATTAGTCATTACTGGGTTTGTGGCAAATAAGTTGAATTTCATGCACAAAACATTTTACTTAAGGTGGCTGCTAAGAGAGTTTGAACTTTACAAGCAATATGCAGTCAATGAACCCACAAGCCATGGACATTTTTGCTTTCTTAGTTTCGGCATCTCCACCACAATAGACACCTTGGTTCATTCCTATTTAATCCAAACTCATAGCAAACTAGAAAAGGGACGCAAATAACTTTAAAGTAGACACCAACTTGCAAAATACCTCGCAAGTTATATATAATGTAAAAGGAGATCAGCTGAAGAATTCTTCAACTTGCAGCTCTGCCCCGGGTGAACATCCCCAAAAACATACCTGCATCATTACATAGAAGTGAAGAAGAAGGCTAGTGAAACAGAATGTTATGTCCAAGAGGTAAAGGATATAACCTATATTCACAATGCTCAGACCATGCACAATAAGCTTTTCCATAATCCCAATAGCAGTCCTCATCTCTCAAAGGTCCCACAAATATTTAATCTTATTGTAGCAGCTAAATTGGTTAATTTATCAGTTACAACATAAAAGAAGTTTCGATATAACAATCAGATAGATGCAGAGCATAATCATTAGACACTCAAATATATCCTAAAATATATACTCCTCCTTAGCGTCACGTGATTCAAGAAGTTTCTTAGTCTTTTTTTCCCTTTTTTATCCAGCATATTTCCGAGCAACAAACAAAGATAAGTAGGCTAATTACATGTGTATAAAGAATTAGACTAGAGAATACCATGGTTCAAGTTTGGTTTTTCTCTGAAATCTCTATCAAAAAGAAAAAGGACGCTGACAAAAATCAAATGGAGCATCACCGCCGCTACTTTCAGATATAGGGTAGATCTCCGAACTAAATTTCCCAAAAAAAAACAAACAAATAAATAATGAGCATACACTCAAATGTAGAATATGTGCGAGTATGTGAAAGCATAGAAGAGATGAACAGAAATACGAAAAATACTGAGATTGGAGAGACAGGGGAAGAAGTGGAAGCATCGACCGGGACATATTTAGGGAAAACATCTTCCTAGGGTTATATTTAGGGAAAAATTGGGGGGAAACGCACCTTGAGAGAGACAGGAGCAAAGAGACAGAAGTAGAGGGAAGAGAGGGACGTCGACGGGGAAGAGAGGCCACAGTCGAGAGGCAAGAGGCTGAGGAACGAGGAATCAAGATTTCAGATCTGGCACCCGCTTACCTCCATCGTAGAGAGAAAGTACCGATAGGAGAGAGAAGAAAGTATTGTCCTGTTTTAATTTTAGATTTTGGGCTTCCGTGTTTTTATCAATTGCTCCGTGTTTTTTATATACATGATGTTTGTTTTTAAAAAATGTTATCATAGTTAAAATAAAAAAAATGACCTTTTAAATAGATAACGTTTTTGCATATATATATCTACAACGTTTTTTTTAAAAATATTGTGGAAAAAAATATCACAACGTTTTTATAAAAAACATTATGATTTAAGTGTTGTCTATTTAGTATTTTGTAGTAGTAGTTGCGTATTGCGCCACCGTCATATTTCCTTATTTTAACTTTAGGAACTTCACTTCCATCATATTTTTCATACTCTTTGGGAAATAGTTTTCGAAGAACAGCGTCGTAAATCTTTCCCATGTTATCGTCCCTTCTCCCAGTCTCTGTTGATTAGCTTCCCACCAATATTTCACTTTTCCCCTCACCGTGTATTTGGAAAATATTGTCTTCTAGTCTTCACCCATGCGAGCTATAGTAAAGGCCTTCTCGATCTCCTTGATCCAGGTTTACGCAACTATGGGGTCAGTAGTTTCCTCGAACCTTGGGGTCCTACACTCCTAAAATCGTTGAAGGTTGTTACTGGGACAGCTTGGGGAACGGGTGGTACTGGTTCATTTCTTCCCCTCAGAGCTTCTCCCAATAAATCTACAAGTCTCTCTGTCGGATCTACTGGTCCTCTCTCATCATTAACTAACTCTTCTGGGACAGTTATTCTACGTCTGTGCGGCATTTTTCTGCATCATAAATTTTTCATTTTATCATCTAATTATATTACTTAGACATTTCTCAATTGAAAAGAACTAAAGTTTATAACACGTTTCTGAAAAAAAGATCAATTATATTCATATGCCAAATGGTTATAATATATGGTCTTCTCTAGCATACTGCTATAAATGATAACACATATCCCCTAACATCACAAAAGACTGGGACAACACTAGCTTACTACCCCTCTAACATTTTTCAAAAGTTGGGGTTTACCACTATCTCACATCTTACACAAAAGACTGAGATTTAACAACAACAATTTAAATAACATATAAATAAAATACTACAACTACTAGACTTCTTCCTCTAGATTTAATATAACATCCCACGCTCCACGGCGCTATGATGTTCCTTCTGAGTAATGTGTGCGCACCATATCTCTACTTTTATGGTATATCTGTCCGTCTTCGCTTTCACCGGATAAAGTGATTTACCCCATCAATCAATCTCTCCATGGTCGTGCGTAAAGCATAGCCCATCTTATTCATCTTCCTTATCTCGCATCGCACCTCATCATCTAGATCACTCGCTCTATCATTGGCTTCCTCCCACTTCTCCTCGAAGTGAATCTTATCCATCACCACCATTTCTAATTGAGTACGTAGAGCCTCCTTCTCTGTCCTCTCACTCAAAACCCGCTGCTCCATTTCCTCCAGCTTCCCTACCAACTCAACGTTCCTAGCCACCGATCAGTGAAATAAAGTCCCCATTTGGATCCCTGCCTCCTTACAATGAGCAATTTCAAACGCCATTTCCTGTATTGCTAATTTCCTCTGATGGTCCTCGTCCCTCAACTTTTAGAACTCAGACTACCTCTCCCTAGCCTCAGCCTCTAGCTCCTCCACTTTACACCCTATCTCTAAAATCTGCTCCTCATACTCCCCAAACATCTGATCCTCGAAAGTAGCCTCGTCGGAGTCCTCCATAGGCTCAGGTTCCTCCTCTGGAGCAGACTCCTCGGGTAATGGCTCCATCTCCTTTTCTTGGTCATCGATAGGGACCACTACAGATATAGGCTCCGCTATCAAGGGTGTCTAAAATACCACATGGATGTCACGCGGCTCCTTCTCTACTACTTGGCTAGGTCCTCCTTTGTCAGTCATCCTACAATCACCAACATAAGACAAACAAAAATAATGACTCCATCAGAATGTTAAATAAACATAAGTTCATTGTATAGAATGAAGTTACATTTTATAACACACTAAGTCTCTCAAGGAAAACTCTACACGAGTTTTATCTCCTTCCTAACTTCTAAGTTCTCCTGAGTTATATTCTAAGGACACTCGCTCCTAAGGTTTATAACTACGGCTTTGATACCAACCTGTGATGCCCCCAAATTTGGACCACCATTTGGTCTCTCAAATTCGGTTCATCACGTGCTCATGGAAATATAATAATAACTAAAATCACACATTCATAGCTAAAGATCTAATTTAGAATAATATACAATGTTTTATTATAATTATTCCCTCAAGTCTCGTTGTAACGCCCCCAAATTAAGGTACTTGAAACCCGAACTTAGTGCTTTACGATACCATTTTTATGAGCGGAAATAATACTAATAATTATAACAATAATATAAATACCAAACTTAACTTACATTTATCAGAGTCTAATCCCAAGTACGCAACCTTTACTATAATTCCTTACATGATATAAAATACATATCATAGTCTTAATACAGTCTAACTATTACAAAAGACAATATCATTAAACATATTATGTTTGCTTTCCTTTTTACTTATTCTTGTCTGAACCTTTGGGTTGATCATACCTAGCTGAAAACATTTAAATTTAAAGCAAGAATGAGCATTTGGGTGCCCATCAAGTAATAAAAATTATAAATATAAATAGCTGAAGGAATTAAATGTTTTCATTGTACATCACTTCTACAACGAACTAATAGTTGTGAAGTAAACTGAACCGATAATAATAACATAACAATTCTATATCAAAATTTTTAAACTACGTATTGACTATATATATAGGGTAGTCGACATACTATGAAGATTGTTTTCTATTTTCGAAAAGGTTAAACAGAACTTCATCTACAAACCGTCATAACTTACGAGCACGAGGGTGTACATCCCATGGACCCTATATTGATCAATATTACATGCAAGAACGATATTATCGTTCATCTTTTCCACCTTGGGCGCATAAAATTTTTCCCATATTCGGGATGTTCATACTTAGTTGTGAATCCAAATCAAAGCAATTTGATTGGATACAATAGGGTTTTGTCATATTTAACGATATTTCTGAATCTGTGTCTAGCTGGGTCAAATAGCTTAGACGGCTTTTACTGTATTCATACTGGGGGTCAATATATATATTTATCAACATGTGGTTTAATACAATGATTATCCAAGTGAGGACACTTGTATAACCATATTTAGAAATTAACGGAATATATATCTGAATTATATAATATAATATCATGTTGATAAATAATGATCGGATATAATATATATAACAATAGGGTTAGTAATCTGGCACAATAATAATATAATTTTGAAAACTTTCTTACTTCTATCCATTGCATAAAGGAATTGCAAAGGTAGGATACTTGTCTAGTCTGCTGCTTACAATACGCAACTTAGTTTTATCTTTTATATCACAACCTATCATTAATAAGATCATTCATTTGATTAGAATAACATACTATAACACATAGCACTGCTATTTGCAGTCAGCACATAACCTAATCACATTGTCACACATATTCAACAGTCATTGAATCACAAACAAACATTAATACAGTCAAAATATCTAAGTCCAGATCAATTTCTGAAACATGTCGGTCTACCGACGGTTTTATCAGGTGATATCGAGTTTAAGACTCTATCTTGTAGCTCAATAGATGCAAATACCAGTCATACAATTTTTCATAGCCTTATACCAATTTTTAAATAATTATTATAATTTATCATGAATAATTATTATAATTTATCATGAATTTTCAATTTTTAAATGATTTAAATATTAAACAATTCTATTATCATTAACATTTAATTAATATTAAACTATTAATGAAACCATTGCCAAAATATTAAAATTATTTATAATAACATAGAATATTTTTAAAGTATTTATATACCCTTAAATGATTTTTAAAATATTTAAAAATCATTTTAATATTCAAATATTAATGCACTATTTATTCAAATATTAAAAGTCATAAATTATAACTTAAAATAATTTTAATTCATTAATACCCTTTTTAAATGATTTTTACATAAATAAAACCATTTTAAAACTATTTATTTAATACAATTATTAAATTAATTTAATATCATTAATATTAAATTATTAATGAAATTATCCTTTAAATAATAAAAGTTATATTTTATAACTTAAAATATCTTTATACACTTTATTTTCATTTAAAATAATTTTTATAATATTAAAATAATTTTTAAACTAATTTATTTAATATAATTATTAAATAACCTTAATATCATTAATAATAATTAATTAATGAAATTTATCATTAAATATTTAAAGTTATATTTATAACTTAAAATATTTTTAAATACCTTATTATTATTTAAAATGATTTTTTAATATAATAAAATCATTTTTAATTTATTTATTTAATTCTTTTATTAAATAAATTAATTATCATTAATATTAATTTATTAATGAAATTTATTACAAAATATTAAAAGTCATTAAAATAACTTAAAATATTTTCTTATACCATAATATAATTTTAAATGATTTTTCAAGTATTAAAATCATTTTTAAATAATTTATTTAATATTATAATTAAATAAATTAAATACCTTTAATATTCCAAAAATAATAAATATTTATGAAATATATTCAAAATAATTAAAAACTAATTTTCAGACTTTAAAATAATTTTTAATAATTTATTTTGTTTTTTTCATAATTAAAAACTATTTAATACTAATTATTTAATAAAATTAATTAATTTTGTAAATAAATATCGCTAAAGGGCCCTATAACGACGAAACTGTCACTATAGGTGTTCTTGAGCATGTCAGAACCTTCAAACCCAGTTAGCATGGTGGTATGTTTGACCGAATTAATTTCCATGAATATAATGTTTCTGGGCTATCTGTTGATCACAACTTGTAGAATTAATGCAACACTACATGATACATCAACAACAATGATCATATATTACATAACAAAGGAGATCTAGGCTCACAAAATAGGTGTCAGAGCTGTTCTTCATTTCTGGGTTTGCCCAGAAATGAAGAACAGTACAACTGGCCTACTTTAGGCTTCCATAACTTGTAATCCGTATAATGTTTTTATGATTCAAGGCTTTCAATATGTAGCCAGCATGTAAGTGAACATATTTAACATATAACATTCATCTAACAACATCACAATAGCGAGATCCATGCTGGTCAAACGTTATCAGACGACATGTTCATTTGTTTTCTAGGTTACCCATAAAACAGAAAATGTGCGTGTCTTACCTACTTTGACCAGCCACTGAGTTCATCATACTTGATGTTTAGGTAATATTAAGGCATGAGATTGTAGGTCATATAACATATTACAATACTGATGCAACAACAACATCAAAAGACTTAACATCTGACAAATTTAAGCCGTGCAATATCTTGTCAGACACTGGAATGGAGTTTCTGGGTTGCCCAGAAACTCTTGGTCATGCTCGGTCAACCGATTTTGACCAAGAATATCTTGTAACCTGGATCTGATTCATGCATGATTTCAAATCCAGATCAAAGAAATCATTACAAACTACATGTTAAAACATTTAAACATCAAAAACACACAACAGGCTGAGATCTACAGGGTCTGACATTCATTGTTAGACAACAAAAATTTATTTTTCTAGATTTTTGAAAACATCAATTTTGAGCACTTAGATGTTATGGATCTACAAGATACTAACCCAGATCATCTATAAAGTCTACAAACAACAAGTTTAATCATTAAAACACAAGATCTAACAGAGGATCAAGGTTAGATTTTTTTTTAACTAGGGTTTATACCTTTCTTAAGCTATGCTTGATTTTGGCCTCCTGATCTGTTAATGGAAATCGTGGTGCTTGTTTTTTTTGGGACAGATATACATATTTATTTCGTAGGTTAGAGAGAGAGAGAGGGACTTGAATGTGTAATGTGAACAAATGGGCAACTAAGAACACTTTTCTCTCTCTCTTTTAATTTATATATGTTATAATACAATGATTGTGGCTGAGATATATGGCTGATAGCTAGAGATTTCAGTCACATGGGGGTTAGTGAGAGTGGTTGAACAACTCCCACTTTGCTAGATTTACAAGTTAGCTCAAATAATGCACAAAAGGGTAAAATGGTCATTGACCTTATGATTTTAATGGCAAAGTTGTAATATGGCAAACCCTTAGGGTTTAACCCTAAGGGTTAGCATAAAAATTGTAGAATTTCTAATTTGGGGTTTAATATAAAAATTTTAGTTTCAAAATTGTAATTAGGGTTTCTTGAAATAGTTTAGGTTTTCAATTAATAAAAACTTGCTAATTAGGTTTAGGTCCACTAATTAACATTAAACATTCTAATTTTGCAATTAGGGTTTCTCCACTTGACAATTAGGGTTAGTATAGAAAATTAGGGTTTATAAATATTATTTAGGGTTTTCAAAATTAGGGTTTTTAATTACTAATTAGGGTTTTCCATAATTAACATTAAATTCTACAATACATATCATATACAACATAACACGATTGCTTAACAGATTTTAAAGTTTTAATTGACTTACGAACTAAGGTTTATAAAAATATTGCTAGGGTTTTCTTGATTTGCTAATTAGGATTTTGAACTATTAATTAGGGTTTACCTAATTAATCATAACATTATATAATATACAACATAAATCATATATCATAATTATTTAACAGTCTCAAACTCATAATTGAGTTTCAAAATAGGTTAAACAAATTAATGCTAGGGTTTGGTCATAATACACTATAATTGACCAACCATTAACAGTCCACACATATACAGTACATATTTATAGCACTGAAGTATAAATAATATAATTTTATAATAAATATCATTAATCACATAACATAATTACTAGACAAATTTTAAAGTCTCATTTGACTTTGAAACTAGGGTTTATCAGTAACATTAGGGTTTTCCAAATACTGCACCACCATTGACCAATCATTAACAATGCGTACATACAATACTTATTTATAGCACTGAAAAATCAAAATATATTAATATTATATTATTATTCACATTCCTTGATCAAAATCCAAAATTAGGGTTTTCTACCGTTCCATCAAAACTGTTTTACAAATTTTCATTACACACATACAGTACATATTTATAGTACTGAAATAAAATAATATTATTATTCTCTTTCCTTATTCCAAACCTAGAATTAGGGTTTGGATTCCATATCTGATTTATCTTGCATATATACCATTATTAATTTAGTTAAACTAATTAACTTAATTAATACAAATTAAATTCATATAATAAAATAAAATAATTATTATAATAATTCTAATAATCATTTCATATATTATTTAAATAATATAAAATCATATTTTCATGGAAAATAATTAATAAGAACATTTCTACTATAAAATTAATTATTATATGAACATACTTTATAATGAGCAATAATTCTAAAATAAAATTATTTGTAATCATTCATGTAATAAATATATTTTATATTCATCACATAAATACATACACATTATCTTGCACATATTCTCACCTTTAAAATAATAATAAAATAAAATAAAAAATTTATACGCAAAATTTCTGATTTAATTATATAGAAAATATCGGGTTATTACACTCGTAACCTACAGTACTTAATAGATTACATAATAATATCGAATAAAGACTTATTACATAATCCTATTTAAGCTTAAGCATAGTCTGGTTGTAACGCCCCGGAAAATCGAATATTTTATAATTACTTTTAATAATGAATAAAATAATATTATTTATTATTATTACGTGTTGAGAAGTTGAATGTCGTTCTATGACCTAGAAATGTCGGAATGTCGTAGTATTTTAACTACGTGAGAGAATTAAGGTGTTTGAATTTCTAAGACGAAAATAAAAGCTTTCCGAGAAATTTTCGAAAAACACTATTCATCTATTTCTGCTCGGGAATTATTTTTGAACTTCCGAGAAATACGTAACGTTATAATATCAAGGCGATATTGATTATGTAATAATAATCTAAGTATGGAAAACATAATATTTCGCATGTGGACTTAAATTGAGAACGTTGGGTTTATTAAGCGTAAAGGAAGAAAGTTATGATCGTATAATGTGTATACATTGTATGAAGTGATGAATGTAAATATAATATGACGTATTGTACTATTATGTATGAAGAATGAAATAACGTACATTACAAATTAATATACGAGTTAGTATATGAAGATTATACGTGGGGTATAAATGTTAAGTTATGTAAATTAAGGTAATGGACTTGTAAGATTAATAGCCTAATATAGAAGTCCAATATAATGTGACAATCAAGCCCAAGTGTTTGATGTATCATTAGTCCAAACTATGTAGCACAAGCCCATGAAGAAAGTAGTTAGATTAATTATCAAAGCCCAATGAAAAGCCTTGATCCATGGGTCAAACCTAGTAGGAAATGGGTATGCTTGATGGGCAAACAAAAAGTGTGATGAGCAAGTATTGTGGCTAGCAAGTTACTTAATGGCTAGGTTATGAATAGTAAGGAGGTGGAGGATGAGGAGGTGGAATGAGGAAGTGGAATAAGGAGGTGGGGTGTTTTAAAGTCTAAAATTCCCTAACCTTTGGTGGCCTATAAATACAAGCCTCATTTCTAATTTTGTTGGTTGTTATTTTCATCCAACTTTCCTCTCAAATATAAGCTACTTAATTTGTAGAGAGAATAAGTCACTTAAGACTTATAAGCCACTTCAACCTTTGCTAGTTTTCCAAAGTGAATTGAAGTCTTCAAGGGTAAGACTCATCTCTTTTATCTACAACTCTTTTATGATAGGATTGATAGAGAAGGGAGATTGTATTCTAAGATCATGTAATAGGTTAATAAGGAATGAACTTAAGCCGAATAATTTGGATAAGCAACTTGAACATTAATAAGTTGGTAGAACCATGAAGAACTTATCATATGTTGTCATATGATGATTACTATGTTGAATATAGTATGAGAACATTGATTGATGGACTTAAGTTTATAGTAAGTCATAAGCATGAAGAATTGTAGTTCATAAGTTGATAAAGTCATTGACTTATGAGAATAAGTCAAAACCTACTTTGATTATAAGTTGGTATAATAAGTAACTTGTGATGATCATATGTTGGTTGAAATCCATTTAGAATCATTAAGAATGTAGTTTTCTTACCTAATTCACACGATTGATTTATTATCGTCCGAATTCATAAAATTCTCGGAATGGAAGTCGTATTTTGTGTTTGAAGTCAGAAAAATAGGTTTTCGATGGAGACAAGTCATATTTGGCATTATAGAGTTGCAGACTCGAAAATGACTGAATTCTGACTTAGAACGAAGAAACGAGCGTTGAACGTTCACAGACGTTTATTATTTTTGTTCAAAATGAACTCATAGGTGAAATTTTAGCAAACGAAGTCAAATAGATAAAATTCTTACATGAACGCATAGATTATGAAATTTGTGAACCGTAGGCTTTTGAACGGACTTCGGACTTATAACGAAGAAGTTATGCGTCCGGGAAGTTCGTAAAATTTTCAAATCTGCAAAATTATCTGAGACATAGAGTCCGTGCTAGCCATACGACTCATATCCTTAAAGCCAGCAGCCCAGTCATGCGAGGTCGAATCGTATATACTCTTGCTAACTCACACCATGACGCGAGATGCGAGAAGTTAAGTGTGGTAGCCAGGCCACCCATCCAAATTCTCGATGGACAAAAATGTTTACAAGTGTAGAATGAAAAGGAACTTGTTAGTAATGAACTGAGATATAAACATAACATTGTAAGGTACTTGTAAGACATTAATGCATGATGATTAAGAGTTAATAATCAAGCATAGATGAATGAAACATGAATGACGTAATAAAAGCCGAAAACCCATAATAGTAGATCTAAGTCAAGATTTACATTGAGATGAAGGGTAAGATATAATAGTATACATACTTGATTATATATAACCTAATGTGGTATGTTATATGATCATGTATTATAGAAACGTAGAGACTTAAAGTGTACATGTGTTAATCAGTAAGCAGACGCTGAAGGCAAGTATCTAACCCTTGTTCCAGTTCAGTCTGGACAAGTTTTGTAATTCATGTATTCTTTCGCATGAAGTTTTGAATGATGAAGTCTTAAGCCAATTATTTCAGCTAGACTTATATATGATTCTTTCAAGCATGATTTATATTTACCGAGTTACATTGGTATGGTTTTCAATCGAAGACGAAGTATGCTAAAATGTTTTTGTCGTTTAACGACAGGCACGTGAGGTTGCCACAACTTAAACGTATACACGTTTAATGAATATAGTGTTGATCAACATAGAGTACTATGGGCTGATCACCCATAAGTGCTCGTAAGCTATGTCGGACTTACGGACTTAGTGCCGGGTTGTCCTTTTCAAAAGAAATTATGAACTGCTCATAGTTCTGAGCCTTAGTTGATATTCTACTGAATATTGTTGTTGGAAAACGTTTTGAATGAAAAGAAGTGATATTTTGAAGTATCGATAGTACTTCGTAACTATTGTTTAGTTACTAAAGATATATGAGTTCTATGTTTCAAGCATGTTGTTTATTAGAATTGTAGTACTTGCTGAGCTAGTCATGCTCACTCTTGCTTGAACCATATAAACACAACTAAGATCGAGCGGACCAAAGGCTCAGGCAAGGACAAGGGCAAGGCGAAGACAAACCCTTAGATTACTTATGTAATAGTATAGGTGAACGATTGTAATATATTTGATATTATGACAAGAACAAACGAATGGGTTACAAAGAACCTGGGAATGTAATATTATTTTGGTTATATAGAAGTTATATTAGTCCTTTTGAGACTATTCAATTGAATGAATGAATGAATGGTAGTACCGTGTAGCACCATCTGTCGGGTTGGAAGAGACCCAGATTTGGGGGCGTCACACTAGTGACAGTCTTAATACAACATAACAATTTTAACATAAATGAACAAGCTAGTCGGTAGTACCTCCTTTTGCCCTTGTCTTTCCCAAATGACACTTCCACTGTTCACTTTTAACTGAAAGGTTTTAAATAAGCAAGAATGAACACAAATTTTCGAGCAAGTAATATACAATAAGGGTGATGAGTATTAAATCACGAGTTAGATATATTAAAGTATAGTCTCCAAGATAGTTTAGAGTCTTAGAACAATATCATGAACAAAGAGTATCACCAATTCTAGAATCAAATCTTTGGGATATAAAATGATAATTCAATATACATCAACAGATATATATGAATTCAAAGGCTATCAACGTATCCAACTAGATAAAGCAATTTATCTAGAATTACCAATATTAAACGGATAATCCAAAAGAATCAAGTACTATAGATGATCAGTCTACAATACTCTATGTTATGCATAACACCACAGTAATATTCATGTGTTTGTTGGGGCTTCCAACAATATACACTCCGCTTACCATAAGGGTTGTTCAACTCAGTTTTCAAGATTTCCGCACAAGTCAATTGGTTTGGATAGTTTTCTAAACATGAATTTAGTCTAGCCGAATAAAATGGCGTATACACTTTCACAATATTCAAGAACAATACCAAGTTCAATATGAATAATAGTCTTCACAAGGGTTTAAACATAGTAGCTCAATTGAATAACTAAGATAAGATAACATGCATTCAAAGAGATAAGGCTTAGATACTTGCTTATGGTATTCGTTGAATAAAGTAATTAAAGGGTTTAAGATACTTGCCTTAAGCGTAGTTTATCCACGTTAAGAAATCAACACTTTTGAATCCTATTTATAGTGTATTTATAAGTATAGAATGCTCATTAGCTAACACATTCTTTATTCAAGCTTGACATGATACAAGTATACAGATATGGTACAAAATCAGCTTTTATGTTTATCATGAAATCAAGTACCTAGTTACTTCATAAGCAAATTTACAATGCTCAAGATTAAGACCCTTTTTACCCATGGACTTTCATTATATAAGGCAAACACTATCTTATTACCTAATGATCATATATATACATGTATCAGTAGGGTGTAATCCATTTCTAGCAATATAGGCATCATATAAGCTAACTATTAAAAATCAGACTGTCAAAATGTTTGACTTCTAATTCCAAACGGCGTAATCTCATGCCATGGGTAGCTTAGGGCAAAACAGCAATTCTTGTGACCCTCCCACCAAGCCAAGACTCTGTTGTTGCCTTGAGGTTTCTGTCCGGCATGAACACAACATTCACACATAAAATATTTTATCATTTTATAGGTTTTTTCATGTCTCTCAAGTCAATCTAGGTCCCTTTTTTCATAATATGGTTCTAAATTGGCTATTTTAACAAGTTAAGGCCATTCAAGGTCGTGAAACCATAAAGCCTATCATTCTCACTTTTTTAAACATATAAAGTAGGCATATAACTCATATTAGACATGCTTGTGAGTATTCATATTGCATACATGCAACTATTCTAGTTATTATGCTTTATTTAGTTTAACTTGATTTCACAACTCTTAACATAGTAGGCATATATGTATGATACATTAGCAACCCTAAAAGTATCATCAAACATGTTCATAAATATCAGGTTCTAACTCTCAAAGTAGTATGTTAAAATTCACGTTCAAAGTTCATATTTTCATTAGTAAAGCTTACTAATAAGTTCAACATGTTCATGCTTCCTTACGAATCATATAAACACAAGTTAACAGGTTATTCATGCATTTCTAAACCATACCAACATGCTTAAAAAGTCAGTATATAAACATGGCATACATACATGTCAAGTTCATTTCTAAAGTCCTAAATTCATTTTAAACTATACACTTTCATTAATCATATAGGCTAATCTAGTAAAACATGTTCACATTAGGTTAACATACTTATATATACACATTACACATGCTTGCATGCAGGTTTAAGCCATAGTGATTGACCAACACTTAGTAGTTTTTAAAATAGAAGGCAAAAACTGAACACGTAGATTTCCAAGAATTCTCATACCTGCACCCTAAAGACAAATAGAAACAAATCATGCCATGATCGGTCTAGAAGCAGAAACAAACTCTGTTTTATAGAGTATCAACCAACTTGATTCCTATCAATTTGAACTTGTTCCAAACCACCATTAAAGAGTTCATACATGTAAGTATACCTTTTAAATACATTATAACATGTTAATTCATCTTGATTGACACAGAGATTCAAGAAATTTCAAGAACTAAACAATACCGAATTCAAGAACATAATTAGAATTTATACCTCCTTAAGCTTGAATTGAACTCCTCACACACTAGGTATGTGTGACAACCTAGAAAATTGGATTGTCTAGAATTTAAGATTTAAAGAATTAGTTATTAATAAATTGAATTTTTTTAAATATTATTATATGCTATGTGTTTATTAATCATTTTAGAACCTAGGATGATTATTAATCTGGAGGATTTTGGCTACGAGCTAGACTGAATGAGTAAGAATTTTGAAGACGAAAAAAAAAAAAATCGGGAGCAAAAATATTTCTGGGGAAAAAGACGAAATAGACATTATTCATCTGACGAAACCCTAAGGGTTAGGGTTTGAATAACCTAAGCCTTTTCTAGAGTCCGGTATGTCGAAATGACATTCCGTTGAATGATTTGACGATAATATATCATGAAAAGTTAAGTAAGCCAATAAAAGTTTTTTTTCGAAAAACGTGTAGAAATTAGACGAAATAAAATTGACGAAAAGTACTGTTATGTACTTTTCATTCGTTTAACTACGTTAGGGTAAAACGTGAAGGAAAATGCTTATCATGGAAAAGTGTTTTTCAGTTTTTCAGAGATCCAAAGAATACGTAAAAGTTAAACTGTAAACGAAAGATGAAATATCCAAAAATATTTGGATTCCGAGAATCGTAGTTTTTGAACTGTCAGACAAATTCCGCAAGTTGGAAGCATGAAGCTTCCAAGGAAAGCTACGTGAATAGTAAGGAGGTGGGAATAGTAAGCAGGTGTGAATAGTAAGGTGATTTAGCCAATTGACCAAAATGCCCCTAGCCTTGAAAATCTATAAAAAGAGAGCTTAATTCATTTGTTGGTGATTTTGAAAATCACCAACACTTGAGAGAGAGAGAGAGAGAGAGAGAGAGAGTTCGAATGAAGAGGGAAAGAATGAGGAAAAGCTAGCCCGAGTGAACGCTTTGTCCAACGGAGGAAGATTGAAGAAGAAAGGTAATCCGAAACCTAACTTCTAATAAAATTTCTTTAAGTTTTCTATGTTTAAAACATAGCTTAATGAGAATATGAAGTAAAAGATGTAAGAATGATTTCATATGGTTGAAATCATGAGAAAATGAAGAAATAAGAATTAGAAGTTTAGTTTATAAATTTCTTAAGGAAGTTTAAGTTTCGTAATGAATTTGAGCAATCCGAATGAATCATATGAATGATTCGGTGAAATAAGAATGATTTATGTCTATGTTAATTGTTTCGGCTAGACAGAAATTGATTTGAAATATCAAAATGAATTTTATATCATCAGTGCATTTGATGCAAGGATGGTAAAAGGATGGAGTTATTAATGCAATTGAACCTGGTGTTGGATGTGATCTTAGGATCAACAACCCACTATGGTATGATGTATAATGATGAAGTCATAAACTGACGAAGTCCTCAACGTACTATGAAAAGTAAAGTATCATGACGTCATAAAACGTTTTGTTGTATTGCGAAAGAATTTAAAGAAATAGTCGATGTCAATTGATTTGACTACATGAATGTTTCAAGTTGATGTCCAATTTATTGGTATGGTCTGAGCTATTTGATTTGGCTAAGACAAACGGTATGTCATGTTATAAGAAAATCAAGCTTTCTTTGAAGAAGTTATGCCAAACTAAATTGTTTTGGTGCAGAATCTAATGATTAAGTCTGAGGTGAACGCCGAAATGGGGTTATACAATCGCCTATGTATGAAAGAGGTAGTTTACCTTCTAAGTGATTGTAAACTGACCGTGTAAGAAAGTTTACGGCGTCATGCTGTTAAACCTAGTAAGAGTTCATGGTCAATTTGGCCCCTCAACAAAAGTATGAAATGTTTTAAAGGAATTTTTATATTTCTCATTGTTCATCCTACTTCATAATTCTTGATAAGTTATGAAGGTGAAGGAATGTTTGAAAGATAAGAACTTCTTTAAAAAGAAGTTGAGAAGAAGGGTAGATTAAAATTTCGAGGACGAAATTCTGTGAGGAAGGGGTGAATGTGGTGACCCGGGAATGGGTGCTGTTTTAAGAAATTTCGAGGACAAAATTTTTATAAGGGAGGAAGAATGTGACAACCTGAAAAATCAGAATGTCCAGAATTTAAGATTTAAAGAATTAGTTATTAATAAAATGAATTTTTATTAATACTATTATCTGCTATGTGTTTATTAATCATTCTAGAACCTATGATGATTATTAATTAGGAGGATTTTGGCTACGAGCTAGACTGAACGAGTAGAATTTTCAAGACAAAAATAAAAATTTTCAAGGAACAAAAATATTTCTGGGGAAAAAGACGAAATATGCACTATTCACCCGACGAAACTCTAAGGGTTAGGGTTTGAATAACTAAGCCTTTCAAAGAGTTCGATATGTCAAAATGACATTCTGTCAAATGATTTGATGATAATATATCGTGAAAAGTTAAGTAAGCCGATAAAACTTTTTCTCAAAAAATGTGCAGAAAGAGAATGAAATAAAAACGATGAAAAGTATTGTTATGCACTTTTCATTCGTTTAACTACTTTAGGGGAAAACTTGAAGGAAAACACTTATCGTGGAAAAGTGTTTTTCAGTTTATCGGAGATCCGAAGAATACATAAAAGTTAAACTGTAAACGAGAGACGAAATATCCGAAAATATTTGGATTTTGAGAATTGCAGTTTTCAAATTATCAGACGAATTCCGCAAGACAGAAGCACGAAGCTTCCAAGGGAAGCTACGTGAATAATAAGGAGGTGGGAATGGTAAGGAGATGTGAATAGTAAGGTAGTTTGGCCAATTGACCAAAATGCCTCTAGCCTTGAAAATCTATAAAAGCGGAGCTTAATTCATTTGTTGGGGATTTTGAAAATCACCAACACTAGAGAGAGAGAGAGAGTTTGGATCAAGAGGGAGAGAAAGAGGAAAAGCTAGCCCGAGTGCACGCTTTGTCCAACAGAGGAAGATTAAAGAAGAGAGGTAATCCGAAAACCTAACTTCTAATAAATTTTCTTTAAGTTTTCTATGTTTAAAACATAGCTTAATGAGAATATGAAGTAAAAGATGTAAGAATGATTTCATATGGTTGAAATAATGAGAAAATGAAGAAATAAGAATTAGAAGTTTAGTTTATAAATTTCTTAAGGAAGTATAAGTTTTGTAATGAATTTCAGCATTCCGAATGAATCATATGAACGATTCGATGAAATAAGTAAGGAATGGTGTTTTATAACATCAAATTCCAAGAAAAAGTGAAATCGTAATCAAAATATCGATTACAAATGAAGAACGATCGAAGAACGCAAAAAACACGCGAAGAACACGAAGAACGTTGTTGATGGACAAATCTAAATCCATCGTAGTGTAATTATTATTGATGGACAAGTTTAAAACCATCGCGTATAAGTTAGATGGTTATTGCTTGGTTAGGAATGGTAGAAACATTTATGAAGAATGGATTAAAACTGAGCTATAACGAAATTATGGCAAAAATTTTGTAAAAGACGAATGAGAATTAGAAAGTTAGTAAATGAACCCGAACGTGTAGGGTTTCTTAAGAATGTAAGAGAACATAGAAAATGTGAGTCATGGACTTAAGAACGAACAAGTTCCGAGTTCGGATGACCGAATTACGGACAAACAAACGAAGAATGTTAAAAATATAAAATGAACGAATGATGAACATTATGCCAAGTGAATGGCATGTTAACGGATTTAGAATGAAGTTATGTCTGAGGGAGATTGAAATACATAAGATAAGGAAGTTAATGGATTTGGAATGACCTCGTTCCGAGTTATAATGAATATGTTATGAGATCGGGAAGTAAGCCTCTCAAAATGGATTCAAGACTTAGAAAATTTTTCAAGGACTAAGGCTCGGCACATGCAGCCATGTAAGCCGCCTGGGAGACAACCACAAAGAAGTCGGCCGGCGCTTGGACACTGTAGAGTGGTGCTGCAACGCTAGTGATAAAGAAGGAACCGGCGCCGCAGCGCTAGTGTAGGGAAAAAGCCAGTAATGAGCTTTTAACTGCTCAAAACTTGGGGGAAGTGTACCAAAAGCTAATGAACGTGTAGTTCATCAAATGTAACACTTAATCAAGTGTTTTAAACCTTTTAATAAAGGTTGAACGGAAAGATTAATTGAGATTAAAAGACAAAGAATATGAATGCGAGTTATAAAACTGATATCCGGGGACGTAGTCGCGATAAACGAACATAAGGGATTGCTATGATGGTGATTCCTTAGACGTTGATCGATGAGGGTAATGAATAACTTTTTGATGTTTTGTGGAGGTAATGAGTGATAAGTGTAAGCATATAGACGCTGTGAATGCAACATAGTTGTGTTGAATGATCGGTCTTAGCATACAACGAACCATATGGCTTCGACATTAAGGAAGAATAACGAATGCTATTAAGAAAGTCATAGTGAACGGTAAGAAGATTAATGGAAGCCGAATGTGGGTCAGATGGACAATGTTAGAATGAAATATAAGCGTTAAACACTTTAACCGACGTGAAGGTTGAGTGTACGCAAATATTAAACGGGTAAAACCTACACCCCGTGTATGGTTTAACCGTGGGGTAATGAAGACCAATGATTAAATCGTGAACGGTGAAGAAGCTGAATTAAAGACAAGTCTGCATAATGTAACGAAGTCGAGTTAATGATTAACTTGAATGATCGTTCTGAGTATACAAAAGACTATATAACTTAGAAGATAAAGAATGAATCTTGAGGTATGGCATTTAGTTTGCAGAAAGCCATAAGGAATAAGAAATTGACTTAACGAACATTATAGTTTAATGGTTCAGATAAGTTAAGATAAGTTAGGTTGTAGTACAATCGTAACCTTTGATTGTTGACATATGGGAGCTGGGCTAAACAATTCCTTCAAAGAGCGAATGTATATACGAAACTGGCAACCGATCTAACTCACTATGATAGAAGTGTAGATGAGACGGGAACTTGTTTGTTGGTTGTTTGTGGGAAACCACTCAGAGTACCATATGGACTACTAGCAGAGAAGCGATGTGTGCTGAGTCCTAGAGAAGTTATAAGAAGAAGATAAGAATGTAAATCATCAAATATGATGAACGTATAAGTAAGACATCTCGGTATGTTATGAAGCCGTAGAACTGTAAACGATGTTCTCGCGTAAACTTAGATTGAAAGAACGCGAACCCTAAGAAGTAAAGTTAAGTAAACCAATGTGTAAGTCAATATACATGACTAATTGGTGTATGTCTTCCTTATGTGTTATATAGGAACTGGAATGAGCAGTGCAGCGTAAGCTGTAGCTGTACGTAAGGTAATTTTCCTAACTTTTTTCATATTTTAAATGAATGCTAGTTTCTAAAACTTCTCAGATGTTGAACTTGAGAAGTTCTGTCTATGTGCAAATGTGTGATATTTGTACAAGGTGGTAGAACGTATGAGGCCTTGTGCCACAATGTAACATACTTCGGTGTTTCTATGAGATGGGAATGTTTTGGTTATACATAAACCGTTATTGATAAGTGTCTGGTATTAATTCTAGCCAGACATTATGTGTATGGAAGAGAGTAGAGAATGAATGTATTTCAAATTTAATGTGAATAATATTTTAAAATGATAGGAATCGAGATTATTCCTATTATTCAAGCTGCTTCATAACCTTTGTTCGGTTATTGATGTCTTAAAAGAATGTTTAAATTCTTAAAGTTGTTTGTTCAACTGCTATGACTTGCTGGGCAATTGAATGCTCACACTTGCTTTAAATGAAAAACATTTTCAGCGTACGATGTTAGAAGAACTTAAGGATCCCGTAAAGATCAAGTTGATCAGTATCCAGAAGAAGTGATATTCATTAGATGAATGAGCGTGAAGATCAAGCGAAGACTTGTAATGTAGAAAGATGTAATTAAACTATAGACCAGTTTAATGAGCGATTATGTATCCTTGGTGGCGGAAGAAAGTCACTTGTGTAAGATGTAAAGAATTATGTAATTATCATTATTTGTAATGATGGAGGTTATAAGGTATTAGAACCTGGGAATTAATAATGTATGTTGTTATATTTCAGTATATAATGATGTATATTTGGAAAGAAGTGGGACCGTGACGTACGGAATCCGAGTGAAGATGGACCAGATGTCGGGGCATTATAGTATGTAACGATCGAGAAATTTTTGTAATTTATTTAAATATTTATTGAATTAAATAAATATTTTATTAAATTTATTTATTAAAAAAAATAAATAATTGATGAATTGTGGTGCAAGAATTTAGTAATTAAATTGATTAATGGTAATTAAATTGAATAATGGTGATTTTATTTGAAGGATTTAATTTAATGAAATAATTAAATTAAATGAATTATTTAATATTTAAGGAATAATTAAATTAAATAAAGTAATGTTTAAATCTAATTTATTAATTAAATTAGATATATAATTATTTATTAATCATCGTAATAATTATAATAAAAATTATAATTATTATTATTATAAGCTATTTAAATGGGTTGCATATGTGACAAATAAAAACTATATACTAAAAATATTATGAAAATAAATTGGAATGGGGGAATTGGTTTGAGATCTCGAATTTTATGAAAAAAAAAGTATTCAATTTTTTCTATTTTAGTAAATAGTTAAATTGATAAAAGGTTAAAGTTAAGGGTGATATGTGAAAATTTTTGCAAAATAAGCAAGTTGTTATAAAATATTTGTTTGATCGGGGAATATTCTTTTTTGTTTGGGAATATTCGTGATTTAACTACACAATCATCGGTGGACCGCATAACCCAAGTATTGTCGTAGTAAAGAAAATGATAATTATCTTTTATAAAAATAATTACGAAATCATACTGTTAAAACTGTTGAACTACCCGTTAGAAAAAGTACAATAATATGCATGGTTGTATAGTAGCACACAGTATTGATTATTGATGCTTACGTAAGAAGTCACTCAGTTATACTCAATTATTGCTACAGTAATTGCTGCATCATATCTCTCATATTATTGATTCAATTATTGTCACAGTATCATCTGTATAATATGGTGTATTATTAAATCAATAATTAAGACGACAAAGTTATTCATATTATTATTTGCAATATTGACAATGTCTAGAAGTTCTGTCAACGAGAGGTTTGTTTACCTAATTACGCACCAATAAGGAGAAATCCTTATCGAAAAGCTCCCTCTTTCTTGGGAACAACCTGGTTGTTAAATATTCTGAATTATAATATTAATGATGAATAAGTTCGTGTTGATTAAAGATGAAATTAATAGTTCCATTGTGTGGGAATTATTAGTGTTAGTGGAAATCGACATTTATTTCGATAATAATTGATGTCTGGAGGTTATATCGACCAATCGGGTAATTAATCGGATAAATGAGCAATTAATTGCTATTAATTCACATGCTTATAACTATGTGTTCACATGTATGTACTATTGATTCACATGATTTACTATTAGGGGAGTTGGTGCAAGATTGATAATACTTGCATGACTAAATTAAAAAAGGAGGTATAGATGAAGGTACTATACTATAATTAATTTTTTTCACATGTTTAGAACTATTGAGTCACATGATTTACTATTGATTCACATGATATACTATTAGGGGAGGTGGTTCAAGTTTGATAATACTTGTAGGACTAAATTAAAAAAGAAGGAAAAGATGAAGGTATTGTACTGTAATATTTTGAGTCCCAAAATGTGTTTTTATCGAAACTATATTTTCCTATAAATAAAAGTTTTTTCTTCTTTCATTTCTCACCAATTCACTAAGTCTCACAAGAGAAATTATAGAGATAGAAGCTATAGAGAAAGAAGCTATAGAGAGAAAGAAGAAGCGAAGTCTGCTACTTCACTACTCTAGTATCCAGTCTTCTTCTGAGGTAAGGGTTATTATGTTTTTCATATTCTGAAGAGAAATTATTTTTCGTATTCCTATGAATATTATTATCGTTCAATATTCGTTATATTAGTTTAATATTCGTAAGGAATATTATTTCCGTCCAATATTCGTAAGGAATATTATTTTCGTCCAACCATTGTAAGTAAGGGGTATTATTTATTTCATATTCTGAAGAGATGTTATTTTTCGTATTCGTATGAATATTATATTCGTTCAATATTCGTAAGGAATATCATCTTCGTTCAATATTCATAGGAATATTATTTTCGTTCAACAGTCGTAAGGGGTATTATTTCTTCGTAAATGATATTATTTCTTTTAATATCATTATGCCGGAATATTGGTATGAATTTTATTGTGGAATTTCTACCTTTTTGTGTCGAGATTACTATTCACTCAGGTATTTGGGACACTTTTCGTGCCAGAGTACTATTCATGGGTTACTATTCATCCAGTTACTATTCATTCTAGTATTATTTACTCGGGTATTCGGGGCACTTTTCGTGCCGGAGTATTATTCACGAGTTACTATTCATGGGTTACTATTTACCCGATTACTATTCACTCTAGTATTATTCACTCGGGTATTCGGGACACTTTTCATGTCGGGGTACTATTCACGAGGTACTATTCCTACAATACTATTCACATGGTAATATTCACGGGGTATTATTCAGTCGAAATATATATTTCTTTTCTGTCCAAATTATTTTTGGTACATAAATATTATTCTTGAATTTTACTCCACAAAGCAGTATCATGTTGACAATTTGGATATTTTTAAACTCTAGATAAATTTAAAGTCTTTAATATTTATCCTTGATTGCGTTTGATTAATGCTTATATCATTGTCATCATCCTTATGCTTATATTGCGATGAAAGTTATCTTTGGCTTATGTGCAAAGATGGACTATTGATTATTGGTTTTATAGTTGTATATCTTTGGCTTACGTGAAAAGATGGACTGTTGATTATTGGTTTTATGGTTGTATATCTTTGGCTTACGTGCAAATATGGATTGTTGATTATTGGTTTTATAGTTGTATATATTTTCCTTACGAGCAAAGATGGACAGGTGTATGACATGATCATGACCACTGGTGATAATAACGAATATCCTTGGCCCGTAGTGCATGGATAATTCGATGATGTGATTGGCAGGATCATGACCATTAGTTAACAGTTGAATTTCTTTGGCCGTAGTGCACTGACAGACAATTGATTGGTATGATCATGACCATTGGTTTTATAGTTGAATATCTTTGGCCCGTAGTACAAAGGTAGACAACTAATTGGTATGATCATTGTTATTACATTTGAATATCTTTAGCCTTTAGGGTAAGGATATTGAGTAAACATTCTATTAAGCCTTTGTGGCAAGGAGAAACTGTTGATTTACATGATTATAAATATGAATTGTGGATTTAACTATAATCTTTGGTGGTTCAAGTGAAGACAGGTGATGATAGTTCTTTTTATCTTGGTTATAACAAAGAACTGTTGATGAGTATTACAGGAATGACATATTAACGATGAACTTTTAATCTAGAGCAGATAATAGACATCATGTTCTACTTGACTGTTCTAATGGATTGCTTATTCCGCTGCAGTTAAACTTGTTGTTTATTGTATTCTATCAGTTGTTATACTGTTGAAGGCTAATGATAATTTATTCTACATTATCTTAGTCATAATATTTCTTACTGGGTTAGCTGAGCTCACCCTTTTCTTTCATTGTTCTCTTCAGGAAATGAGAACATAGCTGGGATGAGTCGGGGAATGGAGTGATAGTCCAGGATAAATGGCCTTAGTAGTCCTCACTATTCTATTAAATAGTGTGATAATAAATGTGTTGAGGACTTCATTTGAGTGTGGATACTGTCTAGAAGACAATATTCTTGTTTAAACTCTAAGCTATGTTTTGTCGTACTTTACATGACAGTTGTATAATTAAGTTGTATTTGAATTTTGTACCATGTATTTGGCGACCCAAGATGGGTGATGTATACCTATTTTGGGGGCGTCACAGTTGGTATCAAAGCTCAGGGATATGATCCCTGGCTGAGATGTGAGACTAGAACTAGGAGGGCAGAGACGGAGAATTCCTTCGCTAGTATGACCTACCTAAGTTTATTTGTTATTTAATTGGTCGGTCAGAGTATAGGGATAATATGTGGCATGTCAATTAACCTTTGTTTTGAAGATGTATTCTAGAATGATATATGAAATAAAGGAGATGAGCAATGGGAAAATCATGATAGAGAGGAAATAACCGGGAAGGTACAATTCGAAAAGAAAGCAAGGTATTCTCATCTCTTCGAACTACCGGGTACGTAAATTTCAAGGGCGAAATTTCATAAGGAGGGGAGATTGTGAGATCCCGAATTTTATGAAATACAAGTATTCAATTTTTTCTATTTTAGTATATAGTTAAATTGATAAAAGGTTAAAGTTAAGGGTGATATGTGAACATTTTTGCAAAGTAAGTAAGTTGTTATAAAATATTCGTTTGGTCGGGGAATATTCTTTTTGTCGAGGAATATTCGTACGACGGTACAATCATTGGTGGACTCCACAATGGAAGTATTGTCGTAGTAAGAAAACGACAAAATTATCTTTTTATAAAAATAACGGCGAAAGTGTTACCGTTAAAACTGTTGAACTACCCGGTAGTAAAAGTACAGTAATACGCGTGGTTGTATAGTAGCACACAGTATTGATTATTGATGCTTACGTAAGAAGTCACTCATTTATACTCAATTATTGCTACAGTAATTGCTGCATCATATCTCTCATATTATTGATTCAATTATTGTCACAGTAACATCTCTATAATATGGTGTATTATTAAATCAATAATTAAGACGACAAAGTTATTCATATTATTATTTGCAATATTGACAATGTCTAGAAGTTCTGTCAAGGAAAGGTTTGGTCACCTTTTTGTGTCGAGGTTACTATTCACTCTAGTATTATTCACTCGGGTATTTGGGGCACTTTTCGTGCTGGAGTACTATTCACGAGTCACTATTCACCCGATTACTATTCACTCTAGTATTATTCACTCAAGTATTCGGGGCACTTTTCGTGCCGGAGTACTTTTCACGATTTACTATTCACGGGTTACTATTCACCCAATTACTATTCTCTCTAGTATTATTCACTTGGGTATTCGGGACACTTTTCATGCCAGGGTACTATTCACGGGGTACTATTCCTGAAGTACTATTCACAAGGTATTATTCACGGGGTATTATTCACCCAAAAAATATATTTTTTTTTGTCAAAATTATTTTTGGTACATGAATATTATTCTTGAATTTTACTCCACAAAGCAGTATCATGTTGACAATTTGGATATTTTTAAACTCTGGATAAATTTAAAGTCTTTAATAATTATCCTTAATTGCGTTTAATTAATGCTTATATCATATTGTCATCATCCTCATGCTCATATTGTGATGAAAGTTATCTTTGGCTTCCGTGCAAAGATGGACTGTTGATTATTGGTTTTATAGTTGTATATCTTTGGCTTACGTACAAAGATGGACTGTTGATTATTGGTTTTATGGTTGTATATCTTTGGCTTACATGCAAAGATGGACAGTTGATTATTGGTTTTATTGTTGTATATATTTGGCTTACGTGCAAAGATGGACTGTTGATTATTGGTTTTATGGTTGTATATCTTTGGCTTACGTGGAAATATGGACTGTTGATTATTGGTTTTACAGTTGTATATATTTGGCTTACGAGCAAAGATGGACAGGTGTATGATATGATTATGACCACTGGTGATAATAACGAATATCCTTGGCCCGTAGTGCATGGATAATTTGACGATATGATTGGCAGGATCATGACCTTTAGTTAACAGTTGAATGTATTTGGACGTAGTGCACTAACAGACAATTAATTGGTATGATAATGACCATTGGTTTTATAGTTGAATATCTTTGGCCCGTAGTGCAAAGGTAGATAAATAATTGGTAGTTGAATATCTTTGGCCTTCTGCGAATTTGCAGCAGCGCAGTTGCGCCGATGCCAAGGATTGGGACAGTGCAGATGCGCCGTTTCTTGAGCCTAGGCAGTGACTTCTGTTTATTTATAGGTTGTGATTAACTTAATCTAGTTTGGTTTGCATGTTAATGATGATTAAAATATAATGTAGACTACAACAACATCTTGCAATGCGTTGTAATGCAAAGTGTGAAAATTTTAAGTGATTACTTCATTAAGTTATGTAATGGATACAAAGTGATGTTTTCAGAAGTATGATGAATGATAAGGTTTATGTTAGTATATAGTGTGATTTTAGATTCGTTAAGGTGTTAACCAACATGGTTAGATGTTAGTTTAAGGTTATGACCTAAATGGTGGTTTAAACCCCTAAAGTTAATATTAGTACGACTAATTGTTATTGCGATTTCAATGATATGTGTAGGGTAATTGGCGAACATTATTATACTTGTGTAGCTTACATACAAGGCAATTTCCTAATCTATGCTACTTTTATTCAGCAAGGTTTACTTTTCGTTGTTATGTTATACTTATGCAAGTTTTCTAACCTCATTCTCTTCGTATTGAATGAAAGTTTCTAAACCTTACCTCTATACATTGAGCAAGTTTTTCTAACTTCATTCTTTTATTAATGAATGCAAGTTTCCTAAACTTTTATTGAGCAAGCCTATTGATTCTATCTTTATGTATGGTTGAATAAGCCCTTGTAACCTAATTTGTTATATCCAACGAGTTTAACATTCCTATTTCTTATTATTGTTATTCAAAGCATATGATTGTTCTAATATGTAGATTCAAATGAGGTTGTTCTAATTCTTTTGAATCTAGCACTTTGCGTGTATATCATGTTTACTCAATTGTATATTGTTGATATTTTATATTTGACATTGATAACCTCGTTCAATTTTATATTGTTGTATTATGCCTTCAAGTAGTAAGCAAACTCTTATTGATTGAACTAGTCTATTATGGAATAGTGTTCTAAAATTCTAGAACCACTGATAAGTTAGTTCTGAGCTAAACTTTCTTTAGTGCAGAAATTCTAAATCCAAACTGAGACGAACAACCCTAACATAGGGGATTTTGTACGTGTAACGTTTAGATGTTTGTGCACAATACATGGTACAAAAGGTTGATCTCCCTAAGTACATTAAAAAGGGTCTGTATAGTCGTGGTCTTAAGACCCTCAGATATTAAAATTCGAACTTGTTTTCTATTTTTGATTCATAGAACAAGTTCATTATTGTTCAGCACTCGTTGTTCATTCTCATGTTGTTATCATTACTAATCTCTATATCAGTGAGCAATTGTTTGCTCACTCTTGCAATTAACACTGCAGCTAAAATGGAAAAAGTTGATGAGCCATCTACTAGCAAAGGAAAGGGCAAAGTGTCCAAGTGTTGAAGACTTATGAGAAATTTATTTAAATGTTTTATGTTACCAGACTTGTTTTATTTTATGATGTATTCCGCAAACTGATGTAATAAATTTAAGGTTAGATTATCTGGGATTGTAATTTGAGATGACATAACCCTTTAATGGGAAAGATTATTGTTAAGTTATTTAAATTATGTCTTTATCCTTTGATTATGGGTAGTTAGATGTAATGGTTTTGGATAGTGAACACCAAATCCCATGGGAATGATTTACTCGGATTTGGGGGTGTCACACAGTATGCTTCTATAATTGCCCAGCTACTTGAAACTCTCAACTTAGAATTATCAGACAAATTTCAAGCAACACATATAGGGAATTGAGTCGATCTGGTATTTATAGAAGAAGTTTAGACTGGACATTTGTATTACTCTAAGGTTGAATTCATGGTGTTATGTAAGGAAACAAAGGTTACTAGAGAGTTGTTTAACAACTCAATACCGACTACTTTGCTAGTCATGATCACCTATGCTTAGCCACTTGAAAGATATGTAAATAGAGTGCAAATTACTGTTCATTTTACTATTGTGTCACTCAATTTGGGATAAGAGCAAAATCTCAACAACAAGCTTAGCTCAATCTAATTCAGTTACTTTGTTATCCAAAAATGGGTTTTAATATCCAAGTGTTACTATATTAGGAGAAATTAGGGATTAGTTATGTATTCACATCATATAGTCCATGTACATTAAATACACGCAATAAAAAAACATAGCTTGGTATTATTGTCCAGGTATCTCCCATAACTATTTTTTGTACTCCCTTAACCACATAATAACCTTATTTAATATTAATGTTTATTCAAACATTTAATTCCTTTCACAGTTTCTAGAATACACATATATTTAATCATTTATGTATTACAATTACATATGATTTTACTGTACTACTTGGTACCTTATATTAACATAATGTACGTTTATCATATGATTTATTAATGTCGCACATATAACAAAAGTGTCCCATTTTATTTCTATAGTAGAAATTTAATTATCTCAAATTGATCACTTCATAAGCATTACTTGATTAAATCTTCTTTGGGGCGAATCAAGGTCATTACCAAGGCAAAGGCTAAACCGGTTTAGCCTCAAGCCATTTTTAACATCCATCTCCACAATATTTTTACGCAACATGAATTAACTGTCATATTAGTTTAAGAGCGTATTCCTTACATGGAATCACATAATTATATGAAATTAGTAATAATTAACAATTAATATAGATTAATTGTTCGCTTAACAATTCTTTCGTTAATTAATACAATCACTATTATTTCTCATCACGGTGCCACACTAGGCATTTCAACGAGTTTATTATAACTCCACATTATTTCCAATTATTCAATTATTCAATATAATTGAGTTAACTAACCTCATAACACAAAATCATTTGTATTCAAATAAATATTTATACCCATTAATATATTCATTTAATAAGACGTAGAAATTCTCGAGTATTACAACTAGACTGTAAATTGAGCCTTGAATATGTTAATTCAGTAAGAAACGAAGAGAACACAATTTGAATAAGTTAATTTGGTGTAGTATTGAGACCTCAATGTTAATTTTTGTTAAGGATGTCAGAAATGGAGTTTTTGTAAAAAACTTGGAATTCAAAGGATTTAAATTGTTTGTAGTTGTTGTTTATTGTTCCAAATCGGTATATATGGAGTGGATAATGTTTATATGAAAGTTATATTGTGACGCCCCCAAATCCGGGTATCTTCCAACCCGACAGATGGTGCTACATGGTACTACCATTCACACATACATTCAATTGAAAAGTCTCCAATGAACGAATATGTCTTCTATATATTCAGAATAATATTACATTTCCCCAGGTTCTTTATAACCCATACATTTTTTATTGTCATAATATCAAATATATTACAATCGTTCACCTATACTATTACTGTTGGGTAAAATCTAATTACGCACAACACACAAGTATATGTGGTCAACAAGTAATAAAGTGATGAGTATAGTATCGTTCCCACAGAGATTAATTAGCAATAACCTTAACTTACAATTACCAATCTTCTATTAAACCTAATTTTATTAAACAAATCCAAATCAATAATTTAAGTTTACAAAACTAAAATTTTAAAATAATTAAATTAACACAAAATAACCACGAATATCAAAATCTGAATTTTCAAACAATTAATGGAGAATTAGACTTATGATTTCACCATAAGCTTCACTTTGATTTTAATACCTTTATCCCAATTTAATGCACTATCCCAAGTTATTAATCAAGAACACGAACATAGTATTAACCACATCTCGATGCACTAATACCATATTAACTTCAATCCACAATTAAGATAGAAATCCGTTAAACACCTTAATCAATTAACCCACTATATCTCTATGTGAATTACAATTGAAGAAGGTTAAAGAATAAGTTCTCTATCCGATTACATGCGGCGTCAAGCATATCTCTACCTTAACACTCATCAAGTTTAAGCTACAAACAAAATCCAGAACACATGCTATACCAACTAGGTCTAGATTTGAATATCCTCTCTCGATTCCATCCAACTCCACAAAGAATTGTTGATCAGGAAATTCATAGATTCAAGCACAAATTAATATAGATAAACTAGAGATAGCTTATTAAATTAGAAATCAAAGTTTACAAAATCATCGATTCACTTAAAGATCCATCACAAGCCTAAAAAATGAATTAGTTCATAATAAACAAAATAAACACTGAATAAATCATAGAAATCATTTTTCCAATTACAATAAATAATCTAACACAAAGAATATTAGAAAATACCTTCACGAAGACTAGAATTGCAACCGACTTGAAAAACTCCTCAAAATACTCCTCCACACTTGCTATCAAAAACTCAAATTAGATCTTCGTAATAACGCTCTCTCCAATCTCTTTGTTGTTTTTGATAGAGTAATAGATATCTCCTATCAAGCTCCAGCCAAATTTTCTATCCAATAGAGTTATACTGACATGCAAAAAGATAAAATTCAAACTCAAGAGGAATTATAACCGAAACAGGACACTCAACATTTTCCACCCTTTTTGGTGGTTTTTATATTATATGGACGCCATTTTACGCTGCTTGCCTTTTTGTTTTGCTCGACTGAAGACCCTCACCCCGGTGGGGGTGTATAGCTATATAACACCCGCCCCGGTGGGCTATGCTCATGCTAAATGAATTGGAAGACCCCATACGGCCGGTATATATAATTGTCAATGCTCGCCTTGCCATTCGATTCGATTAAATGGCAATGTCTATGCGCAATTACTTCCAAATATGATCCATTTGATTCCCATCGCACAGAATATCACCAATTGTACGTAAAATACATCAACCACCAATCTACACATGAAATAACACAAAACAAGTGAAGTTGAACATGATCACAAGAAATTAGCAATAAATAAGAATGAATTGGATATTAAATCGCGTATATAAAATACACTTATCAATTACATAAGTAATCTAAGGGTTCGTCTTCGCCTTGCCCTTATCCTTGCTGGAGCCTTTGGTCCGTTCGATCTTGGCTGTGTTCATATGGTTCAAACAAGAGTGAGCATGACTAGCTCAACAAGTACTACAATTCTAATAAACCACATGCTTCAAACATTGAACTCATATACCTTCAGTAACTGAACAATAGTTACGAAGTACTATCGATAATTTAAAATAGCACTTCTTTTCATTCAAAATATTTTTCAACAACATTATTCCGTAAAACATCAGTTCTGGTCCAAGACCTTGAGTATTTCATAAGTTCTTTTGAAAAGGACAACCCGGTGAATAAAAGTCAAGTAAGTCAGGCATTACTTACAGTACTTACGGGTGATCGACCCATAGTACTTATGTTGATCAACACTACATTAATTAAACGTGTATACATTTAATTTGTGTAGTGTTGATAAACATAAAGTACTATAGCCGATCACCCGTATGCTCGTAAGTATTGGCTTGACTTATGGACTTAGTGTCAGTTGTCCTTTCAAAAGAACTTATGAAATGCTCAAGGTCTTGGACAAGAACCGATGTTTTACTAATATTGTTGTTGTAAACGCTTTGAATGAAAAAAAAGAAGTGTTATTTTGAATTATCGATAGTATTCGTGAACTATTGTTCGGCCATCAAGATATATGAGTTCTATGTTTCAAACATGTGGTTTTTTAGAATTGTAGTACTTGCTGAGCTAGTCATGCTCACTATTGCTTGAACCATATGAACACAGCCAAGATCGAACGGACCAAAGGTTTTGGCTAGGATAAGGGCAAGGCGAATATGAACCCTTAGATTACTTATGTAATAGTATAGATGAACGATTGTAGTATATTTGATATTATGACAAGAACAAATTTATGGGTTATAAAGAACCTGGGGAAATGTAATATTATTCTGAATATATAGAAGACAGATTCATTCATTGGAGACTTTTCAATTGAATGTATGTGTGAATGGTAGTACCGTGTAGCACCATCTGTCGGGTTGGAAGATACCCAGATTTGGGGGCATCAAAGGTTGGTATCAAAGCATTAGGTTATAAAACTTAAGGGGGGATTAAAAACCTTAAGTCATAACCTTAAGAGAAGTCAAAGAAGTACAAGAAGAAAGTAACCTTATAAAAATGCATTATGATTATGTTATGTGTTTTTATTATTCTACTGACGTGTACTAATCAACTTAATTATTTTGAATAGATGTCAGGAGTAAACGGAATGTATGTAGATGGTCAAGCCATTAATGAAGAGTCGGTGAACCAAGTACAGGTTATACCGAACCCCATAGCGGCAGAGCCTGAAGTTGTGGTTATTGAGTCTGGAGACTCAGATGATGCTAACTACATGTCAGTATTCGACGGGATGATAGAGGAGGAAGTGGAGACAGTGTCCTTTAATCCTGTAGCTATAGCAGTCGAGATAGCTCCTGGGGGGTCGATGATGTCTTTATTCATGTCAGTATTGGATAGAAATATCAATTACTGCCAGGAGGTCAAGGAGCTTAAGGCAGAGCTCCAAACTGTTATAGAGGACAAGACTGATGTCGAGTCCATATGGGAGCAGGAACACGATGAGAGGATTTTGGCTAAGGACAAAATCCACGAGTTAAAATATGAGGTCTTTGAGCTCAAGGAGGAGCTAAAGACCAAACTACAGAAGATAGGGAGAATGTCCTATATCCATAGGAGTTCTCACACAGATTTCCAGCAGCAGGTAGCTGGTTATCCTGTAGAGGTGGGGCAGACGCGACATACTATCAGCCGTGATATTATTGCCGGTCTTGCCAAAGAAGATTCTAATAATGTCTTGAGGCTGATGTAGACTAGTAGTAGCTAGAGTAGTTTCAATATTTAAATATTTTGTAATTAGTAGTGATGTAAAGCCCTCTTTGTATAGTAAAGGGTAGTCTTTTGTAAATCCCAATATTTCGGAAAGCGATAGCGAGAAAGTAATGTAATCAGCTTAGGCTGTGTGTGTAATCGATGTAGTATTATACTACGAAGAATGAATCTAAGTCCTTTTATGGAAAGCAATGAGTAATGGATGTTTGAGTTATTATTTAATATTAAATGATAACTAATAAAGAAAGGAATAATAACGAAATGTGTTTATTGCATCAACAAAATGCCACCGAGAAGAGTACAACGTAATCAAGGTGCTAATGTGAATCAACCGGAGGGAGGTCCAGTTAATCCAATGCAAGAGTTTGTTAAGCTATTAACAGCCGCATTTAATAGAATAGGGGCTAATATCCCTGTAAATCCGGGAGTAGCACATCCTACGACCTTTAAGGATTTCAAGAGCGTGGGTCCGCCGGAGTTCAAAGGAACTACGGACCCTATTGAAGCCCAAACGTGGGTTAAGGAAATAGAGAAGGCATTTGTGATAGCAAATGTCGACGAGGCCAAAAAGGTTGCCTTTGCAACCTATAAGATGAAGGGAGAGGCCAACTTTTGGTGGGAAGCCAATCAGGCTAGGGTCGAGATAGCGAATCTGACGTGGGAGAGGTTCACGGAGATATTCTTCGAGAACTACTTTCCCACGAGCATGCAAGGGAGGATGGAGATGCGGTTTCTCGAGTTGAAGCAAGGGGACATATCGGTTCCCCAATACGCCGCCAAGTTTAATGAACTGGCGAGGTTCGCTCCACACCAAGTGGATACAGAGGTTAGGAAGGCACGATGGTTCGAGCAGGGCTTGAAACCCTGGCTCTATAACCGTATTTCAGTGTTCCAAAGTACTTCTTTTGGAACCATTTTAGAGAAGGCGATAATCGCCGAAGGTGGTAGCGAGGCGTTAAGCCAGTACCACAAAGATAAGAAAAATAAGGGGAAAGTGGATGGGGGAGTAAAGATCGAAGGAGCCAACGTGAGTGGCGAGGGTCAGAAGAGGAAGGTGTGTAGCTTTGGGAATATTGGAGTGAAGCAAGGAGACTCGAAGAGGAGGATCGAGGCCTGTAAGACCTGTAGGAAGACTCCCTTAGGAGTCTGTCTCAAGGGGAAGGCCGTCTGTTACAATTGTGGACAGGTGGGGCACATTGTGCCTAATTGTCCGAGTCCGAAGAAGAAGCATGGAAGCTTTGTGTGTGGGTCAACCGACCACATAGCAAAGAACTGCCCGAAGAAGGGGACGAACGGGAATCAGGGCACTAATAGTGGTAAATTAGCTATTAATGGACCAGCACAGTCGGGTAGGCCGATGGGTCGTACCTTTAATATGACAGTCCAAGATGCAGTTGCATCGGGGGACATTGTCACAGGTATTATTCCGATCAACGACATAAATGCTTACGTGCTGTTTGATTCAGGTGCTACTTGTTCGTTCATAGCTTGTCATTTGGGTTGACAAATGCACCAGCTGAATTTATGGATATGATGAACAGTGTGTTCAAACAATATTTGGACAAGTTCATCGTGGTGTTTATAGATGATATTCTACTCTATTCTAAGACGCCAGAAGATCATGTGCTGAACACCTAAGATTAGTGTTGGAGACACTAAGGAAGGAGAAGTTGTATGCGAAATTCAATAAGTGTGAATTTTAGTTGGAGAAGGTACAATTTTTAGGTCATGTCGTTGACTATGAGGGGATTTTAGTAGATCCTGCGAAGGTGGAAGCCATAATGAATTGGGAACAACCGAAAATGCCGACTGAGGTGCGGAATTTCCTAGGGTTAGCGGGTTACTATTAAAGATTTATCCAGGATTTTTCGAAGATAGCTACTCCGTTGACTAACTTGACGAGGAAGACGGTGAAATACGTTTGGACTGACAAGTGTGAGAACATTTTTCAAGAACTGAAGAAGAGGTTGAGTGAAGCGCCTATTTTGTCATTGCCTGATAACATAGGAAGTTTTGTAGTTTATAGGGATGCTTCGCATAGAGGACTTTTGCGTGCTCATGCAGCATGACAAGGTCATTGCGTATGCATCTAGGTAGTTGAAGGATTATGAGAAAGTTTTTCCTACTCATGATCTGGAACTGGCTGCAGTAGTTTTTGCTCTAAAGATATGGAGACATTATCTTTATTGAGAAAAATGTGAGATATACACGGACCACAAAAGTCTAAAATATATCTTCACACCGAAGGAGTTAAATATGAGGCAGAGGAGATGGCTGGAGTTGATAAAGGATTACAACTATGAAATCCTGTATCACCCTGAAAAAGCCAATGTAGTTGCCGACGCCTTAAGTAGGAAGGGTCGGGAAAAGTTGTCTTTGTTAACGGCTCAAACTAAGTTAATAACAGAGATGGCTAGGATGGAGTTGGAAGTGAAGCTGCCAAGTGAAGTAAGACAAATGCTATTTACGACAAAGATGCAATCTACCATCATAGAGAGAGTTAAGGAGGTACAACTCAAAACTGATGAGAGTGACCAGATGAAGGAGCGGCTGGCCAATGAAAAAGATATTAAGTACAGTCTTGATAATGAGGGATTATTAAGATTTGAAGGAAGAATTTGAGTTCTGAATGAGACGGAATTAAAGGAGCAGGTATTACACGAGGCTCATAGTTCGAGGTTTTCGATTCATCCTGGTAGCACTAAGATGTATCAAGATCTTCGACAGAGTTTCTGGTGGCCGAACATGAAGAGAGAGATAGCCGAGTATGTGAGTAGGTACTTGACTTGTCAAAGAGTTAAGGCCGAACATCAACGACCAAGTGGCTTGCTATAGTCGTTAGAAATTCCGGAGTGGAAAGGGGAGAATATCACGATGGATTTTGTGGTAGGACTTCCGACTACTCAGAAAGAATATGATGCGATTTGGGTAATAGTGGACCGATTGACGAAGTCAGCTCACTTTTTGCCAATTAGGGTCATGTATAACTTAGACCAATTAGCTAGACTTTATATTAAGGAAATAACTTCTAGACATGGAGCACCAGTATCGATTGTCTCAGATCGTGACCCACGATTCACATTGAACTTTTGGAGGAGTCTATAAGAGCAGTTAGGAACGCAGTTGAAGCTAAGTACGGCGTATCATCCACAAACGGATGGACAAAGCAAGAGAACAATTGAGACGTTAGAAGATATGCTAAGATCTTGCATCATGGATTTCAAGGGTAGTTGGGATGATCATCTACCATTAGTGGAGTTTGCGTATAACAATAGTTATCATGCAAGCATAGGTATGCCGCCTTACGAAGCTTTAAATGGGAGGAAATGCAGAACGCCACTGTATTGGGATGAGGTAGGAGAACACCGAATGCTGGGACCATAATTGGTGCAGCAAACAATGGACATTGTTAAACTAATACGGATGGGTTTGGTAGCAGCTCAAGATAGACAGAAGAAGTTTACGGACTCGCATAGAAAGAATAGAGAATTTGAAGTAGGTTCGTACGTATTTCTAAAAGTATCTCCCTGGAAAGGAAAGATACGTTTTGGAAAGAAAGGAATGTTAAGTCCGAGGTTTATAGGACCTTTTGAGGTATTAAAACAGGTGGGTGAGATAACATATATGATAGCATTACCTCCAGACCTAGAACGAATACATAATGTATTTCACATATCAGTATTGCGTCCTTATAAGTCGGATCATAAGCACGTGATAGAATATGAACCTATTCATATCGAGAAGGACTTAACATACGAGGAAACGCCGATTCAAATTGTCGATAGAAAAGAACAAGTTCTGCGAAATAAAGTCAAACCTTCCGTGAAGGTGATATAGAAAAACCACGATGCAGAAGAAGCAACGTGGGAGTTAGAAGAACTGATGAAAAAGAATTACCCTCAATTATTTGTGTAATTTTTTTTTTATATATAACGAGATTCTGGGGACAGAATCCTTATAAGGGGGAGAGAGTGTAACGTCCCAGAAAATCGGACCTTTGTAAATACTTTTAATAATGAATAAAATAATATTATTTATTATTATTGTTTGTTGGTAAGATGAATGTCGTTCTATAACCTAGAAACGTCAGAAAGTCGTAGTATTTTAACTATGTGGGAAAATTAAAATGTTTGAATTTCTAAAACGAAAAATAAAAGTTTTCCGAGAAATTTTCTGAAAAACACTATTCATCAATTTCTGCTCGGGAATTATTTTTGAATTTCCGAGAAATACGTAATGTTATAATATCAAGGTAAGATGGATTATGTAATAATAATCTAAGTATGGAAAACGTAATATTTCGCATGCGGACTTAATTTGGGAACGTTAGGTTTATTAAGCGTTAAGGAAAGAAAGTTGTAATCGTATGATGCGTATGCATTATACGAGGTAATGAACGTAAGTATAATACAACATATTATACTATTGTGTATGGAGAATGAAATAACGTATACTATGAATAAATATATGAGCTAGCATACGAGAATTATACGTGAGGTATGTATGTTAAGTTGTTTAATTTAAGGTAATGAACTTGTAGGATTATTAGTTAATGATAGAAGTCCAATAGAATGTGATACTCAAGCCCAAGTGTTTGATAAATCATAAGTTCAATCTATTGTAGTATAATCCCAACAAGAAATTTGCTAGATTAATTAGCAAGCCCAATATGAATTGGACATGATCCATGGAGCAATCCAAGTGTAAGTGGGTAGACTTGATGGGCAAACAATTTGAGTGATGAATAAGTGTTGTGGATAGCAAATAGACTTAGATGTTAAGTAATGAATAGTAAGGAAGTGGAAGTTGAGGAGGTTAATAAGGAGGTGGGATGGCCTAAACGACTAATAAGCCCTCACTTTGAGTTGCCTATAAATAGAAGGCTTGATTTTTCATTTGTTGGTTGTTCAATTTCTCCCAACTCCTCTCAAGATAAGCAACTTAATTGTTAGAGAGAATAAACCACATAAGCACTTATAAGTCATTTCAACCTTTGCTAGATTTTCCAAGGAGAAATGAAGTAATAGTCTTCAAGGGTAAGACTCTTGCCTATTATATCTCTATCTCTACCATGATAGGATTAATAGAGAAGTGGGATTGTATGCTAAGAACATATAAAAAGTCATTGATGAACGAACTTAAGCCGAATAAGTTGAATAAGCAACTTAAACCTAAATAAGTTAATAAACTTGTGAAGAACTTATCATATGTTTGTTATATGATGTTAGTATGTTCAATATAGTATGAGAACATTGATTGATGGACTTAAGTTCATAGTAAGTCATAAGCATTGGAATTTGTAGTTCATAAGTGAAATAAGTCATTGACTTATGAGAATAAGTCCAAACCTACTTTGTCCATAAGTTGGTGTAATAAGTAACTTGAAATGTTCATGTGAAGATTAAAATCCGTTTTGAATCATTAGTAATGAGGTTTTGCCAGAATTCACACGATTGGACGATAATCGTCGAATTCGTGAAATTCTCGGAATGGAATTCGTATTTTATGTTTGAAGTCGAAAATGTTGGTTTTCGATGGAGACAAGTCATATTTGGCATTATAGATTTGCGGATTCGAAAATTACTGGATTCTGACTTAGAACGAAGAAACGAGCATTGAACGTTCACGAACGTTTATCGTTTTTGTTAAAATGAACTAATAGGTGAAATTTTAGTAAACGAAGTCAAATAGATAAAATTCATGCATAAACGCATAGAGTATATAATTTGTGAACCGTAGGCTTTTGAACGAGCCAATTCGGACTTATAACGTAGAAGTTATGCGTCCGGGAAGTTCACAAAATTTAAAATCTGCAAAATTTTTCTAAAGACAGAGTTGTTGCCATGCCAACTGGCTAAGGCCAAATGGTGAAATACCAGCAGTGCGTAATAAAGATGTCGAGCATACTCTAACTAACTCACGCCGTGGTGCAAGATGAAGAGCTAAGTGTGGCGACGCGGCCCCAGTCCCATAGTTTTGACAGACAAGAATGTTTACAAGTATAGAATGAAAGATAACTCAATAGTAATTAACTAAGGTATTAATATAACATTGTTAAGGAATTGTTAGACACTTAATGTATGATGATTAAAGGTTAATAATCACTTGAATGTGAACGTAATGTGAATGATGTAAAGAAAAGCCGGAACCTATAATAACAGATCTAAGTTAGAATTTAGATTAAGATGAAGGGTAAGATATAATAATATACTTACTTGATTATATAAGACCTAATGTGGTATGTTATATGATCATGTATTGTAGAGACTTAGAGACTTAAAGAGTACGTGTGTTAATCAGTAAGCAAACGCTGAAGGCAAGTATTCTAACCCTTGTTCCAGTTCAGTCTAGACAAGCTTTATAATTCATGTATCTTTTCGCATGAAGTTTTGTATGAGGAAGTCAAAGCCAATTCTTTCGGCTAGACTTCTGTTATGATTCTATCAAGCATGTTTAATGGTTACCAAGTTATATTGGTGTGGTTTTCAATCGAAGACTGAGTATGCTAAAATGTTTTCGTCGTTTAACGATAGGCACGTGAGGTTGCCACAAATTAAACATATACACGTTTAATGAATGTAGTATTGATCAACATAGAGTACTATGGGATGATCACCCAAAAGTGCTCGTAAGTAATGTCGGACTTACGGACTTAGTGTCGGGTTGTCCTTTTCAAAAGAACTTATGAAATGCTCAAGGTCTTGGACCAGAATTGATGTTTTACGGAATATTGTTGTTGTAAAACGTTTTGAATAAAAAGAAGTGCTATTTTGAATTATCGATAGTACTTTATAACTATTGTTCAGTTACTAAAGATATATGAGTTCTATGTTTCAAGCATGTGGTTTATTAGAATTGTAGTACTTGCTGAGCTAGTCATACTCACTCTTGCTTGAACCATATGAACATAGCCAAGATCGAACGGACCGAAGGCTTCGGCAAGGATAAGGGCAAGGCGAAGACGAACCCTTAGATTACTTATGTAATAGTATAGGTGAACGATTGTAATATATTTGATATTATGACAAGAACAAATGTATGGGTTATAAAGAACCTGGAGAAATGTAATATTATTCTGAATATATAGAAGACATATTCGTTCATTGGAGACTTTTCAATTGGATGTATGTGTGAATGGTAGTACCGTGTAGCACCATCTGTCGGGTTGGAAGTTACCCGGATTTGGGGGCGTCACATATATCACGTGGGTATGCATAATTTGTTGGTTAATAGATGAAATTCGTGATGGTTGGATTGAACAGAGCACTGTTTGTGTAGTTTCGTCACAAGCACCAACCCAATGCGTTGGTGGTAAAAGCGAAATAATAGCATTGCTTCTAGTCTCGTGGTTAAAAACGACGCAATTGCCCATACCTGCACTGAGAGGCATTAATGCCTCATTGGTTATCTGAACCTTAAAACCCATTATAACCCAGTCTAATGAAATGTTAATGTGATGAATATGTAATAAAGATTTTGCAACAGATTTATATCATGTAGTTGGTATTCCAAAGTTGTAAAAGTTAGTAAGTCATTAAAACTTTACGTTGTGATTTATTGAACACGAGATTTGGTAACTAAGTGTTGAAATTCCAAGACTTGTGATTCTGAAGTGTATATAGTATTAGTGATTCGAAACTTGTACTAAAGTAACAAGTTTTACTAAATTAAGATTAAATTTAGAAAGTGGATGTTAGTGTATCTAATAGATATTGTGATTCTAATAAAATGTGTAGGTGAACGTGAGTTGTAAGTTATAGCTTGCGCACGAGGCAAGTTCTTTAACCCTAAACTTTATTTGGGCAAGCTCTCTAGCCCTAATTTTATTTGAGCAAGTTTTGAACTCTAGTCGTTGTTTGATTTATCCTAACTTGTTTATAGTTAAACAAATTTCCCTAGTTCCATTTTTTTATAATGAATGCAAGTTCTTGAACTCTAACCGCTAATTAAGTTGTCCTATTTCATTTACTTTAAACAAGTTGTAATCTTAATTGTCATATTGAGCAAGTTTTTGTTTTCATCTTGTTATTTATTAATATATGTTGAATAATTCAATTTTCTTATTTGACAAGACTATAGCCTTAGTTTAATATTGTTCAAGCAAGGTTTATTGTATTATTCAATGCTTATGCTTTTTAGTTTATTTCTAAGCATGAGTTCAAAATATAGTGTCGGTTCACCTATGAGTCATAATTATTCCACATTATGTTGTTATTGATCATTCGTAGTGTTGTTGAACTTTTTTGATTCAACAAATCCTTTAGTTGATGATCGTTAAACTCTAAATTACCCTTGAAGCTTATCCAAACCAAACTTTCTTTGGTGCAGACTTATACTCTAAAACTAAGAAGAACAACCCTATTATATAGGAATTATTTTACGTGATGCGTTTAGATGTTTGTGCACAATACATGGTATGAAGGGCTAATCACCCTAACTACGGGGAGTCCCTACAATCCTATGACTATTTAGGTTTAAGTTTAAAGATTACTTATAACCTTAGACATAGTTCGTGGTCTTGTGACACTCAAATATATTTCATATTTTGATCTCTGTTCTTTTTTATCATTGATAGAGTATTATTCAATTCTGTTGAGCCAATTCATTGGCGGTTATTATGCTATTGTTATTCATTGCTATTCCAAGTGAGCATTTGTTTTTCTCACTCTTGAATAAATATAATCATTGTAGCTAAAGTTGAGAAGGTCGACGAACCTACCACTAGCAAAGGGAAAGGAAAATTGAACAAGTGATGAAGACTTGTAATTTATTGGCCTTTATGATGATAGACTTTATCTTAAATGATATGATGTAATTAATTTAATTTTCCGCATTTGATATATGTTAAAGGTTAGATAACCTGGGAGACTTGTTGGTTTAATTATGTAACCCATTTTATGGGAATATTTATTACTTAAATTTTATTATATTTGGGTAGTTAGATATGATTGAATGGAAAGTGAACACCAAGTCTTGTGGGAATGAAGTACCTATATTTGAGGGTGTCATAGGTTGGTATCAAAGCTTTAGGTTATGAACCTTAGGTGGGGAAAAGCCTTAGGAAGTAACCTTGTAGGAGTTTCAAAAGATAGTGATGAAACTCTTATTGAGTTTTCAGAAAGAAATAATAAAACATTTTATGTGCACTGAATGTCTTTGGCCGTAGTGCACTGACAAACTATTGATTGGTATGATCATGACCATTGGTTTTATAGTTGAATATTTTTGGCCCGTAGTGCAAAGGTAAACAACTGATTGGTATGATCATTGTTATTACATTTGAATATCTTTAACCTTTGGGGTAAGGATATTGAGTAAACGTTCTATTAATCCTTTGTGGCAAGAAGAAACTGTTAATTTACATGATTATAAATATGAATTGTGGATTTAACTATAATCTTTGGTGGTTTAGGTGAAGACAGGTGATGAAAGTTCTCTTTGTCTTGGGTATAATAAAGAACTGTTAATGGGCATTGTAGGGATAAAGTTGATGAAAAACTTTTTAATTCATAGAAGATAGTAGATATCATGCTCTACTTGACTCTTCTAATGGATTACTTATTCCGCTGCAGTTAAACTTGTTGTCTATTATATTATATCAGTTGTTATACTGTTGAAGGCTAAGGATAATTTATTCTCATTATCTTAGTCATAATATTTCTTACTAGGCTAGTTGAGCTCACCCTTTTCCTTCACTGTTCTCTTCAGGAAATAAGAGCATAGTTGGGACGAGTCGGGGAATGGAGTGATGGTCCAGGATAGGTGGCTTTAGTAGTCCTCACTATTCTACGGAATAATGTGATAATAATTGTAATGAGGACTCCATTGAGTGTGAATATTGTCTAGAAGGCAATATTATTGTTTAAACTCTCAGCTATGTTTTGTCGTATATTGCACGATAGTTGTATAATTAAGTTTGTAATTGAGTTTATGTACCATGTATCTGGCGACTCAAGATGGGTGATGAATACCTGTTTTGGGGGCGTCACAGTTGGTATCAAAGCTTAGGGATATGATCCCTTGCTGAGATGTGAGACAAAAACTAGGAGGGGAGAGATGAGTAATATACTTCGCTTGTGTGTGACTTACCTAAGCCGAAATTTTTACTTAATAAGTTGACAATTTGTGATATGTCAATTGACCTTTGTTTTGAAGATATATTCTAGAATGATATCTGAAAGACAGGAGATGAGCAATGGAAAAATCATGATACAGAGGATATAATCGGGAAGGTACAATCCGAAAAGAAAGCAAGGTATTCTCATCTCTTCGAACTACCAGGTACGTATATTTCAAGGGCGAAATTTCATAAGGAGGGAAGATTGTGAGACCTCGAATTTTATGACATGAAAGTATTCAATTTTCTTATAATTATTCTATTTAGTAAATGGTTAAATTGATAAAAGGTTAAAGTTAAGGGTGATATTTGAAATTTTTTTCAAAGTAAGCAAGTTGTCATAAAATAATGGGTGATAAAAGTACAGTAATACGCGTGGTTGCATAGTAGCACACGGTATTGATTATTGATGCTTACGTGAGAAGTCACTCGATTTATTCAATTATTGTCATAATATTTTATATTATTAGATCAATAATTGAGACGACAAAGTTATTCATATTATTATTTGCAATATTGACAATGTCTAGAAGTTCTGTCAAGGAGAGGTTAGATAATCTAATTGCGCGCCAATAGGGAGAAGTCCTTATGGGAAAGCCTCCTCTTTCCTGGGAACGACCTGGTTGTTAAATATTATGAATTATAACATTAATGATGATTAAGTTCGTGTTGATTAAAGATGAAATTGATAGTTCCATTGTGTTGGGATTATTAGTGTTAGTGGAAAACAACATTTATTTCGATAATAATTGATGCCTGGAAGTTATACTGACCAATCGGGTAATTAATCGGATAAATGAGCAATTAATTGCTATTAATTCACATGCTTATAACTATGTGTTCACATGTGTGTACTATTTATTCACATGATTTACTATTAGGGGAATTGGTGCAAGATTGATAATACTTGCATGACTAAGTTAAAAATGGAGGTATAGTTGAAGATACTATACTATAATTAATTTTTTCACATGTCTAGAACTATTAATTCACATGATTTACTATTGATTCACATGATTTACTATTAGGGGAGGTGGTGTAAGTTTGATAATACTTGCAGGACTAAATTAAAAATGAAGGAAAAGAGGAAGGTATTATACTATAATATTTCGAGCCCCAAAACGTGCAATTATAGAAACTATATTTTCCTATAAATAGAAGCTCATTCTTCCTTCCTTTCTCACAAATTCACTAAAGCTATAGAGGAATTATTATAGAGAGAAATTATAGAGAGAAAGAAGAAGAGAAGTCTGCTACCTCACTATTTCAGTATCCAGTCTTCTTTTGAGGTAAGGAGTATTATTTCTTTCGTATTCATGAAGAGAATTATTTTCTTTCAATACTCGTAAGGGGTATTATTCTTTCGTATTCATGAAGAGAGTTATTTTTTTTCAATACTCGTAAGGGTTGTTATTTCATTCTTTATTATTATGTTGGAATAACCTGTCTATGCGAAGTACCGCATACATTGTGAAATTCTTCTGTTATTCCATTCTTTATTATTCTGTTGGAATAACCTATCTGTGAGGTCTATCGCATGCTTGGTGAATTCTGTTGTTATTCCATTCTTTATTATTCTGTTGGAATATCCTGTCTGTGCGGATTACGCATGACCTGGTTCCATTCTTTATTATTCTGTTGGGAATAACTTTTATCTGCTTGGCCTATCGCATGCATGGTGAATTCTTTTGTTATTCCATTCTTTATTATTCTGTTGGAATAACCTATCTATGTGGATTACCGCATGCATGGTGAATGATCCTTTGTATTCATTCCTTATTAAATTGTGGAAATGATCTGTTTACGTGGATTACCGCATGGTGGGTGAAAATCCATTTGCAGTTTCGTATATTCTATTATACTCGTCTGAGATATCATTTCTTTTGTACTCGTCATGGAATATCATTTTTTTGGTATTTTTTTTACGAGTTACTATTCATGGTTACTATTCACCCAATTACTATTCACTCTAGTATTATTCACTCAGGTATTCGAGGTACTTTTCATACCAGAGTACTATTCACGAATTACTATTTACGGATTACTATTCACCTGATTACTATTCACTCTAGTATCATTCACTCGGGTATTCGGGACACTTTTCGTGTCGGGATACTATTCCCGAAGTACTATTCACGGGGTACTATTCACCCGAAAATATAATTTCTTTTCTGTCCAAATTATTTTTGGTACATGAATATTATTCTTGAATTTTACTCTACAAAGCAGTATCATGTTGACAATTTGGATGTTATTGATTTTTGGATAAATTAAATTATAAATCTTTAAAATTTATCCTTAAACTTGTTTTATTGAATTATTATGTCATTGTCATCATCCTCATACTTATATTATGATGAAAGTCATCTTTGGCTTACGTGCATTGATGGACTATTGATTATTGGTTTTATAGTTGTATATCTTTGGCTTACGTGCAAAGATGGACAGGTGTATGACATGATCATAACCACTGGTGATAATAACGAATATCCTTGGTCCGTAGTGCATGGATAATTCGATGATGTATTTGGCAGGATCATGACCATTAGTTAACAGTTGAATTTTTTTAGTCGTAGTGCAATCATAGACTGTTGATTGGTATGATCATGACCATTGGTTTTATAGTTGAATATCTTTGGACCGTAGTGCAATGGTAGACAACTGATAGGTATGATCATTGTTATTGCATTTGAATATCTTTAACCTTTGGGGTAAGGATATTGAGTAAACGTTCTATTAATCCTTTGTGGCAAGGAGAAACTGTTGATTTACATAATTATAAATATGAATTGTGGATTTAACTATAATCTTTGGTGGTTCAGGTGAAGATAGGTGATGAAAGTTCTCTTTGTCTTGGGTATAATAAAGAGTTGTTAATGGGTATTATAGGGATAAAGTTGATGAAAAACTTTTTAAATCATAGAAGATAGTAGATATCATGCTCTACTTGACTCTTCTAATGGATTGCTTATTCTGCAGTAGTTAAACTTGTTGTCTATTGTATTCTATCAGTTGTTATACTGTTGAAGGCTAAGAATAATTTATTCTGCATTATCTTAGTCATAATATTTCTTACTGGGCTAGTTGAGCTCACCCTTTTCCTTCACTGTTCTCTTCAGGAAATGAGAACATAGCTGGGACGAGTCGGGGAATGGAGTGATGGTCCAGGATAAGTGGCTTTAGTAGTCCTCACTATTCTACGGAATAATGTGATAATAATTGTAATGAGGACTCCATTGAGTGTGAATATTGTCTAGAATGCAATATTCTTGTTTAAACTCTCAGCTATGTTTTGTCGTATATTGCACGACAGTTGTATAATTAAGTTTGTAGTTGAGTTTATGTACCATGTATCTGGCGACTCAAGATGGGTGATGAATACCTGTTTTGGGGGCGTCACACTAGCTATTGGTGGCAAGAAAATAAAACTCGAGGAGGTCAAGGGGTGATGACTTGGGATAGGTTCAAGCAAATATTTTTCTAGACCTTTTTCCCAAAGAGTTCGAAAAATCATATGGAGGTGCAATTGTTAGAACTGAAGCAGGGCACAATGACGGTGTCGGAGTTTGCTGCAAGGTTCAACGAGTTGACGAGGTTTACACCATATTAAGTCAACATAAATGAGAGTAAGGCTAGATGGTTTGAACAGGGACTGAAGCCTTGGTTGTATAGCAGAGTCTCCATGTTCTAGCTAAATATGTTTACAGCAGTGCTTGAGAAGTCGATTATCACTGAGGGTGGAGGCGAGGCTGTGACAAAGTATAATCAAGAACAAAGAAAGAAGAAGAGTGAGGGCGAAGCTAAGAATGGTAGTGGTAGTGGTGAAAATGGTAGTAATAACCTGAAGAAAAAATGGATGCAAGTGTGGGAGCTGGAAGCAAACAGAGTAGCTAGCAGAAAAGGAAGTTTGAAGCATTTTTATCATACAGTATTAGTGGTTTGAAACTTGTACCAAAATAACAAGTTTAACTAAAATGAAATTTAATTTGGAAAGTGGATGTCAGTGTATCTAATAGATATTGTGATTCTAATAGTATGTGTAGGTAAACGTGAGTTGTAAATTATAGCTTGCGCACGAGGCAAGTTTTTTAACCCTAAACTTTATTTGAGCAAGCTCTCTAACCCTAATTTTATTTGAGCAAGTATTGAACTCTAATCCTTGTTTGATTTATCCTAACTTGTTTATAGTTAAGCAAGTTTCCCTAGTTCAATTCTTTTTATAATGAATGCAAGTTCTTGAACTCTAATCTCTAATTAAGTTGTCCTATTTCATTTAGTTTATACAAGTTGTAATCTTAATTGTCATATTAAGAAAGTTTTTGTTTTCAACTTGTTATTTATTTATACATGTTCAATAATTCAATTTTCTTATTTAACAAGACTATATCCTTAGCTTAATATTGTCCAAGAAAGGTTTATTGTATTATTCAATGCTTATGCTTTTTAGTTTATTTCTAAGCATGAGTTTGAAATATAGTGTCGGTTCAACTATGATTCATAATTATTGCACATTATGTTGTTATTGATCATTTGTAGTGTTGTTGAACTTTGTTGATTCAACTAATCTTTTAGTTAATGATCGTTAAACTCTAAATTAACCTTGAAGCTTTTCCAAACAAAACTTTCTTTGGTCCAGACTTGTACTTTAAAACCGAGAAGAACAACCCTATAATAGGGGAATTATTCTACGCGATGCGTTTAGATGTTTGTACACAATACATGGTACGAAGGGCTGATCACCCTAAGTACGGGGAGTTCCTACAGTCCTATAACTGTTTAGGTTTAAGTTGAAAGATTACTTATAACTTTAGACATAGTTCGTGGTCTTGTGACCCTCAGATATATTTCATATTATGAGCTATGTTCTTGTTTATCATTGATAGAGTATTATTCAATTCTCTTGAGCCTATTCATTGGTGGTTATTATGTTATTGTTATTCATTGCTATTCCAAGTGAGCATTTGTTTTGCTCACTCTTGCATAAATATAATCATTGCAGCTAAAGTTGAGAAGGTCGACTAACCTACGACTAGCAAAGGGAAAAGTAAAATGAACAAGTGATGAAGACATATAATTTATTGGCCTTTATGATGATAGACTTTATCTTAAATGATATGAATAATTAATTTAATTTTCCACATTTGATGTATGTTAAAGGTTAGATAACCTGGGAGACTTATTGATTTAATTATGTAACCCACTTTATAGGAAGATTTATTACTTAAATTTTATTATATTTGGGTAGTTAGATATGATTGAATAGAAAGTAAACACCAAGTCTTATGGGAATAAAGTACCTAGATTTGGGGGTGTCACACTAGCTGTGGGTTTATTTGATGACGTTGGTCCAGCAATAGCCAATGTACCTCCACTGGTACCTCCCTTATTTTTCGTTACTTCTCCAGCTTTCTTCTTAGGTCACTCGCGAGAAAAATGATCTTTAACCCACATGTGTAACAAGCATTCTTCTTCGGTTCATGGCAATTTAGTGCAATGTGACCCTCTTGGCCATAGTTGAAGCATACTCATTTACCCGTTAAACACATGCCAGTGTGATTCTTTCCATATGTAGCACATGCTTCAAACTTCTTTTTCTGTTCGCTACTCTGTTGGCTTCCAGCGCCCACACTTTTATTCCACCTTCTCTTCACGTTATTACTACCATTTCCACCACTACTACCACCATTCTTAACCTCACTCTCACCCTTCTTCTTTCTTTGTTCTTGATTGTACTTTGTCACAGCCTCACCTTCACCCTCGGTGATAATCGCCTTCTCAAGCACCACTGCAAACGTCTTTAACTAAAACATGGAGACCCTACTATATAACCAGGGCTTCAGTCCATGTTCAAACCTCCTAGCCTTGTTCTCATCTGTGTTGACTTGATATGGTTCAAATCTCACCAACTCGTTAAACTTTGCAGCATACCCTGACACTGTCATTGTGCCCTGCTTCAGTTCTAAAAATTACACTTCCATTTGATTCTTTGAACTCTCTGGGAAATAGGTCTCGCAAAATATTTCCTTTAACCTATCCCAAGTCATCTCTCCCTGACCTCCTCGAGTTTTATTGGCTTGCCACCAATAACTAGCCTCTGCTCTAACATAAATGTTGTAAAAGAGGTCTTCTGATTCTCACCCACTCTAGCAACATCAAAAAATTTCTCTATTTCCATGACCCAGGTTTGTGCCTTAACTAGATTCATGGACCCACGGAATTCTGGTAGCCCAACTGCCTTGAAATCCTTAAAAGTTGCAGCTTGGTTCTGTGACTGATTCTGTAATGCTCCCGTTAGTAGCGTCACTAACTGCTGAACTGGGTTATCCTCAACATTGTTGTTATTGGTAGACCCCTTAGGGGTTCTTTGTCGTGGTTGTCGTCTTGGAGGCATTTTCTGTTAAAATACACTTCTTAGATTTTAACTCAATCTTTTAAGTATTATCTACTTAGCTTGCACATCACAAAAATCATCACATAACACATAGTATCTTGAATAAATATTAACTTTTATTCATTCATCATCTTTTAAAACATAATAATGATAGCATCCCTGCTATCTACATCACTTTCCTGAACTACAACAATTTTAGGATAACATCATCATCATATCCCATTGGTTATACAATACCTGGGATTTACATCTTTTTTATTACTAATTAATCACACGACAATTACATTCTTTACAACGACCTACAAAAATGCTGCATAGCCTTACAACGCTCCTCTTCCATAACACGGAAAATTGTTCGACGATCTAACATATACCATGGCAGCGTCTCGAACTGAATCGGATAATACATGACTCGGTCTTGAGCTCGGTTTATCACGATGTTGAAAACGCCATTCATTTCTTCCATCTTGATCTTCTTTGCTTGTACCTCTCTCTCTCCTACTTTGGCTCGCTGAGAAGCTTTCTCGTACACGTCTTCGACTCTTGCTCTCTTGGTGGATTCTTCTTTCAATTTGTTCTTTAGCTCCACGATCTCCTCCAAAAGCTGCTCATTCTCTCCCACAGTATGAATCATCTTCCATTCCACGTTACTCAGATGCTCGTCGATATCCCGGATCTCATCGTCCTTCTGCGCCATTGAAGTCTGACGTTCAGCTACTATCTCTTCCAACTCCTCAACTCTATCCTAATGCTCAATATTTTGATCGTATACTTCATCATATATATGAGCTGTGATAGAGTTTGGTGGAAACTCTTCCTCCTCCTTATCCTCATCCGATTGTGGCAACTCAACAGGGTCTTCCTCATCCATCTCTACCACATCGTCCTCATCATGTAAACCCTTTTACTCAACCACTGTGACCAACAAAGATAACTCCTGTGGCTGTAGTTGTTCTTAAACCAAATGAATATCTTGGGGCTCCTCCTCTCTAGGCATTTGAGTTCCCTCCTCTCTAGCTTGACTGGATTCTCCTACATTAGTCATCCTAACAACAAAATTTTAAGTTTTAATTACTAATCATCACTACTCGACACTCACGAGCACATAGGTTGTAACTGATGAGTGAGTTTTATACACATGAATTGAGTGCGTTTGAACTTAATCTTTTGGATGTTTTTAAGTGTTTGTGTCTATTCATGCATGTTTTACGTTTTTTTTGTAGGAATTTGGACAAAAGTTACTTGGATCGACGTTTGGGGTGGCTAGAGTCGCGTTTTCGGCTTGCCATTTACATAGCAGCCACTTCAAAGACAATTTCAGCATTTCGGCTTGCCATTTACATAGCAGCCACTTCAAAGAATGAAAGTTGTAGATATACGTCTCCTCTTTTCGGAACATCTTGAATCATCGAAATCGGAGTTCGGACGAAGAGGTTATGGTCGTTTTCCCAAAGGACGTCGGAGCAGAAAATTTCTAGACACGAGGCCAGCGTCGGGGCACCCAAACAAGGCCTATTCCCAGCGTCGAGGCACTAGAATGCACTGTTGCAGCGCCATGCCCAGCGTCGGGGCATTGGGGAAGGGTCTGGTCAGACTTGGACGCGTTTTTACGCGAATTTTGACACTTTTTTGACTCCAAATTTGATTGGGTTTGTTCCTAAGCTAAAAATTGGACTTGTAACCTATACATACATGATGTAAGGCATAAAATAAACAGATTTGATAGATTAAACTAGATAAAACACTCCATTAGATTAGAATATAAACCCTAGTTCTTAATTAGCCATTGGAGATTGAAGCAAATTGAAGAACATTGGAGATCAAGAGAAAGAGCAAGAGGGGAGCATCAGATTTACAGACAACATATTCTATTCTCTTCTCCTATCATACTTTTATCTTTTAATGTCTATTCAGTTGTTGATTCTTGATTTTAATTCATTAATTATGAACTAACTCTTTTATTAAGACTACAAATTGAACCTTTTATGTCTATGAATTAATTATTTAATTTAGTCCAATCATTTATGCCAAGGTGAATTGTTTATCATGTCCTGTGTGTATTGATTAATTATTTGGCCAGTAATTACCGTGTTACTCTAAATGGATTTGGGAGATGAAAGTTAGGGTTGGAACTGGACATGATAACATGTATGCTTAATTATTTGCATGAGACGAATAATTACGGTCGTGAATTAAATAAGGATATCTGTTCACTGCATGTAACAAATTGGGAATTGGAACTTAATGAGTTTAATTTAATTATTTTGCATAGGAATATCGCAAGATTGATTAAATTGAATAAAAGTTAACTGATCACTTGGGAAAGGGCTTTTAACACTTAGAATTCCTGTTAACAATTCAGGTGGCATAATAATTGGATTAGTTGGATAATTGGTTTGTAATTCATAATTGGGGATATTGTAGTCTTAACCTTTATTTATCTGAATTCATTCATTTAGTCTTTACTTTTATTTAGTTGAATTAATTTTAGAGTAATCTAGTTTTAATTGATTAATTTAGTTTTCTTAATTAGAAAAATCACAATTGTTTAAATAAAATTGATTTGGTTAAGAGTTAGTACTTGGTAATTTTTATTAAATAATTCCTCGTGGGAACGATACTTTTATTATCACTTTATTACTTGTTGGCCGTGTATACTTGCACGTATTCATTGATTGCAAAATCGATCAACAGTAACCACATAAGCACATAAAGTGTTTTATTATTTCTTTCTTAAAACTCAATAAGAGTTTATCACCACTATCTTTTCAATCTCCTATAAGGTTACTTCCTAAGGCTTTTCCCCCACCCAAGGTTCCTAACCTAACGCTTTGATACCAACCCGTGACACCCCCAAAACTGGGTATTTCATTCCCACAAGACTTGGTGTTCACTTTCCATTCATTCATATCTAACTACCCAAATATAATAAAATTTAAATAGTAAATCTTCCCATTAAAAGGGTTACATAATTAAATCAATAAGTCTCCCAAGTTATCTAACCTTTAACATACATCAAGTGCAAAAAATTAAAATAGTTACATCACATCATTTAAAATAAAGTCTGTCATCATGAAAGTCTATAAATTACAAGTCTTCAACACTTGTTCATTTTTCCTTTCCCTTTGCTAGTGGTAGGTTCATCGACCTTCTCAACCTTAGCTGAAATGATTATATATATGTAAGAGTGATCAAAACAAATGCTCACTTGAAAATAATAATGAATAATAACAGCATAATAACCGCCAATGAGTAGGCTCAATAGACTTAATAATATTTTATCAATGATATTCAAGAACTGAAATAAAAATGGGAAATTTATTTGAGGGTCACAAGACCGCGAACTATGTCCAAGGTTATAAGTAATCTTTCAACTTAAACCTAAACAAATCATAAGATCAGAGGGACTCCGTGCTTAGGGTGATCAAATTTCTTCGTACCATGTATTGTGCACAAACATCTAAACGCATCGCGTAAATAATTCTCATATAATAGGGTTGTTCTTTTCAGTTTTAGAGTACACGTCTGCACCAAAGAAAGTTTGGTTTGGATTAACTTCAAGGGTAATTTAGGGTTTAACGATCATCAACTAAGGATTAGTTTAATCAACAAAGTTCAATATCATTTAAAATGATCACTAACAACATAATGTGGAATAATTATGAATCATAGGTGAACTAACACAATATGTCGAAGTCATGCTTATAAATAAACTAGAAAGCATAAGCATTGAGTAATACAATAAACCTTGCTTGAACAATGTTAAGCTAAGACTATAATCTTATTGAACAAGAGAATTGAATTACTGAACATGAATTAATGAATAACAAGTTGAGAACAAAACTTGCTCAATATAACAATAGATGTTAGGAACTTGCGTAAAGCAAATGAGATAGGACAATTCATCTAGAGATTAGAGTTCAAGAACTTGCATTCATTATAAAGAGAATAAGACTACGAAAACTTGCTTAAGTATAAACAAGTTAGGGTAAATCATCCAAAGATTAAAGTTCGGAAACTTGCTCAAATAAGATTAGGGTTAGAGAACTTGCCTCGTGCGTAGGCTATTAAATTACAACTCACGTTCACCTACACATATTATTAAAATCATAACATCTATTAGATATATCAATATCCACTTTCCAAGTTAAATCTTATTTTAGTTGAACTTGTTATTTTATTACAAGTTTCATATCAGTAATACCATATACATTTCAGAAATCACAAGTCTTAGAATTACAACAATTAGTCACCAACTATAGTTTTAATAAATCACAATGTAAAGTTTTCACGACTTACTAATTTTTACAACTTTGGAATTACAACATACATGATACAAATCTGTTATAGTATCTTTATTACATGCTCACCTCATTAACATTTTCATTAGACTACAATAAAAATGTGTTTTTAAAGTCTGCACAATCAACAGACATCACTGCCTCTGTTCTTGTTATGGCGGCAATTCTTGGTTTAGCTTTTCTGACACAAATAAAATTTTGTCTTTGGTCTTGCGACAACAACAAGTACGCAGACAGTTCGCATACTCTATTCAGAACCAATTATCACGAACTTCATCAATTAAGCAACAATTTACACACACCCAAATGATATAGACTTCATATAAACATTATTCATCACTAAAACTTCATTACTGTAACAATCCAAAATTTTAAATTGTAATTTCAAATATTTATTGATTTATATAAATATTTTATTGATGTGTTTATTGTAGAATAAATATTTGTTTAATTTGATTTGATTTGATTATTTATTTGTTAAATAAATAATTAATGAGTTAAGAAAATTAATTATTATGAGATAATATTCTAATTTAATTTAATAATTAAGTTAGAGAGTTGATAGGGATTAAATGGATTATTATAATGTTCTTAATTTAATTTGGTAATAAAAGTGTGACAATAAACTATGCTACAAATGAGTTATTAAAATAAATTAAAGGAGTTTAATTCAGTTTTTGCCAAACAAGGCTTAATGAATGTTAAGTCTTTAATTTAAATAGGTTTTACCAAACAAGGCATAAGGATTTTAAGTTATTATGTTTTAACAATGTTCAGCTAAACAAGCCTTATGGCTTTTGATTTTCAAAGAGATGTAATTGATATCAGTTACATATATATTTATATTATATAATTTATATCTATTATGTTGTACGTTATATGTTCCTAAGTACGTAAGTTAGAGAAGGGAGAAAGAACAGAGAAGAAGACAAAGAAGAGAAAAGGAAGAAAGAAAAGAGAGAAGGGAGGAGAGAAAATTCTCTGCGAATTGAGAATTTAGGAGAAGAAGTTGTTGTAATCATCTTCTAGCAAGGTAAAACCCTACTTTTAATAATTTTTTTAGTTTTCTTCTAAATTTCTAGTTTTTATATACATGAAAAGTTTTCTGTAAAATTGGTGTGAAGGAGTAATTGTTTATTATGTAAATTTATATGATAATTATTGATATAAGTTGTGTTCATATGGTTTATAGATGATTTAGAGTAAATTGATTCATGTAATATATGTTATTATGGGGGAAATAATATTACAGTGAGTTTACATTGATATATGTTGAATATAGTTTAAATTATAAGCAAAATTGGTACTCAATTCATTGTATAATGTATAAATTGGCTATTGATCGTGAAAATACATGAAGAAACGAAAACAATGTAATTAGAACCAACTGTTTTGGTTGTAAAACGAATTCACAGTGAAGAATTTCGCTCTGAATGTAAAAAGAAGAGGAAATAAGAGAAATAGTGAAATTTAAAGGTTGTAATATTGATGTTTATGTTGTTTATGTGATTAGAAACATGTTAGAAACATTAGTTTATGTTTCTGTAAATATATTACACCTTGGGTAAGTTCGTATGGTTGATAGAAAGGAGTTTGTACGCCTAATTTGGCTTTTTGTAGTGTTCGGGATCATAATTCGCGAACTAGCAGAAGGGACCCCCGCCCCGGTTGGCTATCCTAGAGCAATAACCCCCGCCCCGACGGGGGGTAGTCTGTCTAGCCAAAATTTGAAAAAAACTGACCGGACAAGTTTTACTAAAATGAGATTAACATTTTCATACGAACTCCGATTGATGCAATTCAAGATGATTCGGAACTAGGACGAATAGGCCTATAACTTTTATTCTTTAATTTTTTCAATTTGATGTCGTTATGAAGGGTCAAAATGGCCATCTTTAGGACTGTTGTGCATTGGGAGGCAATCAGAGGCAGTCAGAATGCGCGAATGCAAGTGTAATCCTTTGTGTATTTGTATAACCTAATGATAACATGTTGGACATATAATAGGATGTTGTCTCAAGTTGTTAATGTGTATATGGTGCAATGACATGATCACTTAAGTAGTTGTAATAAAGCTAAAAAGTGATGTTCATGAAAAGATATGATGATGTTTAAACTTAAACTTAGTTAGTGAGTCTACTAAAAGTGGGAAAGAAACTCATGTAGCTAATATTATTGTAACTAATGTGTATTGTCAATACATATGGTATGTGTAGGACTTGTGGTGAATGTGAGTAGTGATTGTTTAACCTACGCACGAGGAAAGTTCTCTAACTCTACTTTTACAATTGTGCAAGTGTTTAAACCTTATTGATGCATTGAGCAAGTTCCTAAACCTACTTATATATCTATTCTAACTTGATTATGTTCATGCAAACTCTTCAACCTAACTCTTACTTTGAGAAGGGTTCCTATCTTTAATTTATTTCTTATTACGCAAGTTCCTAAATTATGTTATTCTCATGTTGAACAAGTTTTATTCCTCAACTTGTTATTAATCATGCAGGTTCATTAACTCATTTCTTTTATTGAGTAAGATTAATAGCCTTAGCTTATTATTGTTCAAGCAAGGTTTGTTATAATATTCAAATGCTTATGCTTTCTAGTTCATTTTTAAACCATGATTTCGATGTATAATGTTGATTCACTTATAATTCATGACTATTTCATATCATATTGATATCGAGCATTTGAAGTGATATTAAACTATATAGATTCAACTAATCCTTAGTTGATGTTCGTTAAATTCTAAATTACTGTAGACGTCGGGATTTTTGTTTGTCCCTTTTCTGTTCTTGTTCTTTGGTGTTCTCATGTTATGTGAGATTTATTTGAAAAAACAAGTGAAAAAGGTCCGATATGTATATGTCGACGATTTGGCTGTAAGAGTCGTCAGTTGGTGTTTTTAACGGGTTGGACCAACGCAACCAAGAAAAAGTTTTCTCATTGACCCAGTGATGTAACACTGCTAAACGGGTCTGTGTAACCGAGATTCATTTGGGTTCGGGGGCTTGATTATGAGGAGGGAAGGTGTTAGGCACCCCCCGACATCTGTGTTGCCACGGTGACCGCCACTTTTAAAGAAACTGTTATATGAATGTGTGTGTGTGTGTGGGTGTGTGGGTCAATGTGCTGTTATTTGGAAGTAATGCAAGGCCTTGTTCACACCTATATACAAAGGGTTTGAATTTATATATAAAAAATTAGTGCTAAACATGATATAGTAGTGACGTTTTGTAAAAGAGGTTTTTTCAAACCCGGTGCTCGATAGTAATTGAGACCTTTTCATACTTCCATTTTATTATTAAATGTTCGGCTTGATTGCTTTTATTTTTGAGATACGAAGCATCTTCGAGAAAACAATATATAATAGTGACGAACTCCTCATGAGCATGAATGCCATCTAAGGAAATTCAAACACCGTGAATAATTTACAAGCTGCTTACAACTTAAAATGTCCATCACGAGAACCAAATCTCGATTCAGTGGACTGAATCTGTGATCACATGATTCCTAGGCTCACATGATGCCGTAATTTATATGAAACGCAAAGAAGAAGTTATATATATAAAGTTGTAAATATATATATATATATATATATATATATATATATATATATATATATATATACATATGATTTGATCAACCACCATGAAGCACCTCCATGGGGGATCAAAAATATAAATATATAAAAGCGGTAAAGATATATATAGACATGATCAACCACCACGAAGCACCTCCAAGGGGATCTGTAAATGTAAATAAAGTCAGAAAAGATTTATCAATCGCCACGAAGTAAACTCCAAAGTGACTAAATGTAAAGAAAGTAATAAAAATGATCAACCACCACGAAGTAAACTCCAGGAGGGACTAAATGTAAATAAAGCAGTAAAAGGCCATGAAGTAAACTCCGGGCCTGATAGAAATATAACTATATATATATATATATATATATATATATATATATATATAAGCAAGTAAATGCTCCAGACATAAGTCTAGGCTCAATCGAGGCATAACTCGATAATGTTAGTCTATATATATAAATATATACATATATAAGTATATATATACAGACATAAATGAAAACCACGGACCGAAGTCCGAGCATACCCACACAACACGACTCTCAATGTAAAGAATAATGTGTGCAAAGATGAAGAGAAAGACTTTATAATGTGTAAGAAGGCTTACAGTGGGCTGCCAAAGAAGACTTCTATGACTCTAAGTGGATGAATACTCGGCTCCCGTCGGTAAAAATATAGCTATATATGAGCTAACAGGTGTTTAAAATGAGAAAGAACTCAATATGGGGTGTGTACAGAGCAAAAATGACAAGGCTTCCTTGCCTTTTTCTTTTTTAAAATGGCTACCCCAAGCTCTATATTTATAGAGCTGGAGGCCGCAGGTGTACCTGCGGTAGCCACAAATGCACCTGCGACTGCGCGAGGTATCCTGGGCTCCGCGGATCCTGCCGTCTCGAAGTACATGCACTCGGGCACTGTGTTGTCCACTCAAACTTCCAGAACATCAATCTGAGCATCCGATTGCGATGTACAAGACCTTTTTTGGACCGCCATTGTCGAGAGTTACGTAATGACATGAGATTAGAGGTTGTAACAATTCTGGCAGAGGGGACCATGCCCATGGTCTTCAAGCTTCAAATTATATCCGGTGTGCTGCCCTATGTAATAGTCACTCGGGATTGGAACTCTTTGGCTCTTGTGGGACATTGTTGCATAGAAATGTTTGTATGAGATTTTGAGACGGTGCAATGTGGGTTTGAGGTGGCAAGATGATAATTTTTCCCCTCAACGGGGTTATCTCCGGTTTGGGCTGATAGCAGACGTTGCTCAAGGTTATCTTTGAGATTGGACTGCTGCAAGTGTTTGAATTACTCAGGGTCATCTTTAAGTGTGCCTTTCTTCCCGGTGTTATCTTCAGGTCTTTGGAATGAGTACCTAGGCGGGAGTTCTGAGGTTGAAGCTAATTGCATGCATTTGAAACAAGCATTTCCGGGGTTATCGCCGGAACTACAACGACATTCCTTGGGGTTATCTCCAAGGATGAAACTCGGGGTTATCTTCGAGGTTGGAACTGATACTCCCGGTGTGTGTTCTGGGGTTGAGACTGAACTTCAGATGGTATCCTGAATGGTTATGAGTCGCCTTCGTGGTTATCTCTCGAAGATGAATCTACCCTCCTGCAATGTTAGTAACAGGTGTGTAGAAAATTTTGAGTGTCTACAGATGCCCTCTTTATCATATTCACGCAATGCAAGGCATGGATAGGATAAAGAATCCTAGACACTTGAAATTCAACATGATAAACATGATACAAATGTATGATGCATGTGTTTTTTTGGATTATTTTCCAACATAATGGGGTGATTGCCGGTTCCTTGTTAATCCTGCCGGGGATGACAATCAGTGATGTCTTGGATGTGTGATCCAAGTCTTCCAGGATGTTGACGTTGGGGTTATCACCAAAGTCCTGAATCCTTGATATAGACTTTACTCTAAAGATGTGCCTCTCATGTGTAAGAGATCTGTGGGGATAAAGCTTTGTCTATTTGAGAATGTGTATAACATATTCCATCATCGGTCCTCTCCGATGAGGATGGTCTTCTCTGGTTTGTGTCACCAAAGATATACCACGGTCCCTATCGGGTTATCGCCAACAAAAGATATATTTTCAAGGTCACTCGACCTTCCCTAATGTGTGTATCAGTGGATAGATCCCTATTGGGCAAACTGTCAAGGCTGCTTGACCTTTATTGATATATGTGACGCCCCCAAATTCAGGCACTTGAAACCTGAACTCGGTGCTTTACGATACCATTTCTATGAACGGAATAATACTAATAATAATATCAATAATATAGATACCAAACCTAATTTACATAAATCAGAGTCTAAATCCCAGGTACGCGACCTTTAAACATTCATTACATTATAGATAATAAATATTATTGTCTTAATAAACTTTAACTATTACACAGAATATTATAGAACACATTCGAACAACTTTCCTTTCCCCTTGTTCTTGCCTGAACCTTCAGGTTGCTCATACTTAGCTGAAAACATTTAAAGTTAAAGCAAGAATGAGCATTTGATTGCCCATCAAGAAATAGCAACAATAAACATTAGCTGAAAGGATTAAATGTTTTCTTTGAACGATACTTCTACAATGAATCAACAGTTGTGAAGTAAGCAGAACCAATAATAACAACATATCAAATCTATATCAAAATTTTGAAACTACGTAGTGACTATAATTGGAGATTAATCAACAGACTATGAACATTTATCTTCTATTTTCGAAAAGGTTAAACAGAACTTCATCTGTAAACCGTCATAACTTATAGGCACGGGGGGTGATCAGCCCGTTATGCCCTGTATTGATCAATACTACATGCAAGAATGATATCATCATTCATCTTATCCACCTTTGGCGCACAAAAGTTTTCCCATATTCTGGATGTTCATACTTAGTCAGGAATCCAAACCAAAACAATCTGGTTAGATACAATAAAGTTCTATCTTGTTCAACAATATTTTTAAGTTTGTGTCTAGCCAAATCAAATATCTTAGACGGCTTTTAAGTCAACATATACATAATGGAAATCAATAAATATGTATCAACATATGATTAAATACAATGATTATCCAAGTGGGGACACTTGTATAACTATATTTAGAAATTAACGAACAAAATAAATATATGGATTATGCACTAATACTGTGTTGATAAACAATGATCAGATAATTTAAGAACTTGTATGAATATGAATAATTGGATACATAATCAACAATAATAGAGTTAATAATATGGCACAATAATATGATTCTAAAACTTTCTTACTCATGTCCATTGCATAAAGTAAATGCAAAGGTAGGATACTTGCCTGAGCTGCTGCTTACAATAACGCAACTTAGTTTGATCTTTTATATCAAGTCCTATCATTAATAAGATCATTCTATCGATTAGAAATACATACTATAACACATAGTACTGCTTATTGCAGTCAGCACATAACCTAATCACATTGTCACACATGTTTAACAGCCATTGGATCATAAATAGACACGTATCTAGTCAAATTATCTAAGTCCAGATCAATTTCTGAAACATGTTGGTGTACCAACAGCTTTATCGGGTAATTATCAAGTCTAAGACACTATCGTGTAGTTCAATATTCGTTTAGATATTTTAAATATCAGTTATATTATTTTTCATAGCCTTATAATATTTTTTTAAAATAATTATTATAATTTATCATGAATTTTTAAACATTGGAATCATTATTAAATAATTTAAATATTAAATAATTCTATCATCATTAATATTTATTTAATATTAAACTATTAATGAAACCATTGCTAAAATATTAAGGTTATTTATAATAACTCAAAATATTTTTAAAGTACTAATATTACCCTTAAATAATTTTTAAAATAATTAAAATCATTTTTAAATAATTATCATTAATATTAAAATATTAATGTACTATTTATTAAAAATCATTAATTATAACTTAAAATATTTTTAATTCCTTTATATCCTTTTTAAATGATTTTTAAATTAATTTTTAAACTATTTATTCAATATTTTTATAAATAAATTTAATATTAAATTAATATCATTAATATTAAATTTATTAATGAAATTATCCTTTAAATATTAAAAGTTACATTTTATAACTTAAAATATTTTTAAACACTTTATTTTTATTTAAAATGATTTTTCTAATATTAAAATCATTTTTAAATTAATTTATTTAATATAATCATTAAATAAATCTAATATCATTAATATAAATAATTAATGAAATTTTCTTTAAAATATTAAAAGTTATATTTTATAACTTAAAATATTTTTAAATACCTTATTATCATTTAAAATGATTTTTAATATAATAAAATCATTTTTAATTAATTTCTTTAATGAATTTATTAAATACATTAAATATCAATAACCTTTAAATAAATACTAATATTTATGAAAAATGTGACGCCCCCAAAATAGGTATACATCACCCACCTTGAGTCGCCAAATACATGGTATTAAATTCAAATACAACTTGATTATACAACAGTCGTGTAAAATACGACAAAATACATGTTGTGAGTTTTAATACAAATATTGTCATCTAGACAATATCCACACTCAATTTAGTCCTCATTACATTTATTATCACACTATTTAACAGAATAGTGAGGACTACTAAGACACCATCTCGGACCATCACTCCATTCCCCGACTAGTCCCGGCTACGTTCTCATTTCCTGAAGAAAACAATGAAAGAAAGGGCGAAGTTAACTAGCCCAGTAAGAAATATTATGACTAAGATAATGCAGAATAAATTATCATTAATCCTCAACAGTGTTAAACTGATAAAATACAATAGACATCAAGTTTAACTACAGCGGAACTTGCAATCCATTAAAAGAGTCAAGTAGAGAATAAAATCTACTATCTTTTATGATTTAAAAAGATTTTTCATCACTTTTATCGTTGAGACCCAACTTAATAAATAATCCACATCATCCCTTCACTACGGCCAAGGATATTCATTAGTGTCACAACCACAAATTATGCATGCACTACGAGCCAAGGATATTTGTGTATTCATTAATGGTCATGATCATGCCAACAACTGTCCATCAATGCACTTCGGGCCAATGAGGACTTTTACCACATCATTTGTAACATTACGGTCATGATTACACCGTATAATCCCTGGTCATAATCATACCAAGTCCATCTATGCACTCACAAAGCATGAGATGACTTTCAAAATAATATAAACATGAGGATGATGACAATGATATAAGAATTCAATAAAACAAGTTCAAGAATTAATTTATTCAGAACTAATAACGTCCCAAATTGTCAACATGATACTTCTTTGTAAAGTAAAATTCAAGAATGCTCGAATAATATTTCCATGAAAAGATACTTTGGATGAAGCGCAAATATCAAGAACATTCCACTAATTTCATGGAGTGTAGAAGTCAAAACTTTAACCAACCGAGTATAATAAAGAATGGAATAACAAAAGAAATCACCATGCATGCGGTATTGCAGATGACAAAGTTATTCCATCGTAATAATAAATAACGGAACTAGGTCGCATAATACGCACCAACAGTGATATTCCAATGTAATAATAAAGAATTGAATAAAACATAAATCACCATGCATGCGGTACTTCGATGACAAAAGTTATTCCAATGTAATACTAAATGGCGGAACCAGGTCAGGTGAAATTCACACCAATAGGATGTTTTAACAGAATAATAAAGAAGCGGAACCAGTCCCGTAAAAGAAGCACGCATGCGAGGATATTCCAATGTAATAATAAAAAAGCGGAACCATTTCCTACAGAAAGCACGCATGTGATATTCCAAATGTAATAATAAAGAATGGAATACAAAAGAATTTCATCAAGTATAGGATAGCCCGCGTAAACAGGTTATTCCAACGGGATAATAAAGATGGAATAATAGAAGTTCTCTTAATGAATACAAAAGAAATAATACCCCTTACCGTAAAAGAAACTTGATATCGGAGTAGTGAAGTAGCAGAATACTTTTCTTCTTTCTCTCTATACTTTCTCTCTCTAGAGATTCAGTGAATTCGTAAGAAATAATGAAGGAATGAGCTTCTATTTATAGAAGAATGGAATGAATAGTAACCAATCCATGAACGGTCCAAATTGATTTACTTTAATCGGACGGTCCATATTTAAAGCAAAATCTTTTAAATAAATAATCCACATCATCCTTGCACTACGACCAAGGATATTCATTAGGGTCACGACCACAAATTATCCATGCAATACGGGCCAAGGATATTTTTGTATTCATCAATGGTCATAATCATGCCAACAACCATCCCATCAATGCACTTCTACCAATGAGGACTTTTACCACATCATTTGTAACATTACTACTATGATTACACCGAATAATCCCTGGTCATAATCATACCAAGTCCATCTATGCACTACAGGCCACAGATGACTTACAAAAATAATATAAACATGAGGATGATGACAATGATATAAGAATTCAATAAAACCAGTTCAAGAATTAATTTATTCAGGAACTAATAACGCCCAAATTGTCAACATGATACTTCTTTGTAAAGTAAAATTCAAGAATGCTCAGAAGAATATTTCCATGAAAAGATAATGGATGAAGCGCAAATATCAAGAACATTCAACTAATTTCATGGAGTGTAAAAGTCAAAACTTTAACCAACTGAGTATAATAAAGAATGGAATAACAAAAGAAATCACCTTGCATGCGGTATTGATGTAGACAAAGTTATTCCATCAGAATAATAAATAATGGAACCAGGTCAGGCGTAATACGACCGGCTGGATATTCCAATGTAATAATAAAGAATGGAATACAACATAAATCACCATGCATGCGGATTGTATGACGAGTTATTCCAATGTAATACTAAATGACGGAACCAGTCGGTGAAATTCACACCAATAGGATGTTCCAATGTAATAATAAAGATTTTAACCAGTGTCCTGCGTGAAAACACGCATAAAGATATTCAAATGTAATAATAAAGATTTTAACCAGTCCCACAGAAAAGCGTGACAGGATATTCCAACAAAATAATAAAGAATGGAATACAAAAGAATTTCACCAAGTGTAGGATAGCCCGCGTATACAGGTTATTCCAACGGGATAATAAAGATGGAATAATAGAAGTTCTCTTCATGAATACAAAAGAAATAATACCCCTTACCGTAAAAGAAACTTGATATCGGAGTAGTGAAGTAGCAGAATACTTTTCTTCTTTCTCTCTATACTTTCTCTCTCTAGAGATTCAGTGAATTTGTAAGAAATAATGAAGGAATGAGCTTGTATTTATAGAAGAATGGAATGAATAGTAACCAATCCATGAACGGTCCGAATTGATTTACTTTAATCGGACGGTCCATATTTAAAGCAAAATCTTTTAAATAAATAATCCACATCATCCCTGCACTATGGCCAAGGATATTCATTAGGGTCACGATCACAAATTATCCATGCACTACGGGCCAAGGATATTTTTGTATTCATCAATGGTCATAATCATGCCAACAACTGTCCCTCAATGCACTTCGGGTCAATGAGGACTTTTACCACATCATTTGTAACATTATGGTTATGATTACACTGAATAATCCCTGGTCATAATCATACCAAGTCCATCTATGCACTACAGGCCACAGATGACTTACAAAAATAATATAAATATGAAGATGATGACAATGATATAAGAATTTAATAAAACCAGTTCAAGAATTAATTTATTCAGGAACTAATAACGTCCAAATTGTCAACATGATACTTCTTTGTAAAGTAAAATTCAAGAATGCTCAGAAGAATATTTTCATGAAAAGATACTGGATGAAGCGCAAATATAAAGAACATTCCACTAATTTCATGGAGTGTAGAATTCAAAACTTTAACCAACTGAGTATAATAAAGAATGGAATAACAAAAGAAATCACCATGCATGTGGTACTTCACATAGATAGGTTATTCCATCAGAATAATAAATAACGGAACCAGGTCAGGCGTAATACACATCGACAGGATATTCCAACAGAATAATAAAGAATGGAATACAACATAAATCACCATGCATGCGGTACTTCGCATAGACAGGTTATTCCAACAGAATACTAAATGACGAAACCAAGTCAGGTGAAATTCACACCAATAGGATGTTCCAATGTAATAATAAAGATTTTAACTAGGTCCCAACTTAAAGCCTGCATGTGATATTCCAACATAATAATAAAGAATGGAATACAGAAGAATTTCACCAAGTATAGGGTAGCCCGCGTATATAGGTTATTCCAACAGAATAATAAAGATGGAATAATAGAAGTTCTCTTTATGAATTCAAAAGAAATAATCCCCCTTAACGTAAAAGAAACTTGATATCGGAGTAGTGAAGTAGCAGAATACTTTTCTTCTTTCTCTCTATACTTTCTCTCTCTAGAGTTTCAATGAATTCATAAGAAATAATGAAGGAATGAGCTTCTATTTATAGAAGAATGGAATGAATAGTAACCAATCCATGAACGGTCTATATTGGTTTACTTTAATCGGACGATCCATATTTAAAGCAAAATCTTTTAAATAAATTATCATCCCTGCACTACGGCCAAGGATATTCTTTAGGGTCACGACCACAAATTATCCATGCACTATGGCCCAAGGATATTTGTGTATTCATCAATGGTCATGATCATGCCAACAACTGTCCATCAATGCACTTCGGGCCAATGAAGACTTTTACCACTACATTTATAACATTACGGTTATGATTACACCGAATAATCCCTGGTCATGACTTTCAAAAATAATATAAACATGAGGATGATGACAATGATATAAGAATTCAACAAAACAAGTTCAAGAATTAATTTATTCAGGAACTAATAACATCCAAATTGTCAACATGATACTTCTTTGTAAAATAAAATTCAAGAATGTTCAGAAGAATATTTCCATGAAATGATACTGGATGAAGCGCAAATATCAAGAACATTCCACTAATTTCATGGAGTGTAGAAGTCAAAACTTTAACCAACTGAGTATAATAAAGAATGGAATAACAAAAGAAATCACCATGCATGCGGTGCAGATTGCATATGACAAGTTATTACATCGTAATAATAAATAACTGCATGCAGTCGGGGCATAATACACAATCGGGATATTCCAATGTAATAATAAAGAATGGAATACAATGTAAATCACCACGCATGTCAGACTTTTGCAAAATTTATAAATATTACCCACAACTATAACATTATATCAAATTTATTCCATAATATTCGAAAATGATATTTATAGAAAATTCATTTTTATTCATAAAAGTTGGGGTCTTACAAAAAATATGTCAAATTATTAAAAGTTAATTTTTATAACTTAAAATAATTTTTAAAATAATTTTTGAAATTTTTAGAAATTAATTTCTATTTTTTTTTAAATGATTTTTGGAAGATAATTTAAATAAATTAAATACGACTGTCGTTATAGCCTTTGGCGACAGAAACCGTCGCCTTAGGTATTCTTGAGCGACCCAGATCTTCATAGACAGTGAACGAGTGCACAACTTTGACCAATATTAATTCTTAACTCATGATGTTTCTGGGCAACCTATTAATCAGATCTTTTACTACTAATGTAATATCATAATTATCAAGTAGGATATAGGTCAAATTACAACATACAAGTAAGATATAAGGCAGTGAACTAGCTGTCAGAGCTGTTCATCAAGTTTCTGGGCTACCAATAAAATTAAGTCATGGTCGGTCAACGCTTTTGTTGACCTTATATCGTGAAATCTGTTCATGGTAAATGTGTTCTAAACGTCGGGCTATGAAGAAACACTAACATAGAACATGTGTTGAACAATAGGTAAGTCTAAAACATCCTTAACCAGAAAGATCTATGTCTCAAAAAATAATGTCAGAGGCTATTCTTCATTTCTGGGTTTTCCAGAAATGAAGAACAGTTCGAGTGTGCTACTTTGGATCCTTATATCTTGAGTTCTGGGTTTTGTTTATGTGATCTAATACTTTTAGTGTGTAGCCAACATTCAAGTGAATAGATCTATTATAAAACTTAAATAAAACAACAACAGAATCACAAGATATATGTTGATCAAACCCTGTCAAAGATCACGTTATTGAGTTTTCTTGGTTACCTAGAAACTCAATCCGTGATCATCTGGCCTGCTTTGACCAGCCACTGACTTCAACCCATTTGATGTTTAAGAGATTTTAAGGCATAAATATGAAGTCCATACAACATACTATAACTTAGATGCAACAACAATAACAGATCAACAACATTCAGTAAGATCAGAGTCCACAAAGTTCTTTTCAGACCATTCTGGGCAAGATCTTGGTTACCCAGATTTTGTCCAGTCATGGTCGGTCAACGGGGTTTGACCACGCATATCTTGAGTTCTAGACCTGATCTGACCCTGATTCAAGTTCCAGATCAAATTCCTCATAGCAAATTACAAGTCCAAAACATCAAACACAGAAAATCATCAACAGAAAGAGATCTACAGCCTCTGACTTTTGAGTGTCAGACATAATATAAAATTTTTCCAGATTTTTAAAAACTTCAAATCTGAGCCTCTAAATGTTGTGGATCTAACATCTAGCAACCCATATCATCAATATATATTACATTCTATATGTTTTAACACTTAAACATAACTTTTATCATAGCAATCAAGATCAGATTATACATTAGGTTTTTACCTTTCTAGGAACAAGTTCTTGATTCTATGCTTATGATCTGTTAGAGGAGATAGTGGGGCTTGTTTTTGAGACTGATATAGCAATATATTTTGGAGGTTTGGAGTTGAGAGAGTTTTAGGTTGAGTGTGATGAACCAATGAGGCAAAAATGACTTTTCTCTCTCTTAGATCTTATATCTATTGATGCAATAAATTTGCCTGATGCAAGGTGGCAATAGATCAGACATGGTTGAGTTTTAGAGCACATAGGAGATCTTGAGTTGGTGATTTGCCAAGATATGACAAGATTTGCTAGCAATTATTTCAAGAATGGGACAAAAAGGGCATTGTGGTCATTAGCCTTAAGAGTTTAATGTCAAGCTTGTCAATTGTCGCAACCCTTAGGGTCTGACTCTTAGGGTTTAACCCTAAGGTTCCTAAAAATTTGATTTTTGTAGGATTTAAATTTAGGGTTTAAAATGAAATTTAGTTTCTAAAAATTACTAATTAGGGTTATCCATCATTAGCGTTAAAATTAATAATACATATCATATACCACATAACACAGTGACTTAACAGATTTTAAAGTATCATTTGACTTCGAAACTAGGGTTTATCAGTAATACTAGGGTTTTATCAGGTTATAATAAAACTGCTCTCCGAATTAACCTTACACACATAACATACATATTTATAGCATTGAAATAATAATAATAATAATATTATATTATTATTCTCTTTCCTTATTCAAATCCAGAATTAGGGTTTGGATTCCGTATAAGAATTATCTTGCTGCGGTGTAACATTATTAATTAAGTTATAATAATTACTTAATTAGTCTAAAATAAATTCATATAATAAAATAATAATTATAATAAATCTATAATCATCTCATATATTATTTAAATAATATATAATCAAATTTATATGGAAAATAATTAATAAAAATATTTTTACTACAAAATTAATTACTATAAGAATATAATTTATAATGATTAATAATTTTAAAAATTATTTATAATTATCCAGGTAATAAATATATTTTTATTTATTAAAAATATACATACACATTACTCGGCACATATTCCCACCTTTAAAAAAATTATATGCAAAATTTCTTATTTATTTATATAGAAAATATCGGGTTATTACAATGTGTGTATCAACGGATAGATTATGTTGGGCAAACTGTCAAGGCTGTTTGACCTTCATTGATTTGTGTATCAACGAATGGATACCTGTTGTAAAATGTCAAGGTTGCTTGACCTTCGTTGATGTGTGTATAAACGGATGGATACCTGTTGTAAACTGTCATGGTTGCTTGACCTTCATTAACACGTACATCAATGGTTGAAAATGCGTTGTAACCCCCATCGGGGGTTTGTTCATGGATGAAGAATGCGTTGTAACCCCCATTGGGGATACGTGGATACGAAGAATGCGTTGTAACCCCCATCGGGGAACCTTTTAGGGTTACGACCATATATTTGGCAGCATCGGACCTGTGTGAGGCATTGTCGAGTATGATTTCCAAAAGATGAGATCATCGGTATAGTTTACCTTGTTTTAGGCGAATACCAATGAGTGATATGTAAAGCAAGATTCCAGGCTATTCCGCTCAGTCACATAGTGTTTTTATTCCTTATTTAGACTTTTCAGCTTGTGAGACCTCCTTTACAAGTCGAACTGGATTGAGCCAGATGGGTAGGACAAGATGAGCTCACATCTGGCCACGTGATATCCTAGCATTTTATGTTTGACAGATTTGGTTCGGAGGATAGTTATACACGACATTCTGGAGATTTCACCACACTAGAGGATTATTGGCGTCTGGCCAGAGTGGATGTACTGCTATTGTGCATATTGTCGTATGTATACATGCCACGGTACATGGATGAGTTGGATATTGGCGTCATCATGGCAGTGAGAGATCTCAGGGAGGGTCACACCATTATATCGATGATCATCGTAAAAAATTTGAGGTCGACCCACATATTAAAAAGACTTACCCCGCAAGGGTATTCACAGCAATTTACTCGGTCTTAGTATGTGTGGTTTATGTCACACTTGAGACCGATTGGCACTTTCAGACGGCATGGGTATTGTTTCAACCATGATATAGCCATGTAATACTTCTTTCAGTCGGAGTGTACAGATCCTACATCTTGGTCTGTTTTCCTAGCAGGGATCGGAGATCCGTTTGATATATTGTCATGTAAAGGGCTCAGCTCACCCTACAGCTTCATTACTCAAGCTCTGGGCATGGATTATCTCCCTCTAGCTGGTTTGAGAGGCATGATTACTTACCACCCGCTGGCCGTGATGTGTCAGTTTGACTAGTTCTAGGAGTTTCATCCTTTTGAGGGGGCATTGAGTCAGCGCTTAGCTTCTCCCCACTTATCAGTAGAGGATAGATCCATGTTGTATGCCTATTGGGATTAGCGTGAGCTAGCTGAGTTTTCTGTCAGCCATTCGAGTTGTTCTGCAGAGTATTTCACATGGATGGAGACAGATACGAAATTGACAATGGTAGTATCCACAGAGCAGGAGATTAATTCGGATGATGGGGAGCCTAAGGAGGAGACTTATACTCCCATCGAGGAGGATTTGTCTACTGGGTTGCCAACAGTTGTGATGGATTCTCCCACTACGAGTGCTACTGTGATTCAGCATTTAGCACAATATCTGGAGTAGAGTCTACATCTGATGACCTTTAAGAGAGATTAGGCTAGGACCTTGATGTTGACAGCTCTTGATGAGAGAGACACCGCTCTGTTGGAGAGAGATGAGGCTTTGGCACATAGAGATACTGCTATTGAGGAGCGGGATGATGCCAGATCAGCCATGGATGCAGTGATCATTGAGAGGGATGCTGTCATATTTTCCCGAGACGTGGCCGTTGCAGATAACACTTCAATGAGATCCCTGACCACTGGTATGATTACCGAGATGAGCGCATATATAGATGAGCATCATGTCACCATGCAGTTAGGCTCGGACTTATTGGCTCGTATAGATATGTTGATGCAGGAGACCATAGTGTTACCCCCTTCCTCTAAGAGAGATGCTATGTTAGATCTGCTAGCCCTCATACATATTGATCTGTAGATAGCCTTGTATTTTCCTGCACAGACTAGCTTAGCCATTTTGTCATGTACAACACATATGTATATATCAAACAGTATTATATATGGCAGGGAAATATATTTTGATTTACTTCCCTTTCAGTTGTGCCTTGATACTTGCTTGATATTTGCATGTTTCTTCAGGGCTTGTGATCTTGATGCATTCTGAATTCATCCTTGATGTACGAACATTGAGACGTCCCAGGATCTTTCAGAATGGATCATTGATCTGTGTGTATCCCTATCATCGTTGGTGTCTTGGGACTAGTTTCTGTATGTAGATGTGGAGAGGAGTGTGGCTTTTCCTCTTTGAGATTGACCGCACCACAGTTGGTCTCCAGTACTCCTATTTAGGAGGAGCCTAGTTAGTTCAATCTCTTATGGATTGGTGTTGCTCTTTGAGGCACAACCGCAGCTTGGATGGTCGCCGAATCTCCTATTTGCAAGGAGAGGTTAGGTAGTTCCATCCCATTCGTCTGAAGCCGATGAAGTGTGGTGGATAGAAGTTTGATCCCAGTACCGTTGACAAGTCTTTGTATTTTGGTAGGGGGTTAGACCGAACCATAAATGGTTTCCTACGTACTCCTGTTGAAGAGGAGATTAGGTCTGTGTAGTTCGAACCTGGTGTAAGAGGTTCAACGCTGAATAGTGTAAATGGGTGGAGAAGCTTTATTGATGAAGAAGGGTGTAGGAATATTTTTGTTGTTTTTGTTTTTGTAAAGAAAGGGCAGAAATGTTTGTTGTTTTTTTATTGCAACCGGGCCATATAGAATATGGTTGCCTACGTACTCCCAGGTATCAGGGAGATCAAGTCGACGTAGTTCGCCCCTCAGGACGATTTGTGACTGAAGAAGTTGAATCCCATGTGCAGAATGAACTGCGGGGAAATGAAAGTTTGATCCCATACTTGGGACAAACTGCAGGTGTGAAAAATTTAATCCCATCTTCAGGATAAACTACAGGTATTAAAGGTTTAATTCCTGATGTGATAACCGGAGTTGTATGATGTGAAACCAGGCTGCTGGTTTGAAATGTGTGTTTTTTCCCTGAGGGGTAGATGGGTAAAGAGGAAAGGTTGTATGTAATGAGGGTTAAAAAACCTGAAATGACTGGTGATCTGATGATGTGACAACCTGAGAATTTAGAAAATTTTTAAAATCATAATTGATTGATTTAAGGTTCAATATTAGAACCTAGACAGAAAATGAGTGTATGAATTTAACATTTTTGGGAAGGAATTTTGAGGATTTCAAAATTTTGTAAAGGATTTTGGTGAATTATTCAGGATTAAGTGTATATGTGTACATGTTCTATTAATACGGTATTATATGTGTACAGTATGTGGTTAAGGGTCAAGGGTTGACCAGATAAACTATATCTGTGACAAACTCTAAGTATGTATTATGAACGTTAACGATCAGTTAGAAAACCCTAACGATTGATAAGAAACCCTAAAATCGGCTTTAAAAACCCTAATTTCAGTTACGAAAATTTAAAACCCTAATTCGGATATTTAAAACCCTAATTTGGGAATTCAAATGCTAGTTTAAGGTTTGAACGTTATTAATTATAATCTAATTAGGGAAAATCATAATGATTCACTTGAAACCCTATTTGATTAATAGAAAACCCTAATTTTAATGTTAAAAACCCTAATTCTTAGGTTATAAACCCTAATGTCCATTTTGGGGGAAACCCTAATTATTATTTAGCAATTTTAATTAGGAAATATTAATCCTAATTATCAAGCTTGAATTATGATTAGGAAATTTTATTATAATTATAGAATCCTAATTATATGTTTGAAATATTAATTTTCTATTTTGAAAACTCTAATTTGGAAATCCTAGAAAATTGATTTATGGAAACCTTAAGTTTTAACCCTAAGGGTTGGATCACATGACAACTTTAGAATTAAAATTGTATGCAAAATGACCATATTACCCTTTTTGGCATTCTTTAATAAATGGAGTGTAAATCTAGCCATGATATTGAGTTGGTGACCAACTCTAACCACTCCATGTACAATATATCAAATATCTCAGCCAATTTATTAGCCAACATTCATTGCATCATACATTATATAAGATTAAAAGAGAGAGAAAAGTTCACTTTACCACTCATATTAGCCAACCTCTTGTCTCTCTCTAAAATTTGGGATTAAGAGTGATAAGTAGTGAGGAGATGAAACAATATCAAACCCTAACTCTTCATGATCAGACTTCAAAGGATCAGATTCAAGATTTTACCCTAAAGAGGTATAAACCCTAATTTTTGGAAATCCTTAATGATTTTTTTTAATGTTATGATTTGTTGTTTAAGGTTGTGTTAGAGGGTTTTAATAAGTGATCTGGGTTGTTAGATCATGGATCCATAACATCTAGATGCATGATTTTGAAGGTTTTTGAAATTTGGAAAACTGGAAAATTATGGCCTGACAGCCATATGTCAGAGGCCTTAGATCTTTACCTGTTAGTTGTTTGTTGTGTTTTATGTTATAGATCTGTAGTATGCCATGTGGACTATGATCTGGAATTGGAAATAGGGTTATAACATGTCTAGATCGTAAGTTATATGTAGTCAAACTGCGTTGACCGGCATTGACTGGCTGTTTCTGGGTAGCCCAGAATTGCCCAGAATGTTTGACAACGTTTTTGCAGGGCTTGAATCTTGTTGTGTTTAAAGTATTAGGCTTTGTTAGTGTTTTGATCATGTAGTATGACATGAGTACTACACTTTCAAGCCTTTATATCACTTAGATCCATAATGAGAATCGAGTTGTTGTAAATTGAACTATAGTTGACCGATCACTGAAAAACAACAACTGGGCAACCTGAATCTTCATGAACCGTTTTTCTGTCAGAACTTTGACCATCCTTAATCTCTTTGTGTTATGTTATCAGAATGGTTTGGTGCATTATACTTGTACCATGACATATGGAACACATGGTGGAACCTTTAAATCACACAAAGCAGATTTAGAGACCAAGATATAAAGATCTAAAAGTAGCACCATGAATTGTTCTTCATTTTCTGGAAAACCCAGAAATGATGAACAGCTCTGACATCATATTGGAGACCTTATAACTCTCTGATTTGTTGTAGCTTGGCCATGAACTTAGAATTTAATTTAGTATTACATTTATACTATAATTCTAACACATCAAGCATCCCAGAAAACCTTATGATCACAGATCTACATGTGGTCAAACCTAGCAATGTGATAACTCACATAACATGTTCTGGGTTTGTCAAGAACACCTATAACAACGGTTCTGTCACAATAGGCCACTTTTAGTGACAGTTTATTTCTAAAATTATTTATTTTATTAAATAAAAAAATAGTTTTTAATTATTAAAAATACAAAAAAATTTCTAAAAATTATTTTAAAATCCAAAAAATTAGTTTTTAATTATTTAGAGTATATTTCATAAATATTTAATATTTTTGGAATATAATGGTATTTAATTTATTTAATAATAATATTAAATAAATTAGTTAAAAATGATTTTAATACTTAAAAAATCATGAAAAATTATATTATGGTGTTAGAAAATATTTTAAGTTATGTTTAATAACTTTTGATATTTTGTGATGAATTTCATTAATAAATTTATATTAATGACATGTAATTTATTTAATTAATATATTAAATAAATTATAGAAAAATAAATTAATGTTTTAAAAATCATATAAAAATGATTTAGATATTGTAAAAATATTTTGAGTTATAAAATATAACTTTTGATATTTTGTCATAAAAATATTAATATTTTAATATTAATAGCAATTATCGGATAATGAATTTAACTTTTTAAAAATCATATAAATATGATTTTAAGGTGTTAAAAATATTTTGATATATTATAAATATATTATAATATTATGCTATGATTTTCATTAATATTTAATATTAAATAAATATTAATGATAAGAGAATAATGTGGTATTTATATTATATAAATACGATATAAGTGATTTAAAATTATGATCAATGATAATAATTATCGAAAATTATTACGAGCCTATGAAAAATATTTTGACTAATAATAAAATTATCTAAGTTAATTGTTAAGTGTTTAGGCAGAGTTTAATTGAACTTAAACTAGATAATTGTCTGACTAGACCTTTGGGATGTCAGAATTATATCAATCTCGACTCGAACTGTAACGGTTTGACTTGAGGTTAAGTCTTATGTGTGTTGTAAATTGATAAGGTTATGGGTTATGTGTTTAGGTTATTCTATGTATGTTTGTATATATATATATATATATATATATATATATATATATATATATATATATAATAGAATTATATTGTGATGATATTATTCTAATTTGTATATCGATATTATTTATATATTAGGTCCTTAGATAAATCTTAATAAATTGCGTAACAGTAATCGACCGAACATGCAAGTTTTTCTTAACTCAATCTCGAGTTATTTCACTCAAATATACTTATGGTTAATCATTGCTGACTGCCATGTCTAAGAATTGGTAAATTGTACTCTGTACATATTGCATGTATTAATCAGGTATAAAAGGTTGATCACCTTCATTACCATTCGGTCCAGATATAATTGATATGTTCATGTTAAATGTTCTTCAGCTATGCAAGTTTGTTCATGCTAGTTCTCAACTATATTGAAGAATTATAGCCAGCTTATTATTCAAATTCTTTCAATCATGATATATCCTTAAATAAATTTATACTTGTTGGGCAACCTTATTGCTCACCCTTGCTATATCATAATAAACATTACAGATTAAGGCGAACACGTCGGATACAAGGAAAGGTTAAAGATAGTTCCAGCTATAAGTTTATGTGTGCAGTTAAATTGTAATAGTATAGTATGATAATAATGTTATATGTTATACAAATTATGAATTGTGTATAAGTTAAGGTTACTCGACCATGGGGAATAGTGTGTAAGTTTAATGTATAAACAATTTATGTTTATATCTTCCACAATAATTATAGAATTAGTATACCAGATCCATGGTGATTTAGGACCCGAATTTGGGGATGTCACAGATGATCTAAAACCAAGATGTTTGTTTGATGGTAACCTTAGACATAGTACCATTTCACAGTTTCTAAGTTGATAAGCTGTGGAAATTCATTACCGTCCATTTCCTGCAATCCGAGAGCGCCTCCTGTTAATACCTCCTTGACAACAAACGGACCTTCCTAGTTAGGAGCGAATTTTCCCTTCGATTGATCTTGGTTGTCAATGATCTTCTTCAAAACCAAGTCGTATTGTTTAAACTATCATGGCCGAACTTTTCTGTTGTAGGATCTGGCAATCCTTTGCTGATATAACTGACCATGGAAGATAGCCGCGGTTCGCCTTTCGCCTATTAGAGACAATTGGTGATACCTGTCTTGTACCCATTGGTCTTCGTCCAGCTGAGCATCTATTAACACTCTAAGGGATTCCATTTCCACCTCTATGGGAACACTGCTTCCATCCCATAGATTAATGAGTAGGGGGTTACCCCAGTGGAAGTACGAATTGAAGTTCTGTAAGCTAATAAAGTTAGAGGCAAGAGGTCAGGCCATCCTTTGTGGTTGGCGAACATTTTTTGTATTCTTTTCTTGATGTTTTTATTAGCCGCTTCAATAGCACCATTCATCTTTGGACGGTAGATGACGGAGTTAAGGTGTTTGATATGGTATTTGCTACAAAACTCTTCCATCATTTTGTTATTGAGGTTCTTAGCATTATCTGACATAATGACCTCTGGTTGTCCATATCGATAAATGATATTGCTTTGAATGAAAGCAATGATGACTTCTTTAGTAACCCTAGGTGAATTAATCGATCATGGTGAATATGAATCAATGTCCATTACCGGCTTTGGGCACAATGGGCCCGATCACGTCCATTCCCCACATGGAGAAGGGCCAAGGTGAACTTATATTGTGGATTTCCCTTGGAGGAGCGTGGATAGCATTTCCATGAATTTCGCATTGATAGCACCTTTTGACGTGATCATCACAGTCAGCTTTGAGGGTAAACCAATAATTTCCAGTTCTGAGGATCTTCTTAACAAGTAGAGGGCCGCTCATATGTGGGCCACATACTCTGCCATGGATCTCATCCACGAGCCTCTTAGCTTGGTCCTTGTCCAGATATCTGAGGAGACCTAATCCTACATCTCTCTTGTAGAGTGCATCTACGCTCAGGTAGAATTTCATAGCAAGTCGATGGATCCACTTTCTTTCAGTTGGGCTCGCCTCAGCGGGTGTAGATCCATCTTGTAAGTACTCCTTGATGTGTTGATACCAAGGGTTATGGATGGGAGGTAGCTCATCGGATACTTCTCCAACATAGTTCCCATAGACTGGGGCCTTTTACAGGGTAAATGTGATTCTTTGCATGTTTTTCTTGTCAGATATGTGAATCAAGGAGGCCAATGTTGCTCGCACATTGATAAGTTGGTTTTACACCTTCTTATTGATATCAATTCACGCGAACTATGCCCATCTCAAGTACATTTTAGTATGTTTTTAGTTACATTTCATGTTATTTTGCATTGCATGTACTGAGAACTCCTTTGGTGTAAAAGTGCATGATATGGCATAGTTAAGCGATGTTAGATGGCATGAGGCTGATGGGTGCATGGCGCGAGGATCAAGTGGAGCAAGGAAACTAAGCATTGATGGATAATAGAAGGAACAGTATGACAAAATCAGAAGCAATAGCAAAACGAAATCCGATTCTGCGAAGTCACGAGTAGCGACTACATAGGCTAACACATGCACGCTTGCAAGACGACCACCCGAAGTTGCAATGATTGCAATTGCGGCTACCACACGAGGATTATTAAAGGATGAGCGCTTGCCCGCATGATGCCTAAAGTCACTTGACATTGCTTTTAATTTAATTTTTAAATTTTAAGAGTTGGAAAGAATTAAAAACAGTTCTGACTGGTGTCAGACGTATCATTGAGTAGTTTGTACGTGTTTTTCATATTAGAACTAGGGTTTTACACTTTGGGCGATTTACAACGTAGAACTAAGCCTAATCTTCATCTTTTCTACTTCTACTTTGGACTTGCAATCAAGGTGGATAAACTATTTTTTTCTTTGCTAGATTATAATACGGAATTGAACGTTACTATTGGATTATAATCAACAATTGGGTTTGATCGATTCTATCCCTTATCTTTCAATTGTTGGCTTATTATTCATGTTTTGCTTTGATCCCATGATGGCTTTTGGTTCAGTCATGAACTAAACTCCATTATGGGATCCTAATGGATTTTAATATGTAGTTTAATTGCATGCTTGATTGCTGGATTATTTTACATATCATAAGGAATTCCTATCATGGTTAATTTGCATGCATGAATGATTGATCACCATTCGTTTTAAGTGCTTGTATGGAATTAAAAAATAACATGCAAGTATGGATTATAATCATGATAGCATGCGTATATGGGGTTGTTTTGCATGGTTTTGTATTTTGTGAATCAGATAGACATACTATTTCACCGCATGAGTTAAATAAGAGCTTGAGCTTAAATTCAATATAGTTGCAATTTCACATAGACATATAGCGATTTTGATTATATTGATGATTACGTGGTGTCTATTGCATGTGGATGTTATGTGAGTAGGTCATAATACATTGAAAAATGGTTATGTCTATTTTAGTGCTCTTGGCTACTTTCTTGTGATATATGAACTATTCTTGCATGATGGTGGTAATTAGATGAATTATGAAATGAAGTTAGGATCCCATTATTTCCAGATTTGATTTATTTCATTATTATTCTTATTTTAGTTGTTATTTGCATTTAGAATAATTCACAATTATAAGAACTAGTTTAAGCATATAAAAATTGTTATTTAGTTGATGCATAGTAATTTAAATAGGCAACTTTCTCTGTGGGTATGATACTCTACTTACTATGTATTACTTGTTGACACGTGTATACTTGCATGAGTTAGAGCTCTTTTGTTAGAACTTAAAAAGAGGCAACAAGTTTTTGGCGCCGTTGCCGGGGAAATGCGTTAAATTTAAATATTTATCATCAATGTTAAGCTATATTATATGACTTAGACAATTCTAATCGTTTCTCATTTCTATTCTTGTTTTTGTTTTGGTTTCAGGTACTTGTAGAATTTTTATGGACACAAGATCATCAAACTCAGATTTGACACCAGCATGAGGTAATATTAATGGAAGAGGTTGGATAGCGAGTGTGCAGAGAAATTTGCAAGCAGAGTTAAAGGGTACTACATCCAGTATGGTAGACGTACAAAGAATCGAGCAAAGAAAAGAGCATCGGGCTCTAAGGGACTATTCCATGCCGAATAATAATGGACTTCAGTCTAGCATAGTCGAATTCTAAGATAGCGAAGAAATACTTCGAGATTTAACCGGGCACTATTCGGATGGTGCGAAATTGATCTGATTTGGGGTGTCTTGCTATGGATGATCCGAATGAACACCTGTTGAGTTTTATTGAGATTTGTGATACATTCAGATACAACAGTGTGATGGAGGATACTATCAGACTTAGGCTATTACCATTCTCATTGAGGGATAAGGCGAGAAGTTGCTTGCACTCTTTGCCGTCAGGGTCAATCACTACATGGGAGGACTTAGCACAAAAATTCTTAGCCTTATATGAGCAACAACAGGGTGAGTCCTTATTTGAAGCATGGGAGAGATCTAAAGAGATGCTAAGAAAGTGCCCGCACCACGGTATGCCAGATTGTATGGTGATCAATACATTTTACAATGATTGGGATGGCAGTCGAGACCTATTGTAGATTCAGCTGCAGGAGGGGCATTATGGGTAAAGAGCTATGAAGAGGCCTATAACCTTATCGAGACTATGTCATCAAATGACTTTCAAAATCCTATATCTAGGATGCCACAGCCCAAGGTTACAGGTTTGTTGGAGGTGAATGCTATTATGAAGTTGTCAGCATAGATGGCAGCTATGGCAAAAAAATAGATACATCGGCAAAGAACAAAGTGAAAACAGTTGCATTCGTATATGAGATTTGTGCGGGTTCACACTCCACGGATCAATGTTCTATCAGCTCAGAGTCGGTACAATATGTGGGAAATTACAGGAAAAATAAAAGACAGTTTTAGAACACATACAACCCCAACAACCACAATCATCCTAACTTCAGTTGGTCAAATAACCAAGGAAATCAGCAGAACCAGTTTCAGCCGAATCAACAATTTCAGTCTCAGCCAACGCAACAACAGTTTACACCAAAACCACTGTTTCCATCGGGATTTTCTCAATAACAACAACATCACACTCCAACTGCACCTCAGCAAGAGAAGAAATCAGAAGAGGAGGAGATGATGTTGAAGTACATGGCAAACACAGAGGTGATGATCAAAAGCCAAGCAGTGGCTATTAAGAATTTGGAGACTCAAATGGAGCAAATGGCGATCATGCTTAACAACAGGCCCCAAGGTTCATTGCCAAGTAATACAGAGACAAATCCAAGAAGAGACGAGAAGGAACAGTGTCAAGCGATCACATTGAGGAACAGTGCCATGTTATACTGAAGAGGTCATGCGGCCGCGCGAGGAGGAAACTGAGTCTGGTGAGAAATTAATTAAGGAAAATTATGAGTTACAGCAAGAAGAGAAAGATAAATCAGGTTCAGAGGAAAAGTGTAAGAGTATAGTACCACCAGTTCACCCTCAGGTTCCATATCCGCAGAGATTAAATAAGTAGTGGGAAGATAAGCAATTCAGCAAGTTTTTGGAGGTATTTAAAAAGCTGCAAATCAACATACCTTTCGCCAAGGCATTGGAACAAATGCCAAGCTATGCAAAGTTCATGAAGGGTATATTGTCAAGGAAGAGGAGATTAGAAGAGTTTGAGACTGTGGCCTTGATAGAGGAATGCAGTGCAGTGCTTCAGCAGAAATTACCTCCAAAGCTGAAGGATTTGGGCAACTTCACAATTTCGTGCACAATCGGGAAGATGATCTTCAGTAAGTGTTTCTGTGATCTTGGGGAAAGTATCAATTTGATGACCTTGTTAGTATTCAATCAGTTGGGATTGCTGGCTCCAAGGACGACAAACATTTCTTTGCAGCTAGCTGATAGATCCATCACGTATCCACGGGGAATTGTTGAAGATGTCTTGGTGAAAGTGGATAAATTTATCTTTCTGGCTGACATCATCATTTTGGATTATGAGGAAGATAAAAGCATACCAATCATCCTGGGGAGACCATTCTTATCCACAGGCAGGACTTTGATAGATGTGCAGAAAGGGGAACTCATGATGTGTGTACATGATCAGGAGGCTACCTTTAACGTCTTCAAGGCAATAAAGTTCCCAACAGACGAAGAAGAATGTTTCTGGGTTGATTTGGTGGATCGGATCTTAAATGATGAGGTACAGAATTTGGTGAACTATGAACCGTTGAGGAGTGTAATTACTGAAGATTTAGATTTGGAGGACGTGGAATATGATGAACTTGTGCAATATCTGGACACTACTCCACAATTAAGAAAATTCAGGACACCTGTCGAGCCATTGACAAAAGCTGGAGAATCATCGGTAAAATTAAAGCCATCTCTTGAGACACCTTCAGAACTTGAATTGAAACCACTTCCAGATTATCTCAGATACACATTTTTAAATAAATATTCAAAGTTACCTGTGATTATTTCTTCTGCACTAACATCTTTTCAGGAAGAAAAACTACTACGAGTGCTTAGAGAGTTCAAATCAGCTATTGGGTGGACCATAGTAGATATTAAAGGGATCAACCCTTCGTTTTGCATGCATAAGATCCCGATGGAAGATGGGAGTAAGCCGTTAGTTGAGCAACAAAGAAGACTTAATCCAATAATGAAAGAAGTGGTCAAGAAAGAGGTACTGAAATGGCTGGATGCAGGCATAATCTATCCAAACTCAGACAGCTCATGGGTGAGCCCAGTGCAGTGTGTACCGAAGAAGGGTGGTATAACCGTTGTGACCAATGAGAATAATGAGTTAATTCCAACATGCACAGTGATGGGGTGGAGAGTTTGCATGGACTACCGCAGGCTCAACAAAGCTACAAGGAAAGATCATTTTCCACTACCATTTATTGATCAGATGTTGGACAGATTATCGGGTCATGAGTACTATTGCCTTATGGAAGGGTATTCAGGATACAATCAAATTGTGATAGCTCCAGAAGACCAGGAAAAGACTACCTTCCCATGTCCATACGACACGTTTGCTTTCCGAAGGATGTCCTTTGGGTTGTGCAATACCCCAACCACATTTCAGAGATGCATGATGGCTATATTTTTAGATATGGTGGAGCAAAATGTGGAGGTATTTATCGATGACTTTTTAGTCTTCGGGGACTCTTTTGATCTATGCCTTGAGAATTTGGTTATGGTTTTGAAGAGATGTGTTGAGACGAACTTAGTGCTGAACTAGGAAAAGTGTCATTTCATGGTACAAGAAGGAATCATACTGGGACACAAGGTTTCAAAGAAGGGACTTGAGGTGGATAGAGCGAAACTGGATACAATTGAGAACTTGCCACCACCTACTTCAATAAAAGGTGTTCGCAGTTTTCTAGGACATGCAGGTTTCTACTGCAGATTCATCAAGGACTTCTCTAAGATAACTAAACCACTATGCATTCTATTGGAGAAGGATGCACAGCTTAATTTTGATGAAGCCTGCGTGTTGGCATTTAAGCATTTAAGCATTTAAAGAAGAAACTAACTTCAGCACCAGTGATTACCGCACCAGATTGGGATTTGCCATTTGAGCTAATGTGTGATGCCAGTGATTACGCCGTAGGGGCTGTTCTGGGGTAGAGGAAAGAAAAAAAAATCATGTGATTTATTATGCCAACAAGACCCTTACAGATGCACAGTTGAATTACACCACCACAGAGAAAGAGTTATTGGCAGTGGTGTATGCCTTTTGACAAATTTTGAGCATATTTGATCGGCACAAAGGTGATTGTGTACACGGATCATGCGACAATTCGACATTTAGTGGCAAAGAAGGATGCAAAACCCCGATTGATCAGATGGATTTTATTACTACAGGAATTTGATTTGGAGATCAAGGACAGAAAGGGCACCGAAAATCAAGTGGCGGACCACTTATCACGACTAGAGAATCCGGAAAGGAAGGTAGACGATAATATTATGATCAATGAATCCTTTCCAGATAAGCAGTTATTTGTGGTGAAAGGGGACGTGCCATGGTTCGTAGATTACGCGAATTATTTGGTGAGTAAGATGGTACCTTGTGACTTGGTGGGTTATCAAAAGAAGAAATTTCTGCATGATGTCAAATGTTATATATGGGATGAGCCTTACTTATTTAAATAGTGTTCTGATCAAATGATAAAAAGGTGTATTCCGCATAGCGAGACCGAGGGGATTTTGCAGGATTGTCATTCTTCGGTGTATTGAGGTCACTATGGGGAGAAAAACGGTGACGAGTATTCAAGCGAGGATTTTCTTGGTGATAATTTTAAGGATACATACGCTTTGTCCAAATGATTGTGATAGATGTCAGCTAGTGGGGAACATCTCAAAAAGAAATGAAATGCCCCTGAATACGATCCTCGAAGTAGAAATTTTTGATGTGTGGGGGATTGATTTCATGGGACCTTTTGTTTCTTCATGCAGAAATCTCTACATCTTGCTCGCAATGGATTATGTCTCGAAATGGGTAGAAGTGGCAGCTCTTCCGATAAATGATGCCAAGGTCGTCCTTAGATTTTTACATAGAAGTATCTTCACGAGGTTTGGGACTCCAAGGGCTATCATCATCGATTTGGGCGATCATTTCTCGCAATGAGCGCGGTTCTGACTTTGTTGGCTAAGTATGGGATGAACCATCGCATTGCTACAACTTATCACCCACAAACGAATGGCCAAATTGAAGTGTCGAATCGAGAAGTCAAGAGAATCCTTAAAAAAGTTGTGAATCCCACACGGAAGGACTTAATCTTTTTCCTGGGAAGCTAAAATTTAGATGGTCAGGTCCATTTACAGTGAAGACTGTCTTTCTGCATGGTGCAATTGAAGTATATGATCAGTTTTCGGACAAACCTTTTAAGGTGAATGGACAACGATTGAAGAATTACTTTGGTGGCGAGGTGGACAGACAGAACGTCACCTTAATCCTTTCATCGGCATGAGCTTCAGAGACAGTCAAGCTAATTGATTATAACTTAGCGCTTGATGGGAGGCAACCCATTATTTCTATCTCTACTTTCTTTTTATTTATTCAGTAGGGTATTTAGCTAGTTCATCTTTATTTCATTTTTGATTATGTTGAGCATAAGTGAGTGTGTAATTGAATCTGCATTGGACTATGTTCTAGTATTGTATAGAATTTACTTGGTCATTTATGTTTATTTCGGAGTTCACACAATGATATGGGTAATTGGTGTAATGCAGGCGAATGAAAAAGAAGGCATCCCTATTTTGCAGATCGAGAGCTAAAAAATTAAAGTACAGGAATCTGCACCGCGCGGCCGAGCATGATTAGGCTTAAGGAATCGCGTGCCCGCGCCCCAAAGTCAGTAACCCAAGTTGTGACAACCGCCTAGGCGGTCCAATCAAGCTCCTCAACTCTCCATTCGCGCACCAGCACCGAATCTCCACTGCAAGACCGCGCGGCCGCGCGCGATACTCGGAATTGAAAATTTTCAAAGTTTTAAAACCGAGTCGTGGCTTATTCTGTCTCTCACTTGACATAATATAAGCGTATTCTTCTGCTCTCCCATAACCGCACGACTCCTCAGCTCTCATCAAAGTTCATACCCACGATTCTTTCCACATTCAAAGCTCAGACCCACGATCTCATCCACTGGCATAAATCTAGGGTTTCTGCTTGGGTTGTGCAGCAACGAGTTTGGGGGTACTCTCATTAGCAGATCTTATTCATTATCAAGCAAATCATCTGTATTCTCTCTATCATCTGCAAATGGGTCCAAAAATAGCACGCTCCATCTCCATCTCTTCATCATCAGCATCTTCCTCCAGTAATCAAGAAGAGGATGTCGTGGACCACAAGAAATTTATCAGTTTGGAAGCCCAGTATGAATATTATCGAATCGTGGCCAAATCGTTTGTGAAGGAACGAGGGTTTAAACCTGAGAAGTAAGATGGCTAACTATGGAATATGATACGAAAAAGAGGCTGGGTTAGCTTGGCTGTAACTCCTATGCCTATTCCTATGGGGGTTGTTTGAGAGTTCTACGCAAATGTTAAGGACATAAAAGGAGGGATAACGCTGGTTCGAGGAGTAAAAGTGGATTTTTGACCTCTAGTGATCAGAGCAGTCTTCAGAATAAATGACGCACCACCGACCGGGCCTGCTAATTTGGTAAAAGGTGCACATTTAGAAATAGATCTTGTAGTAGTGATTGTTGAATTGTGCATTCCGGGCACCAAATGGAATTATAAGGCAGGGACGACTAAGCCAAAATCTATTCCAGCGTCCGCCTTGAATTGATATGCCAAAGCGTGGAATCTGTTTATCTGTGACAAATTAGTTCCGTCAGCTCACCAGCATGAAATAACCACTAAGAGGGCTATCATTTTGTGGGGCATACTCAAAGTCAAATACATTAACGTAGGACACCTAATTCATTAAATATGTTGCGTTATTTATGGGGGAGCACTACTGGTAGTATTCTACATGCGTCTATGGGAGCCATGCTTTGTACCCAACAAGGAGTCCCGTGGAATAACGAGCAGCTGTAGAACCCGAGCCACGACATTACTCATACCACTATTGCTAAGTTCAAAGATTGGACGGGTGGTGAACTGCATCTGAGAGGATTAGGTTTTATCATCCATCCCACTTTCCCAGAGCCACCACAACAGCCCTCTCAGACAGACGAGGTAGGCCCGTTAACTCAAGTTCCCTTTGCTACTGGGGACCGACAACTCTGAAGGTTGGAGCAAAAGGTTGACGCCATGTATAACAATTTTTTAGTGTTTGCAATGGGTTTGATGAGGTCCTTGGCAGAGGCATTTTCACTATAAGGAACAACGCTTGAGTGGCCTCAGTTCAAGACAACTGTGCCATATCCACCACCAGATTCACCACCAGAAGAGGGTGGTGTGGCTGATCATTAGGGGAGTTCTCTTATTCCCTTTACCTTCATTCACTGGGACATTGAATATTATAAGTTCGGGGGTATTGTGGTAGTAGTATAGTTGCATTTAGTATTTGCATTTAATTTCGCATGTTTAGTTTAAATTTTCATATAGTTGTGCATGTTTAGTTTACGTTGTGCATAATAAAAATTTGCATAAAATTTTTTGTTTTAGCTATTATTACTCGTGTTAGTATATTTTTAGTTTGCATGTCTCACAGTTCTAGTTTTATGGAAAATTTGTCTAGCCGATGATGATAGTGAATTTTAAAGGATTTTTGAGTGTTTTGGATAACATGAACCTAGCTATAATGTTTTACACGATGAAATTCATGTTGTTGTTTATATGTTTTCGGTTTGCACGGCTGTGTTCACAATCACTTGTAGATACAAGAATTATGTGCTGTATTACTCGATAGAAAATGTAGTTTAAAAAGAGAAAAATGTGGAAAGTGAACTTAGACTGTATAAATCATTGATATTCGAACTTTGGGAAAACATGGGTATGCTATGTATAAAAAAAACAAATAGCAATAATGTGGCTAGTCTTATTTTGGGGCCCTGGCTACTTGAGTAAGTACGCCCGAGGGGATTATCTCTGCACCGAGCGCCCTATGGTCTTTCATGGTCTGGGAGTCGTTGGTTGAAAGCTCGCTAAGGGGTAACAGTGTTTCCTAATAGAATAATGCATGCAAAGTCATGTTAAGAAATAAAAAAAAGATAAATAGAAATAAATACCGCGGGAAAGAGCGAAAATCGCCCTCATGAGTAGCAATAAAGCAGTTAAGCCCATTGTAGAACCTCAGTTTGTTTTGATATATTGGAACAGTCTTCGTTGCATAAGTATACATGAGTTTTGATTTAGACTGTAATTTTCTATTTTTGAGTAGTTTAGCATGTGTATTCTTTGCTTAAATCAAGGTTTGGTGAACACAACACACACACACACAACATCTCTATAGCATTTATGAATTATCTGAGTGTATGATATTATTCCTATAGTTTGGTTTGAATTTATATTTTTGAATCTGGATAATTCACTGAGGCATTGTGGACTGAAATTCTGTTAGAGCTGGAACAATGTGAGACTAGTTTGCATCCTAAGTTAGTTGCATAGTAGTGTAGTTGCATTTTCCATTGTGTGTTTTAGTATGCATTGCTTGAGGGCAAGCAATAGTTCAAGTTTGGGGGTATTTGATAAGTGGGTTTTACACCTGCTTATTGATATCAATTCACGCGAACTATGCCCATCTCAAGTACATTTTAGTGTGTTTTTAGTAGCATTTCATGTTATTTTGCATTGCATGTACTGAGAACTCCTTTGGTGTAAAAGTGCAGGATATGGCATAGTTAGGCGATGTTAGATGGCATGAGGCTGATGGGTGCATGGCGTGAGGATCAAGTGGGGCAAGGAAACTAAGCATTGATGGACAATAGAAGGAGTCATGTATGACGTAATCGAGCGGCGAGAACCGAAGCCAAAGCAGCGGTGCTACATACATAAAAACACGCGCTACTTGCCAAGAACCACCCGAAAGTTACAGTAATTGTAGATCAAGCACACCAGCGAGGATTACAAAGGATGAGCACGAGCCCGCGCGCTATGCCTAAAGCTGCTGACCTGTTTTAATTTAATTTTTAAATTTTAAGGGTTGGAAAGAATTTAAAATAGTTCTGACTGGTGTCAAACGTATCATTGAGTAGTTTGTACGTGTTTTTCATATTGGAACTAGGGTTTTACACTTTGGGCGATTTCCAACGTAAAACTAAGCCTAAACTTCATCTTTTCTACTTCTACTTTGGACTTGCAATCAAGGTGGATAAATTATTGTTTCTTTGCCGAATTTTAATGCGGAATTGAACGTTACTATTGGATTATAATCAACAATTGGGTTTGATCGATTCTATCCCTTATCTTTCAATTGTTGGCTTATTATTCATGTTTTGCTTTGATCCCATGATGGCTTTTGGTTCAGTCATGAACTAAACTCCATTATGGGATCCTAATGGATTTTAATATGTAGTTTAATTGCATGCTTGACTGCTGGATTGTTTTACATATCATAAGGAATTTCTATCATGGTTGATTTGTATGCATGAATGATTAATCACCATTCGTTTTATGTGCTTGTATGGAATTAAAAAATAACATGCGAGTATGGATTGTAATCATGATAGCATGCGTATATGGGGTTGTTTTGCATGGTTTTGTATTTTTAATCAGATAGACATATACTATTTCACCGCATGAGTTAAATAAGAGCTTGCGCTTAAATTCAATATAGTTGCAATTTCGCATAGACATATAGTGATTTTGATTATATTGATGATTACATGGTGTCTATTGCATGTGGATGCTATGTGAGTAGGTCGTAATACATTGAAAAATGGTTATGTTTATTTTAGTGCTCTTGGCTACTTTCCTGTTATATGTGAACTATTCGTGCATGATGGTGGTAATTAGATGAATTATTAAATGAAGTTAGGATCCCATTATTTCCAGATTTAATTTATTTCATTATTATTCTTATTTTAGTTGTTATTTGCATTTAGAATAATTCACAATTATAAGAACTAGTTTAAGCATATAAAAATAGTAATTTAGTTGATGCATAGTAATTTAAATTAGACAACTTTCTTTATGGGAATGATACTCTACTTACTCCGTATTACTTGTTGACACATGTATACTTGCATGAGTTAGAGCTCTTTTGTTCGAACTTAAAAAGAGGCAACACGCATCCGCAAAATCATTCCTATTACGAGAATGTGTAAAAAAGAGATCTTTTTGAACTTCAAAGCCATCTATAAAACTTGCCGATGGAAAGGCAGCAAATGTAGCTATTTGGTTTGATAGATTCCCGTGGATTGTTTGATTACCAACTCTGAATCCCCAAAGACAGTTAACCGCCTTATGCCCATTGAACGGGTAAGTTTTAGCCCCATGATATAGCCTTCATACTCAGCTGTGTTGTTGGTGCTGACAAAATACAATTTGACGCTGACGGGATACTGCTCCCCCGTATAGGGCAATAGAACTGCTCCAGTTTTAGAGCCTTCTGTGTTAACAGCTCCATCAAAATATATTTCCCACGTATGACATGTATTGTACCGATGGTGTTGCTGAACTGTCATTACCCCTTCATCGGGGAAGTATGTTTCCAATGGTTTAAAGTTCCCTGCAGGTGCGGTAGCCAGTTGATCCGCAATTCCTTGACCTTTGATAGACTTTTGTGTCACGTAAACGATGCAAATTGTTGTAGGATCAACTGCCATCTGGACAGTCGATAATTTAACATGGGTGTACTGAACACGTACTTGAGAGGATCCACGCGGGATATGAGATGGGTTGTATGACCATGGAGGTAATGCTGTAACCTCATAGAAGCCCATGCTAAAGCACAACAAGTTTTCTCAATTACTTGTGTTCACTGATGCTAAATCTTTTGCTGAGGTAATAGATAGCTCGTTCTTAGCCTCTATCGTCTTTCTGCCCCAGCATGTAGCCCATGGCATTGTCATTGACTGAAAGGTACATGAATAGGGGAACATCATCCTTGGGAGGTACCAAAATGGGAGCTTTAACTAGCTGCTCTTTTATTGTAAGGAAGGCTTTTTGACACTCATCATTCCATTTTATGGAGGAGTTCTTCCTTAACAACTTGAAGATGGGTTCACAGGTTGCTGTGAGTTGAGATATGAACCTGCTAATGAAGTTGATGGCTTTCTCTATCTGAGGAATTGGCATTTTAGTGATGGCCTGGATTTTGGTGGGATCCAGCTCAATCCCTTTGTGGCTGACTAGAAATCCTAGCAACTTGCATGATTTAACGCCAAATGCAAATTTGGCTGGATTCAACTTCAAGTTGTACTTACGTAACTTATTGAAGAGCTTTCTGAGATGGTCTAGGTGGTCTTCCTCCCTTCGGGACTTGACAATGATGTCATCCACGTAGATCTCTATCTCCTTGTGCATTAAATCATGGAAAAGAGCCATCATAGCTCGCTCATAGGTTGCTCCGGCATTAATGAGGCCGAATGACAACCGTCTATAGGAGAAGGTTCCTTAAGGCGTGATGAAAGTAGTTTTCTCACGATCCTCCTCATAGACCATAATTTGATAATACCCCGCAAAGCAATCCGCAAAGGAGTACATGTCGTATTGAGCAGTATTGTCAATAAGAATGTGGATAACAGGCACGGGAAAGCTATCTTTAAGGCAAGCTTTGTTAAAATCCCGGTAATCCACGAAAACTCGCACCTTTCCTCCCGGTTTAGGCACGGGGACTTTGTTGGATATCCATTCAGGATATGTAGACACAATGATAATGCTAGCTTGAAATTGTTTCACAAATTCTTCTTTAACCTTTAAACTCCACTCAAGTTTTAATTGCCTAAGCTTTTGCCTGACTGGCTTAAATCCCTCTTTAATGGGAAGGCGATGAAGGACAATGTTAGTGGACAAACCCACCATGTCTTCGTGAGACCATGAAAACAAATCCTAGAAAAGGATTAATAACGCAACCATGTCATTACGTTGGTTTGGAGTTAGATCTGAACCAATCTGGATCAACCTAGGGCTTTCTAAGGTTCCGAGATTGAAAAAAGTGGTTTGATTAAGGTTGGGTTTAGGTTTTTCTTCGACCCATTCTTTAATCTCCTGAGGTATCTCAATGTCCTCTTATATTTCCATCAAGTATGAGTCCAACTTTTCATCAAAGTTACAATCCTTGTGGAGAAAAGACATCTTATCAGTAAGTACAAAAACTTTTAAATTCAGAGTCCTTATACAAAATATGCCTTCACTTAATATATACTGGAAAAATAACTGCTAATACTATGCAGAAAAGTAAGCAGATAATATTATCTAAAGGGTAGAGGGATTTTCTGCCCATTTTACCCTTGTCGACCAATATATGGAATGTTGTTCCAATTGTCAATAGCAAAGTTATGATGGACTGCAGTGATGAAGGGGCTGTCATCATCCTCCTTCTCGTGAATGATGACCATAACATCTGGGCAATCATCATCTGGGGTGTATCGGTTGGTATGTTCATCATGGACAATGATGCGTATGCCTGACACCATTAGGGCGATGTCCGGCTTGCATTTCCGTTCTGTCTCTTGCACTTTGGGATCAGGAATCAGAACCTCTTTTGCTTTAACTGGTACTGGTTTGGGAAATAGCAAGCCATAACATAGGCTGGCACTTTTATCGAAGACTGTATAGGCTTAGGAGTTGCAGGTGGAGATAATCGTGTGGCGGAAGCTTGAGGAATCTGATTGTGCTTATAAGGATTCCTATGACTGGAACTGGAAGAATACCCTAGTCCGGCTATCCCGGTTTGATTGGAAATTTGAATTGGGTGCTTAATACCCTGCTAATTTTTACCCAGCCCTTGTCCAGGCTGATGACCCAATGATATCATTTCTTGTGTGGCGGCCATCATCACTTGAAATCTTGGGTACGGGAAGTGGCGCTCCAATAGGATGGTATTGCGTGTTTCTCACTTCCAAAGTATGAAAACTGGCCAGCTCAACTTCTGAATTGAAGCTGATGAGTGGTATATCTCCTTGTTTAGGACATTTTGGCTCAGCGTTGACAGTAATTAGGCTATTGTTAACAATGTATTTAAGTTGTTGATGAAGTGTAAAAGGGACGGCTCCAGCCATGTGGATGCATGGTCTCCTCATCAGTAGGTTATATCCTGAATCTATCTTGAGGACATGAAAAGATACGTAAAATGTATAGGGACCAATCTCAATTGGCAGCTCAATCTCTCCGGCTGAATTTTGTCGGGATCTATCAAAAGCTTTGATGACCGTATAACTACTTCAGATCCGTTTGAGATTGATGTTCATCTTCACCAAAGTGGCATAAGGACAGATATTCAGAGTTGAACCTCCATCTATCAAAACTCCAGCTAACATATACCTAGAGGACAACACTAAAATGTGCAACAACTTGCAGTGACCGGTCCCTTCGGGCGTTATGTCGTCATCAGTGAAAGATATCACATTGTTGTTAAAAATGTGATCAACCAGATGTTGAATTTTTTCCACATTCACTGATTTCGCCAAGTAGGCTTCTTTCAAAACCTTCAATAAGATCTTCCTTAAGCTTAAAACCACCTTGGCTTCATTATGGCCCATAGTGTAGAGGAAATTTTTAATCTTCTCTATGGGAATCTTCCCTTTTTCTTTTATGGTAGGCTTCATCACCCTCTGAGAAAGATACAGTGGAATTTTCTTCGGCACTATAACAGTAGTATGAGGCATGGATCCTTCAGCTTCTCTACAATTCCATGCGACTTTTTATAAGTTGATAACATGATACTGTGGTCTGAATGGTAAGCAAATTGGCTCTGGTGTAGCCAATTTCAAAGGATCATCACTACCTTTGATTTGAATCGCTTGTATGGGAAATGGCCCGACAGTCTCATCAATCTCAGCGGATATAACTGCTACTAGCCCATTCCACTTAGTAGGACAGTATTCCTACTCTCGAGTAGCACAGTGTCATCGTCTGCCAGCTGCAGGACACCGCTGTCAATTAAATTCTGAATAAGGTGGCGGATTGCCCAACATTCTTCTGTGCTGTGACCGCGAGAATGTGAATGATATTGACATACTCCATCAGAGTTGAATCATCTTGAACGGGGATTAATTGGAGGTAGAAAGGAGGCGATTCTTCCTTCGTTGATTAACATCTAAAATATCTCCTCCATAGGTTGTCCCAGGTATGTAAATTCCATTATATTGGCAAAATCCTGACGGGCTTTAGCATTTGCTCTCTTCGCAACCTTTTCCTCTAGTGCTTCACTGTAAGACCCCAACTTTTTTTTTTTAATAAAGATGATTTTTCTATAAATATCATTTTTGAATATTATGGTGTGGATTTAATATAATGTTATAGTTGTGGGTAATATTTATAAATTTTGCAAAGTATGCAAGTTGTTATTTTATATTCGATTGGTCAGGGAATATTCTTTATGTCGGAGAATATTCGTATGACAACACAATCATTGGTGGACCCCACAACGAAATTATTGTCGGATTGAGAAAACGACAAAATTATGTTTTTATAAAAATAACGGCGGAAGTGTTACCATTAAAACTGTTGAACTACCCGGTAGTAAAAGTACATTAATACGCGTGGTTGTATAGTAGCACACGGTATTGATTATTGATACTTACGTAAGAAGTCACTCAGTTATACTTAATTATTGCTACAGTAATTGATGCATCATATCTCTCATATTATTGATTCGATTATTGTCACAGTATCATCTGTATTATATGATATATTATTAAATCAATAATTGAGATGACAAAGTTATTCATATTATTAAATTGCAATATTTACAATGTCTAGAAGTTCTGTCAAGGAGAGGTTTCGTCACCTAATTGCGCGCCAATAGGGAGAAATCCTTAATGGAAAGCCCCCTCTTTCCTGGGAACAACTTGGTTGTTAAATATTGTGAGTTATAATATTAATGATGAATAAGTTTGTGTTGATTAAAGATAAATTTGATAGTTTCATTGTGTTGGGATTATTTGTGTTAGTAGAAATCGACATCTATTCCGATGATAATTGATGTCTAGAGGTTATATTGTTCAATCGGGTATTCGAGACACTTTTCGTGTCAGAGTACTATTCACGAGTTACTATTCACGGGGTACTATTCACCCGAACAATATATTTCTTTTCGGTCTAAATTATTTTTTGGTACAATATTATTCCATGAGGAGATGTGCTAATTTTTCAGACCGTTGGTTGAATTTATAATAGTAAATCAATATGGATCGCTGGTTTAAAGTTTTAATAGTAAATCACTATGAATCGCTGGTTTAAAGTTTTAATAGTGAATCAGTATGGACCGATGCTTTAAGTTTTAATAGTAAATCAATATGGATCATCGGTTTAAAAGTAAATCAATCTGGACCGTTCATGAATTAGTTACTATTCAATCCATTGTTCTATAAATAGAAGCTCATTCCTTCATTATTTCTTAAGAATTCACTGAAACTCTAGAAAGAGAAATTATAGAGAGAAAGAAGAAGAGTTCTCTTTAACGGTAAGGGGTATTATTTCTTTTGTATTCATGAAGAGAACTCCTGTTATTCCATTATTTATTATTATGTTGGAATAACCTGTATACGCGGGCTACCCTATACTTGGTGAAATTCTTCTGTTATTCCAGTCTTTATTATTCTGTTGGAATATCCTGTCTGTGCGTTTTATGCCGGACATGGTTCCGTCTTTATTATTCTGTTTGAATATTCTGTCTGTGCGTTTTACGCTGAACATGGTTCCGTCTTTATTATTCTGTTGGAATATCATGTCTGTGCGTTTTATGTTGGACTTAGTTCCGTCTTTATTATTCTGTTGGAATATCCTATCTGTGCATTTTATGCCGGACCTGGTTCCATACTTATTATTCTGTTGGAATAACCTGCCTGTGCGATCTATCACATTCCTGATGATTTCTTTTGTTATTCCAGTCTTTATTATTTTGTTGGAATATCCTGTCTGTGCATTTTACGTCGGACCTGGTTCCGTCTTTATTATTCTGTTGGAATATTCTCGTCATGTGTTTTTACGCCGACCTAGTTCCGCTTTTATTATTCTCATTGGAATATCATGTCATGCATGCGTTTTCTTAGAACTGTTCCGCCTTTATTATTACATTAGAATATTATGATCGTATGTTTTACGTTCTGGCATTCCGAGTTCCGTATTTATTATTCTCGTTGGAATAACTCTTTTGCATGCGATCTATCACATGCCTGGTGATTTCTTTTGTTATTCCATTCTTTATTATGCTCGATTGGTTAAAGTTTTGACTTCTATACTCCATGAAATTAGTGGAATATCCTTGATATTTGTGCTTCATCCATTATCTTTTCATGAAAATATTCTTCTGAGCATTCTTGAATTTTACTCTACAAAGAAGTATCGTGTTGACAATTTGGACGTTATTAGTTCCTGGATAAACTAATTCTTGAACTTGTTTTATTGAATTCTTATATCATTGTCATCATCCTCATGTTTATATTTTTTGAAAGTCATCTGTGGCCTGTAGTGTATAGATGGACTTGGTATGATTTTGACCAGGGATTATTCGGTATAATCATGATCTTAATGTTACAAATGATGTGGTAAAAGTCCTCATTGGCCCGCAGTGCATTGATGGACAGTTGTTGGCATGATCATGACCATTGATGAATACACGAATATCCTTGGTCCGTAGTGCATGGATAATTTATGGTCGTGACCCTAATGAATATCCTTGGCCGTAGTGCAGGGATGATGTGGATTATTTATTAAGCCGAGTCTTAGCGATAAAAGTGATGAAAAAAAGTTTTAAATCATAAAAGATAGTAGATTTTATTCACTACTTGACTCTTTTAATGGATTGCTTATTCCGCTGCAGTTAAACTTGATGTCTATTGTATTTTATCAGTTTAACATTGTTAAAGGCTAATGATAATTTATCCTGCATTATCTTAGTCATATTATTTCTTACTGGGCTAGTTGAGCTCACCCTTTCTTTCACTATTCTCTTCAGGAAATGAGAACGTAGCAGGGACTAGTCGGGGAACGGAGTGATGGTCCAGAGGATAACATTAGTAGTCCTCACTATTCTATGAAATAGTGTGTTAATAAATGTATTGAGGACTTATTTTGAGTGTGGATATTGTCTAGATGACAATATTTGTATTAAAACTCATAGCATATGTTTTGTCGTATTTTACACGACTGTTGTATTATTAGTTTGTATTTGTATTCAGTACCATGTATCTGGCGACCCAAGATGGGTGATGTATACCTATTTTGGGGGCGTCACATTCACTTTCGGAAGGTGATGATGGAGCATTCATAACAAAAGGAAGGAGACATGCATGCTCCTGGCTGACTAATTGGTGTGTGACTCTTGATGCTGATGGATCACCAGTTCTGCCAATTGTTCAACTTGCTTACAAAGAGCTTTCATCTTTCTTTCCATGGCAAAATGGAACTTTCCGTAATCCATTCTATTAACACCGTCTTTGATGGTCTGGGACGATTCATCATTAAAATTGGAACTCTGTCCACTGCTCCAACTAATCATATTAACCTTTTTTTCTTTATGTTGAGGAAGAGGGTTATCTTGCACATGAGGTTATTCTGTCGTGGTAACCACGATCTCACCATTGTCTATTAAATCTTGGATCTTGTGTTTCAAGGCCCAACAATCTTGAGCATCATGTCCAAGTGCCCCAGAATGATAAGCACACTTTCGAGTGGCATTGAAACCCCTCCCATTAGGGTTGGCTGGTGGAAGAATATGTGTGATTTTCTTCTGAGTAGTCAGAAGAGTAAGAATATTCTCGAGAGAATCCCCTAAGGGTGTGAACGTTAGAGGGAACTTTACTTCTCCACCTTTAGGCAATGGAGGGATTGAAGATTGTGCTTGAAAAGGGGAGTAGTTTCTCCTCTGTATAGGCATATTCTAATTGCCTTTTTGACCTTTTATTATTAAGGAAGACTGTGCTTGTATGTCTAACCATTTCGGATTCCGTCATAGAGGGAATAACTTGAGCAGGAAGGCGCCTCCACCTTTGAGCATAATCTCTGAAAGACTCATTGGATTGTTTCTTGACCTTAGTAACTCGATATCTATTCGAGAGCCATCCGAGATGGAAGTCAGATCTTGAGTAAGGAAGGCGTGAGCTATCTCTTCCCAGCTATGGATCTTTGAGTTGTCTAATCTGGTATACCACGATCAGGCTTCTCCAGTCAAACTTTTCTGGAACAGCTGCATTCTGAGCTTCTCGTTTTCTGCATAAGATCCAAGTTCTCCAATGAACACCTTCAAATGTGTGTAAGGATCCCCTAATCCATCATACTTTTCAAAGTCAGGGGTTTTAAATTTCTCTGGATAATGAACACCAGGGAATATACAAAGGTTAGCATATCAAACACTCCTATGGGTTCCAATCCCTTTGAGAGAAATCGGATGTGTAATAGAATAAGCATATGAATGATATTCCTATTTACATATGATTTGATTATGATATATATATATATATATATATATATATATATATATATATATATATATATATATATATATATATATATATATATATATATATATGAATGAATATGCAAGTATGCTTACATTAAGAAAAGCTGTAAAGTTCTTTGATAGATAATAGAAACATATGTACAAGGACTTAGAATGAATTGATCAAATGTGTTAGGTTGATCCTACATAAGTAAACAGCTTTGTAAAGTCCTTAGAAAGAAATGATATACAAGGACTATAAACATAGAAAGATCAAGCATGTTAGGTTGATCTTATAATGTAATAGATAGGCTTGTTTGATGGTCGAGCACTGTACCAGAAATTGTATTCTGCCAGGAGAGTCAAGGATAACTCAAGAGCTATTGAGGCAGAATCGTAGTTTGCAAGATAGTAGATCTCGGAGTTCGTAGACTTCCAGGAGAGACGAGGAAGGATCGTAGTGTGTCGAGTAAAGCTTCCTTAGAGTCGAAGTATGCTGAGGAAGTCATGTTCAGAATCATAGAGACAGCCTGCCTACAAGTCGACCGAGCATCTGCAAAAGCCAATCAAGAATCGTAGACTACACTCGGAGTCGTAGAGTCTAATAATGTTAAAGCCAATTCAAGAATTGTAGACTGCACTCAGAATCGTAGAGTCTACTGATCGTATCAAAGGCAGAGATCGTAGTCGAGCAAGATCAGATGAAGACAACAAGCACAATGACAGAAATCGTAGTATCAAGATTTGATCTAAAAGTCGTAGTGTCTGCACAGCCGAAGCTGAATCGTAGAGTGTAGAGCTAAGACCTTAACACATGTGTTCACAAGGCCACAATAAAATTGTAGAGCAAACATGATTCTCAACAATTGAGCACTCTCAGAATATCCAAAGGAATGAAGCCTCTGGTTGGTAATGTAAAGATACATCTCACCTGAAGGAAGTAAGAGAGCACTCAACGAATGGCATGCAAGCTAATAGAAGATCTAAGTATCAACTCAATCAGCATCCAATTTGAGTTGAAAAGCCATTCAAGGTAAAGTCTTCCACAAGATGATCATAAGAAGACATCAGTAGCTGACTAAGGAAAGTCAGCATATGCAGTGCCTGTCAAGTAGAAAGATGACAACGATCCTGAAAGTAACCAGGATCATAGTGTTTGCTAAACAAAGAAGAAACTGATGGAGTATACACAAAGATACTGGTCAGCCTCTGAATAACAAGGCTAAGGTGATTAAGCATTGGGTAAGTCCATTGATGATAAGTGAACGGGAGATCAAAAGGAGAAAGCGAGCTAGACACGCCACACATCTGAAGTGTCTTGTTAATCAGAAGGGGCCAGAACAAGGAGTCAAGCCATCAGTATCTGAGAACAGTCAAGGCAAACAAAAGTATTGAAGCACTACACAAGAATAGGGAGAGGTGTTCCACATTGGAGATCTAATGAACACTCTTCAAGATCGTAATGTTAATTCTATAAGTCAAGAAGCAACAGTTAACAAGACAGTACGATCAGTCCAAGAAGATATGCATCAGAATCGTAGAGTTCGAACAACTAAAGATTGAGGCATTGACAACGGCTCAATCTGAAGATTGATATTCGAATAGAGCTTATTGAGAGCATCGATACAAAAGGACAGCCTCTGATCTAGAAATCAGAAGGAAGAAATAAAGTTAACTACCTGCCTGAGACATGAAAGTGACATCTCTGATGGGGTAGGTGAAACAGTAGACTACAGTGTCAAAAAGTCAGAAAAGGGGATGTCATGTCACATCTGTAGTCTACATCAAATAACTCAAGATCTGCGAGGCAATTTAAATAGCTTCCAATGGCTATATTCCAACGGGAAGATTTGGAAGGAGTATAAATCAACAGAACCTCAAAGATCAAGAGTTGCTGATGACTGCTATGTTGTAGAATCGTTGAGTTATTGAATGCTATTGTTGACTCTACGAGTTTCACCAAAAGATCAACAGAACAAATCTCAGTGACAGTGAGACTACCAAGGTGGAAGTGCAAGCGACCTTTCAAGAAGGACTTAAACGGATTAGAGCTTCACTCAACAAAGATGAGAATGTCATTGAAGATGGCGTGAGCTTAGAGTCGAGAAGGCCAAGAAGATAGCATTCGTAAAAGTGGCAGAGTACAAAGAAGATCAGGAGAGCCACTGTACGAATCACCATGAACCTAAAGCTGAAATTGAATAAGTGCAGAACAATTTCTGCAAAACATTCAAGAAGGTTTCAGGGATTGCTAAGTGTCAAAAGAAGTCTACCAAAAGCTTAGGGACTTAGCAAATCTAGATGGTGATGGTGCACAGCTGACATTAGATGAAGATGAATAGAAAAGAGTAAAGATCCCCAAAATAGGTATACATCACCCATTCCGAAAGTTGTCAATACACTGCATGTAAACAACTACAACTTTATTATTACAACAAGAAAACTGTGAGTTTAAATACGATATTGCCATCTAAACAATATCCACATACAAATAAATCCTCATCATAATTATTGATACATTATTTTACAAAAATGGTGAGGACTACTAAACAACTCTCTAAAACCATCATTCCATACCCCGACTGCATCACTACATTCTCGCCTCCCCGAGAAGAAAAAAAATGGAACAAAAAGGAAAAGGGTGAGCTCAACTAGCCCAAGAAGAATATTATGACTAAGATAATATACAACAAATTATCGTTAGTCTTCAACAGGAAAAAAATTTAATAGAATACAATAGACAACAAGTTTTAAATCAATACTCAAGCAATGAAAATATTAATTCATGTAAGAGTTACGTAGAGGATGAAATCTACTAATATCTATGAATTTAATAAATTCATCATCAATATTTTTATCCCTCGTAACATCAATCAATATATATCCGAATCATATATTCATCCTCGCACTACAAAAAGCCAAGGACATTCACCACGGGTCATGTTCATCTAAACACTGCTCATCTTTGCACTACGGCCAAAGATATTCATCGAAATCATTCATCTTTGCACTACAAAGCCAAAGATATTCATCGAAATCAATCATCTTTGCACTACAAAAGCCAAAGATATTCAATAATATCATCATTTAAGACCGAGGATGATGAAAATATTTTTTTTTTTTTTAAGAAACGAATCCAAAGGAAACAAAATGACAAGGATTAAGGATTAAGGATTCGTATTTTGTTTTATCCACGCCCAAAAATACCTCAAAAATAATCATAGTGGTGTAAAATTCAAGAATGATCAAAACATGGATACAATCAAAACTAGTATCCACAATAGATATTTTGGACTTAAAAGGAAAATTTTCATTTTTTTGATGAATAAAGGTCGTATTCGTGAATAAGATCAGATACGTGAATAAGGTCCGATACGTAAATAGTAACTCCACACCAAAAAGTTCCAAATTTGATAAAACTTCAGATCAATATTTCAAAGATAATGATATTGAAGAAATAATATCATTACGAAAAAAAAATAATATCCCTTACCTCTGAAAAACAACAAGATTTAACCGAAATAATCGGATATAGGCTATAACTTGAACTTTCACCGTATAGCAATACTCAAAGTATACTCAAAATACTCACAAGAATACGCCGATAATATAGAGAGAGAAAACTCAGCTTCGTGTGATTTTTCAATTCTAACCTAAGACCTATTTATAGAAAATGCTTAGAACACCAAAGCGTAAAATTTAATATAATAATATATTTATAAAAAATTTTACGCGCCATCCTTTGGGAATCTGAATCAGCCACCTAGCATGTGATTAATGAGGCTCACAACATATAAAAAAAACGTTTTTGTTATTTTAAAACAATTAAAACTTCCAAAATCAATTATTTCTACTCCTAACTTCAATAATTCACAATAAATAGCCCTTTTGTCGAAAATTCAATCTCATGAGTTTTTATAGGAAATTCAATTTCTACAACTTTTACGTAAGAAAGTTTTTTCAAATTCCAAATGTAAATTGACCAAAATCCACAAACCAAGCGATTTACAAAGTGCTATAATCAAATTTCACCAATAAATGGGGTCCACCGACATGTTTAATATGTTTTAAACATTTATTGCAACAAAAATACTCTTCCTCCTCAGATACTCATATATCCCACATTCGCTGTAAAAATATCACCATTATTATATTATTAAAATATAATAATATATATATATATATATAAATGAATTATTTTATTTTAAAAAGATAAAATTTCAATTTTCAACAATTGTCACATTAAAAATTTTCTCCATCTATATCCACATAAAATCAATATTTTCCTCATCATATGAATCAATAATTAATTATTCACAAATAATATTACGTAATCACAATATCGACAACCAGCAGCTCCCTGTGAAAGAGGGGGCTTTCCAATAAGAATTTCTCCTCATCGGCGCCGCAATTAGGTGACCAAACCTCTCCTTAGATGTAAACTTTCTAGACATTGCCAATAATGTTATCTAATAATATTATTCAGATAATATGAATTATTGCTTCGATAATGAAAAATACCGTAATGACAATTATCAAAACAACAAAGAATATAAAATATCAACACAACAATTATTGAACCAATAAAATATCGAATAAAGAATTATCGTAACCATTATTGAGTAGTGCCTTCACGTAAGAGTCAATAATTGGTGCAATACCGCAAAGCTATCGCGCAACAACAACGCCAGACATCGTGTTTTTAAACCACCGGTATTCCAACAAAGGTAAATCTGTAATAATTACGCCATTATTTTTAAACAACTTATATTTGTCGCTTTTCTTCCTCCAATCGCTTCCGCATGGGGCCCACACATGGTCATACTACATTGCATTTAATATTCCCGACAAAGATTTAATATTCCACGACCAAACGAATATTCCCCGACAAACAATGAATATTTTATAACCACTTGCTTATTTTGAAATATTTATGATTTTACCCATAACTATCCACATTAATCACATCAACCCTTACTATTTCAAAATAATAATTAGAGGAAATTAAATTTCATTTATTAATTATTTGGGGTCTTACAACCTCCCTCCTTATGAAATTTCGCCCTCGAAATCGACATACGCACTGTGTGTTTCAAAAGATGAGGATACCTCGCTTTCATTTCCGCTTCCAATTCCCAAGTCATTTCTTCTATAAGATGGTTCCTCCACAAGACTTTAACTTGTGGTATGACCTTCGTATGTAGGACATGCTCCTTCCTATCCAAGATCTTGACAGTACCTCCTCATACGTTAAGTCTTCACTATCTCGTCCTGGTTCTAACTCAATAACGTGGTTCGGTCTTTCATATATTTACGGCACGATATGTGAAACACATTATGAACACGAGACATACTTGAGGTAAAGCGAGTCTATAGGCTACATTTCCTACTCGGCCAAGAATTTGAAATGGACCAATAAATCGTGGATCGAGCTTTCTCTCTTCCCAAATCTTATAACTCCTTCCATGGGGCAACACGCAACAATACATGATCCCCTATACTAAACTCCACGCCCTTTCGATGAAGATCCGCATAACTCTTTTGTCGATCCTGTGCCGCTTTGTATGCGCTGTCTCAATCATTTGATCTTTTCTCGTCATCATACGCATCAACTCTGTCCCAACAATGTTGCTTCACCCACCTCGTCCCAACATACCGGAGAGCTTACATTTTCGGCCATATAATGCTTCAATGGGGCCACACCTATACTTGCCTCGATAATCATTATTGTAGGAGAATTCCACCAATGGTAAATACTTATCCCAACCGCCTCTTGAAGTCTAGGACACAGTAGTCTTAATAAATCTTCAAGAGTTTGAATAGTCCTCTCGATTGTCCGTCTGCTTGAGGATGGTATGTCGAATCAATCGTAAACTGCACTCTATAGCTTTTTGCAAGCTAACCCAAAATCTTGAAGTGAATCTTGGGTCACGATCCAAAACTATAGATACCGCATGCCATGCAACCTCACAATCTCATTTACATACATACTAGCAAGACGCTCAAGAGAATAAGTCTCCGTGATTTCAAGAAATGTGCGACTTGGTTAATCTATCAACAATAACCCAAATAGCATTTATGCCTTGAGAAACCGTGGAAGACCCGTAAACGAAATCCATGGTAATGTGTTCCCACTTCCATTTCGAATCTCAAGTGGTTGCAATGGTCCCTTAGGCACTTGATGCTCCGCCTTTACACGCTGACAAGTTAAACATGTTGAGATAAACTTTGCAATCTCTCTCTCATATTGTTCCACCAAAATGTATGTCAAGATCACGATACATTTTAGTACTTCCAGATGGATTGCAAATGGTGTATTGTGTGCCTCCATCATAATCTTGTACTTCAAATCGTAGTCGTTAGAACACAAAGTCTAGAGTGGACTCAAGTATTCCTTCTTCATCGATTCTCGCCCCTAATAGCACCTTCTTGTACTTTCTTCTTCATATACGCATCACCCCTGCCTGGGCTTGAGCAACCTTAACTTTTTCTATTAAAGTTGGCTCTATGCGATATACTTGACATCATCGCACTCTGCTCCTCGTGATATGATCTTCTACTCAACGCCGCCACCTACCACGCTCGCTTTTCCGTGATGGTATCAAATAGTGTGGTCGTAGTCTTCAATAGCTCGAGCCAACGTCACGCCGCAGCCAGATGTTAAGTTCTTTTTTTGAGTGAAGAAATATTTAAGGCTTTTATGGTCCTAATATATCTCCACTTTCTCCCCATAAAGATAGTGCCTCCATCTTTAGCGCGAAAAACGATCACGCTAACTCTAGATCATGAGTAGGATAATTCCTCTCATATTCTTTAAGTTGTCATGAGGCATAGGCTATGACTTTCCCATGTTGCATGAGAACACATCCTAACCCTTGCCCAAGCATCAGAGATAACAAATCCATCCGAACCAGATGGTATTGTTAGAACAAAAAAATCAAATAAGTCTCCTCTAAGCTCTTGGAAACTCTTCTCGCATTCTTCACTCCAAACGAATTTTGTATCCTTCCGAGTCAACTGAAAGTTAATCTGAGTAGCGATTCGAGAAAACCCTTCCACGAATCTCCGATAATAACCAAATTTAGACCCGTAAAGCTACGTGACTTCACCACCGCCTTCTGCTGTTCTAACTTTGTATTGCTTCAATCTTCACGTCAACAGATACTCCATGTTTTGACACTGACGCGCCCAAGAAATGCTACTTCCTCAAGCCGTAACTCGCATTTCTTTAACTTGGCATATAACTTATTTTCACGGGCCTTTGTAGTACCAAATTTCAAATGGTGCTCATGATCTTCACGACTTTTTGAAATATATGAGGATGTCATCAATAAAGACAACAACGAATCGATCCAAATATTCCTTGAATACTCGGCTCATCATATCCATGAAAGTCAGCAGGGCATTAGTCAATCCAAAAGACATGACTAGAATTCATAATGCCCGCATCGAGTTCTAAAGGCGCCTTTTTTGAATATCCTCGCCTAATCTTCACCGATGATATCCGTAATCTAAGATCGATTTTTGAAAAGAATTGTGCTCCTTGCAATCGGTCAAACAAGTCATCAATACGAGGTAGAGGATACCTATTCTCGATAAGTGACATGGTTCAATTCCCCGATAGTCAATACAAAAGTCGATACTCCCGCCTTTCTTCTTTACTTAATAAAACAGAGCACCCCAAGGAGATGTACTAGATCGAATGAAACCGATGTCCAACAACTCCCAGTAGTTGGACCTTTAACTCCTCAAGTTCAATAGAGCCATTCGATATGGGGTTTTAGAAATGGGCTTTGTACTGTGTTCAAGGTCAATAAAGAATTCAACTTCACGCTCGGGGTAGACCGGAAGTTCTTCAGAAATACGCCAGAAAGTCAATAACAACAGAATATTATTCAAATTTGACGGTGTTTATTCAAATCCATAACATGGGCTAAGAAAGCTTGACATCCGCTTTTTAATAAACGAATAGCTTTATGATTAGATATGATGATTGATTTTAATGGTTTAGTTGTTTGAATTGCATAACAAAAAAGTTTTTAGAATATGAAAGCTAACAACCTTACGAAAAACAATCAATTTTGGTATGATGAGTAGTTAACCAATCAATCCCTAAAATCACATCAAAAGCAAGTATCTTTAAAGAGATAAGGTCAACAGTAAGGTGATGGTGCCAACTTGAATCAAACAAGATTTATAAACAAAGGATGTGATGAAAGTTTCTCCTAACTGAGTTTCCACAGATAGTCAAAGTCTAATTTCTCCTGAGTCAAGTTTAAACGCTGAGCACAAGCAGAGAGATAAAAAATGAATGGGTAGCACCGTATTCAGTAAAGTATAAACTTCACAAGAATTTATAAATAGCTTACCCGTGATCACCTCGCTTGGGTTCCTCGATTTTGACCAAATACAACAAACGCCTTTCCAGAACCGCTGACTTTGACTTTTCTCGGGATAGTTTTTTTGAGTCACCGTCCCCTCATTAACTAGGTTTCGCTACTGCAATCTCGAGCGATATGTCCTTCCTTTCCACAATTATAGCATACCGAACTGCTAGGCGCTTGACCGATATGTCCTCTTCTTCCCGTGATTTATAAGATACGATGACCGGTGGTCGCTTCTCCTCCTTTGAACCAGCTTGTCACCGCACCGCTGCCTTCACATGGTCGTTGTTGAATCTCCTTTTTAAAATCTCCTCCCCGACTCGCTTCTTCTATTTTCATGGCTATGATTACCACCAGAGGGTTACCATTTTTGTCCGCTTTTTTCTTTTCCACCGGTTATTGTTGTTTTGTTGATCGCTATCTCCTAGATGATCCTCGATTGTGGTACCTCTACCGACCGCATTTCAAGTATCTCGCTTCTAACAATTGAGCCCTCATTAACAACATCCTAATAGAGAGAAAAAATTTTATGAGAGATGAGATATCGACGATGCCGGGTTTCAAACCTCTCGTAAACATCCGCCATATACGCTCCTCATTCTCCACCAAATGAGGTGCAAACCGATAACTCGCAAACTTCGCCGCAGATCGAGACACCGCCATGTTGTTCTCGCCCAGCCTAATAAACTCCACTTCCTTCATATGACGAACACTTTCGTGAAAGTATTTGTCATTAAATAGTTTCAAATGTCTCCCAAGACATGCCGAAAAGGGCCGATGGGTACGCTTCACGCATCTCCCACCAAGAGTCCGCCTCGCCACGAACATAAAGGTGGCGAATGGAACCTTCGTTCTCCGCGCATCCCCAAGACATCGAATATCTTGGTAATTTGTTGACCCATGTTTCGCCATGATCGGATCCGCTTTCCTTAAATTCGTGGTCCCAACTTCTTTGAACGCTTGGTCGTGATAACCCGTGAATTGCTATCATTTCTCCTATGTTTTGAACACGAAGTCTCCTCGTCCGATTTTGCATGAACCGCAAAAAGCTTCTAAACATCAAGCTGCTCATCGTCTCGATCAAGGGTGTTGTTCACAGAGGAACATTGCCACTTGCTGTACGCTCTCCTCACTGCTGGTGAGTACAGCGCTCTACTGGCCTCATTTCCATTGTTAATATTCTCACGACATTCTCAAATACCGCCATAAAACAAGGGTTAATTAAGGAAATCAATATATCACATAATATCCCTATATACCCGACTAACTATCAAATAAGCTTAGTAGGACACACTAGCTAAGGATTTACTCTGCCTCTCCTCCTAGTTCTATTCCCCGATCTCCGCCAGAGATCATATCCCTAAGCTCGATACCAACCGTGACACCCCCAAAATAGGTATACATCACCCATTCTCGAGTTGTCAATACACTGGCATGTAAACAACTACAACTTTATTATTACAACAAGAAAAACTGTGAGTTTAAATACGATATTGCCATCTAAACAATATCCACATACAAATAAATCCTCATCATAATTATTGATACATTATTTTACAAAAATGGTGAGGACTACTAAACAACTCTCTAAAACCATCATTCCATACCCCGACTCAGCATCGCTACATTCTCGCCTCCCGAGAAGAAAAAAAAATGGAACAAAAGGAAAAGGGTGAGCTCAACTAGCCCAAGAAGAATATTATGACTAAGATAATATACAACAAATTATCGTTAGTCTTCAACAGGAAAAAATTTAATAGAATACAATAGACAACAAGTTTTAAATCAATACTGCAATGAAAAAATATTAATTCATGTAAGAGTTACGTAGAGGATGAAATCTACTAATATCTATGAATTTAATAATTCATCAATATTTTTTATCCCCGTAACATCAATCAATATATATCCGAATCATATATTCATCCTCGCACTACAAAAAGCCAAGGACATTCACCACCTGGGTCATGTTCATCTAAACACTGCTCATCTTTGCACTACGCCAAAGATATTCATCGAAATCATTCATCTTTGCACTACAGCCAAAGATATTCATCGAATCAATCATCTTTGCACTACAGCCAAAGATATTCAATAATATCATCATTTAAGACCGAGGATGATGAAAATATTTTTTTTTTTTTTAGAAAACGAATCCAAAGGAAACAAAATGACAAGGATTAAGGATTAAGGATTCGATTTTGTTTTATCCACGCCCAAAAAATACCTCAAAAATAATCATAGTGGTGTAAAATTCAAGAATGATCAAAACATGGATACAATCAAAACTAGTATCCACAATAGATATTTTGGACTTAAAAGGAAAATTTTCATTTTTCATGAATAAAGGCCGTATTCGTTCGTGAATAAGATCAGATACGTGAATAAAGGTCGATACGTAAATAGTAACTCTACACCAAAAGTTCCAAATTTGATAAAAACTTCAGATCAATATTTCAAAGATAATGATATTGAAGAAATAATATCATTACGAAAAAAAAAAATATCCCTTACCTCTGAAAAAGACAAAGATTTAACCGAATACCGGATATAGGCTATAACTTGAACTTTCACCGTATAGCAATACTCAAAGTATACTCAAAATACTCACAAGAATACGCCGATAATATAGAGAGAGAAAACTTCAGCTTCGTGTGATTTTCAATTCTAACCTAAGACCTATTTATAGAAATTGCTTAGAACACCAAAGCGTAAAAAATTTAATATAATAATATATATATAAAAAAAATTTCACGCCATCCTTTGGGAATCTGAAATCAGCCACCTAGCATGTGATTAATGAGGCTCACAACATATAAAAAAAAACGTTTTTGTTATTTTTTTAAACAATTAAAACTTCCAAAATCAATTATTTCTAACTCCTAACTTCAATAATTCACAATAAATAGCCCTTTTGTCGTAAAAATTCAATCTCATGAGTTTTTATAGGAAATTCAATTTCTACAACTTTGCGTAAGAAAGTTTTTTTTCAAATTCCAAATGTAAATTGACCAAAATCCACAAACGGCGATTTTACAAAGCTATAATCAAATTTCAAATAATAAAAATGGGTCCACCGACATGTTTAACATGTTTTAAACATTTATTGCAACAAAAAATACTCTTCCTCCTCTCAGATACTCATATATCCCACATTCGCTGTAAAATATCACCATTATTATATTATTAAAATATAATAATATATATATATATAATGAATTATTTTATCGTAAAAGATAAAATTTCAATTTTCAACAATTGTCACATTAAAATTTTTCTCCATCTATATCCACATAAAATCAATATTTTCCTCATCATATGAATCAATAATTAATTATTCACAAATAATATTACGTAATCACAATATCGACAACCAGTGCAGCTCCTGTGAGAGGGGGGCTCCAATAAGAATTTCTCCTCATCGCCGCCAATTTAGGTGACCAAACCTCTCCTTAGATGTAACTTTCTAGACATTGCCAATAATGTTATCTAATAATATTATTCAGATAATATGAATTATTGCTTCGATAATGAAAAATACCGTAATGACAATTATCAAAACAACAAAGAATATAAAATATCAACACAACAATTATCGAACCAATAAAATATCGAATAAAGAATTATCGTAACCATTATCGAGTAGTGCCTTCACGTAAGAGTCAATAATTGGTGCAATACCGCAGTGCTATCGCAACAACAACGCCAGACATCGTGTTTTTAACCACCGGGTATTCCAACAAAGGTAAATCTGTAAATAATTACGCCTGCTATTTTTAAACAACTTATATTTGTCGCTTTTTCCTCCAATCGCTTCACATGGGGGGCCACACATGGTCGCTACTGTCGCATTTAATATTCCCCGACAAAGATTTAATATTCCACACCAAACAAACGATATTCCCCGACAAATGATGAATATTTTATAACCACTTTATTATTTTGAAATATTTATGATTTTACCCATAACTATCCACATTAATCACATCAACCCTTACTATTTCAAAATAATAATTAGAGGAAATTAAATTTCATTTATTAATTATTTGGGGTCGAGCGGTAACATGCCCAATTGTTTCCCTACAAAAAAGTTATGTAGTTTAGTTTCAAGGAATGTATCAATGTCTACATGTTATGTGATGTATCCGCTTTAGGAATTTTATCCTGCAAAACGGATGTTAGTTGTTTGTAATACAGGATAGCATGCTAATTTTAACTATGCATGTGCACATATTTCTTCATATTTTCCATTACGATAGATTGATGTGAAATGATATTTTACAAGTAAATGCTTTTAAAAGTAATCAAAAATGGAAAGCATGAAGAGACTTTCCTCCGCGTTTGGTTTATCAGAGGCTGACCTATCTTCGGTTTATTCTCGTGGCTTTTTGGCATGAAGGTTTCCAGATCATCGGAATCAACTTGATGGGAAATTAATCCGGTCTTTCAACTGGAGCGAATCTGGGTGGTGCCTTTCCCGAGCCTTGTTGGAATTAGTCTCCCTACGAGTCCAGTAATCAAACACCGATAGGATAGCCTCCTGGTGGAGGAACCACACAACATACATTCACGTACAACGTGTCTCACCATTTATGAAAATGATGACATGTGCGAAGCACTAATATTACAGATAGATATATTGCAGTGCAGTAAGTAAAATGCATTCGTACACATTCATAAAAAATGTAAATGAAACATCCACACACAAGCATATAACAGTTTTAAAAAGCTTGTAGTAGCGGCTTAAGCCCTCTTACTGGAATCCCCATCTGAGTCGCCACATGTCGACATCGGGATTTTTGTTTGTCCCTTTTCTGTTCTTGTTCCTTGGTGTTCTCATGTTATGTGAGATTTGTTTGAAAAATCAAGTGAAAAAGGCCCGACATGTATATGGCGACGATTTGAATGTAAGAGTCGCCAGTTGGTGTTTTTAACTGGTTGCACCAATGTAACCGAGAAAAGGTTTGCACATTGACCCAGTGATGTAACACTGCTAAATGGGTCTGTGAAACCGAGATTCATTTGGGTTCGGGGGTTTGATTATGCAGAGGGAAGGTGTTAGGCACCCCCCGACATCCGTGTTTCCACGTTGACCACCACTTTTTAAGAAATTGTTATATGAATGTGTATGTGTGTGTGTGGGTCAATGTGCTGTTATTTGGAAGTACTGTGAGGCCTCATTCGCACCTATATACAAAGGGTTTGAATTTATATAACAAATTCAGTTTTAAACATGATATAGCAGTGAGGTTTTGTAAAAGAGCTTTTTTCAAACCTCGTGCTCAATAGTAATTGAGACCTTTTCATACTTCCATTTTATTATTAAATGTTCAGCTTGATTTCTTTTATTTTCGAGATGCAAAGCATCATCGAGAAAATAATATATAATAGTGTCGAACTCCTCATGGGCATGAAAGCCATCTAAGGAAATTCAAACACCGTGAATAATTTACAAGCTGCTTACAACTGAAAATGTCCATCACGGGAACCGAATCTAGATTCAGTGAACTGAATCTGTGATCACATGATTCCTAAGCTCACATGATGCCGTAATTTATATGAAAAGAAGTAAGTAGTTATATATATAAAATCTATAAATATATATATACAGACATGATTAACCACCACGAAGCTCCTCCATGGGGGATTGGAAATGTAAATATATAAAAGCGGTAAATATATATATAGAGACATGATCAACCACCACGAAGCACCTCCATAGGGGATCAGAAATGTAAATAAAGCTGTAAAAGACGATCAACCGCCATGAAGTAAACTCCAGGCGGGACTAAATGGAATGAAAGCAATAAAAAACGATCAACCGCCACGAAGTAAACTCCAGGCAAGACTAAATGTAAATAAAGCAGTAAAAGGACACGAAGTAAACTTTTTATAGCTATATGTGAGCTAACAGGTGTTTAAAATGAGAAAGCACTCAATATGGGGTGTGTACAGAGCAAATTTGACAGGGCTTCCTCGCCTTTTTCTTTTTTAAAATGGCCACTCCAAGCTCTATATTTATAGAGTTGGTGGTCAGCAGTGCATTACCTGACGACATGAGCAGATGCACTGCGACAATTACAAGAGATGCACTGCTGGCTACCCGGTGCCCTGGGTTCCGCGGGTCTCACCATCTCAAAGTACGTGCACTCATGCACTGTGATGTCTACTCGAACTTGCAAAACTTCAATTCATGCATTCGATTGAGGTGTATAAGACCTTTTTCGGACTGCCATTGTCGAGAGTTATGCAATGACATGGGATTAGAGGTTATACGAAGTTAGGAAGAGGGGACCATGCCCATGGTCTTCAAGCGTCAAATTCTATCCGGTGTGCTGCCCTACATAATAGTCACTCGGGATTGGAACTCATTGGTTCTTGTGGGATATTGTTACGTAGAAATGTATGTATGAGATGTTGAGACGACGCAATGTGGGGTTGAGGTGGAAAGATGATGATTTTTCCCCTCACCGGGGTTATCTCCGGTTTGGGCTGATAGCAGACGTTGCTCAGGGTTATCTCTGAGATTGGACTGCTGTAAGTGTTTGAATTACTCAGGGTCATCTTTAAGTGTGCATGTCTTCTCGGTGTTATCTCCGGGTGTTTGGAATGAGTGTCTCAACAGGAGTTCTGAGGTTGAAGCTGATTGCATGCATTTGAAACAAGTGATTCCAGGGGTATCGCCAGAAGTGCAACGACATTCCTTGGGGTTATCTCTGAGGATGAAACTCAGGGTTATCTCTGAGGTTGGAACTGACACTCTCGGTGTGTGTTCCGGGGTTGAGACTGAACTTCCAGTGGTATCCTGAATGGATATGAGCTATCTTCCAGGGTTATCTCTGAAAGACGAACCTGCCCTCCTGCAATGTTAGTAACAGGTGTGCAAAAAATTTTGAGTGTCTACAATTACCGTGAAACTTATCTTAACAAAACTTCCTTTGGTGCGGACTCGTATATTAAAAATGAGATGAACAACCCTATTACAGGGGATTATTTATGCGTAAGCATTTAAATGTTTGTGCACAATACATGGTACAAAGGGCTGATCCCCCTAAGTACACGAAGTCCCTACAATATAACTGTTTAGGTTAAAGTTGAAAGATTACTTGTAACCGTGGATATAGTTCATGGTCTTATGACCCTCAGATATATTTCATATTTTGATTACAGATTTTGGTTATCATTGATAGAGTATCATTCGATTTTGTTGAGCCTATTCACTGACAGTTATTATTCTCTTGTTGATTCATTGCTATATCTAGTGAGCATTTGTTTTGCTCACTCTTGCTTATATAACCATTATAGCTAAAGTCCAGAAGGTCGATGAACCTACCACCAGTAAAGGAAAAGGAAAGATGAACAAGTGTTGAAGACTTGTAAATCTGTTGATTTCTATATTGTCAGACTTTGTTTTTTTTTTATTTGATGAGATGTAATTATTTTATTTTTCGCACTTGATGTTTGTATTTAAAGGTTAGATAACCTGGGAGGTTTTATTGAACTTATTGATGTAACCCTTTAATAGGGAGGATTTATGGTTTAAATGTTATCTTATTTGGGTAGATAGTATGAATGTATGGAAAGTGTACACCAAGTCTTAAGGGAATGAAGTACCCAGATTTGGGGGTGTCACAAGTTGGTATCAAAGCTTTATGTTATGAACCTTAGGTGGGGAAAAGCCTTAGGGAGTAACCTTTGAAAAGATAGTTGTGATAAACTCTTATCGAGTTTTAAGGAAGAAGTAATAAAACACTTATGTGCTTATGTGGTTGCAACCTATGTGCTCTTGAGTGTCGAGTAGTAATGATTAGTAATTAAAACTTAAAATTTTGTTGTCAGGATGGCTAATGTAGTCAGGCTAGGGAGGAAGGATCCCAGATGCCTAGAGAGGAGAAGCCTCGAGATATTCAGGTGGTTTGGGAATAACTACTGCCACGGGAAACATCTCTGTTGGTCACAATGATTGAGTAGGAGGGTTTACCTTATGAGGATGATGAGGTAGAGACAGATGAGGAGGACCCTGTTGAGCTGCCACAGTCGAATGAGGATGAGGAGGACGAGGAGGAAGAGATTCCACTAAACTCGATCGATGCCCGTATGTACGACGAAGTATACGACCGCAATGTAGAACTTCAAGATAGAGTCGAGGAGTTGGAAGAGATAGTAGCTGAACAACAGTTCACAGTGGTGGAGAAGGACAACAAGATCCAGGATCGAGATGAACGTCTGAATAATGTCGAATGGAAGTTGATCCACACTGAAGGAGAGAACGAGCAACTGACAGAGGAGATCGCAGAGCTAAAGAACAAATTGAAAGAAGAGTCTACTAAGAGGGCAAGAGCCGAAGACGCATATGAGGAAGCTTCACAACGAGCTGGGGTAGCAGAGAGAGAGGTACAAGTAAAGAGGATCAAGATGGAAGAGATAAATAGTGTTTTCAACACCATGATCAATCAAGCTTAAGATCGGGTCATGTGTTATCCGATTCAGTTCGAGACGCAGCCATCGTACATGTTAGATCGCCGAACAATGTTCCTTATTATGGAAGAAGAGCATCGTAAGGCTATCCAGTATTTTAGTAGGTTGTCATAAATGTACTTGATATGTGATTAATGATATGATAAATAAGATTTAAATCCCAAGTGTTATGTAACCTATGGGATATGATGATGATGTTATCCTGAAACTTTAGTAGTTCACGAAAGTAATGTAAATAGCAGTGATGCTATTGTTTTTATGTTTTCTAAAGATGATAAATGAATAAAATGCTAATTTTATTCAAGATGTTATGTGTTATGTAATGATATTTTATGATGTGAAAATTAAGTAGAAAATACTTAAAAGAAATTGATTAATAATCTAATAAGTGTATTTTAATCAGAAAATGCCTCCAAGAAGACGTCAACCACGACAACAAACCCCTGAGGGATCTACCAACAATAACAAAGCTGAAGCTAACCCAGTTCAGCAGTTGGTGACACTTCTGACAGGAGCACTACAGAATCAATCGTGAAATCAAGCTACAACTTTCAAGGATTTCAAAGTGGTTGGACCACCAGAATTCTGTGGAACCATGAATCTGGTTGATGCACAAACCTAGATCATGGAAATAGAGAAGGTATTTGATGTTGTTAGGGTTGATGAGAACCAGAAAACTGCTTTTGAAACATTCATGTTAAAAGTAGAAGCCAGTTATTAGTGGCAAGCCAATAAAACTAGAGGATGTCATGGAGTGATGACTTGGGAAAGGTTCAAGAAAATATTCTTCGAGACCTATTTCCCAGATAGTTCAAAGAATCATATGGAAGTGCAGTTTCTAGAGCTAAAATAGGGCACAATGACAGTGTCGGAGTGTGCAACAAGGTTCAATGAGTTGGCGAGGTTTGTGCCATATCAAGTGAACACGGATGATCACAAGGCGAGGAGGTTTGAACATGGACTGAAGCCCTAGTTGTACAATAGAGTCTCCCTGTTCTAGTTAAAAACGTTTGTAGCGGTGCTTGAGAAGGCAATTCTCGCTGAGGGTGGAGGCGAGGCTGTGACAAAGTACAATCAAGAACAAAGAAAGAAGAAGAATGAGGGTGAAGGTGAGAATGGTGGTAGTAGTGGTGGAACTGGTAGTAGTAACTTGAAGAGAAAGTGGAATGCGAGTGTTGATGCTGGAAGCCGACAAGGTAACCAGCAGAAAAAGAAGTTTAAAGCATGTGCTACATGCAGAAATAATCACACTGGCGTGTGCTTATGGGGTAAACGGGTATGCTTCAATTGTGGCTAGGAGGATCACATTGCCCCAAATTTCCATCAACCAAAGAAGAATCTTTGCTACACGTGCGGGTCAAAGGATTATTTTGCTCGTGAATACCCTAAGAAGAAAGCTGAAGAGACAACGGAAAACAAGGGAGGTAGTAGTGGAGGCATATTGACCATTGTGGAACCAACATCATCAAACAGACCCACAGCGAGAACCTTCAACATGACGGTGCAGGATGCAGTACAATCAAAAGATGTTGTGTAAGGTATTATCCCAATAAATGATATTAATGCTTATGTATTATTTGATTCGGGTGCTACTTGCTCATTTATATCTGATGAATTTTCTAAGAGGTTAGGATTACCTAGTGAAGAATTGAATTTCCTTTAAACATAAAAATTGCAAATAGGGAGTGATTCTTGTTAGGTTCGTATACAGGAATTGTAGGGTGAACATTAAGGGGAATGTCATGATGGTAGATTTAATTCCGATAAAACTTATAGAGTTTGATGTTATTTTGGGAATGGATTGGTTGTTCAATTATGGAGCGATAATTAATTGCCAAAAGAAATGTGTAAACCTTATAACTCTTCAAAGGTAGTTTTCCATGGTAGCAAATCTCCTAGACATGTGAGTTGTCTGACGATTATGCAGGCCAAGAAGTTGTTGAGTCAAGGTTGTGTGGGTTATTTAGCTTACATAGTCGATACTTGGAGGAAGGGGGTGAAAATGGAAGAGATGCCAGTGGTTAGGGAATTTGTAGATATGTTTCCTGAGGATTTTCCAGGACTTCCGCCTGACCGAGAGATTAATTAAGTTCTTGATCGACTTAGCGCCAGGAACCGCTTCGATATCGAAGGCCTCGTACAGAATGGCTCTGGTAGAGATGAAGGAACTGATGGTACAACTGCAAGAACTATTAGATAAGAAGTACATTCATCCGAGTGTATCACCATGGGAAACACCAGTGTTATTCGTGAAGAAGAAAGATGGGTCAATGCGTCTTTGCATTGATTATAGGGAATTAAACAAAGTCACTATTAAGAATAAATATCCATTGCCAAGAATAGATGACTTGTTTGATCAATTGATGGGTGATAGATACTTCTTAAAAATAGATTTGAGAAGTGGGTATCACCAATTAAAAGTAAGGAAGGAGGATGTACCAAAGACGGCATTCAGAACTCGGTATGGACATTACGAGTTTCTGATGATGTCTTTTGGATTAACAAATGCCCTGCTGCATTCATTGATTTGGTGAACAGGGTGTTTAAACCATTCTTAGATAAGTTTGTGGATGTATTCATTGATGATATCCTGGTGTACTCCAAATCTCAAGAAGAAAACGTGGAATATTTACGTTTAACGTTGGAGACGCTAAGAATGGAAAAACTATACGCGAAATTTTTGAAGTGTGAATTCTCGCTAGAACGTGTACAATTTCTTAAGCATGTAATTGACAAAGATAGAATTTCAATGGATCCATCAAAAGTTGAAGCCGTAATCAATTGGGAACAACTAAGAACACCTTCGGATGTGAGGAGTTTCTTGGGACTGACCGGCTATTATAGACGATTTATTCAGGATTTTTCTAAGATTGCCACTCCGTTAACAAATTTGACAAGGAAAGCTGTAAAATTTGTTTGGACAGAGAAGTGTGAAGAGGGTTCCAAGACTTGAAAAAGAAGTTAAGTGTGGCACCTGTGTTGTCATTACCAGATAATACAGGAAACTTTGTGGTGTATAGTGATGCATCACATAAAGGACTAGGGTGTGTGCTTATGTAATATGGCAAAGTCATTGCGTATGCATCAAGACAATTGAAAGACTACGAGAAAGGGTATCCGACTCATGATTTAGAGTTGGCTGCAGTAGTATTCGCTTTGAACATATGGAGACACTATCTCTATGGAGAAAAATGTGAGATCTACACAGACCATAAAAGTTTGAAGTATATTTTCACTTAGAAGGACCTAAACATGCGTCAAAGGAGATGGATGGAATTGATAAAAGATTACGATTGTGAGATCTTTTATCATCCAGGCAAAGCGAATGTGTTTGTAGATGCTTTAAGCAGAAAAGGTCGAGAAAAGTTTATGCTGATAACCACTCAGGAGGAGCTTATTTCAGCAATGACAAAGCTAGAATTGGAAATAAAATTTCCAAAAGAATCCGATGAAAGATTGTTCCAGATGGGAGATAGTCCAAATTTGGTGGACAAGGTAAAGAATGCTCAACTACAAGATGAAGAATGCAGAAAAATAAAGGAAAGTATGGTCGAGGGTAATGAGGTTAAGTACAAGGTTGATACCGAAGGAGTGCTAAGATTCGAGGGACGAATTTGGGTTCCAGTAGTACCAGATATTAATGAAGAAATCTTGACCGAAGCTTATAACTCAAGATATTCAATTCACCAGGGAAGTACGAAGATGTATCAAGATTTACGACGACACTTTTGGTGGCCAAACATGAAAAGAGATGTCGCAGAATGTGTTGCAAAATGTTTAACATGTCAAAGAGTCAAGGCCAAGCATCAGAGACCTAGCGGATTACTTCAACCATTGGAAGTACCGGAATGGAAATATGAACACATTACAATGGATTTTGTGGTAGGTCTTCCAACTACTCAGAGAGGATACGATGCGATTTGGGTGATAGTAGACTGGCTGATGAAATCAACACACTTTTTGCCAATAAAGATTAGATTCAATCTTGATCAGTTGGAAAATTTGTACATTAACGAGATCATTTTGAGACATGGAGTTCTAGTGTCAATTGTGTTAGATAGAGATCTGTGATTCACATCAAATTTCTGGAAGAGACTACAACAATGTATGGGAACACAATTGAGAATGAGTACGGCATACCATCCTCAAACAGACGGCCAAAGTGAATGAACAATCTAGACTTTGGAAGATATGCTCAGAGCATGCATCATGGATTTCAAAGGGAGCTGGGATGAACATTTACCATTGGCTGAATTCGCCTACAACAACAGTTACCACACAAGCATCGGCATGCCGCCTTACGAAGCATTGTACGACAGAAAGTACAAAACTCCACTGTGCTAGGATGAAGTCGATGAACGTCAACTATTAGGACTGAAACTGGTACAGCAGACTGCTGAGGTTGTTAAACTCATCAGAACAAGATTGGTAGCTACTCAAGACAGACAGAAGAAGTATGTTGATCAACACAGACAAGATTGTGAGTTCGATGTAGGAAATTTTGTGTTCTTAAAAGTATCTCCTTTGAAGGGGAAAATTCATTTTGGTAAAAAGGGAAAGCCAAGACCGAGGTTTATTGGACCCTTTGAAGTGTTGCGAAGAGTAGGAGAAGTGGCTTATGATGTAGCTCTACCTCTAGAGTTGGAACACGTTCACAATGTTTTCATGTTTCGGTGTTACGACCGTATAAACCCGATTACAAGCATGTGATCGAGTACGAACCATTACAGTTCGATAAGGACTTGTCTAATGAGGAAATTCCTATCCAGATAGTTAACAGGAAAGAACAAGTGCTCAGAAATAAAGTAATACCTTCTATGAAGGTGATATGGAGGAACCACAATGCTGAATAAGCTACGTGGGAACTCAAAGATAAAATGATGAAAGATTATCCTGAATTATTTGTTTAATTGTGTCTTCGATTCTGGGGACAAAATCCTTGTAAGAAGGGGAGAATGTGATGAATGATTTGTTTGAGTTATGATTCTTGAGACAGAATCCTTGTAAGGAGGGAAGGATGTAACAATCCAAAATTTAAAATTGTAATTTCAAATATTTATTGAATTATATAAATATTTTAATTGATGTGTTTATTGTAGAATAAATATTTGTTTAATTTGATTTGATTATTTATTTGTTAAATAAATAATTAATGAGTTAAGGAAATTAATTATTATGAGATAATATTCTAATTTAATTTAATAATTAAGTTAGAGAGTTGATAAGGATTAAATGGATTACTATAATGTTCGTAATTTAATTTTGTAATAAAAGTGTGACAATAAACTATGCTACAAATGAGTTATTAAAATAAATTAAAGGAGTTTAATTCAGTTTTTGCGAAAACAATGCTCAATGAATGTTAAGTCTTTAATTTAAATAGGTTTTACCAAACAAGGCATAAGGATTTTAAGTTATTAAGTTTTAAAAATATTTAGCCAAACAAGCCTTATGACTTTTGATTTTCAAAGAGACGTAACTGATATCAGTTACATATATATTTATATTATATAATTTATATCTAGTATGTTATATGTTATATGTTCCTATGTACGTAAGTTAGAGAATGGAGAAAGAACAGAGAAGAAGAAAAAGAAGAGAAAAGAAAGAAAGAAAAAAGAGAAGGGAGAAGAGAAAATTCTCTGTGAATTGAGAATTTAGGAGAAGAAGTTGTTGTAATCATCTTCTAGCAAGGTAAAACCCTACTTTTCTTATTTTTTTAGTTTTCTTATAAATTTCTAGTTTTTATATACATGAAAAGTTTTCTATAAAATTGGTGTGAAGGAGTAATTGTTTATTATCTGAATTTATATGATAATTGTTGATTAAGTTGTGTTCATATGGTTTATAGGTGGTTTAGAGTAAATTGATTCATGTAATATATGTTATTATGGGGGAAATCATATTACAGTGAGTTTACATTGATATATGTTAAATATGGTTTAAATTAGCAAAAATATTGGTACTCAATTCATTGTATAATGTATAAATTGGCTATTAATTGTGAAAATACATGAAAAAACGAAAACAATGTAATTAGAACCAACTATTTTGGCTGTAAAACGAATTTACAGTGAAGAATTTTGTTATGAATGTCAAAAGAAGAGGAAATAAAAGAAATAGTGAAATTTAAAGGTTTTAATCTTGATGTTTATGTTGTTTATGTGATTAGAAACATGTTACAAACATTAGTTTATGTTTCTGTAAACATATTACACCATGGGTAGGTTGGTATGGTTGTTAGAAAGGAGTTTGTAGGCCTAATTTGGCTTTCTGAAGTGTTTGGGATCATAATTCGCGAACTAGCGGAAGGGACCCCGCCCCAACGGGCTATCCTAGAGCAAAAACCCCTGCCCCGGCTGGGGGGTAGTCTGTCTAGCCAAAATTTGGAAAAAAAAACTTACCGAACATGTTTTGCTAAAATGAGCAAAACTTTTTTCATACGAACTCCGATTGATGCGATTCAAGATTATTCGGAATAAGGACGAATAGGCCTATAACTTTTATTCTTTAAGTGTTTCAATTTGATGTCGTTATGAAGGGTCAAAATGGCCATCTTTAGGACTATTGTGCATTTGTAGGCAATCAAAGGGCGTCAGAATGCGTGAATGCAAGTGTAATCCTTTGTGTATAAGTATAACCTAATGATAACATGTTAGACATGTAATAGGATGTTGTATCAAGTTGTTAATGTGTATATGGTGCAATGACATGATCACTTAAGTAGTTGTAATAAAGCTAAAAAGTGATGTTCATGAAAATATGTGATGTTGTTTAAACTTATACTTAGTTAATGAGCTATACTAAAAGTGGGAAAGAACTCATGTAGCTAATATTATTGTAACTAATGTGTATTATCAATGCATATGGTATGTGTAGGACTTTTGGTGAACGTAAGTAGTGATTGTTTAACCTACGCATGAGGCAAGTTCTCTAACTCTACTTTTACGATTGTGCAAGTGTTTAGACCTTAGATGCATTAAGAAAGTTCCTAAACCTACTTATATATCTATTCTAACTTGATTGTGTTCATGAAAACTCTTCAACCTAACTCGTACTTTGAGAAGGGTTCCTATCTTTAATTTTGTTTCTTATTACGCAAGTTCCTAAATTCTATTATTCTCATGTTGAACATGTTTTATTCCTCAACTTGTTATTAATCATGCACGTTCATTAACTAATTTCTTTTATTGAGTAAGATTAATAGCCTTATCTTATTATTGTTCAAGCAAGGTTTCTTATAATATTCAAATGCTTATGCTTCTTAGTTCATTTTTAAATAATGATTTCGATGTATAATGTTGATTTACTTATAATTCATGACTATTTCATATCATATTGCTATCGAGCACTTGAAGTGATATTAAACTATATTGATTCAACTAATCCTTAGTTGATGTTCGTTGAACTCTAAATTACCTTAAAACTTTTCCAAACCAAACTTCCTTTCGTGCAGACTCGTATATTAAAACTGAGATGAACAACCCTATTACAGGGGATTATTTACGCGTAAGCGTTTAAATATTTGTACACTATACATGGTACAAAGGGCTGATCCCCCTAAGTACGCGAAGTCCCTACAGTATAATTGTTTAGGTTAAAGTTGAAAGATTACTTGTAACCATGGACATAGTTCATGGTCTTATGATTCTCAAATATATTTTATATTTTGATTTCAGATTTTGGTTATCATTGATAGAGTATCATTCGGTTTTGTTGAGCCTATTCACTGACAGTTATTATTCTCTTGTTGATTCATTGTTATATCTTGTGAGCATTTGTTTTGCTCACTCTTGTTTATATAACCATTACAGCTAAAGTTGAGAAGGTCGATGAACCTACCACCAGTAAAAGGAAAGGAAAGATGAACAAGTGTTGATGACTTGTAAATCTGTTGATTTCTATATTGTTAGACTTTTTTTTATTTCATGAGATGTAATTATTTTATTTTTCGCACTTGATGTTTGTATTTAAAGGTTAGATAACCTGGGAGATTTTATTGAACTTATTGATGTAACCCTTTAATAGGGAGGATTTATGGTTTAAATGTTATCTTATTTGAGTAGATAGTATGAATGTATTGAAAGTGAACACCAAGTCTTAGGGGAATGAAGTACCCAGATTTGGGGGTGTCACAATTACTACACCAAATCAATTCATTCAAACTGTATTCTTTTCGTTTCTTGATGAGTTAACACATTCAAGACTCAATTTAAAATTTAGTTCACAAATCAATTATCAATTTTGGACTCCAACAAGCAATATTCATACGTATATTCACTGTAATCAATTTTTATTATCTTTGAACGTAATAAGTATACCAAAACCTTGTCTAGATGCTAGTTATAACATCCCAATTACACATAAACATAATCAATCAATTTATATATCAAAAAATCATCTAAATTGCATTTTAGAAAATTTTGAAAACAAATTTTATTTTACAGTGAAACTCAAGAACACAAAAACTTTTTATACATAGGAATTAAAGATTTTGAAAATTAAAATTATACCTTCACTTGCTTCATTAACCCTTGTTAGATGACAAAGAAGTGCTTGAATTCAATAAACTCTTCTCTTCTCTCAAACTCTCTCTCTCTCTATTTCTTCTCTGTATTCTCCCTCTCTTCTATTCTCAGGCTTAGGCCAAAATTTCTTACAAAAAAATAAAACAGATGCGAGAGATTTTACGTTAAAATATTTTAAAATAATTTGTCAGTTAAAAATTCAAAAGCCACAAGGCTTTGTTTGGATAAAACTAATTAAAATAAAGACTTAATATTTTTAAGCCTTGTTTGGTAAACCCATTTAAAACTCCTTTAATTTATTTTAATAAATTATTTATACTTTAATTTTTTGTCCCACATTATTTACTTGGATTTACATATCCAATCTTAATTAAATAAAACTAATTACAACTTATTAAATAAATTTTCCACTTAACTAATTACCACAAAATTTTAATTTTCATTATAATTTTACTTAATAAATTAACATATCACTTTAATTACTAAATTAAATTAAAACAACATTATAGCAAATCATGTAATCCTTAACAACTCTCTAATTTAGTTATTAAGTTAAATTATAGTATTATCTCATAAATTTAATTCATCACTCTTTTATCTAAATTAAGTTAATTCCTATAACTCATGAATTATTTATTTACTAATAAATAATCCAATAAATATATACTAAACAACAAACATATCAATTAAAAATATTTATTTAATTAAATAAATATTTGAAATTACAAATAAAATTCTGGATTATTACATCATTCCCTCATTGCAAGGATTTTGTCCCCAGAATCAGAATTCAAATAATTCATTCGTCACAGTCCATGTAATAAGCCAAATTTATAATAAATACTTCATTAAAAATCTCTCTATTTATCTCAATTCACTTGGTTTCACTAAACACATTTATTCATCATTAATATTATAACTCGCAATATTAACAACCAGATCATTCCTAGGAAAGAGGGGGCTTTCCGATAAGGATTTGTCTTTATTGGCGCGCAATTAGGTGACCAAACCCCTTTCCTCGACAGAACTTTCTAGACATCGTCAATATATAATGCAAATAATAATATGAATAACTTTGTCGCCTCAATTATTGATTTAATTATATAAAATATTGTGCTGATGATACTATGACAATAATTGAATAAAATTGAGTGACTTCTCATGTAAGCATCAATAATCAAGATACTGTGCAATACTGTGTGCTACTATGCAATCACGAGTATTACTGTACTTTTATCACCGGGTATTTCAACATTTAACGGTAAAACTTTTACCGTTATTTTTATAAAAAGTTTTTTCGGTCATTTTCTAACTCCTACAGTAATTCCGTTGTGGGGTCCACCAATGATTGTGCCGTCGTACGAATATTCCCTGATAAAACGAATATATCCCGACCAAACGAATATTTTATGACAACTTGCTTACTTTGAAAAATTTGTAAATATAACCACAACTATAACATTATATCAAATTCACACCTTATTACTCAAAATGATATTTAGAGAAAAATTAAATCTTTATTCATAAAATTTAGGGTCTTACAACCTCCCCTTCTTATGAAATTTCGTCCTCAAAATTGGTGTACGTACCTTGTATGTCGAAGAGGTGAGGATACCTTGATTTCATTTCAGATTCTAACTCCCATGTCATTTTCTCAATATCGTGATTTCTCCACAAAACTTTGACTTGAGGTATAACCTTGGATCATATAATATGTTCCTTCTTATTTAAGATTTTAACAGGTACCTCTTCATACGTTATATCATCCACTATCTCATCTGGTTATAATTTAATAATGTTGTTCGGGTCTTCCACTATTGGAATTACGTCTATTGTGAGAAAGTCAACAACCACCTCACCTATAATAAGACTCCTCTTATTTATAGATCTGGGCAACCCTCCTTAACAATTAAGGAATTGGGTTTTATTTTAATTAATTAAATTCCTTTAATTAATTAGGCTCCCAATCTTATTAGGAATAATTAATTAAACTCTTTTAATTAATTAGCCTCCTAATCTTATTAGGATATTTGAGAGTACTTTTATTAATTAATTCCTAAACTCCTTTAGAAATTAAAATATAGTAATAGTAATAATAATAATAAGACTCTCTTATTCATTTATATTTAATATTTTCAAAATATTAAATAATAAATATTAAGCTATTTAATTTATTCTATCACCATAGATTAAATTAAATATACTTAACTTATTATTATAATTATGCCATTAACTTCTTAAATAATTATTCTTCCTTTTATGGTATGACCCTTTAGGTTCTCCATATTAAATCGGTCGTGAATAAATCAGTTAGAACAATTCTAATCTTATTTAAATAAATAAATTAAATAATTAATTTATTTAAATAAATAATATTTATTCTACAGTAGGGATAAGTCTCCATAGCGATCAATGACTTTCCAGATAATATAGATTTCAACATTAATCATAAAAGAACCTTTTAGTAAATAGTTGCCGTACAATTCAATCCTTCCACCATACAATGTCCCAATTAAATATAAGACATGGAATTACTGTCAAGTCATATTTTATTTAATTATATGTATTTCGACTCTTAAATGCACAACTCCAAATAATGCAAATTAGAAACTCCTTTCTAATTTCATTTCGTCTTGGCCAAGGACTACTGGGTTGTCATTTATCGAATCACATATGACATTTCTCTTCTTTTACTAGAAGCGGTAGATTCTTTATTGATCATACATTATCTTCATGTACAAATTAGTATACCCAAGCATACCCTTTGATATACCCTAAGGGTCTTAAGGAATAAGTCAAAGTATAATTTATTATACACAAGATACTATGATGATCTCAAGTCCAAGGATCAATTGTACTACTATCACTACAAGAATTCCTATTGACAGGCAAGTCAAACTCCATTGGGTATTCCTTAGAGAGCCACGTTTAGTGAACTTATTCTCTAATAAGCACCTACATACTTGCTTTAGTGTCTCCACATAAATGATCATGAGACCAATCATCCTCATCCAATGAGCAAGCAACGTATGTACCAATCTATCTGAATTCACTAATCCCCAATTTAGTAATCCAACGATTGGGAACTATTTTAGTTTTAAGCTTTCTAAGAATTTAGATCTCATTAGAATGATCATCATCATTATTCTAAAAGCATTGCTTAAAACTATGGGTTTATCACATATTATAAAATAGCATCATGTAGATAATTAAAAGCCTTTAATAAATTAATACTTTTTATTAATAAATGAATAAGATTGTTACAAAGTATATGCTTTATCATCAAACATGATTGGCTTGTGTGCATACTACTTTCAATCTCCCACTTGCACTAAAGCCAATCGTCATGGTATCTCATACCCTTCTTTGCTTCATTTCCCACACATAGGATTACTTATCTTTGTTTAGCTTTCTACTTCTGCTTGGTCCCTTCATAAATCTATATTTATGATAACAAAAGTCGGTATCCAATACCCAAGTAGAACCTTGACTTAAAGAAAAATTTATTTTAAATCATGAACAAAATTGTATTTGTAACCGAAACTTCACTAAGCCTCTTCTAGTTAGCTCTGCAAGATGCTTCTCGCAGTTTCTTTTCCAGTGTCCTGGCTTATTGCAGTGGAAACAAACTCCTTTGCAATCCATATCAGTTTTGTTCTTATTTTCCTTTGTTTTTGCCTTTTTATTTACATTCTTAGAATCATTCTTCTTTTCAGAAGATCCTTTGGCCCCTACCAGTAAGACATGGTTTTTCTTGGTTGGAAAGTGACTATCAATATTTTTTAACATGTTAAGTAAATCAGCGAGGTTGATATCTAGCTTGTTCATATGAAAAATTCACAACAATTGTGAAAGGAGTCCGGGAATGAGTGCAAGATTAGATCTCGGCTCAACTCTCCATTCATGACAAAACCCGTTGTCCTAATTGATCAATCAAATTGATAATGTAAAGGACTTGTGCCTGTACTGTAGTGTCGTTGGTCATTCTAAATCGGAAGAGCTCCTTAGATATCTGATATCTATTAGTCCTACTGTCCTCACCATCAACTACTTGATGTGTAGAAATATAGTAGGAGCATCCATAGTTTCATGCTGACGCTGAAGCTCGTTACTCATGGATGCGAGCCTGATGCATTGAGCCAACTGTGCATCATCTTGTTACTTTCTAAAAGTAACAATATCTTCCTCGAGGCATTGTGCGCAACCATTGCGGGGATAGGCGATATGGACATAAGATAGCTTTTCACCATGAGAACTATTCTCAAATTCCTTAACCAATCCGCTTAATACTGATCCGCTTAAATAAAGATCTAATATGCTTCACAAAGATAGTAATTTAGACATTGTAAAATTTCAGAATAAATTTGTAATTAACAACATTTTAGCATACATTCTTTTATTAATTACCAAAATAAATTAGGTCTTATTTTAAATTGGTATCTCCCATTATTTTCTTCAAACTATATTACCCTCAATATATATAGTTCGGCAATATCTAATTAAAGATATGCTAGTCAGAATAAGGATCCCATTTTAAATGTATATAGCCTTATGTGTGCACAACAAACTATATATAAATAAATAGGTAGACAACTCTTGTGAATTACATCAACTATGCAACTCCTTGTATTTTGCCTCTTAGATCATAATGGTCAAGTGTGTGCACATCCGAACTAAAATGATTTAAGTTAAGTCGACTCAAAGATTTCCATATAAGTAAAGAGAAAACTACGTTTTTGTGTGTGCACAACAAAGCAGTAATGTTCAATTCCTTATAAACATCATATGTAATAAAAACAACATCTTAAATATTTAAGAATTTCCTTGTGTGTGCACAACAAGCTCATATTAAATATTCAATATTCTATTGTTTTTATCATGCTAGAAGGCGACGTTCGATATTCCAAATATCTTTGAACGTTACAACTTAATATAAAAATTTGAGGGGTTTGTTATTAATTTGTCTCATCTTGTTTAGCGCGCATGCACACACACACACACACACACACACATATATATATATATATATATATATATAAAATACGCGTCATATTAATTAACACGTGAAGCATGCTTGCATAATATATATATATATATATATATATAGTATAAGCATGCACATATAGAATACTATATTCTACCCGGATTGATTATGGACTTTTATTATAGTTTGGTTCACTAGAGCCACCAAGTGAACCTAAAGGTCAAACCCTAGCGTGCAAGAATTAATATTTAAATATAACTATTACATTTAAACCCGGGATCCATTACAAACGGGTCTTCAAGCGTTCCTTGCTCCTTGATCTCCAATTCTTCAAAATAATTCTAACTAATCCTATTACAAAACTATTTAAAATAAATAGAAACCTCGATCAGCAGTCAAGGGGAAGTACATAGGAGGGAGTTAGAATTTACATTAAGAAAAAATTAGAGAAGACGAGGTACGCAGACCCCATTTAATAAAACTCATACATTCATGCATCCAACTAAAATAAAATCCAATCACATTGGTCAATAGTCCATAATCAATCTCATTTATTATCATACACGTCACTATATGCATCAATAAATAACATTCATCTCATGAATAATAAACATTCAATATATATATATTGATATCATTTAATGAGCAAATTTAGTTAGCATAAAATCTAATTTTGAATGAAAATAAACTCCTTTATTTTAATACAAATTTAAATCAAAATAAACCTCTTTTATTTTAATTTATCCAATCTTGAATAAAATAAACTATTTTATTTTAATCAAAATCTTTAATCAAAATAAACTCCTTTATTTTAATTAATTATGGAATCCAATTCCAAGTAAAAAAAAACTCCTTTATTAAAAGAAACACAGATTCTCTTTCCTATTCACAAATAAACTTCTTTATTTTAAATAAAATGAAATCGTATTTCATATCTAAATAAACTCCTTTATTTAAGGAAACATGGAATCCAATTTCAATTCCAACTCTAATTAGTTAGCATGAAATTCTAATTTTAAAATTAAAATAAACTCTTTATTTTAATTATAAAATTATTAAGATTAATATATATATATATATATATATATATATAAGTATTATATATATATAAAATAACCGTATACATCAACTTTCCTGGAAGAAAAAGATGGTCTATGGTGATCATATTTATTATATATATATATTGTTGCAACATGCTTCTTTTGTGACGCCCCCAAATTCTCTACATTCACTGTAGCCAATTTGGTGATCACGTAAATATTATATAAGATAATAATTCCTATAAATCCAAGATTCACAGTACTCATAGTAAATAGTAGTTCTCGTCAGAATAATCATTGTAACTGAGTACCTTCACTTGGATGTATAGGTTCAGTATCTTATAGAGATTTCTTCCATACCTATAATTCTTATTTATCTGACCTCCATAGTGTTAATGTTAGAGTTCTTGGAACTGAGTGAAGCGTTACCTCAGTGCATCAGAGAGCCAATGTCTGTTAACACTATAATTCAGATATATAGTTCATATAGATACTGTATACTTTTCTAATTTCATTAGAATAACAACTAAATACCTCAACTAATAATACACTAAACTAATAATATATCGTTACATTGATTTAAAAAAAAAATCATTATTATTACATTATAGTTCTCAACAGGGTATCCATGTCCTAAGCCTTTTTATCCACAATACTGGAAACTGTTGCAATATATTCTTTCTATCTGCAAATGAAGAAAATATTTGCAGGGATGAGCTACAAAAAGCTCAGCAAGTTTTTAACAATAAACGAACGTTATACATATATCAATTCTGAAATAAATGAACATAATGTTCTGAGTTTTTCCACATACACCAAATCTGGATTAAATGAACATACACCAAATTCTGCCTTTATATCTTATCACCCGTCTCTATTTATCATCTTATTTAAGATGTATCCTCCTTCTCGTGACCTTTTCCAATAAATAACGCTTCTAGATAGTGTTAGCTGAAACTCTTATCTCAATCTTCAATTTATTAAAATCTTTTATCAGTACCTCGCTGTTTCATTTAACTTTTAATATTATTGTTAAATGTTTCCTCCTTCATATATCTCAAATCCAAATATTATTTACACTTATGGTAATCAAATATACCTCTTATTTCCAGATATAGCTAATTCATTTCTCCATTTGAATTACTTTATCATGACTAGTAATAATGATATTTTTAAATCATTTCTTTATTTCTCAATTTATCTCTAACTTTCTTCACTTCAGATTATTTATCCTAATGATTTATACAAGCAATTTCTTTGGCTATGGTTGTCTAATCCACTGCTAATCTCATACATCTAATATAGATTAACCTTAATTACTTTTACCTCCATTCCTACTGACTCTTCTTCCTTCACAAATTTCTTCTTGACCAGAAGAATACTATCACCAACATCATCTTTTATTATTAAGACTAAAATTTTATTCAAAACTTTTATAGTATCTTTCAAAATACTTTTTAGACTTATCATTAACTCACGTTCTACCATAATTCATCATATTTGATACATAATTCTCTCTTTTTTACCCAACAAATTTTTACACTTTGTAAGTACCTTCCCAATTTAAAATATATTATATATCAACAAGTTTCACCAATTACACATCAGTTCACCTTACCACTAATATTACATAAGGTACATATCAGAGATTTCTCTATGAAAAAAACGAATCGGAGCCCTAAATCATAGACCAAAAGATAAAATCTATTATCTTTACTAAACTTATACAAAAGTTGTAACCTCTACCGTACATATAGATGTATTCACATATACTATTCAAGATATTATCCTAACAAATATTTCAAAACCTAACTTTCACCTTAGACGTTTTCGCTCCCTTCACCTGCTGGCTTGAATTTGAGGCTTTGGTTCCCCCCTTAGGTTGAGATTTCTGGGTTTTGGACAAAATTTTTCTATGTGTCCCTCCACCCCGCAATTGAAACACTTAATTCCGATGCTCTTATTATACTTCCACTATGGACATCTATTTGAATAATGTCCATTGTTTCCACAAGTAAAACATCGAGTCCCCATAAAGATACATACCTCTCCGTGCTTCTTCCCACAATTACGACACCCTTCACTCCTTTGGCTAGTGCTCTTATTTCCCTTTTTCCCAGAATTATTTGAAAAATTAACATTCCTCTTTCTTTTACGATCTCCCTTCATTTGACATTGTCTTAATACCTCATTTCCTGATTCACCAATCCCCTTCAATTTTGACGGTCTCGCTAATTTAAAGTCCAAGGTAATCCTTAAAGTATTAGGTTCAACTTCTGGTGGATCCCCTGACCTCCATCGTGAAGCGTCTAGTAACACTATTACCAATTGTTGAGTTAGGTTTGTCTCTAACTGGTTTCCGTCAATCCCTGTTGGTGATTTCCCTTGTGATAAAATTTATCTATAAATATCAATTAGCATAATAATCAGTTAATTTGACAAACAAGGTTTATAAATTCAATTACATTCTATATACTCCAAGAAAATGACCAACTAATGATTTATATAATTTCACTAGTTTTCTCCCAACTAATTCTTATACTAAGAACACCATACTATTACAAACTACAAGTCCTCTATTACCCTCTATTCTCCTTAGCCTCTCATGCTCTTCATTCCCTTCTCTTTACTTAACCTTGATACTATCGATCATCCCTTTTGTGGATATTCAAAATTTCTCCAGCGTCTACTTAAAATCTATACAATTTCTTCTCTTTATAATGTTACTCCAATTTCCTTTCCTTCATCTTATGTTGTCCCTCTTGTTGGCTCTATATGAGCCTTATAAAAACTTTAATATCCCTCTTCACTTATCTCCAACTTCAGTACTCTTCATGAGCACTCTCTAAATCTACCACAGATTTGTCTTTTATAGCTTCAACTACTTAGTTGTAAACTACTCCCCTTGATACTTCCTCTATTCTATCCTTCAAAACATTCTTCATTACTACAACCTATTATGGTTCGATTACTACCTCAGGTAAAACAATCAGCTCTCCTCTCAGTATACACTTAACTCCTTCACTTACCAAACATATCAATTAAATATCATTAACTTATATAAACAATCTATTCCTCCAACTTTGGCTGATGAATTTCCTTAATTCATCTCTTATAAACTTATCTTTAGTTTATCTCTTTATTACTGCTCTCTCCCTGATACTAAGTCTCTTATTGTCTTCACAATAGTTTCTAAACTCCTTGCCATATCCAACTCCAAATCTCACTCTTCCAGGTAACTTCCTAGATCCATCACCATCTTATTTCTTATAACCTTAAATATCTTCATATATTACAAAAATCTTTTATCTCCTCATTTCTTATAACTTCCCTTTGTCTGTTATAGACATTCCTAATATCTCAAAAATACTTCACTGCAATGAGTATCTAGCTTATTCCCTATCTCTAAGTTTATCTCCTTATTACCTTCACTACAATCTCTCAGGTCATATCCTAAGGTATTCCTACCCTAGCTCTATAACCTACTACTTTGATACCAAATCGTGACGCCCCCAAATTCTCTACATTCACTGTAGCCAATTTGGTGCTCACGTAAGCATTCTATAAGATTATAATTCCTATAAATCCAAGATTCACAGTACTTGTAGTAAATAGTAATTCTCGTCAGAACAATCATTGTAACTGAGTACCCTCACTTGGATGTACAGGTTCAGTATCTTATAGATATTTCTTCCATACCTATAATTCTTATCTATCCGACCTCCATAGTGAGAGACAAAAGTAAAGAATTTGATTTTTGTTTAGTGTAATAATGCAAGGAATGTATCTACCCATTAGTTTGCTTGCTAGCCTTGGATTACTTGCACATATGAATAACCAAGTGATGAGTCACCAAAGATTTGGCAAATCTTTTACTTAAAAAGTAAGTAAAAGGATATTTTCGTCATTTCGCACCCACTATGGGTACTTTTGTAATTTCCCATTCAAATTTGAGGGTAATTTAGTCATTTATGTTATGGATTTTGACACATGGAAAATCTTGGTGATGAGTCACCAAGATTTGTATTTATCTTTTGTTAAAAGATATGCTCGAGGGTATTTTGGTCTTTTTACCCTTGCTAAGGGTATTTTAGTAATTTCAATATTATCCATAGGGTTATTTTAGTCATTTCACATAATTCACTAATATTTTTACTCCTTCAGTTTTGATAACAAGTATTAGGGTTCCCTAATTAGATTGTAGGGTTTAAAAATTAAAATAGGGTTTACCGATTAGGGTTTGATAATCTGGGTTAGGGTTTCCTAATCCTCATTAAAATTCTCTGATAGATTTTTATAATTTATCCTACATCCACATAACTATTATAATATTCAGTATCACAACTTCTTATTGATAACCATAATTAGAGTTAGGATTTGTTTATCAGGATTTAGGTTTCCTAAATTGAAAATTAGGATTTTCCAGCATTTGATTAGGTCTTCTTATCCCTCATTAGGGTTAACTAAGTTTGTACACTATCTGATCAATCATTAATCATTTATTTTATGTCATACAAACACATACTCACAATTACATTTATTATAACTGTATTTTGTATCGAATCCCTATCCGTATCTAGGGTTAGGGTTTCTATTCTCTACTATGCACAACTCTACTCATATTTCTTAGTCAATACACAAATTGACCACTTCTCTAAACTTGTACCACAAATACTCAGCACAATATTGGTAATCAATATCAATATTAAATATAAAAAAATTATTCGAAAAATTCTGAATCCTAACATCTTTTCTAACATGTTATATAATGAGTCATCACGTGAATCACTTGATTCCTGTAAGTAACATTATATATGTGTGTATATATATATATATATATATATATATACACACACACACACTTGGAATCCCCTGATTATTAATGTTAACAACTTAAAAAGGTTATATTATATATATAATATCAACACGTGCAGAAGCACCAAGGTAATTCTCAAAAAATTCATGAAAATCACTGCGAAACCAATATTATATATTAACTGAAGGAATAATCTGTTGGTTCCCTTTATGAATAACGAAATCAATGTTCAATAAATACACGGACTCAGTGAAATACCAATTTTCAAAAAATAAACAGATTATGTTTTTTTTTTAATTTTATACCACAAAAGTATGCCCAATTAAATTATTCTAAACACATATCAATATACATATCAAATCAAAACAATTAATAATTCGCATAAAGGTTTGCTCTGATGCCACTATTAGGTTTGTAAAATTTATGAACGCAATAAAATTGCACAAATTAAGCGGAAACGTGGAAAAATAGAGTTTTAAAATTTTACAAACCATATACCCGGATAACCCTTTATGCACAATTATTAATTAAACGAAAATATGAAGAACAAGAATCATACCCTTGAAGATTCGAGCTTCCTCAGCTACAAGTTCACCTCCAATCTTTTTGCGTTCAACTTGAATCCACCGGGTTTGGTTCCTTCCTTTGATCAACGTTAGCCACCCAAGTGTTTGGCTTCTAGAGGTGATCCACCAAAGAATAAGAAAGATTCAAGAAGATGGGTGTTTGACAAAACCCTAGTTTTCTATCTCTATAGAAAAGAGCGTGCTCTCCCAACTATTGAAATTACGTCTGTTGTGAAAAAGTCAACAACCACCTCACCCATAATAAGACTCCTTTTATTTATAGATGTGGGCAACCCTCCTTAACAATTAAAGAATTGAGTTTTATTTTAATTAATTAGGCTCCCAATCTTATTAGGAATAATTAATTAAACTCTTTTAATTAATTAGCCTCCTAATCTTATTAGGATATTTGAGAGTACTTTTATTAATTAATTCCTAAACTCCTTTAGAAATTAAATAATAATAATAATAATAAAAATAATAAGACTCCTCTTATTAATTTATATTTAATATTTCCAAAATATTAAGCTGTTTAATTTATTCTATCACCGTAGATTAAATTAAATATACTTAACTTATTATTATGGCAAAACAAACTGTAAATATCAAACAACTGGACTCATGTAAGATGTACTAAATGCTATATAAACATAGTATACTAACTACTATTTTTGAAAATTTTCAATTTTGTTTAATTATTTTTTAAAAGAAACTGAATGTAAAAACTAAATGTAACTATACAAACTACAATGTAAATAACTAAATATATGCAATACGACACTAAAATACCCCCAAAATTAAACTAGACATTGTCCTCAATGGCTAAAATAGAAAAAAGTAAAGCAGAGGACTTCCCTGAAAATATAGCAAACGTCCTCCTTGTCTGCTAAGTTTGGAGAATAGATTAGGCACATGGAACAAATTGGCACCACAGTTGAATTGGACTTGAATAACTTTTTCATAATCTTTTACCTGTCCATTGAACCTCCAATACCTGCAATTAAAAGAGACAATATGGATTAGAATAGCACTTGAATTGGTAAGAGAACTTAATAAGCAAATTAATTCATATCTACTAAATAAACTAGTAAAGCATATAAATATAAAAATTCCTGGGTTGCCTCCCAGTTAGCGCTTGATTTATAGTCTTTCAGCCTGACTTTGTCTGGTCAACGCTATCCAATTCCTCTACTATAATCTAGGAACCCTCCATCCATCAAAAATAATGTAACTGTTGGTAGGTTCCCAATTGTGATAGCCATCACATTAAAGTCACCTAGTATGCTTTCTTTATATAATATCACATTCAAGTACGTCCAACATCTAGGTGTTTTCTCCATTGTGAATGTGATAACTTTGGGGCATGGAAGCTTTTCACACACAACGAGCTCTTCGTCTATCTTCTTTTTCTCGTCCCACCATGGATTTAAAATTGTACTCGCTCTTATGTCATCAAGAGCTTCGCCGATGATATGACTACCAAGTGGGCATGATTTTGCAAATCTGACTGACTCTTTGATCTTTGGTGGAGACACATTTAGATCTTCGTCGACCTCTATTTCATTATCCCTAATTGTCTCCACACTTTCGATATCTTGTAGCTCATCCAGTCGCAGATTTGGTTCGGGTTCTCCGTCAATTTCGTCATCCATGTCATAAAGCCAAATGTTTGGAGGAAGGTTGCTTATGGCTTTGGTCATTTGATCTATCTTATTCTGAAGATTCTGAATTGACTTCTCTTGATTAATCATTCTCTCCTCATTTGATGCTATGAACTTGGATAACAATTCCTCCAATCTTGAATTATTTGTCTCAGTTTTGGAATCCATGTATTGAGGACCATGAGTTGAAGTGGTGATGAGTTGTTCCATCTGGTGCTGAAAATTATGGCTTGATATTTCTTGACTCATCATCCTCTCCTCTTGGTTTGCTATGACCTTTGATAGTAATTCCTCCAACTTTGACTTTTCTTCTTTTGGCAATGGAGGTTTACATGAAAATTCCGGTGTGTATGTTGAATTTGGAGCGTAGTATTGGTCTTCATAAGTATAGCTCCATGACGAATCCGGGTGATACCCCCAAACTTGATGATAATTAGCATATGTATAATCATTGAGGTATTCACCACCATGTTGTCCCAAAATTTCAAAACTAACAAAGGCATTGATGACTCAGATGATTACCGACACAATAATTGGAAGTAACTGCTATCCTTTGATTACGTTGGGCTGCAACAACGTTCAACCTCCTTGAAAGTGTCTCAAGCTGCGCTGATAATGCAAAAAATGCATTGAGACCATCAATCCCCGCTTCCCCTGGTTGAGTCATGTTCGTGTATGGCCATTGATACGCAAAGTCATCCATGGTACCTGAAAAGAGAGAAATATAGGAAGATAATTAATAATAAAAATAAAAATGTTTAAATTAAGACTAATTTGATTAAAATTAATATTGGTAAAAAAATATTAAACTAATTCCCCGGCAATGGCGCCAAAAACTTGTTGCGTAAAATCTAATTACGCACAACACACAAGTATACGTGGTCAACAAGTAATACAGTGAATGTAGAGTATCGTTCCCATGAGGAATTATTTAATAAAAATCACTAAGTACTAACCCGTAACCAACTCAATCTTATTTAAAAAAATAAATTTCAAATTATATAATTAAACTACTATTAAATTCCACTAGTTAAATTAAGATTATGGAGATTTAAGATCACAACTTCACTTATTGCTTCATTTAAGTTAACACACTCTTCATCAATTATTCTCTATTCTGAATTGTTAATCAAGAACACTAAATCACATAAAACCACTTCTCGATGCATAATACCCATACTCACTTAAATCCACAGATGATAGAATTAAGCAAGACACCCTAATTAACTATTCCACTATATCTCTATGTGAATTACAATTAGAAAGGATTTAAAGTACAAGTTCTCTATAAGATTACATATGGCGTAAAGGCATATCTCTATCCTAAACACGAATCACGAATTCCATCTATTTAGAAATCACAAACACATGATATCATGATCAGATCTAAATCTAAACTTCATCTCTCGAGTTCATATAGATTATCACGGTAATTGATGGCCAATCAATTAAAAAATTAAGTCCAAATCACAATAGACAATCCTCACAATAGAACATAATAATTGATAGCGAAGCATATTAAAATAAACTACACAATAAGATCCATTGTAATCTCAAACAAAGAATTAGTTCATTGAATTAAAACTAAGAATCCACAATTGAATAAACAATAAAAGACAAAGATAAAAGAAGATGAGAAGATAGAATCTATTGTCTGTAGATTTGAAGCTCCCTCCTTGCTCCTACTTTGAATCTTCAATGGTCTCCATGTCGCTTCAATCTCCAAATCTCATAAAAACTAGTCTTTTCTCCTATTCTACTCTAATATAATCTAATGGAATCCTCTCTCTCTCTCTCTCTTCTAATCTATGTGATTCTCCCTCTTTTATAAGTCTCTTTATCTGTCTTTAAGTCCTCTTGGAAGTCCTTGAGTCAATTGGATCGAAACAATCCTTCCCGAACTCAAATTTGGACAAAAACCGAGTTTTCTGCGCATGCCCCCGCCCCGGCGGGGGTTATAAGGCTAAAAGGGCCTGCCCCGATGGGGGTCCTTACTGTTTTTCAGCTGGTATGCCCACCCCAGTGGGCATTTTGTGAAGGGAATGCCCGCCCCGATGGGGGTCACTTTTCTACTCTGACATCATTTGGGAAAATGGCCATAACCTCTTCATCTGATCTCCGATTTCGATGATTCAAGATGTTTCGGAAAGAGGAGACGTAGATCTACAACTTTCATTCTTTGAGTATTTCAAATAAGGAATGGAGAAATGTTGAAATTGGCTCTGAAGTAGCTATTATGTAAATGGTCACCCAAAACAGTGAAGTTCAACGTCTGTTGGTACAAAAGTCATAACTCATGCATCTGAACTCCGATTAGAATGATTCAAGATGTTCCAGAATTCTAAGAAGAAGATCTACAATATAATCCAAGTTCCAATCCAAGAACATGAAAAAAACATGAAAGCCCAAACGATATCCGGATTGCTTTTCTTTGCGTTTTCCTTGCTCTTCCTTCCCAATAGTCGCTCACACCGCTCCCAAACATATAACCTACAAAATGAACACAAAATATATGAAAAGTAACTAAGAAACATAAATATAAGCTACTAATTCAAGTAACAGATACCGAATAAGTAGGTATAAAACCTACTTATCAGGTACACCTGCGGCCACCAGCTCTATAAATATATAGCTTAGGGTGGCCATATTCAAAGAGGAAAAGGCGAGGAAGCCCTGTCAAAATTGCTCTGTACACACCCCATATTGAGTGCTTTCTCATTTTAGACACCTGTTAGCTCACATATAGCTATATTTTTACCGACGGGAGCTTAGTGTTTATCCATTTAGAGTCATAGAAGTCTTTTTGGCAGCCCACTGTAAGCCTTCTTACACTCTGTAAAGCCTTTCTCTTCATCTTTGCACACACTATTCTTCATATTGAGAGTCGTGTTGTGTGTGTATGCCCGGACTTCGATCCGTGGTTTTCATTTCTATCTGTATACATATACTTATATATGTATATATTTATATATGGACTAACATTATTTTATTATGCCTCGATTGAGCATAGACTTATGTCTAGAGCGTTTATTTGCTTATATATATATATATATATATATATATATATATATATATATATTATATATATATATATTATATATATATGAGCCCGGATTTTATCAGGGAGCATTTTACATCGCTTTATATATATATATATATATGAACTGTTGTTTACCTTTTGTTCGATGAGCCTCGATTTTATATCCAGTCGCTTTATCGCTATATATATATATATATATAATATATATATATATATAGCGATATATATATATATATATATATATATATATATATTTTAGAAACATCATGTATGAGTTTACTATATATATATACCTTTTTTCAGCTTTAGTTTACATTTCGCCTTTTCCGCTTTTAAGTTTCATCTCACTTTACTTTTACTGGATAGTTGATTGTTTTTTACTTTTTTTTTACATTTAGTCCTTACCGTAGTTTACTTAAGTGGCGCTTGATCGTATTTATTGCTTTATTTACATTTCGATCCCCCCATTGAGGTGCTTCGTGGTGGTTAATCATGTCTCTATATATATATTTATCGCTTTTATATATTTACATTTTCGATCCCAAGTGAGGTGCTTCGTGGTGGTTGATCATGTATCAGTATATATATATATATATATATATATATATATATATATATATATATATATACTAACTTTTATATATAATCGCTTGCGCTTATATAAACTACGGCATCATGTGAGCCTAGGAATCATGTGATCACAGATTTAATCTACTGAATCTAGATTCGGTTCCCGTGATGGACATTTTCAGTTGTAAACAACTTATAAATTATTCACGGTATTTGAATTTCCTTATATGGATTCCATGGCTATAAGGAGTTCGGCACTGCTATATATTATTTTCTCGAAGATGCTTCGCATCTCGAAAATAAAAGCAAACAAGCCGAACATATAATAATAAAATGGAAGTATGAAAAGGTCTCAATTACTATTAAGCACAGGGTTTGAAAAAACCTCTTTTACAAAACCTCACTCCTATATCATGTTTAAAACTGAATTTTTATATAAATTCAAACCCTTTATATATAGGTAAGAATGAAGCCACTCACTACTTCCAAATAAATTGCACATTAATCCACACACACACACACACATTCATATAATAGTTTCTTGAAAAGTGACCGTCACCGTGGTAACATGGATGTCAGGGGGTGCCTAACACCTTCCCTATGCATAATCAAGCCCCCGAACCCAAATGAATCTTGGTTTCATAGACTCGTTTAGCAGTGTCATATCACTGGGTCAATGTGCAAACCTTTTATCGGTTGCGTTGGTGCAACCAGTTAAAAACACCAACTGGCGACTCTTACAATGAAATCATCGACATATACATGTCGGACCTTTTTCACTTGTTTTTTCAAACAACTCTCACATAACATAAGAACACCAAAGAACAAGAACAGAAAAGGGACAAATAAATATCCTAACGTCGACAGGTGGTGACTCTGTTGGGGACACCAATAAGAGGGCTTAAGCCGCTACAACAAGCTTTTCAAAACTATTTTATGCTTGTGTGTAAATGTTGCATTTACATTTATGATGAATGTGTAAGAATGCATTTTACTTACTACACTGTAATATATCTATCTGTGATATTAGTGTTTCGCACATGTCATCATTTTCATAAACGGTGAGACACGTTGTATGTGAATGTATGTTGTGTGGTTCCTCCACCAGGAGGTTATCCTATCGGTGTTTGATTACTGGACTCATAGGGAGACTAATTCCAACGAGGCTCAGGAAAGGCACCACCCAGATTCACTCCAGTTGAAAGATCGGATTAACTTCCCGTCAAGTAGATTGTGATGATCTGGGAACCTTCATGCCAAAAAGCCGCGAGAGTAACCCTAAGATAGGTCAGCCTCTGATAAACCAAATGCGGAGGAAAGTCTCTTCATGCTTTCCATTTTCTATTACATGTAAAAGCATTTACTTGTAATTTTATTCCATGTTCATCTTTATGTAATGGAAAATATTAGAATATTTGCATATACATGACATGCTATCAAAATGACACCCATTTTTTCAGGATAATATTCCTAAAATGGACACATTATGATAGAATGTGAACATTTACATTATCCCTAAGACTAAACTACATATGTTTTTGTAGGGAATAATTGGGCCTGTTACTCGCTCAAAATCCAAAAAGGCCACGAGCCTACAGCCAATCATGTCTTCTTCTGACTAGTCTAATCCCATTTCTCGAGAAGAATTAGACGGATTTAGTAAAAAAATTACAGATTTGGCTGTTTTGCTTAAAGAATTGCATCAGTCTACTCAAGGCTCAAAGATGCCTACACATACAGAATCCTCTGAACAAGGAGGAGCACAAGGTTTGGATAAAACAAATCCGGAACCTCAGTTGGATACGACCAACAAAGACCCTGAAAACACCCATCTCAAAGGAGATCCTGACACAGGTGATATCAGGAAGAAGGTCCTTCAAATGGAAGAAACCATCCATTCTCTTAAAGGGATTGGAGCACATGGGAGTGTTTCATATGCTAACCATTGCATATTCCCTGGTGTACATTATCCAGAAAAGTTCAAAACCTCTGACTTTGAAAAGTATGACAGATTAGGGGATCCTTACACACATTTGAAGGTGTTTATTGAAGAACTTGGATCTTATGCAGAGGACGAGAAGCTCAGAATGTAGCTGTTCCAGAAGAGTCTGACTGGAGAAGCCCATTCATGGTATACCAGATTAGACAACTCAAAGATCCATAGCTGGGAATAGCTAGCTCATGCATTCCTTACTCAGTACAGCTTCCAGTCTCAGATGGCTCCTGACCGATATCAGATTACCAAAGTCAAGAAACAGTCCAACGAGTCTTTCAGAGAGTACGCTCAAAGGTGGAGGCGCCTTGCTGCTTAAGTTATTCCTTCCATGACAGAATCAGAAATGGTTATGACCTTCATAGATATACAAGAAGCACCTTTCTATGAGAGAGTCTTAGCAGGTATTGGCAAACCATTTTCTGAAATGATCAAACATGGAGAGATGGCTGAGATGGGATTAAAGTTAGGAAAGATTCAAGACCTAGCCACTTTTAAAGAAGTTGTTCAGCACATCCAATCCAGAACTTATGGAAACAAACCCTGGAGGGTCCATAAAAAGAAAGAGGATGATGTTTCTTTGATACTACAAGGTCAAAAAGGCAATCAGAATATGCCTATACAGAGGAGAAACTACTCCCATTTTTAAGCACAGTCTTCAAACCCTCCATTGCCTAAAAGTGGAGAAGCAAAGCACCCTCGAACATTCACCCCCTTAGGGGATTCGCTCGAAAATATTCTTACTCTTCTGACTACTCAGAAGAAAATCACGCATCTTCTTCCACCAGCCAACCCTAATTGGAGGGGTTTCAATGCTACTCGGAAGTGTGCTTATCATTTCGGGCCACTTAGACAAGATACTCAAGATTGTTGGGCCTTGAAACACAAGATCCAAGATTTAATACACAACGACAAGATCGTGGTTACCAAACCAGATCAACCTCATGTGAAAGACAACCCTCTTCCTCAACATAAATAAGAAGAGGTTAACATGATTAGTTGGAGTAGTGGGCAGAGTTCCAATTTTAATGGTGAATCATCCTAGACCAACAAAGACGGTGTTAACAGATGGGATTACGCAAAGTTTCAATTTTCTATGGAACAAAAGATGAAAGCTCTTTATAAGCAAGTTGAATAATTGGCAGAATTGGTGATCCATCAGCATCAAGTCACATACCAGTTAGTCATCTAAGAGCATGCCTGTCTCCTTCCTTTTGTTATGCATGCTCCATCATCACCTTCAGAAAGTGAAGCACTGGATGACAAGGTTGCGAAGAGAGCAAGTGCAAAGCTCTTCAGGATTTTGCCAAAGAAGGGAATTTACATACTTGGGCCAACCTATGGAGGAGATATTTTAGATGTTAATCAACGAAGGAAGAATCACCTCCCTTCTACCTCCAATTAATCCACGTTCAAGATGGTTCAACTCTGATGGAGTGTGTCAATATCATTCACATTCTCGTGGTCATAGCACAGAAGAATGCTGGGCACTCTGCCACCTTATTCAGAATCTAATTGACATTGGTTTCCTGCAGTTGGCAGACAATGACACTTTGCTACTCGAGAGTGGGAATACCAATCCTACTAAGTGGAAGGGGATAGTAGCAGTTATATCTTCTAAGACTGATGAGACTGTTGGGCCATTTCCCATAAAACCAATTCAACTTAAATGTGGCGATAATCCTTTAAAAGTGGTTGCACCAAAGCCAATTTATTTACCTTTCAGACCATTGTGTCCTGTTGTCAGCTTACACACAAGTTCCATGGAATTATGGAGAAGCTAAAGGATCCACATCTCATACTACTACTACAGCGTCGAATGAAAATCCACTGTATCTTCCTCTGAGGGTGATGAAGCCAACCATAAAAGCAAATGGGAAGATTCCCATGGAGAAGATTGAGAAATTCCTCTGCACTATGGGTCATAATGAAGCTAAGGTGGTTCTAAGCTTAAGAGAAGCTCCACATCAAATCTCAATACTGGACTTGGTTTTCTCTTCCGAGGATCACAGAAAGATCTTATTGAAGGTTTTGGAAGAAGCCTACTTACCAAAATTAGTGGATGTGGAAAACTTTCAACATCTGGTTGATCACATTTTTAACAACAATGTGATATCCTTCACTTATGATGACATACCACCCGAAGGGACCGATCATTACAAGCCATTGCACATTGCAGTTTTGTCCTTTGGGTATATATTAGTTGGAGTTTTGATAGATGGAGGTTCGTCTCTGAAAATCTGTCCTTATGCCACTTTGGTGAAGATGAACGTCAATCTCAAACGGATCTGAAGTAGCCATACAGTTATCAAAGCATTTGATGGATCCCAACGAAATTCTGTCGGAGAGATTGAGCTGCCAATTAAAATTGGTCCAAATACATTCAACGTATCCTTTCACGGCCTCAAGATAGATTCAGGATACAACCTGCTATTGGGGAGACCATGGATCCACATGGCTGGAGTTATCCCTTCTACACTTCATCAACAACTTAAATACATTATCAATAATAGCCTAGTCACTGTCAACGCTGAGCCGAAATGTCCTAAATAAGGAGATCTACCACTCATTAGCTTCAATTCAGAAGTTGAGCCGGCCAGTTTTCATACTTTGGAAGTGAGCAACACACAATATTATCCTATTGGAGCGCCACTTCATGTACCCAAGATTTCTACCGAAGTGATGGCAGCTACACAAGAAATGATGTCATTGGTTCATTAGCCTGGACAAGGGCTGGGTAAAAATAAGCAGGGTACTAAGCACCCAATTCAAATTTCCAGTCAATCTGGGACAGCCGAACTAGGCTATTCTGCCAGTTCCAGTCATATAAATCCTCATAAGCATAAGTAGATTCCTCAAGCTTCGCCATTACATTTATTTTCTCCACACCTACACCTCATGAGCTTGTACGGCTCGGTAAAGATGCCAACCAATGTTATGGCTATACTATTTCCCAAACCAAAGACTTGTTTAAAGAAAAAGAGGTCCCGATTCTTGATGTCAAGTGGAAGAAAGGGAACAAAAATGTAAACATGACATCGTCTCGATGATGTCGACCATACACATCATTGTCCATGATGAGCATACAAATAGATACACCACGAGGATGATTTCCCGGATGTTATGGTCATCATTCGGGAAAAGAGGACGATGATGACCCCTCCATCATCTGCGATCCATCGGACTTTACCCTTAGCAATTGGAGCAGCACTCCATGCATTGGTCAACGAGGGTAAAACAGGCAGAAAATCCCTTGCCCTGTAGATAACTTTAATTGCATACTTTTCTTTACAGTATTAGCAGTTATTTTATCAGTACATCCTAACACTTTTGTATGATTAAATAGTTCCATATATTAAGTGAAAGTATATTTTGTTTCAGAACTCTGAATTTAGATGTGCATGTACTTGCTGATGAGGTGCCTTTTCTCCACAAGGACTGTAACTTTGACAAAAGGTTGGACTCGGACTTGATGGAAATATAAGAGGACATTGAGATACCTCAGGAGATTAAGGAATGGGTCGAAGACAAACCTAAGCCCAACCTTGATCAAACCACTTCTTTCAATCTCGGAACCTTAGAAAGCCCTAAGTTAATCCAGATTGGTTCAGACCTCACCGCAAACCAATAGAATGATATGGTTACATTACTAACTCAATTCCAAGATGTGTTTACATGGTCTCATGAAGACATGGTGGGTTGGTCCACTGACATTGTCCTTCACCGCCTTCCTATTAAAGAGGGATTCAAACCAGTCAGGCAGAAGCTCAAACGATTAAAACCTGAGTGGAGTTTAAAGGTGAAAGAAGAAATTGTGAAACAATTTCAAGCTGGCATTATCACGGTGTCTACATATTCGGAATGGATATCCAACATAGTTCTCTTGCCTAAACCAGGAGGAAAGGTGTGAGTTTGTGGATTACCGGGATCTGAACAAAGCTTGCCTTAAAGATAGCTTTCTCGTGCCCTTTATCCACATTCTCATTGACAATACTGGCCGATATAGAATGTACTCATTTGCGGATTGCTTCGCAGGGTATCATCAGATTATGGTCGCTGAGGATGATTGTGAAAAAACTGCCTTCATCACGCCTTGGGGAACCTTCTTCTATAGACGGTTGTCATTCGGCCTCATCAATGCCAGAGCAACCTATCAGCGAGCTATTATGGCTCTTTTCCATGATTTAATGCATAAGGAGATAGAGATCTATGTGGATGACATCATTATCAAGTCCTGAAGGGAGAAAGACCACTTAGACCATCTCGAAAAGCTCTTCAACAGGTTGCATAAGTACAACTTGAAGTTGAATCCAGCCAAGTGCGCCTTTGGCATTAAATCAGGCAAGTTGCTAGGTTTCCTAGTTAGCCACAAAGGGATTGAGCTGGATCCCACAAAAATCCAGGCCATCAAAAAATGCCCATTCCTCAAACAAAGAAGGAAATACAGGGATTTTTGGGAAGAATCAACTTTATTAGCAGGTTTATTTCTCAACTCATAGCGACCTGTGAGCCCATCTTCAAGTTGTTATGGAAGAACTCCTCCATGAAATGGAACGATGAGTGTCAGAAAGCCTTCTTTATAATTAAAGAGCAGCTGGTTAACGCTCCTTTTTTGGTACCTTCTAGGGATGATGTTCCCTTATTCATGTACCTGTCCATTAATAATAATGTTATTGGCTACATGCTAGGACAAAAAGATGATAGAGGCCAAGAACGAGCTATTTATTACCTCAAAGAAAAGATTTAGCAACATAAGTATAATCTATTTAAAAGTATACTTTGATTTAAAAGACTCCCATCTCATGTGCTTTAATATTCGATAAGCCGGAGAAGTTCTGGCAGTTGTTCTCGCAATAATTTGACATCGTCACGTGACGGGGAGCATTATGATTAACCCACCGCACATTTCAAACCCTGCATACTTTGAAGGGGTAATGGTAATTCAAATGACAACATCAACAACACGTGGAAAATGTGATGGAGTCATAACACATAAGAAGGTCAGATCATGGGGCTAAAAATTGTTCGGCTCAATGGGCATCAAAACTTGTTAATCGTGGGCATCAGAACCCATATTTTATGAATAAATATTTAATTTTCTCAAAATATTTTTTTAATATTATGGTGTAGAATTGATATAATGTTATAGTTGTGGGTAGTATTTATAAATTTTGCAAAGTATGCAAGTTGTCAGATTATATTCGATTGGTCGGGGAATATTCTTTTTGTTTGGAATATCCGTACAACGACACAATCATTGGTGGACCCCACAACAGAAGTACTGTCATAGTTAGAAAATGACAAAAATATTTTATGGAAATAACGACGGAGGTTTTACCATTAATACTATTGAACTACCCTAGTAGTAAAAGTAAAAGTAAATGTCTGGCGTGGTTGCATAGTAGCACACGATATTGATTATTGATGCTTACGTAAGAAGTCACTCAGTTATACTGCATTATTGCTACAGTAATTGCTGCATCATATCTCTCATATTATTGATTTAATTATTGTCACAGTATCATGTGCATAATATGTTATTTTATTAAATCAATAATTGAGACGACAAAGTTATTCATATTATTAAATTGCAATATTTACAATGTCTAGAAGTTCTGTCAAGGAGAGGTTTGGTCACCTAATTGCGCTCCAATAGGGAGAAATCCTTATTGGAAAGCCTCATCTTTCCTGGGAACGACCTGGTTGTTAAATATTATGAGTTATAATATTAATGATGGATAAGTTCGTGTTGATTAAAGATGAATTTGATAGTTTCATTGTGTTGAAATTATTTATGTTAGTGAAAATTGACATTTATTTCGATAATAATTGATGTCTGGAGGTTATATTGTTCAATCGGGTATTTGGGGAACTTTTTATGTCGGGTTACTATTCATGAGTTACTATTCACGAGTTTTAATAGTAACTTGTCCTTTCGATTTTCCAAGAGTTATTTGCCTCTTCGGTGTTCCAAGAGTTAATTACCCCTTCGCAAATAGTAGTTGCCTCTTCAATATTACTATGAGTCATTTTGACCCTTCGTTAAGACCAAGAGCCACTCTCAGTTTTCTATAAATAGAAGCTCATTCCTTCATTATTTCTTAGGAATTCATTGAAACTCTAGAGAGAGAAATTATAGAGAGAAGCTATAGAGAGAAAATTATAGAGAGAAAGAAGAAGAGTATTCTGCTACTTCACTACTTCTATATCCAGTTTCTTTTACGGTAAGGGGTGTTATTCTTTCTTATTCATGAAGAGAACTTCTGTTATTCCATTCTTTATTATTCTGTTGGAATAACCTGTAAAAGTGGCATACCCTATACATAACCTGTATACGCGGCATACCCTATACTTGGTTAAATCCTTATGTTATTCCATTCTTATTTATTCTATCGGAATAACCTGTATACGCGGCATACCCTATACTTGGTGAAATCCTTATGTTATTTCATTCTTTATTATTCTTTTGGAATAACCTGTATGCGCGGTTTACCCTATACTTGGTGGAATGACTTGTATATGCGGTTTACCCAATACATGGATCTTCTTCTGTTATTCCATTTTTTATTATTATGTTGGAATAACCTGTTTATGCGAAGTACCGCATACTTGGTGAAATTCTTTTATTATTCCGTTCTTTATTATTCTCGCTTGCATTTCACCCCGACTTCGTTCCATATTTATTATTTCGTTTCTTTATTATTCTCGTTTAATATCATGCTTTGTGAATTTCAATTTCACCGACTGGTTCCATATTTATTATTTCGCATTTAATATTCTATTGGGAATAACCTATCTGTGCGGTCTCTATCGCATGCATGGTGAATCCTTCTGTTATTCCATTCTTTATTATTCTGTTGGAATAACCTGTGTATGTGGATTGCCACATGCATGGTGAATGATCCTTTGTATTCATTCCTTATTAAATTGTGGAAATGATCTGTATACGTGGATTACCGCATGGCGGGTGAAAATCCATTTGCAGTTTCATATATTCTTTATTATACAAAGTTGGTTAAAGTTTTGACTTCTATACTCCATGAAATTAGTGGAATATCCTTGATATTTGTGCTTCATCCAGTATCTTTTCATGAAAATATTCTTCTGAGCATTCTTGAATTTTACTTTACAAAGAAGTATCATGTTGATAGTTTGGATATTATTAGTTCCTGGATAAATTAATTCTTGAACTTGTTTAATTGAATTCCAATAACATTGTCATCATCCTCATGTTTATGTTATGTTGGAAGTCATCTTTGGCTTACGTGTATAGATGGACTTAGTATGATTATGACCAGGGATCATTCGGTATAATCATGAACTGTGATTTTATAAGTGATATGGTAAAAGTCCTCAGTGGCCTGTAATGCATTGATGAACAGTATTTGGTATGATTATGACCAGGGATTATTCGGTATAGTCATGACCATTGATGATTTAATGACTATCCTTGGCTCGTAGTACATGGATGATTAGAAGATGTGGGTTGTTTATTAAACTGAGTCTCAGCGATAAACATTGATGAAAACATTTTTTAAAGCATAGAAGATATTAGGTTTTATTCTCTACTTGACTCTTCTAATGGATTGCTTATTCCGCTGCAGTTAAACTTGATGTCTATTGTATTTTATTAGTTTAACATTGTTGAAGACTATTGATAATTTATTCTGGCATTATCTAAGTCATAATATTCCTTCTGGGCTAGTTGAGCTCACCCCTTCTTTCACTGTTCTCTTCAGGAAATGAGAATATAGCTGGGATGAGTCGGGGAAAGGAGTGATGGTCCAGAAGATAGCATTAGTAGTCCTCACTATTCTGTAAAATAGTGTGACAATAAATGTAATGAGGACACCTTTGAGAATGGATATTGTCTAGATAACAATATTCCTATTAGAACTCTCAGTTTATGTATTACCGTATGTTACACGACAGTTGTATAATTAAGTTGTATCTGTATTTTGTACCATGTATTTGGCGACTCAAGATGGGTGATGTATACCTAATTTTGGGGGCGTCACAGTTGGTATCAAAGCTTAGGGATATGATCCCTGGCTGAGATGTGAGAAAAGAACTAGGAGGGGAGAGACGGGGAATTCATTCGCTAGTGTGACCTACCTAAGTTTATTTGGTATTTAATTGGTCGGTCGGAGTATAGGGATAATATGTGATATGTTATTTAACCCTTGTTTTGTGACAGTGTTTGCGAATGACATCTGAAAATATTGAGATAAGCAATGAAGCACATGAGACCGTTGAGTCAGCTCAACCAAAAGGTAACAACCAACAACACGATAATTATCATACCGGTGGCAACGACCATCGGAACAACGGTAACCATCGTGGAGGAAATTATCATGTCAAGAATGGTAACCACTTCGGTGGTTGTAAGACACCAAATTTTTATTAATGAAATTAAAATTTCTTCTATTTATTATTTTGATATAGTAAGGGTTAATTTGATTAATGTGGATAGTTATGGGTAAAATACGCAAATATTTCGAATAAGCAAGTGGTTATAAAATATTCATTGTTGTCGGGGAATATTCGTTTGGTCGTGGAATATTCGTACTGTCGAGGAATATTCGTTTACGACCAGCCACCATTGTGTGGGCCCCATAACTAAAAAGCGATTGGATGAAGAAAATGACAAATATAAGTTGTTTATAAATAACGTCAGAAGTTGTTACAAGTATTACCGTTGGAATACCCTGGTTAAAACACACTAATACGCTGCTTGTTGTTGAAGATACACATGTATTGCACCAATTATTGATTCTTACGTAGCAGAAGGCACTACTCAATAATTATTACAAAGAATTACTATTCAAGATTTTATTTTATTGATTCAATAATTGCGCATTGATATTTTATATTACCGTTGTTTCAATAAATTGTCATTACACAATATTTTCCATTATCTAGAGCAATAATTCATATTATCCTAATAATATTATTGGATAACATTATTGGCAATGTCTAGAAACTTCTCGCTATAAAGAGAGGTTTGGTCACCTAATCATGGCTACCAATTAAGAGAGATCCTTATCGAAAGCCCCTCTTTCCTGGAACTACCGTCACCAAGATCTTGTGATTCTCAGTAATATTATTTGTGAATAATTAATTATTGATTTATATGATGAGAAAAATATTGATTTTATGTGGATATAGATGGAGAAAATTTTTAATGTGACAATTGTTGAAAATTAATATTTTATCTTTTTCTAATAAAATAATTCATTTAAATATATTATTTTAATAATATATTAACTATGATATTTTTATAATGAATGTGGGATATATGAGTATATGAGGAGGAAGAATATTTTTGGGGCATTAAATATTTAACACATATTTTGTGTGTTGGTGGACACAATTATTGAATCAAATTTGATTATACTGTAAAATTGCCTGCTTTGTGGATTTCAATTCAATTTCTGTTTGAATTTGGAAAACTTTTCTTCCTCAAAAGTTGTAGAGAATTGAATTTCCTATAAAAATGCGCGAGATTCAAATTTTCCTGACAAAAGGGCTATTTATTTTGAATTATTGAAGTTCAAGTTCAAAATAGTTAATTTTTGAAGTTTTAATTATGTTAAATAAGAAAAACGCTTTTTAAAAGTTTTGTGAGGTGGGCTACTTGTGTTGAATAATTGAATTCAAATTGATAAAAAGTGTGCGTAAGAATTTAATAATTATATATATTATATTTTATTAAATTTTTTGCTTTGGTATTCTAAGCATTTTCCTATAAATAGGTGCTTAGGTTAGAATTGAAAATTACACCGTAAACTCAAAGTTTTCTCTCTTTCTCTCTCTATAATATCGAGCGATATTTTGTGAGTATTTTAGTACTTTGAGTATTTCTATACTGATGCAAGTTCAAGTCATAGCCTATATCCTGTTTCAACTAAAGTACTGCCTTTTCGAGGTAAGGGATGTTATTTTCTTCTCAAATGAAATTATTTCTTCAATATCATTATGCTAAAATATGTTTGGAACTTTTATCAAATTTGGAACTTTTTCATGCTCGGGGTTACTATTCATGAGTTACTATTCACGAGTTACTATTTATGAGTTACTATTCACGAGTTACTATTCACCAAGCGTGATGATGTTTTTTGTAAAATTTCTATCTTTTGGTGTCGGAGTTACTATTCACGATACTGCATACTATTCACTTAATCATTACACTATTCACACGTAAAAAATTAAATTTTCATTTTTTGTCTAAAATATCTATTATGGATACTAGCTTTGATTGTATCCATGTTTTTATCATTCTTGAATTTTACTCCACTCGATTACTTATGAAGTATTTTTGAACTTGATTGTTTAAAATACTAAATCCTTAATATTTGTTCTTTTGTTTCACCGGATTCGCTTCTTTAAAATATTTTTCATCATCCTCACCCCTAAATGATGATATTACCGAATATCTTTGGTCCAGAAGTGCAAAGATGAATGATTTCTTGATGAATATCTTTGGCCCAGTAGTGCAAAGATGAACAGTGTCGAGATGAACATGACATCGATCGATTAATATCTTTTGGCCCAGAGTGCAAAGATGAACAGTGTTTAGATGAACATGACTAATCGATGAATATCTTCGGCTCAGAGTGCAAAGATGAATATTTGATTCCGTATATATATTGATTGATGTTACAGGGATAAAATATCGACGATGAACTTTTAAATTCATATATAGAAGATAGTAGTTTACATTCTCTACTTAACTCTTCTAATGAATTGTTGTTTCCGCTGTAGTTGTTGATTTAAAACTGGTTGTCTATTGTATTCTATTAGATTTTTCCCTGTTGAAGACTAACGATAATTTGTTGTATATTATCTTAGTCATAATATTCTTTACTAGGCTAGTTGAGCTAACCCTTTTCCTTTTTGTTCCATTTTTCTTCTCAGGAGGCAAGAATGTAGTGAGTACTAGTCGGGGTATGGAATGGAGATTCTAGAGAGAGTTGTTTAGTAGTCCTCAGCATTTTTGTAAAATAATGTATAAATAATTATGATGAGGATTTATTTGGGTATGTATATTGTCTAGAAGACAATAATTGTATTTAAACTCACAAGATATATATGTTGTCATATTTTTCACGACAAATGTATTAATAAAGTTGTAGTTATTTCGTATTATGTATTTGGCGACTCGTAATGGGTTGGATGGAATGGACCTATTTTGGGGCGCCACAATTGGTATCGTAGCTTAGGGATATGATCTCCGCATGAGATCGGGGAATAGAACTAAGAGGGAGAGACGAAGTAAATCCTTCGCTAAAGTGTCCTACCTAAGCTTATTTGTTGGTTGGTCGAGAGATAGGGATATTATGTGATATGTTAATTTATTTAATTAACCCTTGTTTTATGATAGTTTTAAAGAATGGTCACGAGAACGTTAACAATGGAGTGAATGAGATCGTGGAGACACCTCTAATCGCCAACCGTGATAATGTGATGTCAAAGTAAGAAGCAATTAGAGATATCCATGTGGTGAGTGAAGAATTGATAGTTGCACCCGAGATAGTCGTAGAGGTAACAACTGAGAGTGAGGAAGAAGAAGAAGAAGAGGTACCTGAGGTGAATTTATTAGAGGTATTTTATGACCAAAATGTAGAATTGCAAAATCGTATTCATGAGTTAGAAGAGCAGGCTGAAGAATTGCAGGCAGTCGTGGAGCAAAAGGATGCAATGATTCAAGCTTGTGTTACTCGATATGTGATGCTTGAACAGAAGCATTCGTTGGCAGAGTATAATATGATAAAGCTCGAATCGAAAATGAAAGAAGAAATAACCGAACGAGTGAGAATGAGTGATGCATGGGTAAAAGCCGCATCGACGCTAGCTTGATATTATGGAAAGAGATGTCCGATCTAAAAAGAGAAGATTTAACGATGACGGAAGACGCTTAAGCAGCAGATCAAAGACCAAAGAACAAATTCTAGGGGAAGAAAGCGATCGCCGCTTAGATGCTACAGATGCGAGAGGAGGACATATAAGGTCAAACTGCTCAAAGCCTTCCAAAGTATGTTTTAGTTGTGGAAAAGATTACCACATAGCTCGATTTTGTCCTATAAATAAATCAAGTCCAGTTGGGACGTTGGCACCAGATATGATACTACTAAAAAGTCAAAGTCAATCTGCCTCGGAAGAGTGTTTGTCGTGACCGGTCAAAAATGCGAGGAACCCGAACGGTTAGCACAAGTTAGTTAATTATAAATTATTGCTAAGTTTATACCTTACTAGATACCGATTCTACCCATTCTTTTATCTCTCTTGTTTGCCCAACGCTTGAACTTGATTACTACGAGAAATTAGACTTTTACCTATTTATGGAGACTCCATTAGAGAAACTTTCATTACATCCGTTGTTTAGAAATCTTGCTTGATTCAGTTGGCACTATCACATTACCTCGTTAACCTTATTTCTATAGAGATATTTGCTTTTGATGTGATTTTAAGGTTAACTACTCATCATGCCAAAATTGATTACTTTCGTAAGGTTGTTAGTTTTCATATTCCTAAGCAACTCATTATTCAATTCAAGCAATCAAACCATTGTAGTCAAACATTTTCATATCAAGCCATGAAGTCATTCGCTTATTACGGATGTCAAGTTTTCTTAGTCCATGTTATGGATTTGAATAAAGACACGCCGATTTGAATAATATTCCCGTTGTTATTGATTTTCCTCGACGTATTTCAAAGAATTTCTTGGTTTACTCCTCAAAGCTCGATATTAAATTTTGTATCGACTTTGAACCCTAAGACAAAACTCATTTCTAAAATCTCATATCGAATGGCTCCTATTGAACTTCGTGAGTTAAAAATTCAACTATAGAATTTGGTACCGAGCCTTTATCTGGTGACTTCCTTTGTGGAATGCACCGCCGCATTCTCCGTAGGGACACCATATTCGCAATTTATAGTAAACCGATAGGTGTCATTGTAACGCATATCCAAGGTTGGGATATGAGTCACAGCTTGAGAACAACCTAAGTCAAGAATCGAAATACGTAGCTTTCAGGCTTAGTTGGTTATTATCGGAGATTCGTTGAAGGATATTCTCGAATCGCTATTCCATTAACGCAACTTGACTAGAGATACAAAATTTGAATGGAGCAAGGAATGTGGGAAGAGCTTCAAGAACTCAAGAGGAGACTCATTTCAAAGACATGTTCACCATACCATCCTAGAAAAAGCGAACGTGGTAGCCGACGTGTTGAGTAGAAGATCGATATAAGAGTACGAGTACGATATTGTCAAAGACTCATTTCAGATAATTTACAAATAATAGAGATGGAGATGAAAACTCTAGGTACCCACGTGATGATATACGAGTATAATCGACTTTAATCGATAAAGTTAAAGTCGCTCAAGCTACACACCGAGTCGATGAAATTGAAGAAGGAGGTGCAAGAAGTTGTTATTTCAAAAGCGAGAATCGGTGAGGTGAGGAAAGCTCAAACCTTCGATTTATTAATCCATTTGAAATTCTCGATCGAATAGGAACTGTGGCCTATAGACTCGCTTTTACCGCCAAGTATGACGCGTGTTCATAACGCTTTTTCACGATCGATGTTACGTAAATATGTGGACGAATTCAACCACATCATTAAGTTAGAACCGACAAGATAGCCAAGACTTAACGTGACGAGGAGGTATCTCACAAGATCTTGGATAGAAAGAACATAACCTATGTACCGAGGTTATACCACAAGTTAAAGTTTTGTGGAGAAACCATGCTATTGAGGAAATGACCGAGTTGGAAACGAAATGAAAGCGAGGTATTCTCATCTTTTCAAACACTAGTACGCACGCCAATTTCGAGGACGAAATTTCATAAGGAGGGAGGTCAGAAGACCCCAAATTTTTATTAATGAAATTAAAATTTCTTCTATTTATTATTTTGATATAGTAAGGGTTAATTTGATTAATGTGGATAGTTATGGGTAAAATACGCAAATATTTCAATAAGCAAGTGGTTATAAAATATTCATTGTTGTTTGGGAATATTCATTTGGTCGTGGAATATTCAGATCGCTTGGGAATATTCGTATTTACGGCACAAGCAGCCATGTGGGGCCCCATAACTGAAAAGTGATTGGATGAACAAAATGACAAATATAAGTTGTTTATAAATAACTACGTAGTTGTTACCGTTATCACTGTTGGAATAACCAAAGGGTTAAAACACACTAATACGCTGCTTGTTGAACAAGAGAGACACCAGATATGCACCAATTATTGATTCTTACGTAAGAAGGCACTACTCAATAATTATTACAAAGAATTACTATTCAAGATTTTATTTTATTGATTCAATAATTGCCGCATTGATATTTTATATTACCGTTGTTTCAATAAATTGTCAATACACAAGATTTTCCATTATCTGAGCAATAATTCATATTATCCTAATAATATTATTGGATAAAATTATTGGCAATGTCTAGAAAGTTCTATCTAAGGAGAGGTTTGGTCACCTAATCATTGCCAAGAAGAGAGATCCTTATCGAAAGCCCCTCTTTCCTAAAACTACCGTCACAAGATCATGTGATTCTCAGTAATATTATTTGTGAATAATTAATTATTGATTTATATGATGAGAAAAATATTGATTTTATGTGGATATAGATGGAGAAAATTTTAATGTGACAATTGTTGAAAATTAATATTTTATCTTTTTCTGATAAAATAATTCATTTAAATATATTATTTTAATAATATATTAACGATGATATTTTTATAATGAATGTGGGATATATGAGTATATGAGGAGGAAGAGTATTTTTGGGGCATTAAATGTTTAACACATATTTTGTGTGTTGGTGGACACAATTATTGACCGAAATTTGATTATAACCTGTAAAATTGCCCGTTTGTGGATTTCGGTCAATTTCTGTTTGGAATTTGGAAAACTTTCTTCCGCAAAGTTGTAGAGAATTGAATTTCCTATAAAAATGCGCGAGATTCAAATTTTCCGATAAAAGGGCTATTTATTTTGAATTATTGAAGTTCAAGTCTCAAATAGTTAATTTTTGAAGTTTTAATTATGTTAAATAAGAAAAACGTTTTTTAAAAGTTTTGTGAGGTGGGCTACTTGTGTTGAATACTGAATTCAGCTGATAAAAAGTGTGCGTAAGAATTTAATAATTATATATTAATATTTTATTAAATTTTCTGCTTTGGTATTCTAAGCATTTTCCTATAAATAGGGTGCTTAGGTTAGAATTGAAAATTACACCGTAAACCTAAGTTTTCTCTCTTTCTCTCTCTATAATATCGAGCGTATTTTGTGAGTATTTTAGTACTTTGAGTATTTCTATACGGTGCAAGTTCAAGTCATAGCCTATATCCGGTGTTTCAACTAGAAGTACTGTCTTTCGAGGTAAGGGATGTTATTTTCTTCTCAAATGATATTATTTCTTCAATATCATTATGCTAAAATATGTTGGAACTTTTTTATCAAATTTGGAACTTTTTCATGTCGGGGTTACTATTCATGAGTTACTATTCACGAGTTACTATTTATGAGTTACTATTCACGAGTTACTATTCACCAAGCGTGATGATGTTTTTTGTAAAATTTCTATCTTTTGGTGTCGGAGTTACTATTCACGTATACGGCACTATTCACGAATACTACTATTTCACTACACTATTCAAAAAAAAAAATTTTCTTTTTTTCGTCCAAAATATCTATTATGGATGCTAGCTTTGATTGTATCCATGTTTTGATCATTCTTGAATTTTAATCCACTCTGATTACTTATGAAGTATTTTTGAACTTTGATTGTTTAAAATACGAATCCTTAATACTTGTTATTTTGTTTCACTGGATTCGCTTCCTTTAAAATATTTTTCATCATCCTCACCCTAAATGATGATATTATCAAATATCTTTGGTCCTCAGTGCAAAGATGAATGATTTTTTGATGAATATCTTTGGCCCGTAGTGCAAAGATGAACAGTGTTGAGATGAACACGACCGATCGATTAATATCTTTGGCCCGAGTGCAAAGATGAACAGTGTTTAGATGAACATGACTAATCGATGAATATCTTTGGCTCAGTAGTGCAAAGATGAATATTTGATTCCGATATATATATTGATTGATGTTACAGGATAAAATATCGACGATGAACTTTTAAATTCATATATAGAAGATAGTAGTTTGCATTCTCTACTTAACTCTTCTAATGAATTGTTGTTTCACGCAGCAATTGTTTATTTAAAACGGTTGTCTATTGTATTCTATTAGATTTTTCCTCGTTGAAGACTAACGATAATTTGTTGTATATTATCTTAGTCATAATATTCTTTATCGGGCTAGTTGAGCTCACCTTTTTCCTTTTTGTTCTATTTTTCTTCTCGTGAGGCGAAATGTAGTGAGTACTAGCTCTGGGGTATGGAATGAAGGTTCTAGAGAGAGTTGTTTAGTAGTCCTCAGCATTTTTATAAAATAATGTATAAATAATTGTGATGAGGATTTATTTGGGTATGTATATTGTCTAGAAGACAATAATTGTATTTAAACTCACAGTATATATGTTGTCATATTTTGCACGACAAATGTATTAATAAAGTTGTAGTTATTTCTGTACCATGTATTTGGCGACTCTGAATGGGTTGGATGGAATGGACCTATTTTGGGGGCGTCACAGTGGTAATCATGGCCAAGGTAATAGAAGTGGAAATTTCAAGAAGAGAATGTCATTTAGCTCTATTTTGTCGTATAGTGAAGTCAAGTCCAGCTGGGACGGTGGCACCAAAGGTGGATACGGACAACACAAAGTCGGTGGTTTCAGGGAGAGCATTTTTGCGACTTCTCAAAAAGTGAGTAACCCGAACAAAGTTAGCACGGGTTGGTTAATTATAAATTGCGAAGTCTATACCTTATAAGATACTGGTTCTACCCATTATTTTGTCTCTCTTGCTTGCGTTCAACGTTTAAATTTGACTCCGGAGAAGTTAGACTTTGACTTATTGGCTGAAACTTCGTTAGTAGGAGCCTTCGTTACCTCTACTGTTTTTAAATCTTGTTTAATTCAAATAAACATTTTCACGTTACCTGTCGATCTTATCTTTTTGAAAATACTTGCCTTTGATGTGATTTTAGGAATCAATTGGTTAACTACTCATCATGCTTTTCGTAAGGTTGTTAGCTTTTATATTCATAACCAACCTGTTGTGCGAATCCAAGTAACCAAACCACTAAAGTCAATTATTGTCATATCAAGCCATAAGTAAAGAGCCCCGAACCTTTCGTTGTTGACTTCCTTGTGTGGAATGCACCAAAGCCAGACTTTCTATAGGCGACATCGTGAATGAAGATGGCAAGTTGATAGGTATCATTGTGAGGTACTATCTAGGTTAAGGGATAGAAGTCACAGTTGGTATCAATGTGACGTACTATCCAAGTCTTGGATGAGAGTCACAATTTTGAATGATATTTCTATTATTAATAAATTTCCTGGCGTATTCTTGAAGACTTCTTAGCCTACTTAGAGCGTGAAATCGAATTTTTATCGATTGACAAAGATAAAACCCATTTCTTAAACTCTCAAATATTTCTTCAACTAAAATGAACAGTTTACGTGGATTACGATGAAAGTCATAATAAAAGTATAGGACTGATGAAAATCATGGGTATATGAAGTATTAGTAAGTGTTATGATGAGTTATGTTAGTTATTATGTGAAAACATGAAAGTTTCTTAGAAATCACAAAGAGTTGAAAATCAGATTTTGGTGAAAAACATAACATGAAATTCAATTGACCATATCTCCTATTATATTTCATTTTACCCATAACTCACCACATTAATTAAATCAACCCTTACTATTTCAACATAATAAATAGAAGAAATTTAATTTCATTTAATAATAAGTTGTGGTCTTACACTAGTTATATGACGTAGACGTTGACGAAGGTAGTAAGTAAGATAAGAATGGTATCGAGAAAGTCGTATCGAACGGTAATAAGATTAATGAAAGCCGAATGTAAGTCGGATAAGAATGAGTCCTGAGGTATGGCAATTACTTGCCAGAAAGCCAAAAGGAATAAGAAATTGACTTAATGAACATTATAGTTAATAGTTCATATAAGTTAAGATAAGTTTAGGTTGTGGTACAATCGTAACCTTTGATGGTTGACATATGGGAGCTGGGCTAAACAATTCCTTCAGAGAGCGAAGGTATATACGAAATCGGCAACCGATCTAACTCAACGTGATGGCGATTATAGATGAGATTGAACTTGTTTGTTGGTTATTTGTGGAAAACCACTCAGAGTACCATATGGACTATCAGCAGAGAAGCGATGTGTGCTGAGTCCTAGAGAAGTTATAAGAAGAAGATAAGAATGTGAATCATCAAAGATGATGAACATTTTGAGTAAGACATCTCCGTATGTCATGAAACCGTAAACCGGTAATGAAAGTTAGTCGTGTAAAATTATATTGCAAGAACGCGAACCCTAAGAAGTAAAGTTAAGTAAACCAATGTGTAAGTCAAGTATATGACTAATTGGTGTATGTGTTATTTCCTTATGTGTTATAGGGAATGGAATGAGCAGTTAAGCGTAAGTTGTAGCTGTGCCTAAGGCAAGTTTCCTAACTTCATTCATATTTTAAATGAATGCTAGTTTCTAAAACTTATCAGATGTTTAACTTGAGAAGTTCTGTCTATGTGCAAATGTATGATATTTGTGCAAGGTGGTAGAGTGTATGAGGCCTTGTGCCACAATATGAACACTTCGGTGTTTCTATGATATGAACTATTTTATGATTGAACTGTTCAATATGAGAATGTTCTGTTTATACATGAACTGTTATTGTTAAGTCTCGTGGCTATTGATTCTAGACCGGAATGGAATGTGTATGAAAGAGAGCAGTGAATGAAAGTATTTCAAAGTGAATGTGACTAATGTTTTAAAGTGATAGGAATTGAGATTATTCCTATTGTTCAAGCTGCTTCATAACCTTTGTTCGGTTATCAAAGTTCCAAAGGAATGCTAAACTCTTGAAGTTGTTTGTTCAACTGTTATGACTTGCTGGGCAATTGAATGCTCACACTTGCTTTAAATGAAAAACATTTTCAGTGAACGATGTTTAGACGAATTTAAGGATCCCGTAAAGATCAAGCAGACGGTATCCAGATGAAGTGTCATTTAGAATGCGAATGAATAAGAAGATCAAGTGAAGACTTGTAATGTATAAAGAAGAAAATTAAACTATAGACTAGTTTAATGAATTGTTATGTATCCTTGGTGGCGGATAAAAGTCACTCTTGTAAGATGGAAGGAATAATGTAATTATCATTATTTGTAATGAGAAAGGTTATAAGGTTTTAGAACCTTGGAATTTAGAATGTATGTTATTATATTTCAGTATATAATGATGTATGTTTGGATGAATGATGTACTCATGACGTACGAAATCTGGGTATGAAGATAGACCGGATTTTGGGGCGTTACACTTGCCCATCAAGACTACCCACATTAACATGGTTTGCTCCATGGATCATGGCTAATTCATTTGGCTTGCTAATTAATCTAGCTAATTCCTTGTTGGGCTTATACTACAATAGTTTGGACTCATGACATATCAAACACTTGGGCTTGCATATCACTTTCTATTGGACTTCTACTATTATGCTAATAATCCTACAAGTCCATTCCCTTTAATTAAGAACTTTGACATAAATATACCACGTATAATTCTCGTATTCTAGCTCGTATACTAATTCGTAATATACGTTATTCCATTCTTCATACATACTCGTATAATAAATCATATCATACTTACGTTCAATAACTCGCACGATGCCTACACATTATACGATTGACACATTCTTTTCTTAACGCTTAATATTTCTAACGTTCTCCAATTAAGTCCGCATACGAAATATTACGTTTTCCATACTTAGATTATTATTACATAATCCATCTCATATTGATATTATAACATTACGTATTTCTCAGAAGTTCAAAAATAATTTCCGAGCATAAATCGATGAATAGTGTTTTTCAAAAAATTTCTCGGAAAGCCTTTATTTTCGTCTTAGAAATTCAAACTCTTTAATTCATTCACGTAGTTAAAATACTATGACATTCCAACGTTTCTAGGTTATAGAACGACATTCATCTTATCAATACGTAGTAATAATAAATAATATTATTTTATTCATTATTAAAAGTATTTACAAAGGTTCGATTTTCCGGGGCGTTACAGAATTCGTATCAAGTAACGAGCAAGTTAAGTGTGAGATAGAGTTAGGTGGGATTTTAATTGAGGACCCATGTCAGTAGCTGAGTTGTATGATTCCTTTTTATGGGCGGGGAATTGTACTTGGTGTAAAAACTTCTTAGTTTTTGGCATTGATAATCATTGAAATGTCTATGTCACGCTATTTGCTATATACCTGTTGAGAAGGTGATTTTTCTCTCATGTGTACAACAGATAGATAGGTTATAGTTAGAGAATATAAGGATAAGTTGCGAGTTCTTTAAACACATACTTATGGTAAGTTCGTGACTCATAATTATATGAAATGTTTTTGAACCCCTCAGCGAATGGACGCCTATGGTCTGACTAGGGTAAGTTCCTAAACTCATGTGATTATGGTACGTTCCTGGATTTCCAAAGTGTGGTAAGTTTGATGAATTATATAGGGTATATATATGTTATGAAATTAGAAATTTTTGTATAGTGAGAATTGATGGTGTTAAAATGAAGCAATGGAGTAAAGATTGAAGTTGATGGAGAAACATGGATTTTGTGACGCCCCCAAATCTGGGTATCTTCCAACCCGACAGATGGTGCTACACGGTACTCATAACTATACATTCATTCTATTGAAACGACATCAAAATGTGTGTATCAACGACATTCTTATTACATTAATAATATTACATCTCGTTCCCAAGTTCTAAAACCATAACATTCTTTGTTCATCATACTATAATATATACAATTTACTAGTTTATTACAAGGTAAACTAATCGTTCCTCTTCGTCTTGCCATTAACCCTTTCGGATCCCTTCGTTCGTTCGGTCCTAGCTGCATTCATATGGTTCAAGCAAGAGTGAGCATAACAAGCTCAGCAAGTACAATAATTTCTTTTAACCAACATGCTTGAAACATAGGAATCGTATATCTTTAATAATTGGACAGTAGTTATGAAGTACTATCGATAATTCAAAATAGTACTTCTTTTCCTTCAAAACATTTTACAATGACAATATTCAGTAAAACATCAATTCTGGCTCAAGACCATGAGCGTTTCATAATTTCATTGAAAAGGACAACCCGACACTAAGTCCATAAGTCCGGCATATCTTACGAGCACTTATGGGTGATCAGCCCATAGTACTCTATGTTGATCAACACTACATTCATTAAACGAGTATACGTTTAAGTTGTGGCAACCTCACGTGCCTGTCGTTAAACGACAAAAACATTTTTAGCATACTCAGTCTTCGATTGAAAACCACACCAATATAACTTGTTAAACATTAAAGATGCTTGATAGAATCATAACAGAAGTCTAGCCGAAAGAATTGGCTTTGACTTCCTCATACAAAACTTCATGCGAAAGGATACATGAATTACAAAGCTTGTCCAGAATGAACTGGAACAAGGGTTAGAATACTTGCCTTTAGTGTCTGCTACTTATAACACGTACACTTTAAGTCTCTAAGTCTCTCCAAATAAGACAATATCACATAACACATTAGGTCATGAATGAACATACATAGACCCTAATATATCTTACCCTTCTTCTCAATCTAATTATAATTAGGTTTATTATTATTGGTTCCGGATTTTCATTATGTCGTTCTCATTATGTTCATCTTTAATTGATTATTAACCTTTAATCATCATACATTGAGTGTTTAACAATGCCTTAACAATGTTATAATTATACCTTAGTTCATTATTAATGACTTATCTTTCATTATATACTTGTAAACATTCTTGTCTGTCGAAACCCTAGGGATTTGGCCATGCGGCTACCACACGTAGCTCTCTCTTCTTCTTGCGCCATGGGATGAGTTTGCACATTAGACAATGACATTTGTGCTTCGTGTTGCTTATTCCACCATTTGGCCTTGGGTTGGCGTCGCGGCGCCAACTCTGTGCCTTAGAAAATTTACAGCTTTTGAAATTTTTACGAAACTCCCAGAAGCATAACTTCTTCGTTATAAGTCTGAATTGGCTCGTTCAAAAGCCTACGGTTCACAAATTACATACTCTATGCGTTCATGCAATAATTTTATCTATTTGACTTCGTTTGCTCAAAATTCACCTATTAGTCAATTTTTAACGAATGGTAAACGTTCGTGAACGTTCAACGCTCGTTTCTTCGTTCTAAGTCGGAATTCGGTCATTCTCGAGTCCGAAACCCTATAATACCAAATAAGACTTGTCTCCATTGAAAACCAATGTTTCAAAGCTCAATATCAAAATTCGAATTCCATTCCGAGATTTTCACGAATTCGACGATTATCGTCCAAACTCGTAAATTTCGCCTTAACTTCATTTTTTATGATTTGTTCATCGCTTCAAATGGATTCAATCCATCGTACTAACATCTTAACATACATACTCATTAACTTATAAACATGATAAGTTATTACTTTTTCTTTGTGAGTTTATAACTTATAAAAGTATAAACTACTTATGACTTCCTTTCTCATGACTTATTATAGATTAAGTCTTTTTACCACCATTCTTACTTCTTATTATCATACCATCTTATTAAAGTACACATATGAGTAGTTCATATAAACTCTTTATAAATTCATAACTTAATTAAGTTTGAATTACTTATTCATGACTTATACGGCTTAAGTCCATTGATTAATCATTTTTATCATTCCTTAACATACATGTTCTACCACTACCTCCTTCTCTAACAATTGAAGAGAAAGAAATTATGGTTTAAGTTCTTACCTATGAAGATCACTTGCTTAAATCCTTACTCTCCTTCTTGCTTCTTGAATTCTCAAAGGCTAAATTGTTCTAGCTTTTGTAGCTTATTCTCACTTATTTTCTCTAACCAATAAGCTCTCAACTTATTAGATGAAATGAACAACAAACAAAATGAAAACCAAGCTTGCTATTTATAGGAGTTACTAGATTAGGGCATAAAGGTCATTAATCCAGTCCCACCTCCTTAATCACATCCTTACTATTCATTACCTAGTCATTAAGTTAACTTGCTCCTCACATGAATTACTTGGCCACCACAACACTTAGCCATTAAGTTAACTTGGCCACCACCTTATTTGCTTACTCATCACATAAGCACTTTACTTAGCTTTTAAGTTTGATTGGTCATTACATAACTTATCTCTTGCTTGGCTATTAAGTCTACCTAACATATACTTTGCTTAACCCTTAAGTCTACTTGGTCATCACACAAAGTTCTTGATCACCAATTCACCCATATGATCATGGGTTGCCCCATGGATCCTCCTAATCCATTAGATTCTTACTTTGGGTTTAAGGTTTAATTAATCCTAACTTATACATTGGGCTTATATTAACAATTCTTTGGGCTTTATCATTATCTTGCATTGGGCTTACACATCTCTACACTTGGGCCTTATCAATATCTCATTGGACTTTACAATTTCTTACTCAATCCTACAAGTCCATTATATTTGGCTTAAAGCCGTATAACGTATAATTTACGTTTAATCTCGTATTCTAACTCGTATACTTATTTAATATACGACATTCAATTATTCATACATGCTCGTATAATACCTCGTATTATACTTGTATTCATTACCTCGTACAATACTTACGTATTATACAATCATTGCTTTAATTCATTATACGCATTTAAATTCCTTCTCGGAACTCATTTTCCCTAATCGTTAGGTTTTAAATTCATAGGTGAAAAACTGTGTTTGCCATAACTGAAATATTATTGGATATTCTATCTCACCTCGTTATTCTATCATTACGTATTTCTCAGAAATTCAAAAATAATTCCAGAGCAGAAATGCGTGAATAGTGTTTTTCAGAAAATTTCTCGGAAAGCTATTATTTTCATCTTGAAAATTCAAACACTTTAATTCTACCACATAGCCAAAATACTACGACATTCCGATATATCTAGGTCATAGAACGACCTTCAATTAGCTTACTCCCATATATAATTAATTAAATTCATTTTAATCCACATAATCAAATAAAATTTTAATTCTCAAAAATCCAAATTTTCTAGGGCATTACACTCTTTCCCCCTTATAAGGATTTTGTCCCCAGAATCTCGCTAATAATACATACACCGTTGAGGAAAAATTTTCCTTTATTTTAATCTTGAGTTCCCACAATGCGTCTACAACATTTAGGTTCTTTCATTTCACCTTTACCGAAGGTATTATCTTAATTCACATGACTTGTCACTTCCTATCAATACTCTGAGTTGGAAGCTAAACCTTTACTCACACATTACGCTATCTTCCTTTTATTAGTCCTTCTTTTAATACCAAATTATATGAAACTCAAATTCCTCCTTCAAAACGAGATGATATAAGATCTTCTATTTATCCTACATCCTCTTCTTCATTTACTTACACTCCTCGTTACCTAGTTGTACTTAATTAACTCGTTCCATTATCATGGATTGAGTCTACGTTGTGAATAACATTTCTACCTCTTCATTCTGCAATTTAACTTCTAGCTTCGTTTTTGACATTTTTCGTCATTAACTCATTCTGAGTTGTTAACATCAATAGCTTTTCCCTACCCTTCCCACTTAATGCGTCGTTTACTACTTTTACCTTCCATGTATGATATAATATATCACAGTCGTAACCTCTTAACCATTCTAATCACCTTCTCTACTTCATATTCAACTTCTTCTGTGTGGAGATATATATCAAACTCTTAAAGTCCGTGTATATCTCACACTTCTCCCCGTATAAATACTATCTTCCAATTTTTAATTCTAATACTATAGCTGCCAATTTTAGATCATAAGTAGGGTAAACCTCCTTATAATCCCTTAATTGGCGTGATGCATACACAATGACTTTGCCATGCTACATGAGCACGCAATCTCGTCATTTCTGCAAAACATCGAGATACACTACAAAATTCCTTGTATCATTTGATAAAGACAATACAAATGCCTCACTTAATCTTCCTTTTAGCTCTTAAAAACTATTTTCTCACTTCTCATTCCCAACATACTTCTTAATAACAAATTTGTCTATCTCTTTAAGCTACAATTCACACGTAGTGAATTCCGTATCCAACTTCTCCCTCCGTAGTGTTTCTCACACTATCTACAAATGTTCAGCGTGATCTTCTAACGTCTTAAATTAGACTAGAATATCACCAATGATCATTACGACACCCTCGTCTAAATATTATTTGAACACCCTGTGACGCTAATGGTACTTTCAACCATAGCACCTCATAAGAGTACTTATCAATTTTCCACCGACTTGCTCAGCACCCATTACGAAAAGTCAAACTTTCGCACATTAGTTAACCCAAATGACATAACCAAAAACTTGTCATAACTATAACGAGGTCTGAATTTCATCTTAGGTTCCTCCTCATTCTTCCTTACTTTCAACCAACTATACCCCGTATGCAAATCTATCTTAGAAAAATTCTTTGCCCTCTTCAACTGATCAAATAGATCATCGATCCTGTGCCACGTGTATTCACTCTCAACTACTAACTTACTCCTATTACGATAGTTGATATGTAACTGTAACGACTCATCCTCTTCCTTAACATCCTCCTAACTTGCATCACCGTTAGACAACAAGAGTGTCGCGGTATTTAATTACCGTAAAATACTACCTTGGGTTACTTTAGAAAACCGAAGATTCATACTTTTATTCTAATAATTTATTAAAGTTCTATGGTTAATCAACTCATTCATACCGAGAATTACTTTAAATTCTCTCAACTTTATCGGTACTTATCTATCGATACTTGCTTACATTCCTTATTCATGAAACTTTTTAAACGAATATAATTAATGAAAGTTATTTCCCCATTCTCTACCTTAACGTATAAAGGTATTTATAATCCATTCCGAGAATGAACTTAATCACTTAGCAAACTCTCATGCTATAAAAGAAAAGTAGCACTCCAATCAAACAACACATAAGCATTCATTATATTGACCGGAATGATATCTGCTACTAAATCCACTAATACAACCGCATCATGGCTAACTTACAACTACTAACACCTTTACTTTCCTCCAACCCCTTCTTTGGGCAATTTCTTGCCATGTGGTCTAACGACCAAGATACAAAGCAACCATGGTTTTTCTTAGATTTAGGACAATTGGGTAATATATGACCCTCATGTCTATAGTTATAACAAAACGATTTCCTTTTTAGACAAACTTCTAGATGAGTCTTTCCACATGCCTTACATACCTCGATATTACGCTTAGGATTCCCCGTATTCCCCCTCCAGTATTCCCGAAGTTAAAAAACTCTTTATTTTTGACATACTGCCACTACCACTAGCATTCTCTGCCTTGGTTCCTCTTTCTCCCTTGCTCTTATCATTTCTCTCTTTGTGGTATTGGGTTAATGCATCACTACCACCCTCCGCTATAATCACTTTCTCCAGAATGATCCCATAGGATGCATTCTGGAACATAGAAATTCCACTATAGAGCTAGGGTTTTAGGCCCTGCTCAAACCTACAAGCCTTCCTCTCCTCCACTGCATACTTGTAGGGAAATAATTGTCGAATAAAACCTTCTTGAATTGTTCCCACATTATCGCATCTATTATAGTCCCACCCTAGTGAGCCTCCCACCAAAAGTTGGCTTCCCCTATCATCATGTAAGTTGCAAAAGAAGTCTTTTGCGTCTCACCTATGTTTTGTAATAACAAATGCTTTCTCTATATCTATTACCCATGTCTGGGCTTCTAATGGGTCCATCGTTCCTTTGAACTCCGGCGGACCTACGCTTTTAAATTCTTTAAAGGTAGTCATTCTGGCTAACCTAGGTTCGGCGAGTACTCTACCCCCAGTTTAGTTAAATGCAGCCGTTAATAAATTAACGAACTCTTGTATAGGGTTGTTTTGACCCCCCTGATTTTTTTTTACATGATTCCGCTTCCTGATTACGTTGTCTTCTCCTTGGCGGTATTGTCTGATTAAATAGAATTTCATTATTATATATTTACTTACTTGGTTATCCTTCCATACAAATACCTCATACCACATCAAAGCACGTTAAATAAAAACTTCATTATATTAATATGCTTCTTCATAGTTTGAAAGTATTTACAATTTGTTTTACATAGCCAAAAGCTATTACATTTCTATCCTGCAATTGAACTTCAAAAAAGTTGGGATTTACAAAAAGATTACCCTTTTATACAAAAGAGGGTTTTACATCACTACACAGATATTTATAGCTCTAAACTTCTAATAATGCATAACAGCGTCCTCGTGTTTCTCATTCGCAATCATTTCTACAGTATCCCGACTAATAGTATGTCGAGTGTGCCCCGACTCTATAGAATAACAAGCAACTTTAAGCTTGAAATCCTTATGAGCACTCTTATGGATGTAAGACATCCGTGCTATCTTCCGGTCCTTCTTCTCCAGTTTCCTATGAAGCTCTACCACCTCGCTCATATAATCTCTAGCCTTATTTATCATGAGCACCTTCTCATCATGCTCTGACTCAAAATCTTGTTCTGCAGACTCCTTCACTACATAAAGAGCACTAATCTCTTCATTACGATTACGCAAAAGCTGTACTCGATTGCACATTCACATCAAAAGCTTTGCCAGATATCTGATGCTCTCATTGCATTTGGAGGCGATGACTCTGAGGTAGGTACCACCGTACCAACCGACATTATCTCCATTACTTCCTCCTCATTGCTCATCATATTAAGATATGATGTTATATCCATATTTCCCTCGGAGTAGTCTTCCTGAGAAAAGTACTCTACTGCCTCCATCTCTTCTAGAATCACTAATGGTACCTCTCGCCACCCAAGATAGAAGTGTGAGCTCTATTCTGCTCCACAGCTTTCTTCGTTCACCGCGTATATATCTCTATACATCAAGCTATCGATCGACATCCTATAATAACACATATGTTGATTAGTACATAACACACAATAGTATAAGCACAAATCACATTTAATTTATTTAGGGTTACTTTCCATCTTTTAAATCTTCGGTACCGAGTTTCCTCAATACCTTATTAACTCATACAACTGAAGTAAAGCTTGAGTTTACTTCCTTCGGACTTTTCTTCCTTAACGAGGTTATTAGCCTAAGGTTCTTCCCTCCTTAAGTTTTATAACCTAATGCTCTGATACAAACCTGTGACGCCCCCAAATCCGAGTATCTTCCAACCCGATAGATGGTGCTACACGGTACTCATAACTATACATTCATTCTATTGAAACAACATCAAAATGTGTGTATCAACGACATTCTTATTACATTAATAATATTACATCCTGTTCCCAAGTTCTAAAACCATAACATTCTTTGTTCATCATACTATAATATATACAATTTACTAGTTTATTACAAGGTAAACTAATCGTTCCTCTTCGTCTTGCCATTAACCTTGTCGGATCCCTTGGTTCGTTCGGTCATAGCTGTATTCATATGGTTCAAGCAAGAGTGAGCATAACAAGCTCAGCAAGTACAATAATTTCTTTTAACCAATATGCTTGAAACATAGGAATAGTATATCTTCAATAATTGGACAGTAGTTATGAAGTACTATCGATAATTCAAAATAGCACTTCTTTTCCTTCAAAACATTTTACAATGACAATATTCAGTAAAACATCAATTCTGGCTCAAGACCATGAGCGTTTCATAATTTCATTGAAAAGGACAACCCGACACTAAGTCCATAAGTCCGGCATATCTTACGAGCACTTATGGGTGATCAGCCCATAGTACTCTATGTTGATCAACACTACATTCATTAAACGAGTATACATTTAAGTTGTGGCAACCTCACGTGCACAATAGTTAAGCGACAAAAACATTTTAGCATACTCGGTCTTGATTGAAAACCACACCAATATAACTTGTTAAACATTAAAGATGCTTGATAGAATCATAACGAAGTCTAAGCCAAAAAGAATTGTCTTTGACTTCCTCATACAAAACTTCATGCGAAAGGATACATGAATTACAAAGCTTGTCCAGAATGAACTGGAACAAGGGTTAGAATACTTGCCTTTAGTGTCTGCTACTTATAACACGTACACTTTAAGTCTCTAAGTCTCTCCAAATAAGACAATATCACATAACACATTAGGTCATGAATGAACATACATAGACCCTAATATATCTTACCCTTCTTCTCAATCTAATTATAATTAGGTTTATTATTATTGGTTCCGGCTTTTCATTATGTCGTTCTCATTATGTTCATCTTTAATTGATTATTAACCTTTAATCATCATACATTGAGTGTTTAACAATGCCTTAACAATGTTATAATTATACCTTAGTTCATTATTAATGACTTATCTTTCATTATATACTTGTAAACATTCTTGTCTGTCGAAACCTAGGATCGAAGCCATGGCCACACACATAGTTCTCTCTCGCTTCACTTGACGCGAGTTTTGCATTAGACAATGACATCAGTGCCGGTCTTGCAGTATACCATTTTGTCCTTGGGTTGGCATGCATGGCTCAACTCTGCTGCTATAGAAAATTTACAGTTTTTGAAATTTTTGCGAAACTCCCAGACGCATAACTTCTTCGTTATAAGTCCGAATTGGCTCGTTCAAAAGCCTACGATTCAAAAATTACATACTCTATCCGTTCATGCAATAATTTTATCTATTTGACTTTGTTTGCTCAAAATTCACCTATTAGACAATTTTTAACGAAAATGGTAAACGTTTGTGAACGTTCAACGCTCGTTCCTTCGTTCTAAGTTGGAATTCGGTTATTCTCGAGTCTAAAACACTATAATACCAACGCTTGATTATTTTCGTAAGGTTGTTAGCTTTCATATTCCTAATCAACCTATTATGCGAATTAAAGCAACCAAACCATTAAAATCAATCACTGTCATCTCAAGCCATAAAACTATTCATTTATTGAAAAATGGATGTCAAGCTTTCTTAGCTCATGTCACGGATCTAAATAAAAATACGTCAGTTTTGAATGATATTTCTATTGTTAATGAATTTCCTGACGTATTCCCTGAAGAACTTCCTGGCCTACCCCCAGAGCATGAAATTGAATTTTGTATCGACCTTAAACCCGGTACAAAACCCATTTCCAAAGCCCCATATCGAATGGCTCCTATTGAACTTCAGGAGTTAAAGACCCAACTGCAGGAATTGTTAAACATTGGCTTTATTCATCCTAGTACTTCTCCTTGGGGTACTCCTGTTCTATTCGTAAAGAAGAAAGATGGGAGTATGCGACTTTGTATTGATTATCGGGAGTTGAATCATGTCACCATCAAAAATAGGTACCCATTGCCACGTATTGATGACCTGTTTGTCCAGTTGCAAGGAGCCAATTTTTTTTCAAAGATTGATCTTCATTCCAGATATCACCAATTGAAGATTAGAACAGATGACATTCCAAACACGGCTTTCAGAACTCGGTACGGGCATTATGAATTCCTAGTCATGTCTTTTGGATTGACTAATGCACCTGCTGCCTTCATGGATATGATGAACCGAGTATTCAAGAAATATTTGGATCACTTTGTGGTCGTCTTTATTGATGACATCCTCATACTATTCCAAAACCCGTGAAGATCATGAGCAACACTTGAGGCTGATACTCCAAAAGCTTCGTGAATATAAGCTTTATGCCAAGTTGAAGAAATGTGAGTTCTGGCTTGAGGAAGTAGCATTCCTTGGGAATGTGGTATCAAGTCATGGAATATCATTGACCCAAAGAAAGATTGAAGCTATTCAAAGTCGGGAGCAACCTAAATCGATTCTCGGCACGTAGTTTTCTCGGTTTAATTTGGTTATTATCGGAGATTTGTGGAAGGATTTTCTCAAATCGCTACTCCACTAACTCAGCTGACTCGGAAAGATACAAAGTTCGGTTAGAGCGAGGAATGTGAGAAGAGTTTTCAAGAACTCAAGAGGAGACTCATTTCAAAGATCTCGCTACGACAATACCATCCGCCTCGGAGGATTTGTCATCTCAAATGATGCTTCGCAATGGGTTATGATGTGTTCTCATGCAACATGGGAAAGTCACAGCCTATGCCTTACGACAACTCAAAGAATATGAGAGGAATTATCCTACTCATGATCTAGAGTTGGCAGCAGTCGTTTTTTTACTAAAGATTTGGAGGCATTACTTGTATGGGGAGAAAGTGGAGATCTTTACGGATCATAAAAGCCTCAAATATTTCTTCACTCAAAAAGGAACTCAACATGCGACAACGACGTTGGCTTAAACTGTTGAAAGATTATGATCATACTATCCAATACCATCCTGGAAAAGCGAACGTGGTAGCTGACGCATTGAGTAGAAGATCATATGCGGGTACGAGTGCGATATTGTCAACACAAAGGCCCATTTTGTATGACTTGCAAAGGATGGAGATAGATTTAAAGACTCCAAGGACCCATGTGATGATGGTGAATATATGAGTAGAACCGACTTTAATTGATAAAGTTAAAGCTGCTCAAACTACAGACCTGGAGCTGATGCATGAGGAAGAAAGTGCAAGAAGGTGCTATGCCGGAAGCAAGAATTGATGAAGAAGGAATACATCGAGTCAACTCCAGACTTTGTGTTCCTAACGACCCTAATTTAAAAGTATAAAATCATGATGGAGGGGCACAACACACCATTTGCAATCCATCCTGGGAGTACCAAAATGTATCATGATCTTCGTCATACATTTTGGTAGAACAATATGAAGAGAGAGATAGCGTTGTTTGTCTCAAGGTGTAACTTGTCAACGAGTCAAGGCAGAGCATCAAGTACCAAAAGGTCCATTGCAACCACTTGAAATTCCAGAATGGAAGTGGGAGCACATTACCATGGATTTCGTTACTGGTCTTCCCAAGGTTTCTCAAGGCATAGATGTAATTTGGGTCATTGTTGATAGATTGACCAAGTCTGCTCATTTCTTACCAATACGAGAAACTTATACACTTGAACTTATTGCTCGTATGTACATAAATGAGATTGTAAGACTGCATGGTATGCCAGTATCCATAGTTTCTGATCGAGACCCAAGATTCACTTCACGATTTTGGGTTAGTTTGCAAAAAGCTATGGGCATGAATATATGATTTAGTTCGGCATATCATCCTCAGACGGACGGACAATCAGAGAGGACTATTCAAACTCTGGAAGATTTATTAAGACTCTGTGTCCTTGACATCAAGGGAAGTTGGGATAAGTTCTTACCATTGGTGGAATTTTCCTACAACAACAATTATCAAGCAAGTATTGGCATGGCTCCATTCGAAGCGTTGTATGGAAGAAAGTGTCGTTCTCCAGTATGCTGTGATGAGGTGGGTGAAGCAACATTGCTGGGACCGGAGTTAGTATGCATGACTACGAAAAAGATTCAAACGATACGACAACGTATAAAAACCTCACAAGACCGACAAAAGAGTTATGTTGATCTTCATCGAAAGGACGTGGAATTCGATATTGGAGATCATGTGTTATTACTTGTTGTTCCATGGAAAGGAGTTACGAGATTTGGAAAGAGAGGAAAGCTCAATCCTCGATTCATTGGCCCATTTTTAATCCTCGATCGAGTAGGGACTGTAGCCTATAGACTTGCTTTACCGCCAAGTATGTCTCGTGTTTATAACGTTTTTCATATATCTATATTATGTAAATATGTGAAAGACCCGAACCACATTATTGAGTTAGAACCGAATGAAATAGCTGAAGATTTAACGTATGAGGAGGTTCTTGTTCAAATCTTGGATAAGAAGGAACATATTCTACGCTCCAAAGTTATACCTCAAGTCAAAGTTTTATGGAGGAACCACGATGTTGAGGAAATGACCTGGGAGTTAGAATCTGAAATGAAATCAATGTATCCTTACCTCTTCGACATACCAGGTACGTACCATAATTTCGAGGGCAAAATTTCATAAAAAGGGGAGATTGTAAGACCCCAACTTTTATGAATAAAAATGAATTTTCTATAAATATCATTTTTTAATATTATGGAATAAATTTAATATAATGTTATAGTTGTGGGTAATATTTATAAATTTTGCAAAGTACACAAGGTGTTATATAATATTCGATTGGTTGGGGATTCGTACGACGGCACAATCATTGGTAGACCCCACAACGGAATTATTGTCAGATTGAGAAAATGACAAATATTTTTTATGAAAATAACGGCGAAAAGTTTTACAGCTAATCTTCGTTGAACTACTCAAGAGTAAAACTACGATGTCTGGCGTGGTTGCATAGTAACACACGGTATTGATTATTAATGCTTACGTGAGAAGTCACATAGTTTTATTCAATTATTGTCAATATTTTATATATTATTAAATCACTAATTGAGATGACAAAGTTATTAATATTATTATTTGCAATATTAATGATGTCTAGAAGTTACATCAAGGAGAGGTTTAGTCACCTAATTGCTTGGCGTCAATAGGAGAAATCCTTATTGAAAGCCCCTCTTTCACGGGAACGACACAGTCGATTAATATTGTGAATTATAATAATGATGATAAATGTTGTTAAAAAATATTAGATGGATTTTTTTATGAAGTATTTATGGATCTCCAATTTACCCATTTTTTAAAATAGTCGGAGAAAGTTATCTCAGTTTCGTTTTATTATTTATTTATATATATATACACGTATTATATAATATATATTTATATTTATATAAGCATGTGGGTGAATGGTGGTGGTTTTAGTGGATTTTGGCAGGATGCATTATTTTTCAAAGACTTGGACTTAGTTGCCAAACTTTTCAAACAAAGCATTATGTTGATAATTTGTTCGGGAGGAGTTTATTATTATAATATATATATATATATATATATATATATATATATATATATATATATATATATGACTGAGTGCAAGTGGGAGGGAAGAAATTTGAGGCGTACTTGGGGGAGTTACGTATTATTATTATATATATATATATTTTATAAATAGAATATATTATATTTTATTTAAAAGATTTTGCTTTAAATCTGGATCGTCCAATTAAAAATAAATCAATTTGGACCGTTCATGAATTAGTTACTATGCAGTCCATTCTTCTATAAATAGAAGTTCATTCCTTCATAATTTCTTACGAATTCATTGAAACTCTAGAGAGGGAAACTATAGAGAGAAAGAAGAAAAGTGTTCTGCTACTTCACTACTCCTATATCCAGTACTCTTCTTTCTCTAAGGTAAGGGTATTATTTCTTTTGTATTCATGAAGAGAACTTACATTATTCCATTATTTATCATTACATTGGAATAACTTTGATACGCTGAGCTACCCTATACTTGGTGAAATTCTTCCATTATTCCATTCTTTATTATTACATTGGAATATCCTCGTCTTTGCGTTTTTACGCGGACTGAGATCTACATCTTTATTATTACATTGAAATATCACATGCATGTATTTTACGCCGACTGGTTCCGCCTTTTTATTATTCTATTGGAATATCACATACGGCGCGTTTTACTGTGGGACTGGTTCCGTTATTTATTATTCTGTTGGAATAACCTGCCTGTGCGGTCTATCACATGCCTGGTGATTTCTTTTGTTATTTCATTCTGTATTATACTCAGTTTGGTTAAAATTTTGACTTCTATACTCCATGAAATTAGTGGAATATCCTTGATATTTGCGCTTCATCCAGTATCTTTTCATGGAAATATTCTTCTGAGCATTCTTGAATTTTACTCTATAAAGAAGTATCATGTTGACAATTTGGACATTATTAGTTTCTAGATAAATTAATTATTTAACTTGTTTTATTGAATTCTTGTATCATTGTCATCATCCTCATGTTTATATTTTGTTGAAAGTCATCTGTGGCCTGTAGTGCATAGATGGACTTGGTATGATTGTATGATTATGACCAGGGATTATTCGGTGTAATCATGACCATAATGTTACAAATGATGTGGTAAAGCTCCTCATTGGCCCGTAGTGCATTGATGGATAATTGTTGGCATGATCATGACCATTGATGACTACACGAATATCCTTGGCCTGTAGTGCATGGATAATTTATGGTCGTGATACTAATGAATATCCTTGGCCATAGTCCAGGGATGATATGGATTATTATTAAGCTGAGTCTCAACGATAAAAGTGATGAAAAACCTTTTAAATCATAAAAGATACTAGATTTTATTCTCTACTTGACTCTTTTAATGGATTGCTTGTTCCGCTGCAGTTAAACTTGATATCTATTGTATTTTATCAGTTTAACATTGTTGAAGACTAATGATAATTTATTCTGCATTATTTTAGTCATAATATTTCTTATTGGGCTAGTTGAGCTCACCCTTTCTTTCACTGTTCTCTTCAGGAAATGAAAACGTAGCTGGGACTAGTCGGGGAACGGAGTGACGGTCCGAGATGGTGTCTTAGTAGTCTTCACTATTCTAAAAAATAGTGTGATAATAAATGTAATGAGGACTACCCATTCTTTTATTTCTCCTACTTGTGCTCAACGTTTAAATTTAACTCTAGAGAAATTAGACTTTGACTTATCTATTGAAACTCCGTTAGGAGAAACCTTCATTATATCCACTATTTATAAGTCTTGTTTGATTCAAATCGACAACCACATGTTACCTGTCGATCTTATCTCTTTGAAAATACTTGCATTTGATGTGATTTTAGGGATTGATTAGTTAACCACTCAGCATGCAAAAATTGATTATTTTCGTAAGGTTGTTAGCTTTCATATTCCTAACCAACCTATTATGTGAATTCAAGCAACCAAACTACTAAAGTCAATCACTGTCATATCAAACCATAAAGTTATTTATTTATTGAAAAATGGATGTCAAGCTTTCTTAGCTCATGTCATAGATTTAAACAAAAATATGTCAGATTTGAATGATATTCTTATTATTAATAAATTTCCTGATGTATTCCCTGAAGAACTTCCTGGCCTTCCCTCAGAGCATGAAATTGAGTTTGGTATTGACCTTGAACCCGGTACAAAACCCATTTCTAAAGCCCCATATCGAATGGCTCCTATTAAACTTCAGGAGTTAAAAACCCAACTGTAGGAATTGTTAGACATCGATTTCATTCATCCTAGTTCGTCTCCTTGGGGTGCTCCTGTTCTATTCGTAAAGAAGAAAGATGGAAGTATGCAACTTTGTATTGACTATCGGAAGTTGAATCATGTCACCATTAAAAATAGGTACCCGTTACCACGCATTGATGACCTGTTTGACCAGTTACAAGGCGCTAAATTCTTTTCAAAGATCGATCTTCGTTTCTAATATCATCAGTTAAAGATTAAAACTGATGACTTTCCAAAGACTGCTTTCAAAACTCGGTACCGGCATTATGAATTCCTAGTCATGTCTTTTGGATTGACTAATGCTCATGCCGCCTTCATGGATATGATGAACCGAGTATTCAAGGAATATTTGGATCATTTCGTGGTTATCTTTATTGATGACATCCTCATATACTCCAAAATCCGTGAAGATCATGAGTAACACTTGAGGCTGATACTCCAAAAGTTTCGTGAAAACAAGATATACGCCAAGTTGAAGAAATGCGAGTTTAGGCATGGGGAAGCAGCATTCCTTGGGCACGTGATATCAAATCACGGAATATCTGTTAACCCAGTAAAGATTGAAGCAATACAAAGCTGGGAGCAATCTAAGTCGATGGCCAAGTCGTAGCTTTACGGGCTTAAATTTGGTTATTATCGGAGATTCATGGAAAGATTTTCTCAAATTGCTACTCCATTAACTCAGCTGACTCGAAAAGATACAAAATTCAGTTGGAGTGAGGAATGTGAGAAGAGTTCTCAAGAACTCAAGTTAAGACTCGTTTCAGCACCTGTTCTAACAATACCATCTGGTTCGGAGGGATTTGTCATATACAGCAATGCTTTAGGCAAAGGTTTAGGATGTGTTCTCATGCAACATGGGAAAGTCATGGCCTATGCCTCATGATAACTCAAAGAATATGAGAGGAATTATCCTACTCACGATCGAAAAATTTGTAATTTAATTTAAATATTTATTGAATTAAATAAATATTTTAAATAATTTATTTATTAAGGAAAATAAATAATTGATGAGTTGTGGTAAATTAATTTAGTAACTAAATTAATTAATGTTAATTGAAATGAATAATGATAATTTTATTTGAAGGATTTAATTTGAGAAAATAATTAAATTAAATCAATTGCTTAATATTTAAGAAAATAAATAAGCTAAATAAATTGTTTAATTTAATAGAAATAAATAAATTAAATAAAGTGATGTGTCTAATTTGTTAATTAAATTAGATATATAATTATTTATTAATTATAAGTATAATGATAAAAAGAATTTTAAGTTATTTAAATTGGCTAAACTAAAGTTATTTAAATTAACTAAATTAAAAGTGTGACAAGTGAAACTATATAATAAAAATATTATAATAATAATCTACTATGGAAATTTTGTGTAACCAAACAAAGCCTTGTGACTTTTGGTTAATATAATTGCCAAAGACGCTTGGCTTAATAAACTGATAATCACGATTATCAGTGTTTAAGCGCTCAAATATTTTATTTCACGCATTTTTTTCTAAGGCTATCTAGATATCAAAAGAGATTAAGAGTGAGAGCTTGAGAGAAGGCATTCTGTGATTATCAAGTGGAAGAGAAGGGTTTGCTAATTGTTAATCAAGGTATAAACTATTTCTATTGTTACTGTTAGTTTGGTGGTATATATATGTATATTTGATACAATTTGAAAATCACGTGAATTGTGATATATATATGTTCATATAGAATTGCAAAACTCTGTTAATTATCATGTAAACAAGTTATTTGTTACCAAATTCATGAGAAATTGGGTTGGGGAAGAAAAGGAAAATCACGGTGTTTGTGTTCTTATAATATGGCCATAAAAAGTACCAAATTTCTTGTTCCATATATGATGTAATCTGTAATTTGTTGGTGAATTGTGATAATATATTAAGAAACAAAAACAACGAAGTTTAAATCATGTCAATTGATTAAGAAACGAGTTCGCGGTGATCAAATTCGTTAAAAGTGTAAAAATGGAAGAAATTTGGAAAATTATAGATTTGATTCTTCAAAATGGTGTATATGTAATATTTTGTATGTAGAATGATGAGTAGCATGTGTGGCTCTTCTAGTGCAAAGTTTTAGATGTTAAGGTGTGGTGAAATTCTGTAAAAATGGGATTTCTGGCCAAAGCAGAGTCTATTTTCGAGGTTCTGCAAAATTGAGTCAGTGTATCGCGACGGGCGCTACCCGTGAAGAATGTTTATCCGCTGGGCATGCGACTTTTTGGCGCGGCGCAGACAATGTTCTTGCAAGCGTGATAGCCAGTCTGTAATAATTGCAATGGCACATGCACAGGTAGCTGTCACAGACAGTGAATTCTGCTTAATTGCAGATCATGTGTAATGGGCTTGGGTTAGTTTAACATGCATATTAAGAATACTAAAACATTAAGTGAATTACAATAACAGATTGTAATGTGTTGTAATGCAAAGTGTAAAGATTTGAACTAATTATTTAAATAAGTTATAAAATGAAACCAAATGTGATGTTTTCAAAGGTTAGAGATGAACGGTTATGTTATGTTGGCTCATAATGAGATTTCTAATTCGTTAAGTATGTTCACCAACATGGTTAGATGCTAAGTTAAGATTATGACCTAAATGATGGGTTAAACCAATAAAGCTAATATTCATACAATTAATTATTGTTGCGATTTCAATGATATGTGTAGGGTAATTGGAGATTATTTTATGTTTGTATAGCTTATAATCGAGGCAAGTTTCTAAACCTTAACTTTTTACATTGAGCAAGCTTTCGAACTTCATTCTTTTAATATTGAATGCAAGTTTCCATTCCTATATTATTATTGTTCAAAATTGAGCAAGCCTAATCTATCTTGAATATGTTTGTACAAGCTCTTATAACCTAATTCGTTATATCGAGCGAGTTTCACTTTCCTAATTATTATTCAAAGCATATATTGTTCTAACACATTGACTCAAGTGAGATTGTTTTAATTCTTTGAATATAGTATTTTGCATGTATATCATGTTATTCAATTATATATTGTTGATATCCGATCTTTAACTTTGATAGACTTGTTCAGTTATACATGTTGGTATAAAACCTTCAATTTGTAAGCGAACCTTTATTGATCTATAATTCCCTAGTGTTCTAAAATTCTAGAAACACTGATAAGCTAGTTCTAAACTAAACTTTCTTTAGCGGAAATTCTAAATTCAAACTCAGACGAATAGCCCTAACATAGGGGATTTTGTACGTGTAACGTTTAGATGTTTGTGCACAATACATGGTATAAAGGGCTGATCCCCCTAAGTATGCTAAGAAGGGTCTGTATAGTCTAATGACTATTAAGGTTAAGGTAATAATACCTATATATCGGAGACATAGTTCGTGGTCTTAAGACCCTCAGATAATTAAAGTTTGAACTTATTTTCTATTTTGATTTGTAGAACAAGTTCCTTATTGTTCAGCTTTGGTTGTTCACTCTTATGTTACTATCATTGCTACTTCCTATATTAGTGAGCAATTGTTTGCTCACTCTTGCAATTAACACTGCAGCTAAAGTTGAGAAAGTCGATGAGCCGTCTACTAGCAAAGGAAAGGGCAAGATGTCCAAATGTTGAAGACTTATGAGAAATTATTTAAATGAATTATGTTAAAGACTTTTTTTAATTTATGATGTATTCTGCAAACATATGTAATAATTTTAAGGTTAGATTACCTGGGATTTATTTTGAGATGATGATGTAACCCTTTAATTGGGAAGATTATTGTTGAAGTTATTTAAATTATGTCTTTATCCTTTATTGATGGGTAGTTAGATGTAATAGTTTTGATAAGTGAGAACCAAATCATGTGGGAATGAGTACCTGGATTTGGGGGTGTCACAGGTTGGTATCAAAGCTTTAGGTTATGAACCTTAGGTGGGGAAACCTTAGGAAGTAACCTTTAAGGAAATAGAAAACATAGAGGTGTTTAACTCTTACCGAGTTTTAAGGAATGGATTAAGGTATCCATTGAAGTTAAATAATAAAAGATATTATGTGCTATGTGTTAATAACTTATGTTCTCGTGAGTATCAAAAATATTAAGTAAATCTTAAAACATTTTGTTATCAGGATGTCTACTGAAGGAGGATCTAGTCCAGCTAGAGGGGTGACACCTCAGGTACCTAGAGATGATGAGCCTCGGGATATTCACGTAGTGCAGGAGCATTTGATCCAGGAGGATGTGCATGTGACCGATCCCGAGGAGGATAGTTCCGAAGAGATAGAGGAGGAGGATGAGGAAGAGGATCCTGAGGAGTTTCCACCAAACTCCATATCAGCAGAGATGTATGATGCTTTGTATGACCGTAACATAGAGTTATAGGACAAGGTTGAGGAGCTGAAGGAAATGGTTGAGATGCATCACGCTTCGATAGACCAGAAGGATGCAGAGATTTAGGAACTTGATTCGAAATTTGGAAACACAGAGTGGGATTTGGTTCATACAAAGGGTCAACATGAAGACATGTTGGCAGTACACGAGAAGATGAAGACTGACATGGAGAAATTGAAAGATGACTTCAAGGAGGAATTAACTAAGCGTGCAAGAGCAGAGGATGCATGGATAAAGGCGACTCAACGTGCAGACCGTGCTGAGGCTATGGTCCAAGTGAAGAAAGTTAAGATGAAAGAGATGGATTATGCTTTTGATTCGGCGATTAATAGAGCTCAGGATCGAGTCTATTATTACCCACCTCAGTTTGAGAATTCGTCGTGGTTCATGATGGATCACAGAATGGTGTATTGTATCATATAGGAAGAGCGTCGGGAAGCCTTGCGATGTCTTAATATGCCTAGATAGAATAAGATAGATAATAATATGTGATCAATTATATGAATAAATAAATTGTGAATCCCTTATCTTGAGATAAATAAAGGGATATTATGAGTATGTAATCCTGAAACTTGTCTAGTTCAGGAAAGTGAATGTTGATAGCGGTTATGCTATCTTTATCATATTTTAAAACGTTATGAATAAATAAAATATTAAAGTTTATTTGAAATGTTATGTGTTAAAGCTTTAATCTTGGAATGTTTATGTTAAACTTCAAATACCCAAGAAGTTGAGTAATGAACTAATAAGTGTATATCTCAACATAAGATGCCTCCTAGAAGAAGACAACCACGTCAGCAAGCACCTCCTGAGGGGTCTACTAATAATAACAACAAGACCAACGCTAATTCGGTTCAGCAACTGGTAGCTCTGTTGACGGGTGCACTTGCAAATCAACCGCAAGCTCAAGTCACGACTTTTAAGGAATTCAAAGCGGTTGGACAACCAGAATTTCAAGGGTCTATGAATCCAGTGTAAGCCCAAACCTGGATCATGGAAATGGAGAAGGTGTTCGACGTTGCTAGAGTTAACGAAGATCAAAAGACTGTGTTCGCAACGTTCATGGTGAAGTCTGAAGCTAGTTACTGGTGGCAAGCAAATAGGGTTCGTGGAGGACAAAGAGTGATAGCGTGGGATAGATTCAAGGAAATGTTTTTCGAAATGTACTTTCCAGCAAGTTCTCGGAATCAGCTGGAAGTGCAATTTCTGGAGTTGAAGCAAAGAATGATGACGGTGTCGGAATATGCTGCGAAATTTAACGAGTTGGCAAGGTTTTCCACTTATCAAGTCAATACTGATGAACGTAAAGCAAGAAGATTCAAACAAGGATTGAAGCCCTGGCTTTACAGCAAGGTTTTAATGTTCCAGCTGAACACATTTGTTGTTGTGCTGGGAAAGGCAATTATCGCGAAAGGTGGAAGTGATGCCTTAACCAAGTACAACCAAGAACAGAAGAAAAGGAAGAATGAGAATGAGAATAAGGTTGGTGGTAGTAATGTTGGAAGTAACAATCAAAAGAGGAAATGGAGCGAGAATTCAACTGCGGGAGGATAACAAGGAAATTAGCAGAAGAAAAAGTTTGAGGCTTGCGCAACTTGTGGGAAGAACCATACTGGGGTATGTTTGAAGGGAAAGAGAGTGTGTTTTAACTGTGGTCAGGAGGAACACATTGCACTGATCTGTTTTAGTCTGAAGAAAGGAGAATGTTTTACATGCGGTTCGAAGGATCACATGGCTCGTGATTACCCTAAGAAGCCAGCAAGAAGTGCAAGTGGCGAAAAATGAAACAACAACGGTGGTGGTGCATTGATTATCACTGGACCAGCTCAATCAAGCCGACCTACTGCGAGGACTTTCAATATGACCGTGTAGGATGTTGTACCGTCTAAGGATGTGGTGTCAGGTATCATTCCGATTAATGGTATTAATGCTTATGTACTATTTAATTTGGGTGCTACTTGTTCATTTATATCTGATGAATTTGCTCAGAACTTAGATTTTCCTCAGGAAGAATTAGAATTTCCCTTAAGTATAAAGATTGTGAATAGAGAAGTTATTCATGTTAGATTAGTATATAGGAATTGTAGAGTGGATATAAAAGGTCATGAGATGTTGGTAGATTTGATACCAATTAGACTTGGTGAATTCGATGTTATTCTGGTAATGGATTGGTTATTCAATTATGGAGCAGTAATTGATTGCCAAAGGAAGTGTGTTAACCTTATGACTCCGTCAAAGGTTGTGTTCTTTGGCAGCAAGTCACCTCGATAAGAAAGTTGTCTGACGGTGATGCAAGCCAAGAATTTGTTGAAATAAGGGTGTGTAAGATCCTTATCCTACATCGTCGATACATAGAAGAAGACTGTAAAGTTAAATGAAATACCGATTATAAGAGATTTTGCAGACGTATTTCCAAACAATATGTCGGGTCTTCCACCGGATTGACAAATCGATTTTGTGATTGACTTATTACTAGGAACGACACCGATATCTAAGGCACCATATAGAATGGCCCCGGTAGAGATGAAGGAGTTGATGGTGCAATTACAAGAATTGCTCGATAAGAAATATATTTAGCCGAGTGTTTCGCCATGGGGAGCACCGGTGTTGTTTGTTAAGAAGAAAGATAGATCAATGCGGCTCTGCATTAACTACCGAGAATTGAATAAGGTCACGATTAAAAACAAGTATCCATTACCTAGAATTGATGACATGTTCGATCAGTTAAAGGGAGCAAGGTATTTCTCTAAGATAGACTTGAGAAGTTGTTATCATCAGTTGAAGGTGAGGTCGGAGGATGTACCGAAGACAGCGTGTAGAACTCGATATGGTCATTATGAGTTTCTGGTTATGTCTTTTGGTTTAACTAATGCACCTACAGCGTTCATGGACTTGATGAATAGGGTGTTTAAACCATTCTTAGACAAATTTGTGGTGGTGTTTATTGATGATATATTGGTATATTCCAAAACCAAGGAGGAGCATGTGGAACACTTGAGATTGGCGTTGGAGACGTTGAGAAAAGAGAAGTTGTACGCTAAGTTCTCAAAATGTAAATTTTGATTGGAACGTGTACAGTTTCTCGGGCACGTTATTGATAAGGACGAAATTTTGGTAGATCCATCAAAGGTTGAAGTTGTAATAAACTGGGATCAGCTGAAGACACCGTCAAAAGTAAGGAGTTTCTTAGGATTGGTGGGTTATTACAGGCGTTTTATTCAAGATTTTTCCAAGATCGCAACTCCATTGACAAATTTAACTAGAAAGGCGGTTAAGTTTGTTTGGACAGAGAAGTGCGAGGAAAGTTTTCGAGAATTGAAGAAGAGGTTGAGTTCTGCACCTGTGTTGTCGTTGCCTGATGATACATGAAATTTTGTGGTGTATAGTGATGCATCGCATAAAGGACTAGGCTGTGTGCTTATGCAGAATGGAAGAGTTATTGCGTATGCATCACGACAGTTGAAAGATTATGAGAAAGGGTATCCGACTCATGACTTGGAGTTGGCGGCAGTGGTGTTTGCCCTGAAGATTTGGAGACATTATCTTTATGGAGAGAGGTGTGAGATATATACCGACCATAAAAGTCTGAAGTATATCTTTACACAAAAAGATTTGAACATGCGACAAAGAAGATGATTGGAGCTGATTAATGATTATGATTACGAGATTTTCTATCATCCTAGAAAGGCGAATGTTGTTGCTGATGCCTTAAGTAGGAAGGGACGGGAGAAGTTAATGATGTTAACTGATCAAGAGAAGCTAGTGTCGGAAATGTCTAAAATAGAGTTAGAAATTAAATATCCGACAGAATCCGATGAAATGTTATTCCAGATGGGAAATAGTTCAATGTTGGTAAATAAAGTGAAAAATGCACAAATTTAGGAAGAAGAGTGCAAAAAGATAAAACAGAAGATGTCTGAAGGTGAGGGAAACAAATTTAAAATCGATTTAGAAGGGTTACTTCGGTTCGAAGGGAGAATTTGGGTTCCGCCAGTACCAGAAGTTAAAGAGGAAATTCTGAGTGAAGCTCATAATTCAAGATATTCGATTCACCCTGGGAGTACAAAGATGTACCAGGATCTTAAACATCATTTTTGATGGCCGAATATGAAGAAGGATGTGGCTGACTGTGCGACGAAATGCTTAACATGTCAAAAAGTCAAAGCTGAACATCAAAGGCCAAGCGGATTGTTACAACCGTTGGAGATATCAGAATGGAAATGGGAACATATCACAATGGATTTTATGGTAGGTCTTCCGAAGAATCAGCAAGGTTATGATGCCATATGGGTGATTATCGATCGACTGACGAAGTCGGCACACTTTTTTCCAATAAAGATTTGGTTTACACTAGATCAGTTAGGAAAACTATACGTGAAGGAAATTATTTCAAGGCACGGTCTACCCGTGTCCATTATATCAGACAGAGATCCATGTTTCACATCTAATTTCTGGAAATGGTTACAAGAATGTTTGGGAACACAGCTGAGAATGAGCACAACATACAATCCTCAGACCGACGGACAAAGTGAGAGAACCATCCAAACACTAGAAGATATGCTCAGAGCATATATAATGGATTTCAAAGGAAATCGGGATGACCATCTGCCATTGGTGGAATTTGCTTATAATAATAGTTATCATGTGAGTATTGGCATGCCGCCTTACGAAGCGTTATACGGCAGGAAGTGCAGAACTCCGTTATGATGGGATGAGGTAGGTGAACGTCAGCTATTGGGTCCAGAATTGGTACAACAAACTATCGAGATCATCAAGGTGATTCGAGCGAGATTAATAGCTGCACAAGATAGACAGAAGAAATATGCTGACCAACATTGACAAAATCGAGAAATCGATGTCGGTAGTTATGCTTTCCTGAAAGTGTCTCCCTGGAAGGGAAAAATTCGGTTTGGCAAGAAGGGGAAATTAAGTCCTAGGTTTATAGGACCTTTCAAAGTGCTTCGACGAGTTGGCGAAGTGGCGTACGAAGTAACTTTACCTCCGGAGTTGGAGCATATTCATAATGTTTTCCATGTATTTGTATTGAGGCCATATAAGCTTGACTATAAACATGTTATAGAATATGAGCCCTTACAGTTTGAGAAAGATTTATCCAATGAAGAAGTCCCTGTTCAAATTGTTGGCAGAAAAGAGCAAGTACTGAGGAATAAAGTTATATCTTCTGTTAAGGTAATCTGGAGAAACTACAATGCTGGAGAAGCTACGTGGGAGCTTGAAAGCGTTATGATGAAGAATTATCCTCAGTTGTTTGCTTGATTTTGTATTGCGATTCTGGGGACATAATCTTGTTAAGGAGGGAAGAATGTAATGAATAAATTTTTTGAGTTGTGATTCTGGGGATAGAATCCTTTTAAGGATGGAAGGATGTAACGATCGAGAAATTTGCAATTTAATTTAAATATTTATTGAATTAAATAAATATTTTAAATAATTTATTTATTGATGAAAATAAATAATTGATGAGTTGTGGTGAATTAATTTAGTAACTAAATTAATTAATGTTAATTGAAATGAATAATGATAATTTTATTTGAAGGATTTAATTTAAGAAAATAATTAAATTAAATCAATTGCTTAATATTTAAGAAAATAATTAAGCTAAATAAATTGTTTAATTTAATAGAAATAAATAAATTAAATAAAGTGATGTGTCTAATTTGTTAATTAAATTAGATATATAATTATTTATTAATTATAAGTATAATGATTATAAGAATTTTAAGTTATTTAAATTGGCTAAACTAAAGTTATTTAAATTAACTAAATTAAAAGTATGACAAATGAAACTATATAATAAAAATATTATAATAATAATCTACTATGGAAATTATGTGTAACCAAACAAAGCCTTGTGACTTTTGGTTAATATAACTGCCAAAGACGCTTGGCTTAATAAACTAATAATCACGATTATCAGTGTTTAAGCACTCACATATTTTATTTCACGCCTTTTTTTTCTAAGGCTAGCTAGATATCAAAAGAGATTGAAAGTGAGAGCTTGAGAGAAGGCATTCTGTGATTATCAAGTGGAAGAGAAGGGTTTGCTAATTGCTAATCAAGGTATACACTATTTCTATTGTTACTGTTAGTTTGGTGGTATATATATGTATATTTGATACAATTTGAAAATCATGTGAATTGTGATGTATATATATTCATATAGAATTGCAAAACTCTATTAATTATCATGTAAACATGTTGTTTGTTATCAAATTCATGAGAAATTCGGTTGAGGAAAAAAAAGAAAAATCACAGTGTTTGTGTTCTTATAATATGGCCATAGAAAGTACAAAATTTCTTGTTCAATATTTGATGTAATCTGTAATTTGTTGCTGAATTGAAATAATATATTAAGAAATGAAAAAAACGAAGTTTAAATCATGTCAATTGATTAAGAAATGAGTTCGTGGCAATCAAATTTGTTAAAAGTGTAAAAATGGAAGAAATTTGGAAAATTATAGTTTTGATTCTTCAAAATGGCGTATATGTAATGTTTTGTGTGTAGAATGGTGAGTAGCATGTGTAGCTATGTTAGTGCAAAGTTTTAGATGTTAAGGTGTGGTGAAATTCTGTAAAAATGGGATTTTGGCCAAAGCAGAGTCTGTTTTCGAGATTCTGCAAAACTGAGTCTGGTGTATTACGCGGGCGTGCTGCCTGGCAAGTTTCACTTTCCTAATTATTATTCAAAGCATATATTGTTCTAACACATTGACTCAAGTGAGATTGTTCTAATTTTTTGAATATAGTATTTCGCATGTATATTATGTTATTCAATTATATATTGTTGATATCCGATCTTTGACTTTGATAGCCTTGTTCAGTTATACATGCTGGTATAAAACCTTCAATTAGTAAGCGAACCCTTATTGATCTATAATTGCATAGTGTTCTAAAATTCTAGAAACACTGATAAGCTAGTTCCAAACTAAACTTTCTTTAGTGCAGAAATTCTAAATTCAAACTAAGACGAACAACCCTAACATAGGGAATTTTGTACGTGTAACGTTTAGATGTTTGTGCACAATACATGGTACAAAGGGCTGATCCCCCTAAGTACGCTAAGAAGGGTCTGTGCAGTCTAATGACTATTAAGGTTAAGGTAATAATACCTATATACCGGAGACATAGTTCGTGGTCATAAGACCCTAAGATAATTAAAGTTTGAACTTGTTTTCTATTTTGATTTGTAGAACAAGTTCCTTATTTTTCATGTAAGACCCCAGATTTTATGAAATAAATTATTCAATTGTTCTTATAATTATTATTAAGTAGATGCTTAAATTGATAAGAAGTAAAGTTAAGGGTGATATATATAAAATTTTCAAAATACGCAAGTGGTTATAAAATACTCATTTCTGTTGGGGAATATTCGTTTGGTCGTGGAATATTCTTGTTATCGGGAAATATTAAATGCGACGCCAAAGATTTGACCATTTATGGGCCCCATAATAGAATAAGCTGTCGATGAAGAAAATAACAAGTTTGAGTTTTTATAAATAACGACAGTAGTTATTACCAGATTAATCTTGTTGGATTACCTAGTGGTTAAAATACGATGAATACACGTGGTTGCACAAGAGATGCACCCGGTATTACGCATGATATTGTTGAATTATTGATTCTTACGTAAGAAGGCACTACTCAATAATTGTTACAGTAGTTACTGTTCAATACTTTATTTTATTGATTCAATAATTGCTGCGTTGATAGTTATATTAATATTGTTTCAATAGTTATCACTGTGCAGTATTTCCCATTATCAGATCAATAATTCATATTATTTGGATAATATTATTAGATAACATTATTGGCAATGTCTAGAAAGTTCTGTCAAGGAGAGGTTTGGTCACCTAATTGCGCGCCAAAGAAGGAGAAAAAACCTTATCGGAAAGCCCCTCTTTCCTAGGAACTACACCATTCATTATTGTGATTCTGTAATATTATTTGTGAATAATTAATTATTGATTTATATGATAAGAAAAAATTTATTTTATGCGGATATAAATGATAGATTTATTTATGTGGTTATAAATGAAGGAATTAATGTTGAGGTATTTTATCAGCATTTTGTCGGATTGGAGGTATTAAAAACTCAAATCGGTGTTCTTAAAGCTTTATTGCGTGAGTTGTAATTTTAATCCGACCGTTGGATCGTTGTGATTTTTGGATATGTTATACATATATGAGTTGAGTATATGTCCACAAATTTTGAACCGTTGAAAATTAACGCATGATTTGTTATGAATTTTAAAAGGTGTTGAAACGATGTTAAAAATCGTCCGTTTGTGAATTTCGGATATTTTCTGTTTGGAATTTAGAAAAACTCAAAGCTACAAAGTTATAGAGAATTCGATTTCGTGTGAAATGGACATAAAATTCGTATTTTTCTAATAAACGGACTATTTTCTATGAATTGTTGAAGTTTTAGAAATTAAAATGTTTTTATTAAAATTATGGGTGGGACCCACTTTTGTTTTATTTTGAAAACATGTGCTGAATTGGATTTTCAAATATGATGTGCTGATTTGGTCTTGCATGGGCTGCGTAGAAATAAGGAAATAAGGAAATAAAATAATATTATTTTATTATTTAGTTTCCTTTGGCGTTCTAGTATTTTCCTATAAATAGGTGCTTAAGTTAGAATTGAAAATCACACCAGAAATATAAGTTTTCTCTCTCTATATTCTCGAGCGTATTTTTGTGAGTATTTAGATACTTGGATAGTTGCTATTCAGTGCAAGTTTCCTTCGGCTTTTCATCCGATTATTCCATTAAGTAATCGCTTTTTTGAGGTAAGGAATTTTTAAGGGTTATTATGTTTTTTAGTTTCGTAATTTTTCTGGACCTTCAAAAATTTTGGAAAAATTTGAAATGATAATTTGATGAGTTTTATTGATTGTGTCCAAAAATGGCAATTTTTGGACGTGTAGATTAGGAGTTATGGATTTTATGAGAAAAGACTATTTTAAAAGTAAACCCTTATAACTCCTTGTGGTTAACTCCAAAATTGGTGAAATTTTTATTGGGAGTATATCTATATAACATCAGTATATTCTGTAAATTTCAGAATTTTTGGACAAAATTACAATTTATGATAAATGTCTAAATATTCTGCAGTTTTGGCCATGTGAAAAATAGTAAATGAATTTTAAAAATTCCGAGAAAAATATATGTTCAATATGGGACTATATTATGCTAAATCGCAGAAAAGAAATATTTTTGGAACTGATTTGGTATTTTTCATGAAAATGGACTAGTTATGAATAAATAAATTAAATATGTTATGTGAAGTAACAAAATTGAAAAATAGGATTTTATGGCTTGGGAATCCTATATATGGTATATGCAGATTTTTGATAAGGTTGTTGGTTATTGGTGATAAAATCTTATAAGTTTGGTATTTTAGTATGATTAAATGCATTAATTAGTAAGTGTAAACAATTAAAATAAATTTTTTATAAGTTTAAGAAATGATTAAAATATTGTGGTAGTATTAATAATATTAGATTATGAGATTATTAAGTAATTTATAACATTTAGATTAAGGTGTTATGAAATCATTGATTCATGAATATTACTCTTGAAATTAAATGCAGTTATTGATCGTATTATTTTTATTATCATATATAACATTTTTATAATCCCGGTGATGAAATTTTTTTTGACTTAAGTGTAAAGATGGGTAGATTATTGGTATTATCGTGATTATGGGTTCTTTTTCGCCAGTAGTTCAAAGACGAATTGTTGACTGGTATGATCATGACCATTGAATTTACAATTGAATATTTTTAGCTCAAGTGCAAAGGTGAATTGATCAACATGGTTATAATTATGGTTTATATAAATTCTGAAATGATTAGGTACTTCTTTGAGATATTAATATCTTTGGCATGTAATGCAAAGATGAATTATTGATGAATATCTTTGGCCCGTAGTGCAAAGATGACCTGTTGCTGAATATCTTTGGCATTTAGTGCAAAGATGAACTGTTAATGAATATCTTTGGCCCGTAGTGCAAAGATGAATTTATTAGTATGATTATGAACAGGAACTGTGATTGGGTATAACAATGATCTTCAATGTTTCAGGTAAAGACAAGTGATGAAAATTATCTTTGTCCTAGATGAGAAGAGGAATTTAGAACCACAATTATGGTTATGAGTTATTCACATGATTGTGGACAGGAACTGTTAATTGATGTTACAGGAATTAAAGCATTGTTGGTGGACTTTTAACATGGAGAAAATAATAGACCTTATGGTCTATTTAACTCTTCTAATGGATTGCTTGTTCCGCTGTAACTATGGTTGAAAAGTTTTATCATCTACCATATATTCAAAATCTCTGATTTATTACTGATGAAGGCTATTGATAATTTAATTATCTTTAGGTATGATATTCTTTACTGAGCTAGTTGTGCTCACCCTTTTGCTTCGAAATTCGATAAGGCACACTTAGAAGGGGGGGGGGGGGTTGAATAAGTGTGGATACAAACTATGACCAATTAAAAAATTTAAACTAAGTTATTGAATGCAGTCAACTAAATTAATGAATGCAGCTTGCTGAAAGAATATGGTCTACCAAAATAAATTTTTGTTTAAGAAAATATCTTGGTGTTTTTGTAAATAAAATATTTAATGATAACCAAAAATTCTCACGATTAGATTTTACATAACAAACCAATAAACATGAATGAAATTAAGTTGAATCAAGTAATAAAAAATAACACCAAGATTTTTACGTGGTTCGGCTATTACCCTCTATAATAATAGCCTACTCCACGTCCAATACCAACTAGTATTGGAGACTCTTTTATTTCTTTAAAAGACTCTTGTTACAATACAGATTCTATAAAATTGAATAACAATAATTCACTTGAGCACTCTTGCTCCTTGTGCACCAATGCACTCCTTAAGCACCTATGCTTCCTTGAACCTGTTTGTAAACAAACCTTAATCCACCTGGATTAAATCCCTTAGACAACACTTAGTCTAAAAACAAATTTAAGATTACAATGATAGAGGTCTAATGATCAAAGCAAATAAGCAATTTAACAATGCAAGGCTCAACTAATGAATGCAATGATCAAATAGAAATAGTAAAAGATATCACCAATATAATGCCCACGAAAATTGACTGAAATCAATGAATCAGCAGCTCAAAATTTGCACCAAGAATAGAATAGCTTTCAAAGTATATGAGTGCAAAAATATTAATTCAAGTGTTGTAAGTGTTGTAACTGATCACTGTTCTCAGCTTTTATAGCCCAATATATTATCGCTTCTCATACAACACATTTTCGTTGTAAATAATAATAACGCTGCCAATAAAAATCCCAAAGATAAGCTATAATATTATTATCATTGGAAACAAAAAAAAATATAGACTATGTCAAAGATAAGCCAAAAGATAATAAGTTTAAAAAAACATGTAGCCCATAATCATAATCGCCACTTAATAAAGTAATCGACTATCTCCTATCGGCACAAGAACTTTATTAATACTAGACTCCTTAGAAAATGTTAGTTCCGTAATTAATGGCAACATGCATCTTCCCAAGATAATCATTACTATCAATTTCCAATATATATCCAGCTTTTAGACTTGTAATCAAGATCCACTACCACCATATATTTTATACTTCCTTTCTAATATATAACCAATCCGTAATAAATGGAAAGAAGATCACAATGCATTAATACGTGTATCACTTCAACAGAACTCCTACGCATGCATGCTAACATTTCTCTTGATAGCAAATAGCAGTGAATAACATATTTGGGACATGCACAAAATATTAATTAATGCACACATAAAATGTTCTAGAGCCTTGAATTGAAAAATTAAATATTTGCAATGACCTTACATATTTTCCTTAAGACTCAAAAATTCTTCAAACTTCTTGAGTAATCCATCAAACACTTCTTGAAATAGTTTCCTGAAATCCACAATACACAATTTAATACCAACGAGAAAGTCATCATCAAAACATAAGGCTAAAACGTGATATAATCAATATTCTCCCCCTTTTTGATGATGACAACATATATAAATGAAAATCCCCTTAAATTCATGCATATTTCAGGAAAATTTTGAAAATTTTGTAAAACCTGTATGTTAGTATCATACTATACCGAATGTAATTTCATAGATCATAATTTTAACAAAGTAAAATCAAAAACATCAAGTCTTAATATGCATGCATCAAAATCAGTTTTAAACATGCATCAAAACAAAATCACCAATAGTCTTAACATCCAGGCAACCATGCCTACCAAAAACCAAATCAAGTGAAACCATAGTCTTAAAACAGAAAAATTAAAATAGAATTCTCAAGAAACTCTCCCCCTTTGTCATCATGCAAAAAGAGAAGACCTCAATCAATCAATATCTTCGAGATTGGCCCGCTATTCTGCACGAGTGGTAAAGTATGGTCGATGACGAAGGCGATGTAAACGCTCTTCCAAGGTGTAATCGTTTGCAAATCGAGGTGGTCGAGGAATAAAGGTTGCAGGAGGAAGCTCCATATCCAGAAAGTCACCCTTGTATTCAACCATCCAATTGTTCATTGGCCATTCGGGAATTGGAGAATACATTGTTTCAACATGAAACCTTTGGCCAATATCATTGAACCTGGTGGCCATAAAATCTGCAAGCTCCCCGAGTTGATAACTAACAAATTTCACCTCTTGACTTAACTGACATGTGTTCCGATTAAATTTTCATTAGAGTGCTTCAACCATGGCCATCGTCTGAATCTCAAAACCCGCCTGAAGATCAATAAATTCATCTTCAACCCTATGATGTAATTTATTGATCTCTGGAGCATCCATCGGTAATTTCCATTTCTCAAGACACACAAGACAATTTCTTATTTCTACCAACTCAGCTTTCACAGAATTTTGATTTTATAAAATTTCAGTCAAAACATTCATAACATCAGATACATTGGAATTTGGCAAAGAAGAGGGAGATGAATCAGCAGTATGAGAAATAGGATGAGGAGAAGTTATAGGAGGATGAGGGAGAAGACGGACGAATTCACCAGCATGGAAAGTAATATGAGATTTTGTTAAATTGGCAGTGTCAATAAGCTCATGATTTGTGATAGAAATTTCATCATCAAAAGAGATCTTAAAATGTTGAAAAAGTTTTGTCAAAAATTTGTTGTAAGGAAGATATTTCTTGCTTTGACGAATGCAACTTTGCATATGAGATAACATCATTTGAGAAAAATTAAAAACCTTTCCTTTGAGAATCATAGCCACAACAACCAAATCCTGATAAGTAAAATCGGCTCCACCACCAAGGCGTGGAAACAGATTATACCGTACCAACTTATGTAATACACATGCAGTAGGACACAAACTCACAGTTTTTGGAAGAGACAGAGATGAAATAGAATAATCATTCATAACTATATGGAGTTGTTCCAAAGGATGAAAAGGAATGTTAGCAGCTCCTTTGAGAATGAAAGGACATGGTCCAGTAGAAGAAATACCAAGAATACTTCCAAAATCAATACTGGTTAAAAATAAGGACTTACCCTTGACAAATGTTGTAAAACAGTCCCCATTACATTCAAGATTGGTGTAAAATTGTTGGACTAACCGAGGATAAGCAATAGTAGGAGGAAACAACATAGAAAAAATGTTGCACTCACTGAAAAGTTTTTCCAAAACAGAGTGTTTTAGATAAAAGAGATCCAAAGATTTTTCATACACAAACTGTTTTGTAGCAATGGAGTTTTTAAAACGTGTTTCAAAACTAGGGCCTCTAAAGAAATTTTCTTGCAAATAAAAAGAGGATGCAAATGGATTTACAAGATTCAAAGGAGATTCTGGCTGTGAGAAAAATTATTCGTCATCCACTGGTTGTTTCAGCTTGCCCTGGTGAGAAGGTTCAACGTCTGAAGCTTTTAAGAAAGTGAAACTAGAATCCGAGTATTCGGATATTAGTGTGGCATCGGATAACTCATGAACAGAGGATTTCTTATGTACTCATTTGGATTTCATCTTTGTTCCCGTAGGGTGCTTCAACGACGATCCATCTTCTTTTGATTTCCCAAACGATCGATTGCTAGCTCTGGTTTTCATGATGTGATAGATTTTGTGAGAGTGAAACAAAAAGTTTTGGATAACTGATGAAGACGTAAGATCTGAGTAATGATGAAAGCTGAAGATATAAAATAGAAATTAATCAAGAGTCCATCACTGAAAAGCGTGCGTCTTTTCAATTTTTGAAAGAAACTGTTCAGCTGCTGTTCTAAGTTTCAAGGTAGAGATCTTTATGTCTCCTACTTAACTAATATCCGGCGATAAATATGACCTTTAATAAACCCGTGTATCTAGAATATCATTTAAACAGATAAGGAATGTCTAACAGACATATATATTTTATTAGATATCATGCAAAAAATAAATGATATAAATATGTGTAAAATATAACCTCCATGACATAAACTTTTAAACACGTAAATCACAATTATACCATGCACATTCCAAGTTCTCTCCTTAACATACAAAATCTTTCCTCACTCAAGGGTTTAGTAAAAATATCGCCTAATTGTCTTTCTAGAGGAATAAAAACCAATTTGACTAACCTTTTGAGACATTATCCCTTAAAAATGGTGTCTTACCTCTATATGTTTTGTACGTGAATGCAAAATAGATTCTTTGATATGTCAATATAGACTAGAATTATCACAATATATAGGCACATTATTGCAGATTATGTCAAAATCACATAGAGTTTGTTTCATCCATAATATTTGAGAGCAACAACTCCCCGCAGCCTAAATATTCACCTCAAGAGTTGATAAAGCAAATCAAGTTTGCTTTTTACTATGCCACAAAAACAAGACTTTGTCCCAAAAATGTACAAGCACCACTTGTGCTTTTTCTATCAATTTAAAACCCCGCATAGTCAAGATCCTGAATAGCCCATTAGTTCAAAATGATTACTTATTGGATAAAATAACCCTAAATTTATAGTACCACTTAAATATTTAAAAATTCTTTTGATCGCTTGTAAGTGGGATTCTTTGGGTTTTGCTTGAAATCGAGCACACAGTATATACACTTTACATTATATCGTGTCTAGATGCGCTTAAATATAGTAAAGAGCCAATCATACCTCGATATTTGGTTAACTCTACATCTATACCTTTATCATCTGAAGTGAGCTTTATGGAAGTGCTCATTGGTGTAACCTTTGGATTGGTTCCTTCAAAACCAAATCTTTTAAGAAGCTCTTTTGTGTACTTGGTTTGATGAATATAGATCCCTTCCTTTGTTTGCTTGATTTGAAGTCCCAAAAAGTAATTTAGCTCTCCCATTAAGCTCATATCAAATTCCTTATGCATACACTTTGAAAACCACTCATAGAGAAAATCATTAGTAGCACCAAATATTATATCATCTACATATATTTGAACAATGATTATTTCTTGTTTTTCATGTTTAATAAATAGTGTAGAGTCTATTTTACCTCTAGTAAAACCACTTGAAAGAAGATACTTACTCAACCTCTCGTACCAAGCCCTGGGAGCTTGTTTGAGACCATAGAGAGCTTTCTTTAGCTTAAAAACATGACTTGGATATTTCTCATGTTCGAATCCAGGAGGCTGTTTGACATAGACTTCTTCATTGATGTATCCATTAAGAAACACACTCTTTACATCCATTTGATAAAGCTTGAATTTCTTGTAACAAGAAAATGCTAATAAGATTCGAATAGATTCTAGTCTTGCGACTGGAGCATAAGTTTCTTCGTAGTCGATCCCTTCTTGCTGATTGTATCTTTGAGCCACTAGCCTTGCTTTGTTGCGAGTGATTGTCCCATGTTCATCAAGCTTGTTTTTGACACCCATTTTGTTCCAATGACAGAACTATCTTTAGGAGGAGGCATTAATTCCCAAACTTGACATCGTTCAAATTGTTGAAGTTCCTCTTGCATTGCCATAAGCCAATTTTTATCAAGTATAGCTTCTTTCGCATTCTTTGGCTCAACTTGTGATAGAAATGCAGAGAACGCGCATTGATTTTGTAGATTTCTTCATGTAGTAACTCCTTTGTTTATATCTCCAATAATATTTTCCGGTGGATGATCCTTGAGATATTTTGCTGTCTTTGGCATTTGAACATCGTGTATTACCTCTTTTAGTTGAGGAAAATTTTCTTCAAGATCTTGTGTTGCCTCATCTTCATTTTCATGTGGATTGTTCAATCCAGCCTGTTGAGCTTGTCCATTCGGTTTGCTGAATGGTTCTCTTCGGTTCACTGAATTTGTGAAAATCTCCAAATTTCCTTCATCATCTTCTCTTTCTTTTGGAAGATCATTGTTAGTCTCATTGAAAGTTATATGAATTAATTCTTCAACACATAATTTGTAAATATTAAAAACATGATATGCTTTACTGTTATGATAATAAATAATTTAAATACCTTCATAAGATTTGGCTTCAAATTTTCCCAAGTTATCACTAGTATTTAGTATATAACATTTAGACCCGAATACTTTGAAATAACTTATATTAGGAATTTTATTATTCAAAATCTAATAAGGAGTTATCAAAATGATTGGACGGATGAGTACTCTGTTTAGAACATAACATGATGTCCCTTTTCTTTGAAGCTTACTCTCATTGAAATTTCTTTGGAAGCTTACTCTCTTTATTCCTTTTTATCACAAAATGTTCTTTTGAGCAGCTTTTCTTTTTATAATGTTCTATTCTTCCTTTCCACTACTCCATTCTGTTCTCAAAATAATACCCATGTATATCTAGGAGTTCTTTACAGCATTAATACTAGCATGCCTTTTGTTTCCCAAGTTAATTGTAAAAAGAACACATACTCCATTCTTTTTGAATTTTATCTTGCAATCCTTTGACCCGTGTTTTTAGAGGACAACTTCTTGATTAAATCCATGTGAACGTGTCCCATCCTTTTATGCCATAGATTAGCCTCATCTTGCACCGAGGCAAGACATAATTCTTTATCCTGTTCCTCAAAGTTAATAGTATATATATTTCATTCCCTTTGTGCAACTAGAGAAACATTGTTAGTACCATGAGAAATAATGCATTTTTCTTTATCAAAACTGACTTGGTGACCATTGTCCATTAATTGACTTATACTAATAAGATTAAATTCAAGACTGTTAACAAGATGAACATTATCGATGTTAACCTTACCATTACCAATTTTACCTTTTCCAACAATCTCACAAGTTTGATTATCTCCAAATGTAACCGTTCCATTTTTCTTCTTGATTTTTAGTTCCACAAACTTTGATTTGTCACTGGTCATATGACGAGAGCATCCACTATCAAGAATCCATTTTTGAGATGGAACCTTCGCCTTGAGACATACCTGTCAAGAAAAATTGCTTTATCTTTTTGGTACCCATATCTTCTTGGGTCCTTTAGGGTTAGTTACAAGTAAATCAACATTTTTAACCCATACTTTTTTAATCTTATTTTTCTTAAAACAATTTATGTCAAAGTGACCTTTAATACCACAGTTTTTGCATGTTGTGAAAGGAGAACAATAATTCAATTTGAAACGCAACTTGGATCTAAGCATATTCACATTACCGGTTTTATAAGTAGAATTATAACATATTCCTTGTCTATCAAAACTAGGTTTTTGTTTTCCTAACATGATAGTTAGATTATCTTCTCCTTGAACGAATCTAGCAAGAGATATTTTTAATGAGTCTACTTCCTTTTGAAGTTCATTAGTATGAATGGGTTTTGACTGGGATTCATTACCAAAAGCATCAATACATACATCTCGCATTTTCAATTCATTTGTCAATTTTTCAACTTCATTGTTCAAGTATGTTACTTTGTTATAATTCTCAAGAAAATCATTTTTAGCAATCAAAACTTTTTCTTCTTTACATATAGATTCCTTTTCAATATTTTTCTTTTCATCTATCAAAGATTCTACTTCACCCATTAATGTGTTAACTAAGTCTTTCAAATATGCATTCTATTCTTTCAATTTCTCATTTTCTTTCAAAGAAATATTTTCAAAAATAGATACCTCATTTGATTCACCTTCTATTCCAATGAAGCATACTTGAGCTATCTCATCCTTGGCGCCGACCTCAACTTCGATTCTTCTTCATCACTCCAGTGACCAAAGGCCTTGTTTTTCTTGTTGTCCTTGAAGCCTGCTTTTCCTTTATTCTTTAGTTGAAAGCAGTCCTTCTTGAAGTACCTCGACGCCCACATTCAAAAACACGCTTCCTCGCTTTGCTTTCCTTTTCCTTTATTTGAGTTAAAGATATTCTTTCGCTCTATTCTTTCTTTGTAGAAGTCCTTTGAGTCTCCGTGACATTATAGCTATCTCTTCGTCGTAATCATCATCAAGCTCTTCTTCATTTCTGCATTAAGAGCTAAAACCTTCCTACGAGGAGTTTCCTCCTCATCGCCATACCTCTTTAATCGATGTTCATATTCCTCAAGTTCACCAAAAGAGTTAGAGTATCCATAGTAGATATAGTAGAGGAATCTTGAAGAGTAGTAATCTTAGAAGCAAACCTCTTGGGCATAGCCCGAAGTAACTTACGATTAATCTAACTTTGTGGAATAGATTTGTCTAGTAACTTTAAAGAGTTCAGAAGAACAAGGAACCTTGCTTGAGCCATCTTTACAGTTTCATCTTTTTCAAGTCTGAACATCTCATAGTCATGCATAAGCATGCTTAGCTTAACTTCTTGAACTTTTGATGTTCCTTCATGACTCACCACTAGAGTATCCCAAATTTCCTTAGCTATGTTGCATGAGGATACTTTGTCAATCTCAGATTGCACCATGCCACTTAGTAGAGAATTCATCGCCCTTGAATCATAGAAAACCATGAAGGTTTTAGTTGAATCCATCTCTAGCAAAGTCTTTGGAGTACCGTCGTCTTTCTTTGGAATAACTGGTCCATTCTCCACAACCCACCATTCCCTAGGATCTCTTTTAAGGTAGATCCTCATTCGGAATTTCCAAAAGTTGTAATTTTCTATTCCATGTAGCAGTGGAGGTCTATTGGTTGATTGACCTTCTTGATTGTTGTTTCTGAACTGTGTCATGTCAAAATCTTTCCCTACAAGTCACCTTTAAGATCAAGTAAGTAGAGCCAAGCTCTTATACCAAATGAAATTCAGATAAGGCACACTTAGAAGGGGGGTTGAATAAGTGTGGATACAAACTATGACCAATTAAAAAATTTAAACTAAGTTATTGAATGCAGTCAACTAAATTAATGAATGCAGCTTGCTAAGAAAGAATATGGTCTACCGAATTGAATTTTTGTTTAAGAAAATATCTTGGTGTTTTTGTAAATAAAATATTTAATGATAACCAAAAATTCTAACGATTAGATTTTATATAACAAACCAATAAACTTGAATGAAATTAAATTAAATCAAGTAATAAAAAATAACATCAAGATTTATACGTGGTTCGGCTATTACCCTGTATAATAATAGCCTACTCCACGTCCAATACCAACTAGTATTGGAGACTCTCTTTTATTTCTTTAAAAGACTTGTTATAATACGATTCTAAAATTGAATAACAATAATTCACTTGAGCACTTTGCTCCTTGTGAACCAATGCACTCCTTAAGCAGCACCTATGCTTCCTTGAACTCGTTTGTAAACAAACCTTAATCCACCGGATTAAATCCTTTAGACAACACTTAGTCTAAAAACAAATTTAAGATTACAATGATAAAGGTCTAATGATCAAAGCAAATAAGCAATTTAACAATGCAAGGCTCAACTAATGAATGCAGTGATCAAATAGAAATAGTAAAAGATATCACCAATATAATTCCCACAAAAATTGACTGAAATCAATGAATCAGCTGCTCAAAATTTGCACAAAGAATAGAATAGCTTTCAAAGTATATGAGTGCAAAAATATTAATTCAAGTGTTGTAAGTGTTGTAAATGATCACAATTTTCAGCTGTTTTTATAGCCCAATATATTACCGTTTCTCATACAACACATTTTCGTTGTAACAATAATAACGTTGACAATAAAAATCCCAAAGATAAGCTATAATATTGTTACTGTTAGAAACAAAAAATATAGACTATGTCAAAGATAAGCCAAAAAGATAATAAGTTTCGTGTAAAACATGTAGCCCATAAAGTAACTGACTATCTCCTACTGGCACAGAACTTTATTAATACTAGACTCCTTAGAAAATGTTAGTTCCGTAATTAATGGCAACATGCATCTTCCCAAGATAATCATGACTATCAATTTCCAATATATATGCAGCTTTTAGACTTGTAATCAAGATCCACTACCACCATATATATTATACTTCCTTTCTAATATATAACCAATCCGTAATAAATGGAAAGAAGATCACAATGCATTAATACGTGTATCACTTGAACAGAACTCCTACGCATGCTTGCTAACATTTCTCTTGATAGCAAATAGCAGTGAATAACATATTTGGGACATGCACAAAATATTAATTAATGCACACATAAAATGTCCTAGAGCCTTGAATTGAAAAATTAAATATTTGCAATGACCTTACATATTTTCCTTAAGACTCAAAAATTCTTCAGACTTCTTGAGTAATCCATCAAACACTTCTTGAAACAGTTTCCTGAAATCCACAATACACAATTTAGTACCAACGAGCAAGTCATCATCAAAACATAAGGCTAGAACGTGATATAATCAACATTCTCCCCCTTTTTGATGATGACAACATATATAAATGAAACTCCCCCTAAATTCATGCATATTTCAGGAAAATTTTGAAAATTTTGTAAAACCTGTATGTTAGTATCATACTATACCGAATGTAATTTCATAGATCATAATTTTAACAAAGTAAAATCAAAAACATCAAGTCTTAATATGCATGCATCAAAATCAGTTTTAAACATGCATCAAAACAAAATAAGAAAATCACCAATAGTATTAACATCCAGGCAACCATGCCTACCAAAAACCAAATCAAGTTAAACCAGAGTCTTAAAACAGAAAAATTAAAACAGAATTCTCAAGAAACTCTCCCCCTTTGTCATCATACAAAGAGAGAAGACCTTAATTAATCAATATCTTCGAGATTGGCCCGCTGTTCTGTACGAGTGGTAAAGTATGGTTGATGACAAAGGCGATGTAAATGCTCTTCCAAGGTGTAATCGTTTGTAAATCGAGGTGGTCAAGGAATAAAGGTTGCAGGAGGAAGCTCCATATCCAGAAAGTCACCCTTGTATTCAGCCATCCAATTATTCATTGGCCATTCAGGAATTGGAGAATACATTGTTGGAACATGAAACCTTTGGCCAATATCATTGAACCTCGTGGCCATAAAAGTTTAAAGCTCCTTAGAGTTGATAATCGACAAATTTCACCTATCGACTTAACCGACATGTGTTCCGATTAAATTTTCGTTGGAGTGCTTCAACCATGGCCATCGTCTCGAATCTCAAAACCCTCAAGATCAATAAATTCATCTTCAACCCGATGATATAATTTATTGATCTCCGAGCATCCATCAAGAATTCCCTTTCTCAAGACACACAAGACGATTTCTTATTTCTACCAACTCAAATTTTCACGTAATTTTGATTTTGTAAAATTTCACCAAAACATTCATAACATCGGACCCATTGAATTTGGCAAAGAAGAGGAAGATGAATCAGAGTATGAGAAATAGGAGGAGGAAAAGTTATAGGAGGATCGGGGAGAAGACTTTTACGAATTCACCAAAGATGGAAAGTAATATGAGATTTTGTTAAATTGGCAAAGGTCAATAAGCTCATGATTTGTGACAGAAATTTCATCATCAAAAGAGATCTTAAAATGTTAAAAAAGTTTTGTCAAAAATTTGCTGTAAGGAAGACATTTCTTGCTTTGACGAATGCAACTTTTCATATGAGATAACATCATTTGAGAAAAATTGAAAACCTTTCCTTTGAGAATCATAGCCACAACAACCAAATCCTGATAAGTAAAATCGGCTCCACCACCAAGGCGTGGAAACAGATTATACCGTACCACTTCTATAATACACATGCAGTAGGACACACTCACAGTTTTTGGAAGAGACAGAGATGAAATAGAATAATCATTCATAATTATATGGAGCTGTTCCAAAGGATGAAAAGGAATGTTAGCAGCTCCTTTGAGAATGAAAGGACATGGTCCAGTAGAAGAAATACCAAGAATACTTCCAAAATCAATACTGGTAAAAAATAAGGACTTACCCTTGACAAATGTGGTAAAACAGTCCCCATTACATTCAAGATTGGTGTAAAATTGTTGGAAGCAGCATAGAAAAAATGTTGCACTCAGTGAAAAGTTTTTCCAAAACAGAGTGTTTTAGATAAAAAAAGATCCAAAGATTTTACATACACAAACTATTTTGTAGCAATGGAGTTTTTAAAATGTGTTTCAAAACTAGGGCCTCTAAAGAAATTTTCTTGCAAATCAAAAGAGGATGAAAATGGATTTACCATATTCAAAGGAGATTCTGGCTGTGAGAAAAAATGTTCGTCATCCACTGGTTGTTTTAGCTTGCCCTGGTGAGAAGGTTCAACGTCTGAAGCCTTTTAGAAAGAGAAACTAGAATCCGAGTCATCGGATATTAGTGTGTCATCGGATAACTCATGAACAGAGGATTTCTTATGTACTCGTTTGGATTTCATCTTTGTTCCCGTAGGGTGCTTCAGCGACGATCCATCTTCGTTTGATTTCCCAAACGATCGATTGCTAGCTCTGGTTTTCATGGTGTGATAGATTTTGTGAGAGTGAAACAGAAAGTTTTGGATAAATAATGAAGATGTAAGATCTGAGTAATGATGAAAGCTGAAGATATAAAATAGAAATTAATCAAGAGTCCATCACCGAAAAGTGTGCATCTTTTCAATTTTTGAAAGAAACTGTTCGGCTGTTGTTCCAAGTTTCAAGGTAAAGATCTTTACATCTCCTACTTAACTTATATCCGACGATAAATATGACCTTTAATAAACCCGTGTATCTAGAATATCATTTAAACAGATAAGGAATGTCTAACAGACATATATATTTTATTAGATATCATGCAGAAAATAAACGATATAAATATGTGTAAAATATAACCTGCATGACATAAACTTTTAAACACGTAAATCATTATTATCAATTTCCAATATATATGCAGCTTTTAGACTTGTAATCAAGATCCACTACCACCATATATATTATACTTCCTTTCTGATATATAACCAATCCGTAATAAATGGAAAGAAGATCACAATGCATTAATACGTGTATCACTTGAACAGAACTCCTACGCATGCATGCTAACATTTCTCTTGATAGCAAATAGCAGTGAATAACTTATTTGGGACATGCACAAAATATTAATTAATGCACACATAAAATGTCCTAGAGCCTTGAATTGAAAAATTAAATATTTGCAATGACCTTACATATTTTTCTTAAGACTCAAAAATTCTTCAAACTTCTTGAGTAATCCATCAAACACTTCTTGAAATAGTTCCCTGAAATCCACAATGCTTAATTTAGTACCAACGAGCAAGTCATCATCAAAACATAAGGCTAGAACGTGATTTAATCAACAAGAACTTTAGATAAGTGTGTCGTATTGTATACGTTATTTGATATTTAATTTTGGTGAACCGAATAGGGTAAGGTTAACCCAACTTTGGAAGGGTGTTTTGCCACTATCATATAAGATGTCTAATTTCATACAACCTCGTGTTATCATAAGATAGGGTTGTGCACATCCACTTGCTGAGTATATCTACGAGCACTACCTATATGACCTTGGAGTTTGGTTGAAACATAATGCTCAACTGGAGACAGTGGAGATGGTTATATGTCAAGAGAAGACTCACCATTGGAAGGAACATGATAGTAATCTTCTCATTTTTTTGGGGTCTATTGGATCAACCAAGGATAATTATCTGGACATATGATATCTATCATAACTTAGATTCATGGCCTCCTATGTACGAAGGTTTCCTTGAGCACTTGCCAAGGATTTTAATTTCTAAAACAATTCTAGATTGTACCTTTATGTAAGGTATCACTGTGAGGTGTTGTCCATAGTTGGGACATGAGTCACAGTTGGTATTTAAACTCACAGTATATGTGTTGTTGTATTTTGCACAACAATTGTAGTAATAAAGTTGTATTTATTTTCTGTACCATGTATTTGGCGACTCAGAATAGGTTGGATGGATTGGACCTATTTTGGGGGTGTCATAGTTGGTATCAGAGCTTAGGGATATGATCTCTGGCGGAGATCCGGGATTAGAACTAGGAGGGGAGAGATGAGTAAATCCTTCGCTAGTGTGTCCTACCTAAGCTTATTTGTTGGTCAATCATAATATCGGGATATTATGTGATATGTTAATTTGTTCAATTAACCCTTGTTTTGAAACTGTATTCTAGAATGATATCTGAAATACAAGAGATGTGCAATGGAGAAATCATGGTGACAGAGAAGATGGAATCTGAAATGAAAGCAAGGTATTCTCAACTCTTCGAAATACCAGGTACGTAAATTTCGGGGACGAAATTTCATAAGGAGGGTAGATTGTAAGACCCCAGATTTTATGAAATAAATTATTCAATTGTTCTTATAATTATTATTCAGTAGATGGTTAAATTGATAAGAAGTAAAGTTAAGGGTGATATATATAAAATTTTCAAAATACGTAAGTGGTTAAAAAATACTCATTTCTGTTGGTAAATATTCATTTGGTCGTGGAATATTCTTGTTGTCGGAGAATATTCGATGCTTTGACAGCCCATTTGTGGGCCCATAACAGTAATAAGCGCTTGATAAAGAAAATGACAAGTTTAAGTTTTTATAAATAACTTGCGTAGTGGTTATTCAAGTTAATCTTTGTTGGATTACTTGGTGGTTAAAATATCTGAATACGCTGTGGTTGCACAAAGAAGACACTAAGAATGCATGATTATTGAATTATTGATTCTTACATAAGAAGGCACTACTCAATAATTGTTACAGTAGTGATTGTTCATTATTTTATTTTATTGAATCAATAATTGTTGCGTTGATAGTTATATTATTGTTGTTTCAATAATTGTCATTGCAAAGTATTTCCCATTATCAGATCAATAATTCATATTATTTGGATAATATTATTAGATATCATTATTGGCAATGTTTAGAAAGTTCTGTCAAGGAGAGGTTTGGTCACCTAATTGCGCGCCAGTAAGGAAAAATCCTTATCGGAAAGCCCCCACTTTCCTGGGAATTGCCTGGTTGTCATTATTGTGATTCTGTAATATTATTTGTGAATAATTAATTATTGATTTATATTATAAGAAAAAATTTATTTGATGCGGATATAAATGATGGATTTATTTATGTGGTTATAAATGAATGAATTAATGTTGAGGTGTTTTATCAGTATTTTGTCGAATTGGAGGTATTAAAAACTCAAATCGGTGTTCTTAAAGCTTTATTCTGTGAGTTGTAATTTTAATCCGACCGTTGGATCGTTGTGATTTTTGGATATGTTATACATATATGAGTTGAGTATATGTCCACAAATTTTGAACCGTTGAAAATTAACGCATGATGTGTTATGAATTTTAAAAGGTGTTGAAACGGTGTTGAAAATCGTCCGTTTGTGAATTTCGGATATTTTCTATGGAATTTGGAAAAACTCAAAGCTTCAAAGTTGTAGAGAATTCGATTTCGTGTGGAATGGATATAAAATTCGTATTTTTTTGATAAACGGGCTATTTTCTATGAATTGTTGAAATTTCAGAAATTAAAATGTTTTTATTAAAATTGTGGGTGGGACCCACTTTTGTTTTATTTTGAAAACATGTGCTGAATTGGATTTTCAAAGATGATGTGCTGATTTGGTCTTGTATGGGCTGCGTAGAAATAAGGAAATAAAATAATATTATTTTATTATTTAGTTTCCTTTGGCGTTCTAGTATTTTCCTATAAATAGGTGCTTAAGTTAGAATTGAAAATCACACCAGAAACATAAGTTTTCTCTCTCTATATTCTCATGCGTATTTTTGTGAGTATTTAAATACTTGGAGAGTTGCTATTCAGTGCAAGTTTTCTTCGGCTTTTCATCCGACATTCCGGTCAGAAGTACTGCTCTTTTGAGGTAAGGAATTTTTAAGGGTTATTATGTTTTTCAGTTTTGTAATTTTTCCGGACCTTCAAAAATTCTGGAAAAATTTGAAATGATAATTTGATGAGTTTTATTGATTGTGTCCAAAAAAGCGATTTTTGGATGTGTAGATTAGGAGTTATGGAATTTATGAGAAAAAACTATTTTAAAAGTAAACCCTTATAACTCCTTGTGGTTAACTCCAAAATTGGTAAAATTTTTATTGGGAGTATATCTATATAACATCAGTATATTTTGTAAATTTCGGAATTTTTGGACAAAAGTACAATTTATGATAAATGTCTATATATTCGGCAGTTTTGGCCATTTGAAAAATAGTAAATAAATTTTAAAAATTCTGAGAAAAATATATGTTCAATTTGAGAGTATATTATGCTAAATCGCAGAAAAGAAATATTTTTGGAACTGATTTGGTATTATTCATAAAAATAGACTAGTTATGAATAAATAAATTAAATATGTTATGTGAAGTAACAAAATTGAATAATAGGATTTTATGGCTTGGGAATCCTATATATGGTATATGCAGATTTTTGATAAGGTTGTTGGTTATTGGTGATTAAATCTTATGAGTTTTGCATTTTAGTATGATTAACTGCATTAATTAGTAAGTGTAAACAATTAAAATAAATTGTTTATAAGTTTAAGAAATGATTAAAATATTGTGGTAGTATTAATAATATTAGATTATGAGATTATTAAGTGATTTATAACATTTGGATTAAGGTGTTATGAAATCGTTGATTCATGAATATTACTCTTGAAATTAAATGCAGTTATTGATCGTATTGTTTTTATTATCATATATAACATTTTTATAATCCCGGTGATGAAATTTCTTTTTGACTTAAGTGTAAAGATGGGTAGATTGTTGGTATGATCGTGATTATAGGTTCTATTTGGCCAGTAGTGCAAGGATGAATTGTTGACTGGTATGATCATGACCATTGAATTTACAATTGAATATTTTTAGCTTAAGTGCAAAGGTGAATTGATCAACATTGTTATAATTATGGTTTATATAAATTCTGAAATGATTATGTATTTCTTTGAGATATTAATATCTTTGGCATGTAATGCAAAGATGAATTATTGATGAATATCTTTGGCCTTTAGTGCAAAGATGACCTGTTGCTGAATATCTTTGGCATGTAGTGCAAAAGATGATTTATTAATGAATATCTTTGGCCCGTAGTGCAAAGATGAATTTATTAGTATGATTATGAATAGGAACTGTGATTTGGTATAAGCATGATCTTTGATGTTTCAGGTAAAGACAGGTGATGAAAATTATCTTTGTCCTAGATGAGAAGAGGAATTTAGAACCACAATTATGGTTATGAGTTATTCACATGATTGTGGCCAGGAACTGTTAATTGATGTTACAGGAATTAAAGCATTGTTGGTGGACTTTTAACATGGAGAAAATAATATACCTTATGGTCTATTTAACTCTTCTAATGGATTGCTCGTTCCACTGTAACTATGGTTAAAAAGTTTTATCATCTACCATATGTTCTAAATCTCAGATTTATTACTGATGAAGGCTATTGATAATTTAATTATCTTTAGTTATGATATTCTTTACTGAGCTAGTTGTGCTCACCCTTTTGTTTCACATTTTCTTTCAGGTAATAAGAGTGTAGTTTGGGTTGAAAGCGGGATAACGAGAATAGAACGGTGGTCTATAGCTGTTGAGGTTCTCCCTAAATAGTATGGAAATAATTTTGTTGAGATCTTTAGATAAGTGTGTCGTATTGTATACGTTATTTGATATTTAATTTTGGTGAATCGAATAGGGTAAGGTGAACCCAACTTTGGAAGGGTGTTTTGCCACTATCATATAAGATGTCTAATGACATACAACCTCGTGTTATCATAAGACAGGGTTGTGCACATCCACTTGCTGAGTATATCTACGAGCACTACCTATATGACCTTGGAGTTTTGTTGAAACATAATGCTCAATTGGAGACAGTGGAGATGGTTATATGTCAAGAGAAGACTCACCATTGGAAGGAACATGATAGTAATCTTATCATTTTTCTTAGGGGTCTATTGGATCAACCAAGGATAATTCTCTGGACATATGATATCTATCATAACTTAAATTCATGGCCTCCTATGTACGAAGGTTTCCTTGAGCACTTGCCAAGGATTTTAATTTCTAAAACAGTTCTAGATTGTACCTTTATGTAAGGTATCACTGTGAGGTGTTGTCCATAGTTGGGACATGAGTCACAGTTGGTATTTAAACTCACAGTATATGTGTTGTTGTATTTTAAACGACAATTGTAGTAATAAAGTTGTAGTTATTTTCTGTACCATGTATTTGGCAACTCATAATAGGTTGGATGGATTGGACCTATTTTGGGGGTGTCACAGTTGGTATCAGAGCTTAGGGATATGATCTCTGGCGGAGATCCGGGATTAGAACTAGGAGGGCAGAGATGGGTAAATCCTCCGCTAGAATGGTTATGTTAATTTGTTCAATTAACCCTTGTTTTGAAGCTGTATCCTAGAATGATATCTGAAATACAGGAGATGTGCAATGGAGAAATCATGATGACAGAAAAGATGGAATCTGAAATGAAAGCAAAGTATTCTCAACTCTTCGAAATACCAGGTACGTAAATTTCGGGGACGAAATTTCATAAGGAGGGTAGATTGTAAGACCCTCGATTTTATGAAATAAATTATTCAATTGTTCTTATAATTATTATTCAGTAGATGGTTAAATTGACAAGAAGTAAATTTAATGGTGATATATATAAAATTTTCAAAATACGTAAGTGGTTATAAAATACTCATTTCTGTTGGGGAATATTCGTTTGGTCGTGGAATATTCTTGTTGTCGGGAATATTCGTATGCGATTGCCAAGCAGCCCATTTAGGGCCCCATAATGTAATAACCGTTGGATGAAGAAAACGACAAGTTTGAGTTTTTATAAATAACGGGCGTAGTTATTACTGGATTATCTTGTTGGATTACCTCGGTGGTTAAAATACGATGTCTACGCGTGGTTGCATAAAGAAGATTACCAGTAATGCATGCGGATTATTGAATTATTGATTCTTACATAAGAAGGCACTACTCAATAATTGTTACAAAGAGAGTGATTTTTCATTATTTTATTTTATTGAATCAATAATTGCTCGCGTTGATAGTTATATTATTGTTGTTTCAATAATTGTCATCAGACAAGATTTCCATTATCGCATCAATAATTCATATTATTTGGATAATATTATTAGATATCATTATTTGCAATGTCTAGAAAGTTCTGTCAAGGAGAGGTTTGGTCACCTAATTGCGCGCCAATAAGGAGAAATCCTTATCGGAAAGCCCCCTCTTTCCTGGGAACTGCCTGGTTGTCATTATTGTGATTCTGTAATATTATTTGTGAATAATTAATTATTGATTTATATGATAAGAAAAAATTTATTTGATGCGGATATAAATCATGGATTTATTTATGTGGTTATAAATGGAGGAATTAATGTTGAGGTGTTTTATCAGTATTTTGTCGGATTGGAGGTATTAAAATCTCAAATCGGTGTTCTTAAAGCTTTATTCCGTGAGTTGTAATTTTAATCAAATGATTGGATCATTGTGATTTTTGGATATGTTATACATATATGAGTTGAGTATATGTCCACAAATTTTGAACCGCTGAAAATTAACGCATGATGTGTTATGAATTTTAAAAGGTGTTGAAACAAGGTTGAAAAATCGTCTGTTGTGGATTTTATATTTTCTATTTGGAATTTGGAAAACCTTAAAGCTACAAAGTTGTAGAGAATTCGATTTCGTGTGGAATGGATATAAAATTTGTATTTTTTTTGATAAACAGACTATTTTCTATGAATTGTTGAAGTTTCAGAAATTAAAATGTTTTTATTAAAATTGTGGGTGGGACCCACTTTTGTTTTATTTTGAAAACATGTGCTGAATTGGATTTTCAAAGATGATGTGTTGATTTGGTCTTGCATGGGCTGCGTAGAAATAAGGAAATAAAATAATATTATTTTATTATTTAGTTTCCTTTGGCGTTCTAGCATTTTCCTATAAATAGGTGCTTAAGTTAGAATTGAAAATCACACCATAAACCTAAGTTTTCTCTCTCTATATTCTCGAGCGTATTTTTGTGAGTATTTAGATACTTGGAGAGTTGCTATTCAGTGCAAGTTTCCTTCGGCCTTTCATCCGACATTTCGGTCAGAAGTATTGCACTTTTGAGGATAGGAATTTTTAAGGGTTATTATGTTTTTCAGTTTCGTAATTTTTCCGGACCTTCAAAAATTCTGGAAAAATTTGAAATGATAATGTAATGAGTTTTATTGATTGTGTCCCAAAATGGCGATTATGACTTTTGTACCAACAGACGTTGAACTTCACTGTTTTGGGTGGCCATTTACATAACAGTTACTTCAGAGCCAATTTCAACATTTCTCCATTCCTTATTTCGAAACACTCAAAGAATGAAAGTTGTAAATCTACATCTCCTTTTTCCGGAACATCTTGAATAATCAAAATCGAAGTTCAGACGAAGAAGTTATGGCCATTTTCCCAAAGGATGTCAGAGCAGAAAAGTGACCCCCGTCGGGGTGGGCTTTCCTTCACGTAGATGCTGCAGGGCGGCATACCACCAAGAAATAAAGAAGGACCCCTCAAGCACCGGGAACAACACCGATTTTGAAAGCTCCATATCGTATGGCGCCAGTAGAAATGAAGGAATTGATGATAGAACTTCAAGAGTTATTGGATAAGGGTTATATTCGATCGGGTGTGTCTCCTTGGGGAGCACCAGTGTTTTTCGTTAAGAAAAAGGACGGATCGATGAGGCTCTGTATCGATTATCGAGAATTGAACAGAGTAACAATCAAGAATAGATATCCATTATCGAGGATATACGACTTATTTGATCAACTGAAGGGAGCAAAGTGTTTCTAGAAGATCGATCTAAGGACAAGATATCAGCAACTAAAAGTGCGGGATGAGGACATACCAAAGATTACATTTCGAACCCGTTATAGACATTACGAGTTTTTGGTAATGTCATTTGGTTTGACTAATGCTTCGGCAACATTCATGGACTTGATGAATCGAGTTATCAAGCCATACTTGGATAAATTTGTGGTGATTTTCATCGACGATATTTTGATCTACTCGAATATAGAGGAAGAACACGTCGAACATCTGAAGATTGTTTTGGAGGCACTACGGAAGGAGAAGATGTATACAAAATTTTCAAAGTGTGAATTTTGGATGAAGATGGTTCAATTCTTAGGCCACGTGGTGGATGAGAATGGAATCTAAGTAGACTCCAAAAAAGTCGAAGCAGTAAGTATTTAGGAACAACCGAGAACCCCGACGTAGGTGAGAAGTTTCTTAGGGTTAGCTGGGTACTATCGAAGATTCATCCAAGATTTTTCTAAGATAGCGACCTCGTTGACTAATCTGACGAGGAAGACGGTGAAATTTGTATGGACCGATAAATGCGAAGAGAGTTTTCAAGAGTTGAAGAAGATATTAAGCACGGCGCCTGTATTATCATTACTAGATGATACGAGAGGATTTGTGGTGTATAGTGATGCGTCGCATAGAGGACTAGATTGTGTGTTGATGCAACATGGCAAGGTCATTGCGTATGTATCATGACAATTAAAGGATTACAAAAAATGATACCCTACTCACGACTTGGAGTTAGCGACAATAGTTTTTGCGTTAAAGATATGGAGGCATTATTTGTACGGGAAGAAATGTGAGATATACACGGACCACAAAAGTCTGAAATATATCTTCACCTAGAAGGAGTTGAATATGCGTTAGAGAAGGTGGTTGGAATTGATTAAGGATTCTGATTGTGATATTCTTTATCACCCGAGGAAAACGAATGTAGTGGCCGACGCACTAAGTAGGAAAGGAAGGGAGAAGATATTTCAATTAACGACTCAGGAAGAGTTAATCAGAGAAATAGAGAAATTGGAAATAGAGGTAAAGGGACCAGAGAGGTCTGAAGAGAAGTTATTTGTGATGGCAGCTTGTCCGACATTGTTGGATAAAATAAAAGAAGCACAGGAGAAAGATGAAGAATGTGAGAAGATTAGGAAAAGGATTACAGAGAATGAGGAAGATAAATTTTGAATGGATAAAGACGGTATCTTAAGATTCGAAGGAAGAGTTTGGGTACCAGTTGTAACCGAGTTAAGAAAAGAGATTTTGCATGAGGCACACAATACGACGTATTTCGTTCATCCGGGAAGCACTAAGATGTATTGAGACTTGAGGCAACATTTTTTGTGGCCCAATTTGAAATGGGAAGTCATAGAGTGCGTTATTAGATGTTTGACTTGCCAACGCATAAAAATAGAGCATCAGCGACCGGGTGGTTTGCTACAACCGTTGGAAATACCAGAGTGGAAATGGGAGCACATTACGATGGATTTCGTGGTAGGACTTCCAGTTACGCAGAAGGGGTATGATGCCATTTGGGTTATCATGGATTGACTTCAAAGACCACACATTTTCTACCAATCAAGATTCAATATAGTTTAAACCAGTTAGCAAACTGTACATAAAGGAAATTATTTCATGACATGGAGTGCCGGTATCGATTGTTTCTGACCGAGATCTGTGCTTCACATCAAAATTCTGGAAGAGCTTACAAGAGAGGATGGGGACACAGTTAAGGTTAAGTACCGCTTATCATCCTCAGACAGATGGACAGTATGAACGAACAATACAAACACTGGAGGACATGCTTAGGACTTACGTGATGGACTTCAAGGGAAATTGGTACGACCACCTACCCTTAGTTGAATTTGCGTATAATAATAGTTACCATGAGAGTATCGACATGCCACTGTATGAAGCTCTTTACGGTAGAAAGTGCAGGAGGCCATTATGTTGGGACGAAGTCGGAGAATGACTAATACTCAGACCAAAGTTAGTACAACAAACCGCAGACGTGGTGACAGTGATAAGGGCCAGACTAGTAGCAGCTCAAGATTGCCAGAAGAAGTATGTAGACTTGCATCGGTAAGACTGAGATTTTAAAGTCGACAGTTTTGTATTCTTGAAGGTATCTCCATGGAAGGGAAAGATCCGTTTCGGCAAGAAAGAAAAACTGAGTCCAAGATTCATAGGACCATTCAAGATACTGAAGCGATTGGCGAGGTGGCATATAAAGTTGCACTACCACCTGAGTTAGAGCATATCCACAATATGTTCCACATTTCCGTGTTACGACCATAAAAGGCTAACTACAAGCACGTGATTTCTTATGAACCTATTCAAGTGGAGAAGAACTTGGCGTATGAAGAAATTCCTGTCCAAATTCTAGATAGGAAAGAACAAACTTTAAGGAACAAAGTCATTTCTTCTGTAAAATTACTTTGGCGTAACCACGATGTCGAGGAGGCTACGTGGGAGTTAAAAGATAGGATGATGAGGGATTATCCCCATCTATTTGTGTAACCCTATAGCAATTCTGGGACAAAATTTTTATAAGGGGGAGGATGTAATACCCGAGAATTTCCACATCTTATTAAATGAATATATTAATGAAAATAAATATTTATTAAATGAAAATGATTTCATCTTATGAGACGAGTTAACTCAATTATATTAAAGTGATTAATATGGAGTTGTAACAAACTCGTTGAAATGCCTTGTGCGGCACCGTGATGAGAAATAATAGTGATTATATTAATTAACGAAAGAATTGCTAATGCAAACAATTAATTGATAGTTATTAAAGAATATTGATTAATTGCATATAATTATGTGATTCCATATAAGGAATACACTCTTAAACTAGTAATATCACTAATATGACAGTTAATTCATGTTGTGTAAAAATATTATGGAGATGGATGTTGAAACTGCTTCGCCAGAATACAGTGCAAAATGCTACCTCCTAAGAAAGATAAACTAGCTTAATCGCTTGCCAAATGACACTGGAGAAAATTAGTTTTTACTGTAGTAATGAAATGGAACATTAATGTAAAGTGTGACATGAATAAAATCATACGATGAAAATATATTCTAATGATATAAAGTATCAAGTAGGACAATACAATCATAAGTGATTTTAATATAGAAATGATTAAATATCTATGTATTCTAGAAACTGGGAAGGAAATTAAACGTTTAAATAAACATTAATATTAAATAAGGTTATAATATGGTTATGTGAGTAGTAAAAATAATTATGGAACTACCTGGACAATAATACCAAGCTAGGTTATTTTATTGCATGTATTTAATGTATATGGACTATATGATGTGAGTATATAAATAACCCCTAATTTCTCCTAATATAGTAACACTTGGACATTAAAACCCATTTTTGGATAACAAAGTAACTGAATTGGATTGAGTTAAGCTTATTGCTGAGATTTTGCACTTGTCCCAAATTAAGTAACACAACAGTACAATGAACAGTGGTCTATACTATAAATATGTAACTTTCAAGCTGTGAGTAAAGGTTATGGAATAGGTGATCATTTGCTAGGAAGATGGCTGGTAAGGGTGGTTGATCAACTCTTTAGTAACCAATGTTTTCTCCCATTACACATGAACTCCGACTCTAGTGTAATGACAATGTCCAGTCCAAGTTTCCTCTATAAATACAAGCTATAATTCCAGTTTTTGTGTTGCTAGAAGTTGTTTGATAAGTTTTAGTTGGAGAGTTCTAATTTGTTGAGCATTGTAGAAGCCTACTCAGTGAGTAAGAAGTCCAATTCAAGCTTAAGGAAGTATAAACTCTAGTTATGTTCTTGAAATGGATCTTATTTAATTCTTGGAATTACTTGAATTTCTATGTCAATCAAGATGAATTAACATGCTATAAGGTGTTTAAGAAGTTTACTTACATGTATGGACTCTTTAATGATGGTTTAGAACAAGTTTAAATCAATAGAAATCAAGTTGGCTAATACTCTATAAAATAGAGTCTATTTTTGCTCCTGAACCGGATATGGCGCAGCTACGCCCTAATTGTACTAGGGTGAGTTAAGCAAATGCTACCATTCCCAGAATTCGCTTTTTGCTTTCTGTTTAAAATCTGCTAATTGTTGGTCAATTATTATAAATTAAACTAGAATGCAAACATGTGTAATGTGTATATACAAGTATATTAACCTAATGTGAGTGTACTTTACTAGATTAGCATATATGATTAACGAAAGTGTATAGTTTAGAATGAATTTAGAACTTTAGAAATGAACTTGATAAGTATGTATGCCATGTTTATATACCGATTTTTCAAGCATGTTGGTATGATTTAGAAGTGCATGAATAACCCGTTAACTTGTGTTTATATGATTCATAAGAAAGCATGAACATGTTGGACTTATTAGTAAGCCTTACTAATGAAAATACGAACTTTGAAAGTGAATGTTAACACGCTACTTTGAGAGTTAGAATATGATATTTCTGAACATGTTTGATGATACTCTTAGACTCACTCATGCATCATAAATATATATGTACCATGCTTAGGTATCGTAATTTAAGTGAAGCATAAATGAAGCATATTCTCAAACAAAAACGATGCTAATTACATATATGTGATATGAATACTCATAAGCATGTCTAATATGAGTTATATGACTACCTTATGTATTTAGAAAGCAAGCATATTAGACTTTGTGGTTTCATGACCTTGAATAGCCTTAACTTGTTGAAATGCTTAACTTAGAACTATATTATAAAAAGGGGAACCTAGATTGACTTAAGGGATATGAAATGACCTTTGACATGATAGTGTATGTGTTGAGTTCATGCCGAATAGAAACCACAAGGCAACATCTTAGCCTTGGCTTGGCAGAGAGGTCACAGCAGAAATTGCTACCGGCCCTAGGTTTAGCCATGGCAATTGCGTCTTGCGATTCGAAATCGAAGTTAGATGATTTGAAAATCTGATCTTTGGACAGTTAACTTGTATGATGCTTATATTGCTAAAAATGGATTAAGCCCTACTAATACATGTATATATGTGAAGATTAAGTAATAAGATAGTGTTTGCCTTGTATAATGAAAGTCCATGGGTAAAAAAAGGTCTTAATCTAGAGTATTGTAAATTTACTTATGAAGTAACTAGGTACTTGATTTCATGATAAACCTATAAGCTAATTTTGTACCCTATGTGCATACTTGAATTATGACAAGCTTAAATAACAAATGTGTTAGCTAATGGGCATCATGTACTTATAATACCCTATAAATAGGATTCAAAAGTGTTAATTTATTAACGTGGATAAACTACGCGTAAGGCAAGTATCCTAAACCCTTGCATTACTTTATTCAACGAATACCGTAAGCAAGTATCTAAACATTATCTCTTTGAATGCAAGTTATCTTACTTACTCGTTCAGTTGAGCTAGTATATTTAAACTCTTGTGAAAACTATTATTCATGTTGAACTTGATATTGTTCTTGAATATTGTGAAAGTGTCTATGCCATTCGATTCGGCTAGACTATATGCATGTTTAGAAAAATGTCCAAACTAATTGACTGATGCAAAAATCTTGAAAATTGAGTTGAACAAGCCTTATGGTAAGGGGAGTGTATATTGTTGGAAGCCCCAACACACGCGTGAATATTACTGTGATGTTATGCATAACATAGAGTATTGTAGAATGATCATCTATAGTACTTGATTCTTTTTGGTTATTAGTTTAATATTGGTAATTCTAGTAGATGTTTAATAGTCCTTTGTGACTGCTTAGTATAAATTATTTTATCCAGTTGGATATGTTGATAGCCTTTGAATTCATATATATATATATATATATATTGATCTATATTGAATTATCATTTCATATCCTAAAGATTTGATTCGAGAATTGTTGATACTCATTGTTCATGATATTGTTCTAAGACGCTGAGACTATACCTTGATATAATTAACTCGTGATTTAATACTCATCACCCTTGTTGTATATTACTTGCTAGGCAATTTGTGCTCATTCTTGCTTATTTAAAACCTTTTAGTTAAGGCAGAACAGGGAAGTGTCTCTGGAAAAAACAAGGGAAAGGGCAAGGCTACCGACTAGCTTGTTCCTTTATGTTAAAATTGTTATGTTGTTTTGAGACTATCTTCAGACTATGTTTAAGCTTAAGTAGGATTATGTAATAAGTCTTTATTCGATACTATTATGTAATCTATTAAGTACTGTAGATTGCGAGACTTGGGAGAATAATTATAATAAAACTTTGTGTATTATTCTAAATTAGATCTTCCGATGTGAATATGAAATTTTAGTTATTATTGTATTACTGTAACAACCCGGAGAATCCGGATTGTTCAAAATTTAAGTTTTAAGAATTAGTTATTAATAAAATGAAGTTTTATTAATAATATTCTGTGCTATGTGTTTATTAACCGTTCTAGAACCTAGGATGATCATAATACGGGAGGATTCTGGCTACGAGCTAGACTGAACGAGTAAGAATTTTTAAGACAAAAACAATTTTTTTCGAGGATAAAATATTTTCGGGAAAAAACACGAAATAGGCACTATTCATTCGACGAAACCCTAAGGGTTAGAGTTTGAATAACCTAAGCCTTTCCGAGAGTTTGGTATGTCGAAATGACATTCCGTCAAAAGATTTGACGATAATATATCGTGAAAAGTTAAGTAAGGCGATAAAAGTTTTTCTCAAAAAACGTGCAGAAATCGAACAAAATAAAAACGACGAAAAGTACTGTTATGTACTTTTCATTCGTTTGACTACGTTAAGGGAAAATGTGAAGGAAAACGCTTAATGCCAAGTGTTTTTCAGTTTTTCGGAGATCCGAAGTATAAGACCCCATATTTTATGAAATGAAAGTACTCAATTTTCTTATAATTATTATTCTATTTAGCAAATGGTTAAATTGATAAAGGTTAAAGTTAAGGGTGACATTTGAAAATTTTGCAAAGTAAGCAAGTTTGATAATACTTGCAGGACTAAATTAAAAATGAAGAAAAAGATGAAGGTATTATACTGTAATATTTCGAGCCCCAAAATGTGAAATTATCAAAACTATATTTTCTTATAAATAGAAGCTCATTCTTCCTTCATTCTCACCAATTCAGTAAGACTGATAAGAGCAATTATAGAGAGATAAGCTATAGAGAGAAAGAAGAAAAGAAGTCTGCTACCTTACTATTCTAGTATCCAGTCTTCTTCTTAGGTAAGGGGTATTATTTATTTCATATTTTGGAGAGATATTATTTTTCGTATTCGTATGAATATTATTTTCGTTCAATATTCATAAAGAATATTATCTTCGTTAAATATTCGTAGGAATATTATCTTCGTTCAACAGTTGTAAGGGATGTTATTTTTGTTCAATATTCACTTGAAATAATATTTTCTTCCAAACTCTGTAGTATGTAAGTAATATTATTTCGTTTCAAATTTTGAATTCTATACTCATTTTGTTAAAGTTTTGGCTTCTATACTCCATGAAATTAGTAGAATATCCTTGAAATTTGTGTTTCATCCAGTATCATTTCACAAGGATATTTTTGAACATTCTTTTTAAATTTTAAGCTTTTCATGCCGGAGTACTGTCTATGAGTACTATTCATTTATACGGTACTATTCACAAAAGTATTATTCATGGGTACTATTCACAAAGTACTATTCACGAGTACTATTTACAAAGTACTATTCATGGGGTACTATTCTCGAAGTACTATTTATGGGGTGCTATTCACCCGGAGTCTATTCATGACAAAAATTGATTTATTTTCGGTTCAAATCATTTCTGATATAATATCATTCTTGAATTTTACTCCACAAAGTAGTATCATGTTGACAATTTGAATATTTTTAAACTCTGGATAAATTTAAAGTCTTTAATATTTATCCTTGATTTCGTTTGATTAATGCTTATATCATTGTCATCACCCTAATGCTTATATTGTCTTTGAAAGTCATCTTCGCTTACGTGCATGATAGATGGATCGCTTGATTGGTATGATTATGACCAGGGATCATTCGGTATAATCATGACTCGTAATGTTACAAATGATGTGGTAAATATCCTCATTGGCTCGTAGTGCATTGATGGAATATTTGTTTTAACAGGGAATATTCGTACGGCAACACAATCATTGGTGGACCCCACAATGGAAGTATTGTCGGAGTTAGAAAATGACAGAAATATTTTTTATAAAAATAACTACGAAAAGTGTTACTTAGCTAAACTATTGAACTACACCGTAGTAAACGATGCGATGAATACGCTATGGTCAGTATAAGTAGCACCCTAAGTATTGATTATTGATGCTTATGTAAGAAGTCACTCGCTTATACTCAATTATTGCTACGAGAATTGTTTGATAATATTTCTCATATCATTGATTCAATTATTATCACAAAGATCATCTCAGATAATATTTATTATTATTAAATCAATAATTGAGACGACAAAGTTATTCATATTATTATTTGCGATATTGACGATGTCTAGAAAGTTCTGTCGAAGAGAGGTTTGGTCACCTAATTGCGCGCTAATAGGGATAAATCCTTATCGAAAAGCCCCTTCTTTCTTGGGAATGATCTGGTTGTTAAATATTGTGAGTTATAATATTAATGATGAATACGTTCGTGTTGATTAAAGATGAAATTGATATTTCCATTGTGTTAGAATTATTAGTGTTAGTGAAAATCGACATCTATTCCGATAATAATTGATGTCTGGAGGTTATATTGACCAATCGGGTAATTAATCGGATAAATGAGTAATTAATTGCTATTAATTCACATGCTTATAACTATTTGTTCACATGTGTGTACAATTGATTCACATGCATGTACTGTTAGGGGAGGTGGTGCAAGATTGATAATACTTGCATGACTAAATTAAAAATAGAGGTATAGATGAAGGTACTATACTGTAATTATTTTTTTCACATGTATAGAACTATTGAGTCACATAATTCTACTATTGATTCACATGATGTACTATTAGGGGAGGTGGTGCAAGTTTGATAATACTTGCAGGACTAAATTAGAAATGAAGAAAAAGATGAAGGTATTATATTGTAATATTTTGAGCCCCAAAATGTGCAACTACTAAAACTATATTTTCTAATAAATAGAAGCTCATTCTTCCTTCATTCTCACCAATTCACTAAGACTCATAAGAGCAATTATAGAGATAGAAGCTATAGAGAGAAAGAAGAAGAGAAGTCTGCTACCTCACTATTCTAGTATCTAGTCTTCTTCTAAGGTAAGGGATATTATTTATTTCATATTCTGAAGAGATATTATTTTTCGTATTCGTATGAATATTATTTTCGTTCAATATTCATAAAGAATATTATCTTCGTTCAATATTCGTAGGAATATTATCTTCATTAAATATTCATTGGAATATTATTTTTGTTCAACAGTTGTAAGGGATGTTATTTTTGTTCAATATTCACTTGAAATAATATTTTCTTCCATACTCTATATTGAGTAAGTAATATTATTTCGTTTCAGATTTCGAATTCTATACTCATTTTGTTAAAGTTTTGGCTTCTATACTCCATGAAATTAATAGAATATCCTTGAAATTTGCATTTCATCCAATATCATTTCACAAGGATATTGTTGAACATTCTTGTTAAATTTTAAGCTTTTCATGCTGGAGTACTGTCTATGAGTACTATTCATTTATACGGTACTATTCACGGGTACTATTAACAAAGTACTATTCATAAAGTACTATTCACGAAATACTATTCATGAGGACTATTCACAAAGTACTATTCATGGGATACTATTCTCGAAGTACTATGCACGAGGTACTATTCGCCCAGGTACTATTCACCCGGAGTACTATTCATGACAAAAATTGATTTATTTTCGGTTCAAATCATTTTTGATACAATATCATTCTTAAATTTTACTCTACCAAGTAGTATCATGTTGACAATTTGAATATTTTTAAATTCTGGATAAATTTAAAGTCTTTAATATTTATCCTTGATTTCGTTTGATTAATGCCTATATCATTGTCATCATCCTTATGCTGATCTTGTGATGAAAGTCATCTTTGGCTTACATGCATAGATGGACTGTTGATTGGTTTGATTATGACCATGGATCATTCGGTATAATCACGACTCGTAATGTTACAAATGATTGGTAAAAGTCCTCATTGGCCCGTAGTGCATTGATGGACAGTTGTTGGTATGATTATGACCAGGGATTATTCGGTATAATCATGACCATTGATGATTACATGAATATCCTTGGCCCGTAGTGCAGGGATGATTCGATGATGTGGTTTATTTATTAAGCTGAGTCTCAATGATAAAGTTGATGAAAAACTTTTTAAATCATAGAAGATAGTAGATATCATGCTCTACTTGACTCTTCTAATGGATTGCTTATTCCGCTGCAGTTGTTGATCTAAAACTTGTTGTCTATTATATTCTATCGCTTATTATCTCATTGAAGACTAATGATAATTTATTCTGCATTATCTTAGTCATAATATTTCTTACTGGGCTAGTTGAGCTCACCCTTTTCTTTCACTGTTCTCTTCAGGGAATGAGAATATAAATTTGACCGGCCTGGGGACCATTTAATGGTCTAGATGGTTGTTTTAGTAGTCCTCACTATTCTGTGAAATAGTGTGATAATAATTGTAATGAGGACTCCATTGAGAGTGGATATTATCTAGAAGATAATATTCTTGTTTAAACTCTCAACTATGTTTTGTCGCATATTATCCGACAGTTGTATAAATAAGTTTGTATTTGATTTATGTACCATGTATTTGACGACTCAGAATGGGTGATGTATACCTATTTTGGGGTTTCACACGAAGAATACGTAAAAGTTAAACTGTAAACGAAAGACGAAATATCCAAAAATATTTAGATTCTGAGAATTGTAGTTTTTTTTAAACTGTCAGACGAATCCCGAAAGACGGAACCACGAAGCTTCCAGGAGAAGCTTCGTGAATAGTAAGGAGGTGGAATAGTAAGGAGGTGTGAATAGTAACCAGAGGGGCAAAATAACTATTTTACCCCTAGCTTGGAAAATCTATAAAAGGAGAGCTAGATTTCATATGTTTGGAATTTTGAAAATTCTCCAACATTTGAGAGGGAGAGATTTTGGATGAGGAAGAAGAGGAAAAGGAGGAGGAAAAGTTGGCTCGTGAGCAAACTTTGTTTGACGGAAGGAGATTAAGGAAGAAAGGTAATCCAAAACCTTATCTCATATAATTTTTCTTTAATTTTTCTATGTTTAAAACATAGCTTAATGAGAATAAGAAGTAAAAGATGTTAGGAATGATTTCATATGGTTCAAATCATGAGAAATAAGAATTAGAAGTTTATTTTATAAATTTCTTAAGAAAGTATAAGATTCGTAATGAATTTGAGCGATCCGAATGACTCATAAAAATGATTTGGTGAAATAAGTAAGGACTAGTGTTTTATAACATTGAATTCCAAGAAAAAGTGAAATTAAAATCAAAATATCGATTAAAAAGGAAGAACGAACGAAGAACACGAAGAACGTGAAGAACGTTGTTGATGGACAAATTTAAAATCATCGTAGTATAATTTTTGTTTATGGACAAGTTTAGAACTATCACATATAAGTTAGTTGCTTATTTCTTGTTTAGGAACGGTAGAAACGTTCATGAAGAATGAATTAAAGTTATAGTTATGGCGAAAATTTTGTAAAAGACGAACAAGAATTAGAAAGTGAATAAATCAACCCAAAGGTGTAGGGTTTCATAAGAAAGTAATAGAACATAGAAAATGTGAGTCGTGGACTCAAGAACGAACGAGTTCCGAGTTTGGACGACCGAATTACGGACGAACGAATGAAGAACGTTAATAACGTAAAATGAACGAAAGATGAAGATTAAGCCAATCGAATGACATGTTAACGGATTTAGAATGAAGTTCTGTTTGAGGAGGATTGAAGTACGTAAGATAAGGAAGAGAATGGCTTTGGAACGACCTCATTCCGAGTTATAACGAAGAAGTTCTGAGATTGGGAAGTAAGCGTCTCAAGTATGTAAAACACTTAATTTTTTTTCAAGAATTAGGGCTTGGCACCGCAGCGCCAGCCATGCTTTGTAAGGTGGCGCCGCAATGCCAGACTGGGGAGGTAGCTACTGAAACTCACGGCATAGCGCGAGTAATGGTAAGGATGGTTCTTATTGTATCACCGGTGGCACCGCAATGAAGCAAGAATGATGAAGTGAAACTGCACCGCGCATCGGCAGGTGCGAGGTAAAGCCCAGTGATGAGCTTTTAACTGCTCAAATCCTGGGGGAAGTATAACGAAAGCTAATGAACATGTAGTTAATTAAATGTAACACTTAATCATGTGTTTTAAACCTTTATTAAAGGATAAATGGAAAGATCAAATGAGATTAAAAGACAAGGAATGTAAACGCGGGTTACGGAATCGATATCCGGGGACCGTAGTCGCGATAAACAAACGTGGGGGATTGCTATGATTGTGATTCCTTAGACCTTGAGTGACGAGGGTAATGAATAACATTTCGGTGTTATGTTGTGGTAATGAGAGATAAGTGTAAAGCGTATAGACACCGTAATCGCAACACAATTATGATGAATGACCGATCTTAGCATAAAATGAACGGTATGTCTTTGACATCAAGAATGAGTAATAAACATGGGGTTCATGTAATGAATAACGAAAGTTTTAAGTAAGATATGAATTATCAAGAAAGCCGTAATAAATAGTAATAAGATTAATGAAAGCCGAATGTGTGTCGGATAAAGAACGAGTCCTGAGGTATGGCATTTAGTTACCAGAAAGCCATAAGGAATAAGAAATTGACTTAACGAGCATTATAGTTTAATAGTTCAAATAAGTTAAGATAATTTTATGTTGTGGTACAATCGTAAACTTTGATGGATGACATATGGGAGCTGGGATAAACAATTCCTTCAGAGAGCGAAGGTATATACGAAACTGGCAACTGATCTAACTCACTGTGATGGCAGTGTAGACGAGACGGGAACTTGTTTATTGGTTGTTTGTGGGAAACCACTTAGAGTACCATATGGACTTCTAGCAGAGACGCAATGTGTGCTGAGTCCTAGAGAAGTTAAAAGAAGAAGATAAGAATGTAAATCATCAAAGATGATGAACGTATTGGGTAAGACATCTCCATATGTCATAAAGCCGTAAACCGGTAAAGGAAGTTGTTGCGTAAACTTAGATTGCAAGAATGCGAACCCTAAGAAGTAATGATAAGTAAACCAATGCGTATGTCAAGTATATGACTAATTGGTGTATGTGTTATTTCCTTATGTGTTTTATAGGGATTGGAATGAGCAGTTCAGCGTAAGCTGTAGCAGTGCGTAAGGCAAATTTCCTAGCTTCATTCATATTCTAAATGAATGCTAGTTTCTTAAACTTCTCGGATGTTGAACTTGAGAAGTTCTGTCTATGTGCGAATGTGCGATATTTGTATAAGGTGGTAGAATGTATGAGGCCTTGTGCCATAATGTCAACACTTCGGTGTTTCTATAGGATGAACTGTTCTGTGATTGAACTATTCAATATGAGAATGTCATGTTTATACATGAACCGCTATTGTTAAGTCTGTGCTAAATATTCTAGCCAGACAGGATGTGTATGAAAGAGAGTATATAATGAAAGTATTTCAAAGTGAATGTGACTAATGTTTTAAAATGATAGGAATCGAGATTATTCCTATTATTCAAGCTGCTTCATAACCTTTGTTCGGTTATCGATGTTTTAAAGGAATGTTTGAAATCTTAAAGTTGTTTGTTCAACTTGTATGACTTGCTGGGCAATTGAATGCTCACACTTGCTTTAAATGAAAAACATTTTCAGTGTACGAGTAGAAGAACTTAAGGATCCCTTAAAGATCAAGTTGATCGGTATCCAGAAGAAGTGCTCTTCATTAGATGAATGAGCGTGAAGATCAAGCGAAGACTTGTAATTGTAAAATAGTTAATTGAACTATAGAATAGTTTAATGAACTGTTATGTATCCTTGGTGGATGATGAAAGTTACTCGTGTAAGATGTAAAGAATAATGTATTTATCAATATTTGTAATGAACGAGGTTATAAGGTATTAGAACTTGGGAACTGAGAATGTATGTTGTTATATTTCATTATAGAATGATGTATGTTTGGAAAGAAGTGGGACCGTGACGTACGGAATTCGGGTGTGAAGATAGATCGGATTTCGGGGCATTATAACTACCTTGAGCACGTGATGAACCAAATTCGAGTGACCAAGTGGCGGTCCGAATTTGGAGGCGTCATAGTAGTGAGAGAGGAATACAAATTTTGGGTGAGATTTATAGTGGGGGTTTTAGGAAAGGGAGAAAAATTAGTGTAGAAGAAGAAATCATGGGCTATTTTTTGGTAAATAATTTTGTTCGACAGAGGCGGTCATGTAGTTCGATCTATGGTGATGATGGAATTTGTGGGTTTTTATGGTGTAATTATTTGTATTTTTTGGTACGGTTTCTTGTGAAATTTTTTCTTTTGGTGGTGTAATGATGGTGATGTGACGTCCCCAAATCCGGGTACTTCCAACTCATAGATATGGTGCTACATGATATTACTAAATTCTTATTACAATAATAATAAATCCTTCCCATGTTCTGTTAACCATTACATCGTTCATTGTCATAGTATAAGTTTGGTAGGTCTCATTTTCTGTTATATATTTTGATGATAACAATTATGAAAAAATTAAATAAGTTTGTAATTTATTTAATTATTTTTATCTTTTTATCTAAACTATTTTCTGATTTTATTTGAATTAATTTTTATTGACCTTGATAATTTAAATATCAAGTGTTAAATAAATTGATTCATATAAATATCCAAGGTAAGGAGATCCTATTTTTCTTTCAAACTCTTAAAAACGAAATCGGGGCAAAAATTGTTTTATCACATGTATATATATATCATATAAAAATTAATATATATATATATATATATATATATATATATATCATAAGTACTAAGTATTATATATAATATAACATGTGTGTGTGCTATAGAGTATATGTATACATATATACATGTGCTGACAAACTAAGACATTCTTTGTGGGACTAAAATCGTGTATGCAGGATGTTTTTTTAAAACATGTGGTCAAATTGAGCATTAAATGGCTAAGTGATTAGAAAAAGGAACGGGCGAATTTTTGACATCCTTGCTATTAATAAACCGCGTGCTTCACTTTTCATCCAAACCATTGATTTCAAAAATAAACAATCCCATCCATTTGTTTAAAATCAGATTTTGGAAATTACCTTTTTGCCCCCGACTTCAAAACTCTATAAATAGGGAGTCTTTCATTCATTTGGTTTTTACCAATCCAGTGAAAAGAAAAGCATACTCTCCTTGCCTACATACCCTCTCTAAAACTTTCTATCTCTTCTTACAAAAGTTCTGATTATTTGAGAAGAGAAAATTGGTCCAAGTAATTGAGATAAGTCATTTAAGTTAATTTAGTTGAATTATTTCTTAATTGCTTTATATTTATAGATATACGAATATAAATTGTTATACACAATTTTATATATATCTATATTTCATTTATTTATCAAATAAAAAGATACTTAGACGCCGCAAGGCTACGGAGATACACCTCTACGGAGAAGAATTTGAACCATATGATTCTTTATAGTCCTAAGTAACTTTTTATTGATATTATTTATATAAATATCGTAAAATAAATACGACACTTGATAGTTCAAAACGACACTGAGATATTTGTGACGCCCCCAAAATAGGTCCACACAACCCATTCTGAGTCGCCAAATACATGGTACAAAAAATAACTACAACTTCATTATTACTATTGTCGTGTAAAATATGACAACACATATGCTGTGAGTTTAAATATAAATATTGTCGTCTAGACAATATCCACACTCAAATAAGTCCTCATTATAATTATTGATACACTATTTTACAGAATAGTGAGGACTACTAAAATAACTTCCTTTAAACATCACTCCACACCCCGACTAGTTCCCGCTATATTCTCGCCTCCTGAGAAAAAAAATGGAACAAAAAGGAAAAGGGTGAGCTCAACTAGCCCAGTGAAGAATATTATGACTAAGATAATGTAGAATAAATTATCCTTAGTCCTCAACAGGAAAAAATTTGATAGAATACAATAGACAACAAGTTTTAGATCAACAACTGCAGCGGAAACAACAATTCATTAGAAGAGTTAAGTAGAGAATATAGTCTACTATCTTCTATGATTTAAAAGTCCATCATCAATATTTTATCCCTGTAACATCAATCAATATACATCTTGAATCAAATATTAATCTTTGCACTACGGGCCAAAGATATTCATTTGTATCACCAGTTGGTCATGTTCATCTCAACACCTGCCCATCTTTGCACTACGGGTCAAAGATATTTATTAGGTAATTATTCATCTTTGCACTACAGGCCAAAGATATTCATCAAGTATCACCATGTATAACTGAGGATGATGAAAAATATTTTAAAGAACGAATCTAGTTAGATAGAGGACACGATTAAGGATTCATAATTTAGTTTATCCAAGTTCAAGAAAACTCCATAATAATTAATTGTGGAGAAAAATTCAAGAATAAAGTTCAAAACATAGATCTAATCAAAGATATGAACCATAATAGACAACTTAGATAAAGAACAGAAAACTCAAGGAATTTCTGATCATTTCTAGAATTATAGAAGCAATACTTACCGTAGTAAGTTTAGAGTTAGGAATCTGAAATGAACAATATACAAAACTACAAATGGATTTTCAACTGTCATGCGGTAGTCCGCGTAGACAGATCATTTCCACAATTTAATAACCATTGAATATGAAGGGTTATTCACCAGGCATGCGGGAGTCCGCGTAGACAAGTTATTCCCACATAATAATACGCAATGGAATAACAAAAGGATTTCACCATGCATGCGGTAGTCCACGTAGACAGGTTATTCCAATAGAATAATAAAGAATTGATTAACAAAAGGATTTCACCATGCATGCGGTTGTCCACGTAGACATGTTGTTCCAACAGAATAATAAAGAATGGAATAACAACCCTTACGAGTATTGAAAGAAAATAACTCTCTTCATGAATATGAAAGAAATAATACCCCTTACGAATACAACAAATAATATCCCTTACGAATATTAAACAAAGATAATATTCCTTACGTAGACGAAAAATAATATCATAAGTTAATATAAAAAAAATAATACCCCTTACGAATACAACAAATAATATCCTTTATGAATATTGAACAAAGATAATATTCCTTACGAATACGAAAAAAATTAATAATTTAAGCGAATATGAAATAAATAATACCCCTTACCTTAGTAGAATATTGAATACTGAAGTAGGGTAATAGCAGAATACTTCTCTTCTTTCTCTCTATAGTTTCTCTCTCTAGAGTTTCAGTGAATTCGTAAGAAATAATGAAGGAATGAGCTTCTATTTATAGGAAAAAGGACTGAATAGTAACTAATTCATGAACGGCCCAGATTAATTTACGTTTAAAAGGACGGTTCATATTGATTTACTATTAAAACTTAAAGGAACGGTCCATATTGATTTACTTTAAAACAGCGATCCATATTGATTTACTATTATAACTTTCCACCAAAGGTCCATATTGATTTACTATTATATCTTCAACCAACGATCCATATTGATTTACTATTATAACTTCAACCAACTCTCCATAAAATTAGTAAATCTTCCCATGTACTAAGTCAAACTTACAGCAAATGCCTCATAACAAATCCCTATATTTATATCAAAAATTGAATAAATATTTACCATAAATCACTTATCTTTAATCAACACATTTTTAATCTTTCAACAATTATTCAGCATTAATATTATAACTCATAATATTTAACAACTAGATCATTCCCCGAAAAGAGGGGGCTTTTCGATAAGGATTTCTCCCTATTGGCGCGCAATTAGGTGACCAAACCCCTTTCCTCGACAGAACTTTCTAGACATTGTCAATATTGCAAATAATAATATGAATAACTTTTTTATCTCAATTATTGATTTAATAATATAAAATATTATCCAGATGATACTGTGACAATAATTGAATCAAATAATATGAGATACTATGTAGCAATTACTGTAGCAATAATTGAGTATAACTGAGTGACTTCTCACGTAAGCATCAATAATAAATATCTTGTTCTACTATGCAACCACGCGTATTACTGTTCTTTTACCACCGAATATTTCAACAATTTAACGGTAAAAATTTGGTCAGGAAAAGAAACCAATTTTATCGTGAATAGTACCCCGTGAATAGTAACCCCGACATGAAAAGATAAAAATTTCATAAGAAAGTTTAGACTAATATTATTTCTATCATTTTCTAACTACGACAATACTTTCGTTGTGGGGTCCACTAATGATTGTGCCGTTGTACGGATATTCCCCGACAAAATGAATATTTCCCGACCAAACGAATATTCCTTGACACAACGAATATTTTATATCAACTTGCTTACTTTGCAAAATTTGTAAATATTACCCACAACTTTAACATTATATCTAATCCACACCATAATATTCCAAAATAATAATTAGAAAAAATTCCATTTTATTTTAAAAAAAAATTCAGGGTCTTACAATATTCCTCCAAAAAGAGTGAATCATCTAAACCAAATTTGAAAATCGTAGTGATCTATTGAAAATATTTATATAAATATCAATTGTGAGAATATAAATTTTGTCATACTTATACGCCGCAAGGCTATGGAGATATTCCTCTTAAGTGGGGGAATCGAACCGTACGATTCCTTATAGTATAAAGTGACTTTATTTATAAAATCACATAATATATAAAATATTAATATATATTATCTGAGTTAAACAAGCATATTTGTTATATCAATTTGTGCTTAACTGATTAAATTGTTATTCTTTGATAAATCATTGTTTAAATTGATTTATTCTTTTTATATATAAGTGTTGAAACATAAAATCATTCATATAATACTTGTTAAAGAATATCTGAGAAACAAATCTTTTAATCCATAGAAAAACAATCTTTATTATAAAGAATAAATAATTCTTTATAAATTGTATTAAAATTATTTATCTGCTTATATAGAAACATCTTTAAGCATAAGCTGAAACTTATTTGCTTATTTAAGAAGCATTTTTCACTCAAAACACAAAAGTTATTTAAACTTTTATAACTGTGCATAAATTACTTATTTGCTTACTCAGAAGCATTATTTGATCAAAACATAAATTACTATCTGCTTATAAAGAAGCATATTTTCTCATGTATAAAAGTCTTTGAACTTATATATATATATATATATATATATATATATATATATATATTTTGCTCTTTAATTGATATCTGCTTATTTGAGAAGCATCAATCTGTACTAAATTCTTATCTACTTATTTAAGAAGCACACTATTGTAAAATCCTATGTAGAAAGAGAAAAGGTCAGAGTTAGTTTTGTTGGGTATTGCATATTTAAATTTGATGTTGAAAGTAAATAATCATGCTTATATATAAAGTCCTTCAAAGAACATATGTACAAGGACTTAGGTGATAGATCAAAATTGTTAGGTTGATTTGTGCTTTATGTTTATCACTCTGTAAATGAATGTATAGAAGAAAAGATCAAAGCTGTTAGGTTGATATATTTTAAGATGTAATATATAAGAATTAACAAAATCGTAGTCTGTCGAGCCAGCCGAGGGATTACAGAAGCCAAGGCAGAATCGTAGAGTATCAAAAAAATTTCTACAGGATCGTAGTCTGCTTTGGAGGGCCTCACTTAGAATCGTAGAGTTGGTCCAAACACCTGCCGAGCCAAATTAAGAATCATAGTCTGTTCTCAGAAGCGTAGAGTCTGCAAATCAAGCAAGCAAGGATCGTAATCTACTAGTGATTAAGAGAGATCATAGTGTCTCATTCACAAGCTGAATCAATTATAAACTAGACACCACGATCATGATCGTAGTGCATCATCTTTCTGCATCAGAAGCATCGAGCTTTGTCAATTTGTTGAAGAATAAATTACAACAAATGTAGAATGGATTATAAACGTTGAGACTCTCGGGAATCCCAATGGCCCAACACTCATCCTTAGTATATAACGAAGAAACGTATTGAAGAAGCTAAGGAAAGTACTACATGTCAGCTGAAAACACCTTTTTAGGTGTTAGGTGAGATAGCAGTCTGCTGTATCAGTGAGTCAGACAGCTGAACATAAGATTTCCAAGAAGTCACCATCAGTGCTTAAAAATGTCAAATACAATTAATGATTCAACAGATGCCTTCAAACGAACATGTTTCAAAGGGAGTTTATATACAAATCAGATGTAGATGTAAGACAACAAGAAAGCACACAACAAAAAGCTGAAGAACACTCAAATGCCAAACTCTACGATCTAGAAAGAATGCTTGCTCAGCTACTCAGTTCTTTCGAACATATGCTTAACGGCAACTGACTAGCATAACTTAAGAACTCAACTCTCATAAAGTGAAGTAAGAAGTTCCAAGTCTGCTGGACTTGAAGAGTTCTAAGTGAACTAAGAAGTTCCAAGACTGCTGGTCTTGAAGGAATCTAAGTGATTCGAAGATTGTAAAGACATCCTTAGTGGATTTCCTACTCGAGGAGTAGAAGACTGGACTAGGAGCCTTGAGTTCTCTGAACCACTTAAAAACACCGTGTCTTTTATATTCTTGCTATATCTGTTATAACTGCTTATCACCTATTAACTTGGTTTATCTTAAAGGGGAACAAATAAATCTTAAATTCTGTTGTGATTAAATCATTAACAAATCTTACAAGTATTTTGTAAAAGAAAATTTTAAAATATCTATTTAACCCCCCTTCTAGATAACTATTGTGCCTTTGGAAACTAACAATTGGTATCAGCGCATGTTCTCTCAATCAGCCTACAAAGCTTGAGTAGATCCAATCACACATTTGATAACTTAATCCAAGACTGGAGGAGGCAACAAGCCACCAATGTGCAACAAAGACAAATTTGCAAACTGGAAAGTCCGTATGCAAGCCTACATGGACTCAATAGATGAAGAGTTATATCAAACTGTTATGAATGGGCCCTACATTCCAATAAATCTTGCACCAACTCCAGAAGATCCAAATAGAGTTCATATCAAGGTCAAAACTGAGTGGACTGACAACGAAAAGAAAGCTGTCTAACTAGACAAAAAGGCCAAGAACATTTTATTCCAGTCTTTAGAAGATGATCTTGTTAGAGTTTATGCCCTAGAGGCCAATTATTTGATATAATTGCTTAACATTTTGATATTATATTTGATTGAATAAATGAATAATTTTATTATGGTTTTATTTACTGCGTTATATAAATGTTAACATAATAAAATTCTTTAGAATAGTGATATAAATTATATAGTTTCAAGTATGTGACTTGAACATGAGATTATATAATAATAATTTGTATCATTGCTCTTAAATGTCCCTAGTCAAGTATCATTGTTGATGGGACAACAATGATGCATTGAGACTTGTATGTGGATTGACTGATGACCAAATCTCATTGGTCATGAATATATGAGATATTGAGTCAATGCATAGGTACATGTTAGAGAATGATGTACTGGATAGACCCACCATGAGAATTCTACGTGAAACATTATGCAAAGTGTTATTAGTGATTCTCATAGTGACAATGATGTAATGATCCTCTGACCTGAAATCACTATATTACTATACGAGAATTTATGTACGTTGATATCATCAAAGGTCACCTTTAATAGGGTGGAAAATAAAGGTGATTATTGGGTACATAATGAATCATGTGAGAAATATGAGTGATCTAGATGGAATTTAACCGTGCTATATATTAGGGGTGATATCCATAGGCCTCTTGATTGAGTAGGACAATGAAATGCATGGCCATGCTCAAATAGTGATTTATTTCATATAGTCTACTCATTGATCAAGAAAACTCAGATTAAATTATGAAGAGTATGGCACATTCTATGACTCGAGTCTAATCTAGGATGGTAAGGTTAAAAGGATTAAATTACATTAAAACATTGGTCACGAAAAGGTTACATCGAATCATCGATCTTATTATTACTTGGGTAGCAGTGATGTATTACTAGATGCCGCTCACTGTTTATAATTTTATAATATGATTTTAAGATTATTGCCAACATAATAATTACCTATAGGGTCACACACTTAGAACATAATTAAAGGGGAATTAATTTAAATATGTCAATATGAATGATAATATTTAAATTACGAATTTAAATTAATTGGATAATTTGTATATGTGTATATTAATTAAGTAAAACTTAATTAATATATAATATATATATATATTTCAGATTATTCTAGAATTAGGTTTTGATTCATTCCTTTTGACTGCTATATATAGGATATATCAGCCACTTTAGGGATTAATCAAAAAACAAAAAAAAACCCTAGTCGCTCTTAGAGAGAGACTAGAGATAACAACTTCAGAAAAATCCCGATCCTTTGTGGCTATTACCGCGCCTCTTTTACAGCAGATCGTGTGATAGTTCGCGAAACGTTCGTGTGGATACCGTAGAGGCGCAATTCATTTGGATTGCGTTAGAGATTCGATCGTATCAATTCTAGCTTCGATAATCGGTATAAATTTTTAACCACTGAATTAATATGTTTTTGTATGGATCCTATTTTAGGGTTTCAGAATTGCTTCAAAAAATTTTAATTCCGCTGTGCTTTTATGTGCCGAAATCCCAACTGTGGTATCAGCGCTACTTACAAAAAATGATTAATTCAGATTATGTGTTTTAATTGTATTTGATATATATGATATATAATGATGCATGTTTACCGATCTGAAATTGAATATATGATATTCCGTTGTATGCATATTCTGGAATTTTGAATTATATCAGTAATAGATAGGCATGTATATGATGATCTGTTAATCGTTTCTTAGAAGGTGGAATAATAATACAACTTTTGTTCTAATTGGATTAGAAGCAAAAAGATTCAGTTTAATATGATTATTCGAAACTGGACATATATGATATATTCTAGGTGTATTGTAATTATGGGTGTTTTGGCGGATTTGATATGATTCTAGAATTGTTTCAGAGATTCGTATGGAAAAATTCTGCAATACAGATTTTAATTCAAAAAAAAATTTTCGGTATTTGCCGACCCCACTCAATCGACTAGTAATCGAGACCACCCAATTGGGTGATCACCAAACGGACCACCGCCATGGGGGGAGATATGATTATGAAATCTGGCAGATGGATGTCAAAACTGCTTTCCTTAACGAAAATCTCTTTGAGGATGTGTACATGACACAACCTAAGGGTTTTGTCACTCCAAAGGATGCTGAAAAGGTATGTAAGCTGCAACGATCCATTTATGGATTGAAGAAAGCCTCTCGGAGTTAGAATTTTTGATTTGATGAAGCAGTCAAAGAGTTTGGCTTTATAAAAAATGAAGATGAACCTTGTGTATATAAGAAGGTTAATGGGATTCACATTGTATTCCTAGTATTATATGTTGACGACATATTAATTATTGGGAATGACATTCCTTCAGGCTATAAAAACATGGTTAGGAAAATGTTTCTCCATGAAAGAGTTGGCAATGCAACCTACATTTTAGGTATCAAGATCTATAAAGATAGATCAAGAAAAATGGTTGGCCTAAGTCAAAGTACATATATTGATAATGTACTAAAACGATTCAACATGCAAGAGGTAAAAAGAGGACACTTACCCATGACTCATGGTGTAAAGATCTCTTAGGCTCAATGTCCCAAATCACAAGATGCTGAGGAGCGTATGAGAAAGATCCCTTATGCTTCGACAATTGGATCTATCATGTATGCAATGATATGTACTCATCCAAATGTCTCGTATGTTGTGAGCATGACAAGCAGATATCAGTCGAATCCAGGTGAAGGTCACTAGACAACAATCAACAATATCCTCAAGTACCTGAAAAGGACTAAGGATTCATTCTTGGTATATGGAGTTGAAGACAAACTGGCAGTAAAGGGTTACGCAGATGCTAGTTTCCAAACTGACATGATGACTATAAGTCTCAGTCAGATTTTGTGTTTTGTCTTAATGGTGGTGCTGTTAACTGGAAGAGTTCATAGCAAGAGACAATAGCCGATTCTACACCAGAGGCTGAGTATATTGCTGCTTCTAGTGCGGCCAAGGAGGTTGTATGGATTAAAAATTTCATCACTGAACTTGGTGTTATTCCAACCATTGTTGATCCGGTTGAGCTATATTGTGATAATAATGGAGCCATTGAACAGGCTAAGGAACCCATATCTCACCAACGATCCAAGCATATACTTAGGTGGTACCATCTCATCTGTGAAATCTTTGATAGAGGAGATGTACATATAGGAAGAGTGCCAATAAATGATAATATTTAGATCCACTGACCAAGGCTTTGTCGCAGCAGAAGCATGAAGGTCATACTAGTTCCATGGGTATTAGATACATGAGTGATTGGCTCTAGTGCAAGTTGGAGACTATTAGAGTTTATGCCCTAGAGGCCAATTATTTGATATAATTGCTTAACATTTTAATATTATATTTGATTGAATATGAATGATTTTATTATGGTTTTATTTACTGCGTTATATAAATGTTAACATAATAAAATTCCTTAGAATAGTGATACAAATTATATAGTCTCAAGTATGTAACTTGAACATGAGATTATATAATAACAATTAGTATCATTGCTCTTAAATGTCCCTAGTCAAGTATCATTGTTGATGGGACAACAATGATGCATTGAGACTAGTATGTGGATTGACTGATGACCAAATCTCATTGGTCATGAATATATGAGATATTGAGTTAATGCATAGGTACATGTTAGAGAACGATGTACTGGACAGACCCACCATGAGAATTCTACGTGGAGCATTATGCAAAGTGTCATTACTGATTCTCATAGTGACAATGAGGTAATGATCCTCCAACCTAAAATCACTATATTACTATACAAGAATTTATGTACTTTGATATCATCAAAGGTCACCTTTAATAGGGTGGACAATAAAGGTGATTATTAGGTACATCATGAATCGTGTGGGAAATATGAGTGATCTAGATGGAATTTAACCCTTCTATATATTAGGGGTGATATCCACATGCCTTTTGATTGAGTAGGACTATGAAATGCATGGCCATGCTCAAATAGTGATTTGTTTCATATAGTCTACTCATTGATCAAGAAAATTCAGATTAAATTATGAAGAGTATGACACATTCTATGACTCGAGTTTAATCTAGGATGTCAAGGTTAAAAGGATTAATTTACATTGAAACATTGGTCATGAAAAGGTTGCATCGAATCATCGATCTTATTATTACTTGGGTAGCAATGATGCATTACTATATTCCGCTCACTGTTTATAATTTTATAATATAATTTTAAGATTTTTTCTAACGTAATAATTACCTATAGGGTCACACACTTAGAACATAATTAAAGGGGAATTAATTTAAATTATAAGATTTAAATATGTCAATATGATTGATAATATTTAAATTATGAATTTAAATTAATAGAATAATTTGTATATGTGTATATTAATTAAGTAAGACTTAATTAATATATAATATATATATATAATTGGATTTTACTAGAATTAGGTTTTGATTAATTTCTTTTGACTGCTATATATAGGATATACCAGCTACTTTAGGGATTAATCAAAAAACCAAAAACAAAAAACTTAGTCGCTCTTAGAGAGAGACTAGAGAGAAAACCATTAGAAAAATCCCAATCCTTTGTGGCTAGTACCGCGCCTCTTTTACAGCAGATCGTGTGACGGTTCGCGAGACGTTCATGTGGATACTAGAGGCACAGTTCGTTTGGATTGCGTTGGAGATTCGATCGTATCAATTCTAGCTTCTATAATCGATATAAATTTCTAACCACTGAATTAATATGTTTTCGCATGGATCCTGTTTTAGGGTTTCAGAATTTCTTTGAAATTTTTTAATTATGTTGTGCTTTTATGTGCCGAAATCCCAACAGATCTATTCAAAAATGTGGTCAATAGCAAAACTGCCAAGGAAGTCTGGGAAGCACTGCTCATTATGCACGAATGAACTGAAGAAGTCAGAGAAAACAAGTAATATCTTCTGACTCAACAATATGAAATGTTCACCCATGTTCAAGGAGAAAATGTCACTTCAACCTATGAAAGATTCAATGTACTGTTCAACTCTCTTCGAGCTTTTGGAAAGATCTATTCAAACAAAGATGTAATCATAAAATTCATGAGAGCCTTACCAAGAAAGTGGGATGCCAAGACCACCGCCATTAGAGAATCAAAGAATCTACATGAGATGACTATTCAATAACTTTATGGCAACCTTCTTACCTACGAACTGGAGCTGACCCAAAGGGCAGAGAATGTATCTGAAGGAAGAAAGAAGGACAAAGGAGTTGATCTCAAAGCAACATAAACCATCTCCAAAGCTCATGCTGAAAATGATTTTGACTCTGAGGTAGATGATGACGAGGATATTGCAATGCTGGTAAGAAGACTCAAAAGGTTCATGCGTAAAGGCAAAAGCAATAGACCTAAGAAATTCAACAACAACAATAGCTAGGAGCAGATCAACAACCTATGCTATAACTGTAAGAAGCCTGACCATTTTATTGCAAACTGCAACAAACCTCTTAGAGAAGAACTCAAGAGAAGAACAAATCCAAAGGAGTTCAGAGGCAACAAAAGGCTCCAAAAGAAAGATAAAGGTCTTGTAGCCGGAGGATCATGGAGTGACTCAAACAACGACACAACTCCTGAGTCTGAAGATGATGAAGATCCTCAAGTAGCAAATCTATGTCTAATGGCCAAAAATGCAAAGGACGAGAAAATTGCTAACCATCATGAAGTAAGTATCGGTGATGTATTTGACTTTAACTCTACAAATAATGATGATTTAAGAACTGCACTACATGTCATAACAACTGATCTGCATCAATACATGAAATGGTTCAGAGTTCTATCAAAAGATTACTCTCTCCTTCAAAAAGAGAAAGAGAAAGTTCAAGAAGAACTGGAAACAACTCTTCTAAGTGCTAACTCTCTCTCTAAATTTAAGGCTGAGAATGAATTCCTAAGACAGACAAATTAACTTAATGCACAAAGAGAGTCAAATCTAACCTCTAAGATTGAGGAACTAGAAAAGACTATCTTAATGTAGAATAGATCCTCTTCATCCATGGACTCCCTGATCTCCAGTCAGAGAAGTGCATCTGACAGAATAGGTTTAGGTTTTGGGGAATCCACCTCAGAACCATATGTGGAAAAGTCAAAGGAAACTAACATCAGTAGTGCTTCAAACTTCAATAGAAGTATTACATTTTTGAAATTCTCACAGAAGAAAGAACTAGTCCATCCTTGCTCTTCTAATCCAATCTATGCTCCAAGGCATAACGGATCTCATGTTGGCCTATGATTCAGGAAAGAGAAGAGTAACTTGGTCACTACTTTCCAACCTCAAAGGATCGTAGAGTCAAGCAAAATTAACTCCACGAACTAACTAGGAAGGAATAGTAGAGTTAAATTTCACTCTTCACAAATCATAAATCACAAGGATACATGGAAAAAGAAGAATCAGTATAAAGGAAGGACTACCAAAAATCCACATAAGTCCAAATGGAAAAAGAATCCACACACACAAGCATGCATCATGCTAGATGTTTTATATGTGATAAAACTGGTCATAAGGCTGCAATATGTAATAATAATCTTCTGCGTATTAGACCCAAAGTTAAGCAGATTTGGGTCCCTAAGGGTACTAACAAGGTAGGACCCATACAAGTCTGGGTAACAAAATGAGAGTTTAATCCTAGCACAAGAACAGAGCTCCATGATTACAACTTGGTATCTGGATAGTGGATGCTCAAGGCACATGACTGGAAAGAAAGCCCTCCTGTCTAAATTCATAGAGAAGGAGTATCCAACAGTCATCTTGGGAGACAATGACTCTGGCAATACAAGAGGATATGGCTCAGCTGGGAATGGTTCAGTGTCCTTTAGTAAAGTAGCCTATGTGGAAGGACTAAAGCACAATCTTTTGAGCATAAGCCAACTCTGCGACAAGGGTCATCAAGTTACCTTCCTCAACAATCAGTGTATCATTGCTTTCATCAGAAATAATATCGTCTGTCGATCTGGACAACCAGAGGTCATTGTGTCAGACAATGCTAAGAACCTCAACAACAAAATGATGGATGAGTTATGCAATAAATTCCACATCAAACACCTTAACTCCGTCATCTACCGTCCAAAGATGAATGGTGTTGTTGAAGCGGCTAATAAAAAAATCAAGAAGATCATGCAGAAAATGTCCGCCAATCACAAAGGATGGCCTAACCTCTTTCCTCTGACTTTATTAGCCTACAGAACTTCAATGCGTACTTCCACTGGGGCAACCCCCTACTCATTAGCCTATGGGATGGAAGTAGTGCTCCTCATAGAGGTGGAAATGGAATCCCTAATAGTGTTGATGGATGCTCAGTTGGATGAAGACCAATGGGTACAAGATAGGTATCACCAATTGTCTCTAATAGACGAAAGGCGAACAACGTCTATCTTCCATGGTCAGTTATATTAGCAAAAGATCGCAAGATCCTACAATAGGAAAGTCCGGCTACGGCAGTTTAAACAACATGACTTGGTTTTAAAGAAGATCATTGACAACCAAGATCAATCTAAGGGAAAATTCGCTCCTAACTGGGAAGGCCCGTTTGTTGTCAAGGAGGTATTGACAGGAGGCACTCTCAGACTACAGGAAATGGATGGTGATGAATTTCCACAGCTTATCAACTCAGACACTATGAAACGGTACTATGTCTGATGTTTCCATCAAGCAAACATCTTAGTTTTGGATCATCAGATCACCAGTCATTCTGATTTTCTAACCATTTTTACTCTTTTGCCCCTCAGGGAAACATACACTTCAAACCAGCAGCCTGGTTTCACCTCATTTCAAAACTTTCACACAATTTTTGGTATCCCCCAGGGATTGAACCTTTCACACCTACAGTTTATCTTGAAGACGGGATTAAACTTTTCTACGCTTGCAGTTTGTCCTAAAGACAGGATCAAAATTTTTTCACACCTGCAGTTTGTCCCAATCATGGGATCAAACTTTCTTCTCCCCGCAGTATAGCCTGCACATGGGATTCATACTTATCTTTGGTTGCAATTCGTCTTGAGGGACGAACTACGTCGACCTGATCTCCCTGATACCCGAGAGTACGTAGGCAACTATATTCTATATGGCCCGGTTGCAATAAAAAAAAAATATTTCTGCCCTTTTTCTACAAAAACAAAAACCACCAAAACACTTATACACCTTTCTTCATCAATAAAACTTCTACACCCATCTGCCTTTCACATTCAGCGTTGAACCTCTTACACCAGGTTCGAACTACACAGACCTAATCTTCCCCTCAACAGGAGTACGTAGGCAGCCATTTATGGTTCGGCCTAACCCCCTACTGTAACGCCCGAAAAAAATGGATTTATATAAGAATTAAATTTTTATTTGATTATGTGAATTAAATGAATTTAATTGATTATTTATGTGAGTAAGCTATGTGAAGGTCGTTCTATGACCTAGAATGTGCGGATGTGGTTAGTATTCTGGCTATGTGCTAGAATAAATTATTTTGAATTTCCAAGACGAAAATACAAGTTTTTCAAGAAATTTCAATAAAAACACTATTCATCCATTTCTGCTCGGGAATTAAGTTTGAAATTTCGAGAAACGCATATTGATAGAATATGAAGATAAGATGGAATATCTAATAATATTTCATTTATGGCAAACGAAGTTTTTTCCTGTGGACTTAAAACCTAAGGGTTAGGAAAAATGATTTCCGAGAAGGAAATGAGATACGTATAATGAATTTCGATAATTATGTGTAAGATATACGAATATGATACTAATTAGTATACGAGTATCGTATGAGAATTTTATACGGCGTATAATACGAATATTGTACGAGTACTATACGGAGAGAATACGTGAATTATACATGTAGAATACGATTGGTGTTATTAGATTTAGAGTTTAAGGACTTAATATGATCCAATTGGATTTGGATTATATTAAGCTCAAGTAATTGAGTAATTAAGCCCAATGAATTATGTATTTAAGCCCAAGTCAAGGCCCAATGTTAGGTTAAATTAAGCCCGATCCAAGAAATCGAACCGTGGATCGCACCGATGGACCATATGGACTGGCCACTTGGTGGGCAAGTAAAGTGTCCTACTTGATCACCAAGTAAATTACTTGGTGAGAAAGAAGTGAATATTAAGGAGGTGGGAAGAAAGACCAAAAAGCCCTCCATTTGAAGTGCCTATAAATAGAAGGCTGAAGTTGGTTATTTATGGTTTTCCAAGAGTTTTCAAACTTATATTGAGAGAGAAAAAGAGCTAGAAACAAGCAATCATCTCACTTTGAAGCAAAACATTAGAAGTTTTAACTAGAAGACAAAGATCAGAAAGGTAATATTCCATTAATGTTAGTTTCCATCCTTTTTGATTTCTTTGTTATAAAGAATCATAAATTGGTGGAGCATGCCTCTTATGGAGGAATAAGGATGGTTTGTAATAAGTAAAACATTTATAAGTCATGTGTTAATAGATATCATAAGGATTTGCATAAGTTTAAATCGTAGAAAATATTGAATAATGAATTTGGTTGTTGATGGACAAATTGAAAACCATCACTATTAGAATATGTGCATCTTGCTTAGTTAGGATGTAGATATGAGATCAATGGAGTTGTTCCATTTGATTTGGCATATAGAACACTAGTAACGAAGTTATGACAAATTTTACGGAAGTAGACGTTAAACGCCGAGAACGTAAAAATTTCGGATTAGTAGTCGAAAGTTTCTGTGTGACTTGGAAACGTTGGTTTTCAATGTCAACACGTGAGATAGGGTATTTAAGAGTCGTGGGCTCAAGAATCGTCGAATTCCGACTTAAAACGAAGAAACCGAGTATTGAACGCTCGAAAGCATTTAACGAACGCTTAATAATGAACTTAGAAGTGAATTTTGAGTTAACAGATTCGAAAATGTAAAATTCTTATATTAACACATAGAGTATGTAATTTATGAGTTGCAAGCTTTTGAACGGACCAATTCGGGCTTATAACGAAGAAGTTATGAAGCCGGGAAGTTCACTAAAAATTTTATCTGTCAAAATTTTTCTGAGTCTGAGGTCTAGCACCACAACACCAAACAAAGCTTATTGTGCATGCATGACCGCATGCCATACACAATGTAATGAGCTCTTTCAAGAGTGAAATACAGTATTTCATTCATAGGTTTAAGTTTCATGCGCAGCCACTTAACTCGGGCTAAGGTCTTTATCAAACCTGCCGCATCGCCAATGTTTCTTATAGATGTCATGTCATGGCGTAAAGCGAGGGAGTTGTTAGACAAGTTAGGTTTTGAATTCAATTATTTCAAGACCAATATAAGACAAGTTTATATACTTAATTAACATACTTAAACCATTCCTATGTTGCATATAGTAGTGTATATGGTGACGAACTTAGGAAATAAACACAAGTTATTAGTATGTAAGCGAAGAACACGAAATGTTAATAATTAAACCGTAAACGGTATTCAACATTGGTACTTCTCCAATGATGATAGAGTTCGGTTAATAACGTAAGAACGTTAACAAGCCGTGATGAAGGGTAGTAAGTTGAATTGACCTTATTAATGAAATAAAGTCAACTAAAACATAGAAGAGAAAGAAGTTGGTAGAAATAATATGATTGATTGTTTGGTTGCTAATTACAGTGTGCTATATGAATATATCATGTAGATACTGTAAAGACTGAGAACTGTTGAATAAATAATTCAAAGACGCTTAAAGGCAAGATTTCTTAATGCTTGTCTAACCTTTGTGTTAGTATAGTTTTCTGTGATTCATTATAATGAGTTGCATGAATGATTTTAAAGAAAGGGTCAATGTCAGTTTTAACTCGGCTAGACTATTCGTAAGAGATAGATTGATTTGTATACATATCTTTCTATATAGGAATGATAACACTATTCTATACCAAGTGTTTGGTACGGATTAAAAGGTAAGTTTGTCTATGAACAAACAAAAGTATTTTTCATCATTTATATGATGGGCACGCAAGTTTGCCAAATCTTAAACGTAAATACGTTTAACGTATGAATGTTGATCAACATAGAGTACTATAGGCTGATCACCTAGAAGTGCTCATAAGAAATGTCGGATGTACAGCCTTAGTGTTGTGATGTGCTTTTCAAGTATGAAAACAGAAAGAGATTGGTCATGGTCTTTCGACAGGTTCAGAATTCCTAAACTACTATATACTTTAGGGATTGATGATATGAATTGATAAGTATTAATGTTTCGTAATACTTCATGACTATTTGTTCAGTTATAGAAGATTCTCATATAATTTACGAATGTGGTTTTGATATTATTCTTTGTTAGACTTACTGAGCTTGTTATACTCACTTCTTGCGTGAATTATATGATTGCAGTTAAAGTCGAGCGTTAGGAGAATTCTAAGAGAGATAAAGGAAAGGCTAAGATGGATAGTTAAACATCTTGTAATAGATTAGTATGGTTGTATGTATTATACTTACGAACAACGAATGATGTAATCGGTTATGAACCTAGGAAAGGAAATTTACAATAATTATAATACGAAGATAGTTAATACATTCATTATGTTGTGTTTTCAATAGAATGATTATATAGTTATGAGTACCGTGTAGCACCATATATTGAGTTAAAAGATACCCAAATTTGGGGGCGTCACAGGTTGGTATCAAAGCATTAGGTTATAAAACTTAAGGGGGGGGAAACCTTAGGCTAATAACCTCATAAGGAAGGTAAAGTCTGAAGAAAGTAAATTAATCTTAGTCAAATGAGTTAATAAGGTATTGAGAAAACTCAGTACCGAAAGATTTAAAAAATGGAAATTAATCCTAAATAAATTTAATGTGATTTGTGACTATTATATTGTGTATTATGTACTAATCAACATGTTATGTGTTATTGTAGATGTCAAATGATAGCTTGATGTATAGAGACTTTCATATGGTGAGTGAAGAGTCTGTGAACCGAGTGGAGATAGTACCCATACCAGTGGCGGAGGTACCGTTAGTGGTTTTGGAAGATTCTGATCCAGAGGAGTACATTTCTGAGGAAGATTACTCCGAGGAAACAATGGGAATAACATCATACCTGAATATGATGATAGATGTTGAGGAGGATATGGAGGTAACATCGATTAATACGGTGGTACCTAGTCAGGAGTCAACACCTCCGGATGCAATGAGATCATTGTACCTGGTCGTGCTTGATAGGAATGTGCATCTGCGCACGGTGGTGCAGACACGGAGTGAGGAGATTACCGCCCTATATGAGGCGAAGGAGTCTGCAGAGGCAGATTTTGAGTCAGAGCACGATGAAAAAGTGTTGATGACGGATAAAGCTAGGGTTTATAAGGAAGAGGCCGTAGAGCTTTGAAAGAAACTGGTTGAAAAAACCATAAGATTGGACGGATGTCTTACATCCATGATTGTGCTCACGAGGATTTTAAGCTAAAAATTTCTTGTTATTCTATTGAGTCAGGGTAGACTCAAAATACGATTAGTCGAGATATTGTTTTAATTTTAGCTAATTAGAAACATGAGAATGTCGTAAGGCAGTGTTAGTAGATCAGTAGATCTTTTTGGTACATGTGTAGTGACGTAAAACCCTCTTTTGTATAATTAAAGGGTAGTCTTTTTGTAAATCCTAATTTTTGTAGAATTCAATCGTGAGATAGTAATGTAATAGCTTTTGGCTATGGAAGCAAAGTGTAAATAGTTTTGACTATGAAAGCATATTAATATAATGAAGTTTTTATTTAATGTGTTTGTTGTGGTATGAGTTGTTATTTGGAAATGATAACTAAGTAAGTAAATAAATAATAATGAAACTTTTTTTATTTAATCAGCATAATGCCGCCAAGAAGGAGACAACGTAACCAAGAGTCTGAGTCACATAACGATAATCAGGGGGGGTCCTAATAACCCTATGCAAGGGTTCGTTAATTTATTAACGGCAGCATTTAATCAAGTTAGGGGTGGAATTCCCGTAGCACCTAGGGTAGTTAGAACAATTACCTTTAAAGAATTCAAAAGTGTGGGTCCTCTGGAGTTCAGAGGAACGACGGACCCATTTGAGGCCCAGACGTGGGTGAAAGAGATAGAAAAGGTGTTTGTTATTACAAACGTAGGTGAGGCACAAAAGACATCTTTTGCGACTTACATGATGAAAGGGGAAGCCAACTACTGGTGGGAGGCTCACCAGGGTGGGGTTAGAACGGAGGCAATTACATGGGAACTGTAACGCCCCCAAATTCAGGTACTTGAAACCCGAACTCAGTACTTTACGATACCATTTCTATGAGCGGAAATAATAATAATATTGTCATAAATATCAAACTTAATTTACATATCAGAGTTATCTAAATCCCAGGTACGCGACCTTAAAACATTTCATTACATGATAGATAATAAATATTATCATCTTATTTAAGTCTAGCTATTACACACGATAACACAAACTTATTCTGATAACTTTTCTTTCCCTTTGTCCTTGACAGAGCCCTCTAGCTGATCATACTTAACTGAAAACATTTAAATTAAGCAAGAATGAGCATTTGAGTGCCCAGCAAATAATTGTAAACAATAAACATTAACTGAAAGGATTAAATGTTTTCTTTGAATGACACTTCTACAACAAAACAATAGTTGTGAAGTAAACTGAAGCAACACTAAACAACATAACAATTTTATTTCAAATTTTTGAAACTACATACTGACTATCAATGAAGATCAGTTGACAGAATATGAACATTATTTTTCATTTTTGCTAAGGTTTAGCAGAACTTCATCCGCAAACCGTTATAACTTACGGGCACGAGGGTGGTCTGCCTAATGTGCCCTGTATTGATCAATACTACATACAAGAATGATATTTTCATTCAACACATCCGCCTTTAGGCGCGTATAAAAGTTTCCTGTTCGGGATGTTCATACTTAGTCAGGAATCCAAACCAAAACAATTCGGTTGGATACAATAAAGTTCTATCACGTTCAACGATATTTCTAAATCTGTGTCTAGCCGAGTCAAATAGCTTAGACGCCCTTTAATTAATATGTACATACTAGAAATCAATAGGTATATATTAACATGTGATTAAATACAATGATTATCCAAGTAGGGACACTTGTATAACCATATGTAGAGATTAACGAACAGAATAAATATCTGGATTATACAATAATACTGTACTGATAAACAATGAACGAATAAAGCTCGAGAACTTGCATGAATACGAATGATTGGATACATAATCAATAACAATAGAGTTAATAATCTGGCATAACAATAATATAATTCTGAAACTTTCTTACTCATGTCCGTTGCATAAAGTAAATGCAAAGGTTAGGATACTTGCTCAATAATAATTGGAGTAAGTTTAGGAAACTTTCATAAACATATACCTGTTTGCACAAAATAAAGGTAGTGCGTAAGGTTTAGATACTTGCCTGATCTACTCCTTACAATACACAACTTAGTTTTATCTTTTATTCAATGACCTATCATTTATAAGATTGTTCTATCGATTAGAATAACATATCAAAACACAACGTACTATTATTTACAGTCAACACATAACCTAGTCACATTATCACATAATTATATCAGTCATTAAGACACAAACAAACACTTATACAGTCAAACTATATAGGTTCAGATCAATTTCGATAACATTTTGGTGTACCGACGGCTTTATCGAGTAATTATCGAGTTTAAAACTCTAATCTGTGACTTAAATATTATTATGAATAATTTAAATATCAATCATATGACTCATAAATGACTTATAATAATTTATAATTAATTATTATAATTTATCATAATTTTTCAAACTCTAGAATCATTATTAAATGATTTAAATATTAAATAATTCTATCATCATTAATATTTAAATAATATTAAAATATTAATGCAACCATTGTCAAAATATTAAAGTTATTTTAATAACTCAAAATATTTTTAAAGTACTAATATTACCCTTAAATGATTTTTAAAATATTTAAAATCATTTTAAATAATAATACCATTAATATTTAAATAGTAAATTATTATTTATTAAAATATTAAAAATCATTTATAATAACTTAAAATATTTTTAAAACATTTATATCCTTTTAAATAATTTTTAAATCAATAAATCATTTTTAAATTATTTATTTAATATAATTATTAAATAAATCAAATATCATTTAATATTAAATAATTAATGAATTTTACTTAAAATATTGAAAGTTATATTTTATAACTTAAAATATTTTTAATAACCTTCGTTTCATTTAAAATAATTTTTATAATATTAAAATCATTTTTAAACTAATTTATTTAATATAATTATTACATAAATCTAATATCATTAATATTAAAATATTAATATTTTTCATGACAAAATATCAAAAGTTATATTTTATAACTTAAAATATTTTTATAACCTTTAAATCATTTTATATAATTTTAAATCATTAATTCTATTTTTCATAATTTATTTAAAACATTTATTAAATAACTTAATTATCATTAATATTAATTTATTAATGAAATTCATTACAAAATATTAAAAGTCATTAAAAATAAATTAAAATATTTTCTTATACCATAATATAATTTTAAATGATTTTTCAAGTATTAAAATCATTTTAAAGTAATTTATTTAATATTATAATTAAATAAATTAAATATCATTAATATTCCAAAAATAATAAATATTAATGAAATATATTCAAAATAATTAAAACCTATTTTAGACTTTAAAATAATTTTTAGGAATTTATTTTATATTTTTAATAATTAAAAACTATTTTCTCTATTTATTAAATAAAAATAATAATTTTATAAAGGAATTGTCATAAAGAGTACCTATAGAGATGTAACTGTCATATAGGTGTTCTTCTTCATGTTCTTGAGCACCTTGAAAAATTCAAACTCGATTATAGAGGGTGGTATGTTTGACTAGCATTTGATCTATGTTGCTTGTTGTTCTACAGGGTCGCCTAAAGTATTAATGTTGTTGTACTGATGTAGTACTACGACCCTAAACAATTTCCATGGCCATAACATATCAACTCATCAAGATCTAAGCTACAGAAAGTGTTGTCAGAGGTTGTTCTTCATTTCTGGGTTACCCGAAATGAAGAAACGATTCATCAAATCTCACTTTGAGCCCTTGAATCTATAAGTTCCAGGCTTACTTAATGTGTTCTAATGGTCAAATCTTGTAGCATACATGTCAGAGTACATTTCTATTACATCATATCATCATAACATCATCACATGAGCAAGATCTGACATGGTCAAACCATGTTAGAAACCTTGTTCATCAACTTTCTAGGTTTTCCAGAAATACAACAAAACAGACGGTCAACTATAGTTTGACCTTGATTATCTTTCACTCTGGTTATGATCTAAGTGATCTAATGACTTGATTGTGTAGTCCTCATGTCAAACTACAACATCAAAACAACAATATGGACAAACTAGCAAACAACAACAAGATCTAAGGCTTAGAAAAACGTTGTCAGATTTTCTGGGCAAATCTGGGCAGCCCAGAAACAGTTTTATGTGATCGGTCAACGCACTTTGACCTTTAATAATTTTCAATTTATACATGATACGGGCTTGATTCAAGTTCCAGATCAAAGCCCTTACAGCATACTACAAATCTGTAACTTAAAACACAACAAACAACTAACATTCAAGGATTTATAAGCCCTGACATTTAACTATCTGACCATAATTTCTAATTTTTCCAGAATTCTAAAAACATCGATTTCGAGCATCTAAGTGTTATGGATCTGAGTTATAACAACCTAGATCACTTAATAACATCCTATTACACAACTTTAAACATCTAAACACAAAGATTAACATGAATCATAAGGATTTCAAAGTTTAAGGTTTTTATACATTTCTATGAACCAATTCTTGATTCTGGCTTTCTGATCTGCTAGAAGTGATAGTGAGGCTTGATTATGGACTGGTCCAACACTATAATTCGAAGGTTTGGAGTTGAGAGAGTTTTGGATGAGTGTTGTGATCAAATGAGGCTTGAATATGACATTATCTCTCTCATAATCTATATATAATATGGTGTAATGCTATGGCTGATCAGATTTTGAATGATTAAAGCTTATTACTAGACCACATGGCTAGCTAAAGTTGGTCACCAACTCCTTACTAGGGCTACATCTACATTCCACCTTATTAAAATAATCAAAAGGGTAGTTTGGTCATTTGACTTATAAAGTGAATGGCAGCTTGGTAACTTCTCACAACCAATAGGTTTTAACCCTTAGGGTTTGATAAGCTTAATTTCTAGGATTATGTAATTAGGGCTAAAATGGGAATCTTAGTTTCTAAAAATGTGAATTAGGGTTCCCTAATTACACTAAGTTTCCTAATCACCTAGGATTTGTAAATTTGCCTTTATAATATACAAATTACCATTAACCTTGCTAAATTAATAATTAGGATTTATAACTTAACAGTTAGGATTCTAATTTAGTAATTAGGGTTCCTAAATATTAATTAGGGTTTACCTAATTAACATTAAACATAATAATGGTCATAACATATAACTTAACAAATCTCACAGTCATAGTTGACTTATGTACTATAGTTTATCAATAATGCTAGGGTTTGGTACTGTTTCACTATAATTATTCCAAAAATTAACATTACACATATATCATACATGTTTATCATTGAAATATAAATAATATTATATTATTATTCTCAGTCCTTATTCAAAATCCGGACTTAGGGTTTTGAATTCATATCCCATATAACCTTCATATATATACCATCATTAATTAATTAAAAAATAATTAACTTAACCAACATAATAAAATACATATCATAATAATCCTAATAATCATATCATATATACAACAATTATATTTTCATGGAAAATAAATAATAAATATTTTTTTATTACAAAATTTTTTTCTTATAAGAATATAATCTATAATGATCAATAATTCTTAAAAGAAATTATTTACATCTATTAAATAATTTTATTTATCACATAGATACATATACTTTACTTTGCACATATTCCCACATTTATATATATATATATATATATAAATTAAATCGCAAAATTTCTTATTAAAAATATTGGGTTATTATAGGAACAGTTCAAGAAGGTATTCTTTGAGAACTACTTCCCTACTAGCATGCAAGGGCGAATGGAGATTAAGTTCTTGGAACTTAAGCAAGGGGACATGACAGTTCCCCAGTACGCAACCAAATTCAATGAATTGGCAAGATTTGCTCCACATCAAGTGACATAGAAGAGAGGAAGGCTCGTAGGTTTGAGCAGGGCCTGAAACCCTGGCTCTACAGTAGGATTTTGGTGTTCTAGAGTGCTTCATATGGGACCATTTTGGAAAAAAGGATTATAGCTGAAGGTGGTAGTGAGGCGTTGACTCAGTACCACAAGGAAAGAAAGAACAAGAATAAGGGAGAGGGAGGAAATAAGGCAGAAGTTGCCAGTGGTAGTAGAAATATGCCAAAGAGAAAAAGCTTTAACCCTGGGAATACTGGGGCAAAACAAGGGGATCCTAAGCGTAGGATGGAGGCATGCAAGACATACGAAAAGACTTATCTATGAGTCTATTTAAAGGGAAAATCAGTTTGTTACAACTGTGGGAAGGAGAGACATTTATCACCCAACTGTCCTAACCCTAAGAAAAATCATGGGTGTTTTGTTTGTGGATCGTTGGACCACATGACAAGAAATTGCCCGAAGAAAGGGTTAGAGGGAAATAAGGGTTCTGGTAGTGGTAAGTTAGCCATTATTGGACCAACACCATCGGTGGGTAGACCCTCAGCCCGTACTTTTCATATGACCGTCCAAGATGCGGTTGCATCATCGGATGTAGTAACAGGTATCATTCCAGTCAATTAAATAAATGCTTATGTGTTATTTGACTCGGGTGCTACTTGTTCTTTTATAGCATGTGAATTTGCTAAGCGATTAGGTTTAATCTCTGAAAAGTTAGCAATACCTTTAGCCGTTAAGGTAGCAAATGACGGAATAATCCCGATTGAACATATTCATAAGGATTGTTGCGTAAGTATTAGGGGTAATAAATTATCGGTAGATTTGGTACCGATAAGGTTAAAAGAACTCGATGTAATTCTTGGTATGGATTGGTTGGTTAACCATAAGGCTATAATAGATTGCCATAGGAAAAGTGTGAACCTTCGACTTTCTAAGAAAACCAAGGTAGTTGTAAGACCCCTACTTTTTATAAATTAAATTGAATTTTCTCTATTCATTATCTTGAAATAATAAGGAGTTAATTTGATATAATGTTTTGGTTATGGGGGAAGTGTGCAAATTTTACAAAATAAGCAAGTGGTTGTAAAAAATTCATTTATGTCGGGGAATATTCGTTTGGTCGTGTAATATTATTTTTTTCGGGAATATCCATACGACGGCGCAGTCATTTGTGGGCCCCATAACGGAATAACTGTTGGATGAAGAAAATGACAAGTTTGATTTTTTATAAATAATGGCGTAGTTATTACTGCTAATTAACAACATTGTTGGAATACCCGATGGTTAAAATACGAATACGCGCATGGTGGCACAAGAGTATTACCAGTATTGCACAATATTGTTGAATTATTGATTTATACGTAAGAAGACACTACTCAATAATTGTTACAGTAGTTACTGTTCAATATTTTATTTTATTGATTCAATAATTATTGCGTTGATATTTTATATTATTGTTGTTTCAATAATTGTCACTGCACAGTATTTCCCATTATCAGATCAATAATTCATATTATTTGAATAATATTATTAGATAACATTATTGACAATGTCTAGAAAGTTCTGTCAAGGAGAGGTTTTGTCACCTAATTGGGCGCCAGTAAGGAGAAATCCTTATCGAAAAGCCCTCTCTTTCCTGGGAACGGCCTGGTTGTCATAATTGTGATTCTGTAATATTATTTATGAATAATTAATTATTGATTTATATGATAAGGAAATATTTATTTGATGTGGATATAAATGATGGATATACTTATGTGGTTATAAATGAAGGAATTAATGTTGGTGTTTTATCAGTATTTTGTCGGATGAGGTATTAAAAACTCAAATCGGTGTTCTTAAAGCTTTATTGTGTGAGTTGTAATTTTAATCCGACCGTTTGATCGTTGTGATTTTTGGATATGTTATACATATATGAGTTGAGTATATGTCCACAAATTTTGAACCGTTGAAAATTAACGCATGATTTGTTATGAATTTTAAAAGGTGTTGAAACGGTGTTAAAAATCGTCCGTTTGTGGATGTCGGATATTTTTGGTTTGGAATTTGGAAAAAATTAAAGCTACAAAGTTGTAGAGAATTCGATTTTGTGTGGAATGGACATAAAATTCGTATTTTTCTGATAAACGGGCTATTTTCTATGACTTACTGAAGTTTCAAAAAATAAAATGATTTTTATTAAATTATGGGTGGGACCTACTTTTGTTTTACAACATGTGGGCTGCCAATTTGGTTCAAAGATGGCTGGCCTTGATTTTCAACAAAGTGTGCGTAGAATGAAAGAAATGAAATAATAATATTTTATTATTTTAGTCTCCTTTGGCGTTCTAGCATTTTCCTATAAATAGACGCTTAGGTTAGAATTGAAAATCACACCAGAAACAAGTTTTCTTTCTCTTTAGATTATCGAGCGTATTTTTGTGAGTATTTCGATACTTTGAGAGTTGCTGTTCGGTACAAGTTTCCTTCGACTTTATATCCGATATTCCAATCAGAAGTACCGTTATTTTGAGGTAAGGGATGTTATTTTCTTCTCAAATGATATTATTTTCTTCAATATCATTATCTTAGAAATATTGGTGAACTTTTAATCAAATTTGGAACTTTTGTGTTCTGGATTATTATTCACGATACGTCTTTATTCACGATACTTGGCACTATTCACGAATACGACAGTATTCACCGAAAAATAAAAAATTTCCTTTTGTCCAAGATGTCTATTTTGGCTACTATCTTTGATTGTATCCATGTTTTGATCGTTATTTTTGAATTCTGCTTCACAATCGGTTATTATGAAGTATTATTGATCTTGGATAAACTGCTATACTTAATCCCTAATATTTGTCCTTCCGTCTCACCGGATTCGCTTTTCTTTAAAATATTTTTCATCATCCTCGGTCTTAAATGATGATATTACTTGAATATCTTTGGCCCGTAGTGTAAAGATGAATGATTAATCGATGATTATCTTTGGCCGTAGTGCAAAGATGAATAGGTGTTGAGATGAACATAACCGACTGGTGATACAAATGAATATCTTTGGCCTGTAGTGCAAAGATGAATATTCGATTAAAGATGTATATTGATTGTTGTTACATGGATAAAATATTGATGATGGACTTTTAAATCTTAGAAGATAGTAGAACTCATTCTCTACTTGACTCTTCTAATGGATTCTTTATTCCATTGCGCAGAATATTGATCTAAAACTTGTTGTCTATTATACTCTATCAGATTTTTTCCTGTTGAGGACTAACGATAATTTGTTGTATATTATCTTAGTCATAATATTCTTTACTAGGCTAGTTGAGCTCACCCTTTTCCTTTTTGTTCCATTTTTTTTCTCAGGAGGTGAGAACATAACAGGATCTAGTCGGGGTATGGAGTGATCGTTCTAGAAAGATGTTTTAGCAGTCCTCACTATTTCTATAAAATAGTGTTTGAATAATTGTAATGAGGACTTATTTGAGTGTGGATATTGTCTAGAAGACAATATTTGTATTTAAACTCACAGTATGTGTTGTCGTATTTTGCACGACAATTGTATTATTGAAGTTGTTGTTTGCTTTCTGTACCATGTATTTGGCGACTCAGAATGGGTGTTGTATACCTATTTTGGGGGCGTCATAGTAGTGTTCTTCGGTAGTAAATCACTTAGACGCTCTTGTTGTCTAACGATGACACAAGCTAGGAAGATGTTGAGAAAGGGGTATGTACATTATCTGTGCCATGTTGTGGATACCCAAAGAGTTGGAGCATCCTTTGACCAGATACCTATAGTTCAAGAGTTTACGGACGTATTTTCGGAGGGATTATCGGGTATTCCACCGGATAGGGAAGTCGAATTTGTAATTGATCTGTTATCGGGTATGACACCAGTTTCAAGGGCACCATATAGGATGGCGCCAGTTGAGATGAAGGAGTTAATGGTTCAATTACAAGAACTATTAGACAGGAAGTACATTCAACCGAGTGTGTCTCCTTGGGGATCACCAGGATTGTTTGTAAAGAAAAAGGATGGGTCGTTACGACTTTGTATCGACTATCGAGAGTTGAACAAGTTAACGATTAAGAATAAATACCCGTTGCCCAGGATCGATGATCTATTTGATCAGTTGAAAGGGGCAAAGTATTTTTCTAAAATAGATTTGCGACAGGGGTATCATCATTTAAAAGTGAGGAAGGAGGATGTACCTAAGATGGCGTTCAGAACTCGTTATGGTCATTATGAGTTTCTGGTGATGTCGTTTGGGTTGACTAATGCGCTAGCCGCATTTATGGATATGATGAACAGAGTGTTCAAACAATATTTGGACAAGTTCGTTGTAGTGTTCATTGATGATATTGTAGTCTATTCTAAGACGTCAGAAGATCATGCTGAACATTTGAGGATAGTGTTGGAGACACTAAGTAAGGAAAAGTTGTATGTGAAATTCACAAAGTGTGAATTTTGGCTTGAACGAGTGCAGTTTCTAGGACATGTTGTAGACACTTAAATTTTTTTTTCCTGTTACTAACTGTACCGGAGGGCAAACGCATCTTTTTTACACTCCAGAGATAACCCTGGAAGACCACAACATCTATTCAAACCTCAGAGATAACCCTGAGGATATTCAGAGTCAACAGCATGACCATCTCAGAGATAACCCTGGGAAAAAACCTGCTACAACTGTGCAAAAATAGGAGATAACCCCGGGAGGGGCAAAATGGTCATTTTGCCAACTTAACTTCACTTCAAATCAAGTACACTCATGTTAAATCAAATTGATTCAAAATTAGTCCCACAAGACTCATATCTTAACTTCAGAGCAAAAATTACGCAAAACAGCTCACCAGATTGCCTGACGGGAACCCGGGAATGCGATTTCGGTCATGGACCCATCTTCCTGGAATCAAAAAGGGAAAATCCCATGTCATTGCGTAACTCTCGACAAAAGCAGTCCGAAGATGGTCTTGTACACCTCGTTCGAATGCTCGGATTGAAGTTCTGCAAGTTCGAGCGGACATTACATTGTTCGAGACGAAGGGACCCACGGAACCCGACGATTCGAGGCAAAATTAGTGTGTGTAGGAGGTCGTCGTGAGGTGTACTTGCGCAGAATCGATTCTATAAATATGGGGCTTGGGCTAGCCATTTTGGGGGAGAAAATAGCGAGGAAGCCCTGTCCAATTGGGTTTGTACACCACATAAACTGAGTGCTGTCTTATTTCAAACAATTTTGAGCTTATATTTTGTCATATTTTTACCGGCGGGAGACGAGTATTCATCCATCTAGAGTCATAGAAGTCTACATTGGCAGCCCACTTTAAGCCTTTTCACATTATATAAAGCCTTCTTCTCATATTAGCACACATTGTTATACACATTGAGAGTCGTGTTGTGGTAAGTGCGTTTGCGGACTTTCATTCGTGGTTTTCATTTCTGTCTGTATATATATACTAATATATGTATATATTTCATATATGGACTAACATTATCAAGTTATGCCTCAATTGAGCCTAAACTTCGGTTTGGAGCGTTAATCGCTTTTATATATATATATATACTTATATATATAATTGTTGTCGGACATATCCGGTGAGCCTGGATTTTACATCCGGAGCATTTACTCGCTTTTATATATACATATATACTTATATATATAATTCTTGTCGGACATATCCGATGAGCCTGGATTTTACATCCGGTACATTTACTCGCTTATATATATATATATATATATATATACTTATATATATATATATATACTTATATATATATATATATATAATTGTTGTCGGACATATCCGATGAGCCTTGATTCACATCCGGTGCGTTTACTGCTTTTATATATATATTTGTACATATATATATATATATTTACATTTCGTCCTGCCTAGAGTTTACTTCGTGGCAGTTGATCGATTTTACACTTTATTTACATTTCATCCCACCTGGAGTTTACTTCGTGGTGTTTGATCATGTCCATATATATATTTACCGCTTTTATATATTTACATTTCCGAACCCCCATGGAGTTGCTTCGTGGTGGTTGATCCTGTCTGTATATATACATTTACAACTTTTATATATTTAACTGCTTATTACTTTCCATATAAACTGCAGTATCATGTGAGCCTAGGAATCATGTGATTCCTTATTCAGTCTACTGAATCTAGATTTGGTTCCCGTGATGGACTTTTTCAGCTGTAAGCAGCTTGTATATTATTTACAGTTTACGAATTTCCTTGGATGGCTATAATGCCCATGAGGAGCTCGGCACTGCTGTATATTATTTTCTCGAGAATGCTTCGCATCTCGTAAATAAAAGCAAACCAGCCGAACATTTAATAATAAAATGGAAATATGAAAAGGTCTCAATTCCTATTGAGCACAGGGTTTGAAAAACCTCTTTTACAAAAACGTCATTGCTATATCTTGGTTAAAACTGAATTTTCTATAAAATTCAAACCTTGTATATATAAGTGCTAACGAGGCCTCGTCTTTACTTTCAAATAATCGCACATTGATCCACACACACACAAAACACAAATTCATATAACAATTTCTTTGAAAAGTGGCGGTCCACCGTGGTAACAACACGGATGTCTGGGGTGCCTAACACCTTCCCTCCACATAATCAAGCCCCGGACCCAAAATGAATCTCTTGGTTTCACACTGACCCGTCTAGCAGTGTCAAATCACTGGTTCAATTTGCAAACCTTTTTCGGTTGTGTTGGTGCAACCAGTTAAATACACTAACTGGCGACTCTTAAAGTCAAATCGTTGACATTATACATGTCAGACCTTTTTCACTTGTTTTTTCAAACAAATCTCACATTAATATGAGAACACCAAAGAACAAGTAACGAAAAGGGACACTCAAAAATCCCGACGTCGACAGGTGCCGACTCTGCTGGGGACTCCAGTAAGAGGGCTTAAGCCGCTATTACAAGCTTTTCAAAATTATTTTATGCTTATGTGTGAATGTTGCATTTACATTTCTGATGAATGTGTACGAATGCATCTTAATTACTGCACTGCTAAATAACTATCTGTGATATTAGTGCTTCGCACATGTTATCAATTTGCATAAACGGTGAGACACGTGAATGTATATTGTGTGGTCCCTCCACCAGGAGGCTATCCTGTCGGTGTTTGATTACTTGACTCATGGGAAGAATAATTCCCCGGGGCTCAGGAAAGGCACCACTCAGATTTGCTCTAGTTGAACGACCGGATTAACTTCCCGTCAAGTAGATTGCGATGATCTGGGAACCTTCATGCCAAAAATCCGCGAGAGTAACCTAAGATAGGTCAGCCTCTGATAAACCAAATGCGAAGGGAAGTCTCTTCATACTTTCCCATTTAAATTACTTGTAATTTCAATTACTTGTCAATCTCAATGTAAAGGAAAATATGAAGAATATGTATAAATGCATTTTAAGGCTTTACATGCTATTAAATGACACCCATTTTGCAGGATAATATTCCTAAAATGGACACGTTATGATAGCATGTAAAATTTTTTATACATTTCCCTAAGACTAAACTACGTAAGTTTTTGTAGGGAAGCAATTGATCCCGTTTACTGTTCAAATACCAAAAGGGCATTAAGGCCACAGTAAGATATGGATAAAAGTGCCCAACCTGATCCAACTTCTGTCTCTCGCGAAGAGTTCAAAAAATTAAGCTATCAAATGACGAGAGTGGGTCATTTATGCTCAAAGAACTACACCAATCTATTCAGGGTCCACAAATACCCATCCACACGTAATCCTCTCTTGCATGGGAGGAATCAGGGCCAAACAATGCCTACTCAACCAGAGTCATCCACACCAGGAGGCAATCAGGGTATTGGAAAAAAGATGGAAACCCAAATATCTGAACCTCATTCCAATAAAGAAATCACAAATCTCAGGGATGATCGAGAAAATGGGGATGTAAGAAAGAAAGTCCAATAAATGGAGGAGACCATCAGGTCAATCAAAGGGACTGGAAATTATGGGAGTGTCACCTATTCAGATCTTTTCATATTCCCAAGGGCGCGCTATCCTACCAAATTCAAAGTCCAAGAGTTTGAAAAGTACAATGGAGAAGGCGATCCCTATATGCACCTAAAAGTGTACATTGGCGAACTAGGATCTTATGCTGAAGATGAAAGCCTCAGAATGCAGCTTTTCCAAAAGAGTCTCACTGGAGAGGCTAAAGCCTGGTATGCCCGACTTGACAATGCCAAAATCCACAACTGGGAAGAATTAACCCACGCCTTTCTAAATCAGTACAATTTTCAGTCACAAATGGCACCTGATCGATACCAAGTGACTAAAGTAAAAAAGAAAAGTACTGAATCTTTCCGAGAATATGCCAAAAGGTGGAGACATCTAGCGGTATAAGTCATTCCATCAATGATGGGTTTAGATGTCGATAGCGTTTATTGATATCCAAGAGGCTCCGTACTATGAGAGGATCCTAGCAGGCATAGGAAAGCCATTCTCGAAAATGATCAAACACGGCGAAATGGCAGAGATAGGCCTTAAAGCGGGCAAGACTAAAGACTTTACTGCCTTGGAAATAGTCGCCAAGCATATACAGACGGACAAGTATGCGAGTGATCCTAAGGGTGTACCCGATAAAGGCAATGAAGATATATCCCTTATTGTACAGGGGCAAGTTAAGAGACCAACCTACAGTCCCCCCATTCGGAAAATACAAGACAATCTGCCATCTCAACAACAGGCTGCGTTCAACCAATACCCAGATAGGAAAAGAAAATTTGAAAGAACGGAAAATCGGGTGTTCACTCCACTAGGCGATTCCCTTGAACATGTCTTGGTGATATTAATGGATCACAAGAAAATAACCGAATTGGCTCCACCTCTAGAACCATAGAGCAAAAGATATAATCCAAGTCAAAGATGTGCTTACCACTCAGGGTCTCCAGGACATGATACATAAGATTATTGGTCCTTAAAGCATAAAATTCAAAATCTGATTGAAAGTGGCAGTATTGTGGTTCAACAACTTAATCAACAGAATGTCAACACCAACCTTCTATTGCAGCATGATACAGGGGAAGTAAACATGATCGGGTCAGGAAGTGCTGAAATATATCCAATTCATAAGTGCATACGAAGGATAGAGGATTACCCCCAAAGGCACAAAATAAATGTCCTAAAGTGGGAAAACTCGGAGGAAGGTATCATAGTAATGCAAAGATTAGAGACGATCCAGAACCAAGTAAATCTGCTAGCTAAGCTGATAGTGCGCAAACATCAGGATACGAGGCATTTCTTCACTCAACTATCAGAAGGCTAAGAAAAAGGGGGATGATAAAATTGCTAGCAGACCTCGCCAACGGAAAAATCGCTTGGGGGAATGCGAACTCTCAAAGAAGAAAGATCAAACAACCTCCACAAGAGTCCAAAAATTCACCCCTCTAAGCAAATCCAATGAAGAAATGTTACACTTTCTGATGAGCGAAGAAAGGATTACTGAGTTGCTACCTCCTGTAAATCCCAAGATAAAGAGCTATGATTCCACCAAGATATGTCTCTACCATTCTAACTCACTTGGACATACGACTGAGGAATGTTGGGCTTTGTGACATAAAATCCAGGATCTCATTGAAAATGGAGAGCTGGAGATATAAATTCCCATGACCAAAAAAGGCGAAAAGGCAATAAAAAGCTTAAGATGTCCACTTGAGACAGGCAGCTCAAATGAGGTGAAGGCTATGAGCGATAATCCTGGCAGAACATAAGATGGAGCGATCCTAATGCAGGAAATGATAGAAGAGACAAGGGAATCCCCGAAGGAGGTTCCTCCGCCAACATCCAACATCTTGTGGTCCAAGGATAACACCCACGTTCCTGATTTTATCACCTTGGATGATGCGGAGGAAATACTAATCCTTTCCAAGGAAGAAAAAGCAAAAAAGGAAAGTTTCTTGCAAGATATGCGACAACAGTTCGAGGGAGATTTCATGGTCGAATCCTCTCAAGCCCAGGAAAAACGTGAAGGAACAGATGAAGAAAAAGGTAGTGAGGTTGTGGGGGAAACCAACCCATCAAAGAATCATGATTTCATACCTTTTTATGATGGGTCCAGCTCAAGCATCCTTGAGGAATATACTAAACCAGGAAGCGATCAAGTTATGGCCATAAGTGAAGACATTCAAAACCAAGAAGTAACCTCTGTCGCGAGCCTTGAAGGCAACACAGCCAGTGACGACTAGACTATCAGGCCTCAACTAGCCAAAAAGATGTAGATCCAGGGGATAAAGTTGCGAGTTCTAGAAGATGTTAGGACGGTATCACTTCCTTCGCAGTATGCTTTTTATTTTCCATGCATGTATAGAAAAAAAACAGAAAAAAAAGAAAAAAAAACATCCAAAAAAAAATCAAAAATCAAAAATCAAATCATTCAGGTTTCAGCTCATCAAGCCTGAACTACGAAAGACCTGATCTCCCCTCATCAATGGGAGTACGTAGGCAGCCATTTATGGTGCGGTCAAACCAAACACCTCTCAAACCAAACACTTCTCAAACCAAACACTTCCCAAACCAAATACTTCTCAAACCAAACACTTCCCAAACCAAACACTTCTCAAACAAACGCTTCTCAAACAAACACTTGTCAAACCATTTATCTTATCAATTAAGAACTACGCATACCTGATCTCCTACACTTACGGGAGTACGTAGGCAACCACCAGTGGTGCAGTCTGACACTCAACAGAAACGTCCAAATCCAAACGTCGATCCCAAGAACGATCCTCCAAGTCAGCGACCTATGGGGAGAAGACCCAACAACACTGCAATGTCATTCCATCAAATCTGGCACAAATTCCAGAAAGGAAGAAACATCGATATGCCAAGACGACTAGCAACGAGGACCTTCAAAGATTCAACACCCTTAATCATGAGTCTTCATCAAATCAAAAGAAAAACAAGACTGATTGCAATAATAAGTTAGGAATAATGATTGAAGGCATCAAAACCCAAGTCCTGTACTTGTTCACCATCCGGTACAGAGAAAAAGTCTCTTGCGATCTTAGCATCTTGTCAGCCCATCTGTCAAAGTGACTATCCCAGACAACAAGCAAGGCTGAGGCAATTTCAAAATCGACGACAACCCGATATTGCGACCACTACAACAAGACTTGGAAAATCTCAGAAATTGCGATAACTCAACACTGGGGCATTTATCAAACATCCTAAAGAGGAAAATGCCCCAGTCAACACCATCAGCATGGTCCATCATGATCAAAGCTTCCCTCACAATCAGCTCACTAGCGATTCGGATATTACTCACTTGCGAGTTCATCAACAAAGAGAGTTTTTTGTATGAATCTCCGACATCAGTATGCGAATGAACTGGGGAATTTTCCTATTCCAGGAAAGTGAAGGATTTTAAGGCAGGATCAGGCCTCTCATCAAAAGAATGAAAACTCCTGAAAAGAATCATGGCTACATTAGCTTGCCCCTACAGACGAAGGGGAAAATTCTCAACAAAGTTCTTAACTTAAGAGCAGAAGCCCAATGATAAAAGGTCTGGCGAATGAAATCTACACCATCAATTTGCGCCAAATCCCCATAAGCTAAGGCCTCTACACTAAAGTTCAAAGTTCAGAAGCGAAAGTACAAACTGCACCCCCCAGGGATATCAGCGGCATTCAGATCATCAGTTCAGTCGGGTTGTGAATCAAATGTTTAAGGAAATGGGGCACAAGCACTCAACAGCGAAAGGAAACTATAAATCACCTCAAAAAGGGTAAGGCGCTACATCAACGTACATCTCTATCCAGCGTAACATCAGGAAGAATCTAGCGAAGCAAACCTTTGAATATTACTTTAGCAAAGGTATTGAGAGATCCGGTATTCCAAACCATTGGTATCAATTCAGTGCAACATCAAGACAGTCCAGCAATGAAAGCTTTGTATACTACCGTTCGAGTGGGAACCAAAACAGTTGGGCGATGTCAACTACTAATAGGGTAGGATCTGTTATCAAACTACCATCAGGGTAGGTACCATTGTAAACTATCAGCGTATGCATCAGCGACATCTCAATTTCTCTTCATCAAACAGGCATTAGCAACACCGACAAAAAGTAACACCGTTGAAGTCAACACCAGCATAGGCATCAGCAATCCTTGGTAAAGGTAAAGCGATTTGCGAAAACATTTTAAACATGCATCATAACATTCATTACATTGTGATTTACGATTTGCGATATGCGAAATGCGAGTTGCGAGTTGCGAAGTGCGATTGGCCAAAAGTGAAGTGCGAAATGCGATGTGCGATTGGCGAACTGCGATTTGCGAAAACATTTTTAGCATTCATCATCACATTCATTACATTACGATCTGCATCATTGAAAATACATTGTCATGTTTCAAGTGTCTACTAATCTTTATCATGTCTATTCCATTGCATTGCATGAACATGATAAAGAGGGGCATCTGTAGACACTCGAAATTTTCTTTTCCTATCACTAACTGTGCAGGAGGGCAAAAGCAACTTTTTCATACTCCAGAGATAACCCTAGAGGACCACAACAACAATTCTCCCTGAGGATATTCAGAGTCAATAGCATGACCATCTCAGAGATAACCTTGGGAAAAAACCTGCTACAACTGTGCGAAAACCAGATATAACCCCGGGAGGGGAAAAATGGTCATTTTGCCAAATCAACTTCACTTCAAATTAAGTATACTCATGTTAACTCAAATTGATTTAAAATTAGTCCCACAAGACTCATATCTTAACTTCGGAGTGAAAACTATGCGAAACAGCTCACCGGATTGCCTTACGGGAACCCGAGAATGTTATTTCGGTCATGGACCCATCTTCCTGGAATCAGAAAGGGCAAATCCCATGTCATTGCGTAACTCTCGACAAAAACAGTTCGAAGATGGTCTTGTACACCTCGTTCGGATGCTTGGATTGAAGTTCTGCAAGTTCGAGCGGACATTATATTACACAAGTGCACGTACTTCAAGACGATGGGACCCGCAGAACCCCGGGCATTTCGGGAAGCCGCAGGTGTAACAGAGGCTGCCGCAGGTACACCTGCAACAATCAGTTTTATAAATATGGGGCTTGGGCTAGCCATTTTGGGGGAGAAAATAGCGAGGAAGCCTTGTCCAATTGGCTTTGTACACCCCAAAAACTTAGTGCTATCTTATTTCAAACACTTTTGAGCTTATATTTTGTCATATCTTTACCGGCTGGAGCCGAGTATTCATCCATCTAGATTCATAGAAGTATACATTGGCAGCCCACTGTAAGCCTTCTCACATTCTATAAAGTCTTCTTCTCATATTAGCACACACTGTTATACACATTAAGAGTCGTGTTGTGTGCGTTTGCCCGGACTTTGGTCCGTGATTTTCATTTCTGTATGTATATATATACTTATATATGTATATATTTCATATATGGACTAACATTATCGAGTTATGCCTCGATTGAGCCTAGACTTCGGTCTGGAGCGTTTATCGCTTATATATATATACTTATATATATAATTGTTTTCGGACATATCCGATGAGCCTAGATTTTACATCTGGAGCATTTACTCACTTTTATATATACATATATACTTATATATACATATATACTTATATATATAATTTTTGTCGGACATATCTGATGAGCCTGGATTTTACATCTGGAGCATTTACTCGCTTTTATATATATATATATATATAATTGTTGTTGGACATATTCGATGAGCACAGGATTTTATATCCAAATTGGATTTACTAAACTTTTATATATATATATATATATATATATATATATATATATATATATATATATAATTGTTGTCGGACATATCCGATGAGCTTGGATTCACATCCTATGCGTTCTTGCTTTTATATATATATATTTGTACATATATATATAGTTACATTTGGTCTTGCCTGGAGTTTACTACGTGGCAGTTGATCGCTTTTACAGCTTTATTTATATTTCGTCCCACTTGGAGTTTACTTTGTGGTGGTTGATCATGTCCATATATATATATATATATATATATATATTTACTGCTTTTATAGATTTACATTTTCGATCCCCCATGGAGTTGCTTCGTGGTGGTTGATCCTGTCTGTATATATATATTTACAGCTTTTATATATATAATCGCCATCGCTTTCCATATAAACTGCAGTATCATGTGAGCCTAGGAATCATGTGATCATAGATTCAAAGATATCTTGAATCTAGATTCGATTCCGTGATGGACTTTTTTCAAATTGTGGCGACTTGTACATTATTTACAATGCTCACGAATTTCCTTGGATGGTTGTCATGCCCATGAGGAGCTCGAAGATCTGTCAGATATTATTTTCTCGAGAATGCTTCGCATCTCGAAAATAAAAGAAAACCAGCCAAACATTTAATAATAAAATGGAAGTATGAAAAGGTCTCAATTCTTATTGAGCACAAGGTTTGAAAAACCTCTTTTACAAAAACGTCATTGCTATATCTTGGTTAAAACTGAATTTTTCTATAAAATTCAAACCTTGTGTATATAGGTGCGAACGAGGCCTCGTACTACTTTCAAATAACTGCACATTGATCCACACACACACACAAACACACATTCATATAACAATTTCTTTGAAAAGTGGCGGTCATCGTGGTAACACGGATGTTGGGGGTTGCCTAACACCTTCCCTCCGCATAATCAAGCCCCCGAACCCAAAATGAATCTCGATTTCACAGACCTGTCTAGTAGTGTCAAATCACTGGGTCAATTTGAAAACCTTTTTCGGTTGTGTTGGTGCAACCAGTTAAATACACCAACTGCCGACTCTTAAAGTCAAATCGTCGACATTATACATGTCGAACCTTTTTCACTTTTTTTTAATCAAATCTCACATTAATATGAGAACACCAAAGAACAAGTACAAAAAGGGATGCTCAAAAATCCCTTAGTCGACACATGTTATTGAAAAAGATGGCATTACCGTGGATCCAGCAAAGGTAGAAGCAGTTAATGAGTTGGAGCAACCGAAAACCCCAACTGAGGTTCAGAGTTTTCTAGGGTTAGCGGGATACTATAGAAGGTTCATCCAGGACTTTTCTAAAATAGCTACTCCGCTGACAAATTTGACGAGGAAGTCGGTGAAGTATGTGTGGACTGTAAAATGTGAGAATAGTTTTCAGGAACTAAAGAAGAGGTTAAGTGAGGCACCTGTATTGTCCTTATCAGATGATACATGGAATTTTGTAGTATATAGCAATGCTTTTCATAGAGGACTAGGTTGCGTGCTCATGCAGCATGGCAAGGTCATTGCGTATGCATTACGTATATTAAAGGATTATGAGAAGGCCTATCATACTCATGATCTTGAATTGACAGCTATAGTTTTCGCCTTAAAAATATGGAGGCATTATCTATATGGTGAGAAGTGTGAGATATACACGGACCATAAAATTTTGAAATATATCTTCACACAGAAGGAGTTGAATATGAGGCAGAGAAGGTGGTTGGAACTAATAAAAGATTATGATTGTGATATTTTATATCATCTGGGAAAAGAAAATGTAGTAGCCGATGCGCTAAGTAGGAAGGGTAGAGAGAAACTATTGATGTTAACGACTCAGAATGAGTTAGTAACAGCGATGGCGAGAATGGAATTAGAAGTTAAATTACCGGAAGAAGTAGAGGAGATGTTATTTTCCATAGAGACTCAACCGACCATAATGGAACGTGTTAAAGAAGTTCAATTGAGCAACGAGGAATACGAACATATGAAGAAGAGGATAGAAGATGAAGAAAAGACTAAGTATAACCTCGATAAGGAGGGATTATTTCATGTTGAAGGAAGAATTTGGGTTCCAAATAATTCTGAATTAAAATACGAGATAATGAGTGAGGCCCACAGTTCGAGGTACTCGATACATCCCGGTAGTACGAAGATGTATCAAGACCTTCGTCAGAACTTTTGGTGACCAAACATGAAGAGGGAGATAACAAAATTTGTTAGTAGGTGCTTAACTTGTCAGAAGGTTAAGGCTGAACACTAACGACCTAATGGGTTGTTGCAATCATTAGAAATTTTGGAGTGAAAATGGGAGCACATCACAATGGACTTTGTGGTGGGACTTCCAACAACAAGGAAGGGTTACGATGCTATATGGGTGATAGTGGATCAATTTACGAAATTGGCTCACTTTCTACCAATAGGAGTTAGGTATAACCTAGAACAATTAGCTAAGCTTTATGTCAAGGAAATTGTTTCAAGACATGGAGTACCTATTTCGATTGTGTCAGATCATGTTCCACGATTCACATCAAACTTTTGGAGAAGTTTGCAAGAACAAATGGGAACACATTTGAGATTGATTATGTCGTATCATCCTCAGACGGATGGTCAAAGTGAACGGACAATTCAAACGCTTAAAGATATGTTAAGATCTTGCGTTATGGATTTCAAAGGGAGTTGGGACGATTATCTACCGTTGGTAGAATTTACGTACAACAATAGTTTTCACGCTAGTATAGGCATGCCGCCTTATGAAGCGTTGTACGGGAGGAAGTGTAGAACTCCACTATGTTGGGATGAAGTGGGTGAACTTCGAATGTTGGGGCCTGAGTTGGTACAACAAACGGCGGATATGGTAAAGCTAATATGTACTCGATTAGTAGCGGCTCAGGATAGGCAGAAGAAGTATGCCGATCCTCACAGAGAGAAGAAAGAATTTGATATAGGGTCTTATGTCTTTATAAAAGTATCGCCTTGGAAAGGAAAGATACATTTTGGGAAGAAAGGGAAATTAAGTCCAAGGTTTATAGGACCTTTTGAGATCTTAAGAAGGGTAGGAGAGGTAGCTTATGAAGTAGCCTTACCTCCAGAAATGGAACGTATTCACAATGTGTTCCACGTGTGTGTGTTGCGTCCCTATAAGTCAGACTATAAACACATAATAGAGTATGAATCTATTCAGATAGAGAAATATTTATCGTATGAAGAACTTCCAGTTCAAATTGTTGATAGGAAGGAACAAGTTTTGAGAAATAAGATAATACCTTCGGTGAAGGTTATTTGGAGAAACCACAATGCTGAAGAAATAACGTGGGAACTCGAAAGTAAAATGAAGGAAAATTTTCCTCATTTGTTTATGTAATTATAAGTAAGATTCTGGGGACAAAATCCTTATAAGGGGGGGAGAATGTAACGCCCGAGAAAATTGGATTTATATAAGAATTGAATTTTTATTTTATTATGTGAATTAAATGAATTTAATTGATTATTTATGTGAGTAAGCTATGTGAAGGTCGTTCTATGACCTAGAATGTGCGGATGTGATTAGTATTCCAAGATGAAAATAAAAGTTTTACGAGAAATTTCTGTAAAAACACTATTCATCCATTTCTGCTTGGGAATTAGGTTTGAAATTTTGAGAAATGTGTAATGATGGAATATAAAGATAAGATGGAATATCTAATAATATTTCATTTATGGCAAACAAAGTTTTCGCCTGCGGACTTAAAACCTAATGGTTAGGAAAAATGATTTCCCAGAAGGAAATGAGATACATATAATGAATTTCGATAATTATGCGTAAGATATACGAATACGATACTAATTAGTATATGAGTATAGTATGAGAATTTAATACAGCGTATAATGCGAATATTTTACGAGTACTCTACGGAGAGAATACATTAATTATACGTGTAGAATACGATTGGTGTTATTGGATTTATAGTTTAAGGACTTAATATGATCCAATTGGATTTGGATTATATTAAGCCGAAGTAATTGAGTAATCAAGCCCAATGAATTATGTATTTAAGCCCAAGTTAAGGCCAAATGTTAGGTTAAATTAAGCCCAATCCAAGAAACCAAACCGTGGATCGCACCGATGGGTAAAACCCATGGGGCAACCCATGGGGATGACCCATAGACCATGTGGACCAGCCACTTCGTGGGCAAGTAAAGTGTCCTACTTGATCACCAAGTAAATTACTTGGTGAGAAAGAAGTGAATAGTAAGGAGGTGGGAAGAAAGACCAAAAAGCCCTCCATTTGAAGTGCCTATAAATAGAAGGCTTAAGTTGGTTATTTGTAGTTTTCCAAGAGTTTTCCAACTTATATTGAGATAGAGAAAGTGCTAGAAACAAGAAATCATCTCACTTTAAAGCAAAACATTTAGAAGTTTTAGCAAGAACACAAAGATCGTAAAGGTAATATTCCATTAATGTTAGTTTCCATCCTTTTTGATTTCTTTGTTATAAAGAATCATAAATTGGTGGAGCATGCCTCTTATAGAGGAATAAGGATGGTTTGTAATAAGTAAAACATTTATAAGTCATGTGTAAATAGAAATCGTAAGGGTTTGCGTAAGTTTAAACCACAGAAAATATTGAATAATGAATTTGGTTGTTGATAGACAAATTGAAAACCATCACTATTAGAATATGTGCATCTTTCTTGGTTAGGATGTAGTTGTTCCATTTGATTTGGCATATAGAACACTAGTAACGAAGTTATGGAAAATTTTACGAAAATAGACGTTAAACGTCGAGAACGTAGAAATTTTGGATTAGTAGTCGAAAGTTGTTGTGTGACTTGGAAACGTTGGTTTTCAATGTCAACATGTGAGATAGGGTATTTAAGAGATGTGGGCTCAAGAATCGTCGAATTTCAACTTAAAACGAAGAAACCGAGTATTGAATGCTCAAAAGCGTTTAACGAACGCTTAATAATGAACTTAGAAGTGAATTTTGAGTTAACAGATTCAGAAATGTAAAACTCTTATATGAAAGCATAGAGTATGTAATTTATTTGTTGTAGGCTTTTGAACAGACCAATTTGGGCTTATAACGAAGAAGTTATGAAGCCGGGAAGTTCACTAAATATTTTATCTGTCAAAAATTTTCTGAGTCTGAGATCTGGCGCCGTAGCGCCAAAAAAAGCATATTGTGCCGCGTCGCATTGCCATGCACAGTGTAATGAGCTCTTTCAAGAGTAGCGCCAAAAAAGAATTCAGTACCACAGCAATGCCGGAGCAAGGGGCTAAGGTAGTATAAATCAAGTCATTATTACCAGTTGTTATTATAAATGTCACGTCGTGGCGCCAAGGCAGGGGAGTTGTTAGACAAGTTAGGTTTTGAATTCAATTGTTTCAAGACCAATATAAGATAAGTTTATATACTTAATGAACATACTAAAACCATTCCTATGTTGCATATACTAGTGTATATGGTGACGAACTTAGGAAGTAAACACAAGTTATTAGTATGTAAGCGAAGAACACGAAGTGTTAATAATTAAACCGTAAACGGTATTCAACATTGGTACTTCTCCAATGATGATAAAGTTCGGTTAATAATGTAAGAACGTTAACAAGCCCTGATGAAGGGTAGTAAGTTGAATTGACCTTATTAATGAAATAAAGTCAATTAAAACATAGAAGAGAAAGAAGTTGGTAGAAACAATATGATTGATTGTTTGGTAGCTAATTACTGTGTGCTATGAGAATATATCATGTAGATACTGTAAAGACTGAGAACTGTTGAATAAATTATTCGAAGACGCTTAAAGGCAAGTTTTCTTAACGCTTGTCTAACCTTCGTGTTAGTCGAGTTTTTTGTGATTCATTGTAATGAGTTGCATGAATGATTTTAAAGAAAGGGTCAATGCCAGTTTTAACTCGGCTAGACTATTCGTAAGAGATAGATTGATTTGTATACATATCTTTCTATATAGAAATGATAACGCTATCCTATGCCATGCCATGTGTTTGGTACGGGTTCAAAGGTAAGTTTGTCTATGAACAAACAAAAGTATTTTTCATCGTTTATACGATGTGTAACAATCCAGAATTTTATTTTAAATTATAATTCAAAATATTTATTGAGTTATATAAATATTTTAATTGATGTGTTATTATTGAATAAATATTTATTTAAGGTGAGTTGATTTGATTATTTATTTGTTAAATAAATAATTTACGAGTTAAGAAAATTTATCATCATGAGATAATATTTTAATATTTAGTTGATTAAATAAAATTATAATTATAAAGAAAATTATAATTTTGTTGTATTGATCTATGTGGTAAATTTATTTAATAAATTGTTATTAGAATTAATTAAATTAAGTGTGACCATAAACTATATTATAAAGGAGCTATTAAAATAAGTTAAGGGAGGTTAATTGGCTTTTGCACAAACAAGGCTTAATGAATGTTAAGTCTTTAATTTAAATCTGTTTTACCATACAAGGTATAAGATTTAATGGGTTAATTTTTAGTTAGTTAGCCAAACAAGCCTTATGGCTTTTGATTTTAAAAAAAAAAAGCGATGTTAGTTAAAATTATATTTATATATATATATATATATATATATATATATATATATAAATGAATACCTATACGTTATATTGTTAGTACGTAAGGTTAGAGTTAAAAAGAAAGAACTCAGAAGAGAAAAAAAAGGAGAAGAAGATAGTTACATAAAAAAGTAAGAGAGAATTGGGAGAAGTTTAGAGAGAGGAATTGGGGAAAAAGAAATCTTCATAAACAAAAGAATAACCATCATCTTCTAAAATTAAGGTATCCTCTTGCTTGTATTTTTCAAAAAGTTATAGTTATATTCTCTTCTAAAATTCTCTATAAAAACTTTGTGAAGGTTGAATTGTTTGTTGTATATAGCTTTATATGATAAATTATTTGTTATAAAATTGTTTTCATAAGTTTATATATGAGTATAGTGAATGAATTCATGTTAAGTATGTATTTTGTGAAGAAAATCGACATACAGTTGAATTGAGTCCGAACATATATGAATATGGCTTAGTTTAAAAGTAAAATTAAGGTTTAATTAGTTGTATAATATATAAATTGACTATTGAATTCAAAAGAGGATGAATAAACATAAGCATAGTATGTTGAATTAACTGTTTTAGTTGAAAAACAAAATCACAGTGATGATTTTCACTAAAACTTTCAAAAAGTGAAGTTTTTGCAAAAATAGTGAAAATTAATGATTGTAATTTGGATGTTTATGTTGTTTAGATGGCTAGAAACGCGTTAGAAAACATTAGATTATGTTTCTGTAAACCTATTACACCTTAGATAGGTTGGTATGGTTGTTATAAAGGAGTTTGGAGGCCTAATTTGGCTTTTTCGTAGTGTTTTAGAGCACAAAATCGCAAATCGCAGAAGGGACCCCCGCCCCGGCTGGCCCCCCAGTGCAAAAACCCCCTCCTCAGCGTGGGGGTAGTCTGCTAAGCCAAAAAAAAAATTAACAGGACGTGTTTTACTAAAACAACCATAACTTTTTTATACGAACTCCGATTGAGGTGATTCAAGATGATCTGGAATGAGGACGAATAAAACTACAACTTTAGTTCTTTAAGTGTTTTAATTTGAGGTCTTTAGGAAGGGGAAAAATAGTCATCTTTGTGACTATTACATATTCGGAGGCGATCGAAGGGCGTCGATCGAGCACATACGCAAGTATAGTGCTCCTGACGATGGAATATGTTATTATAAGTGATGTAACATGAAAATGCATGATATAATACATGACATATAAAATTTCCTTTCTCATAATAGAAAGCATTGGCATGACTTAGTATGTGTTTGGAAAAGAAACTTAAAGATTTTGAAAAAAACAAACATACCTTGTGGAAACTTATGTTCTATAAGTTTTGAACTTAATGGTTTATATACATATACATGATTGAGTTCAAATATAAATGAGCATGATATAGTGTTTATAGTGTCTTGTTCATGATAAAACTTGTTAGACCTTGTGTTAGAAAAGTTTTCAAGAGAAACTTGATATAATAGAACTAAGGTGTATAAATGCTTCTTGAGGTAGGGTTTGAACTTGAAAAGACGTTATCATGACTTAGTTACTTATGATAAGAGTTTTAAAAGTTGTCATATATGCGCTATACTACATCATTAATGATAAAATGATTTCAAAGACAAACTCTATTATCTTTTGTAAACTAAGTATTAAAACATGAATCATATGTGTACTCAACTAGTCAAGCATGGCATAAGTTATTTAAGCATGTTTTAAAAGTATGAACTATGCTATGTCTATGTAAATGATATAGATACATGTGAGCATGCTATTAGAGGCTTATTAGTACAAATATATGGTTTAAAAGCTTATAACATCAAATCTTGTTAAAAAAAGTTGTTAAGCCTTATTGATTGAAATAAGTCATTATGGAGCTAAGTAATTTGAATGTGAACTTGAAAATAGATCACAACCTATTTGATGTCAAGTACGGATGGTTAAGGTATACTTATACATGTCTAGTTATTCTAAGATTATGATGAGAAAGTGAAATGAAGGTTTTACAAACCTAGTTAGGGAACAATGTAACGTTACTATTATATTACGAATGTATGAAATATATGACTAATGGATGTGAATCTATGATTATATAACTGTGTAGGAATACACAAAGTGTAGATAAGCGGCAAGCAGTTAAGTCATAGTTCTTAAACTACGGATCAGGCAAGTCTTTCAGTTCCTATTTGCTAAGTGAACTTGATGATTAACTGTTTTAAATCTTTATTGCAAAAAACATGATGTGTTATATATATGTTAAAAGTATGAAATGTTAAAGTCAATTTATGACTATGTTGATTGATTAAAGCATGCTGATTGAGTAAGGACTCAATCTTTATACTTGTTATATGAACTGTAACATGTATGTTATTTGTTGAGCATGTTATTATGTGCTATGTGATGAATGAAAACTGTTAAATTTTGCTGAGCTGTCGAGCTCAACCTTGCAAATAACCACTTTTGCAGGTTCAAGATTCAAGGTAAAGTTATGGGTTACTTAAAAGACATGAATCAGATGTGATACTTGAAGATTTATACACTTTGGTTGTGTTATTATTATTTGAACCATGTTTAAGGTTTCGAATAATGTATTAATGTTGAATTGTAATATCGTTTTGCGATGTAAACTATTGTAGTATTAAAATGATTCTGAGATATTTAGATGTAAAGGTTGAAGGTTTTGGGAATGAGGATAGTTTGTAATAGAAAATTTTAATTATTCCTCAAATTTCAATGGTTGTATTATCGTTTAATGATGTAAAATTAGAGGTTGAATGTATTATTAATGACCAAAGTCGAGAATTAAATTGTATAAATTTTGGGGTCGTTACACGATGGGCACGCGAGTTTGCCAAATCTTAAACGTAAATATGTTTAACAGATGAATGTTGATCAACATAGAGTACTATAGGCTGATCACCTAGAAGTGCTCGTAAGAAATGTCGGATGTACAACCTTAGTGCTGTGATGTCCTTTTTAAGTATGAAAATATAAAGAGACTGTTCATGGTCTTTCGACCGATTCAGAATATCTAAACTACTATATACTTTGGGAATTGATGGTATGAATTGATAAGTATTAATGTTTCGTAATACTTCATGACTATTTGTTCGGTTATAAAAGATTGTCATATAATTCACGAATGTGGTTTTGATATTATTCTTTGTTAGACTTGCTGAGCTTGTTATGCTCACTTCTTGCGTGAATTATATGATTGCAGTTAAAGCCGAGCGTAAGGAGAATTCTAAGAGAGATAAAGGAAAGGCTAAGATGGATAGTTAAACATCTTGTAATAGATTAGTATGGTTGTATGTATTATACTTAAGAACATCGAATGATGTAATTGGTTATGAACTTGGGAAAGGAAATTTACTATAATTGTAATAAGAAGATAGTTAATACATTCATTATATTGTGTTTTCAATAGAATATCTATATACAGAAACCAGTCCCAAGACACCAAAGATGGAAGGGATATACACAGATCAATGATCCGTTTTGAAAGATTCTGCGACGTCTCAATTTCCACACATCAAGGATGAGTTTAGAATGGATCAAGATCACAAGTCCTGAAGAAGCATGCAAATATCAAGCAAGTATTAAGGCACAACTGAAAGGGAAGTAAATCAAAATATATTTTCTGCCATATATAATACTGTTTGATATATACAATATGTGTTGTACATGATAAAATGGCTAAGCTAGTCTGTGCAGGAAAATAAAAGTTTATCTACGGATCTGTGTGTATACGGACTATCAGATCAAACATAGCAACCCTCTCTAAAGAAGGAGGTAACGCTGCAAGCTCTTGCCCAATGGTATATACACGAGCCAGCAGATCTGAGGCCAACTGCATGGTGGCATGATTCTCATCAATGTATGCACTCATATCGGAAAGGATGCCAGTCGTAAGGGATCTCACTGAGGTACTATCTGTAATGGCCACATCCCGGGCAGATAGGGAAGCATCTCGCTCTACAATCAATGCATCTCTGGCTGATCTGGCCTTGTCACTCTCAAATAGAGCTGCGTGTCTCCAATCAAAAGTTGTCAACATCAAGGCCCTAGCTTGATCTCTCTCAAAGGTCATCAGATGTAGACTCTGCTCCGAGATCATTGTCTTTGAATCTTTGAATCACAAGAGCACTTCGTAATGGATGAATCCATCACAAATGCTAGCAGCCAGTAGTCAAATCCTCATCGATGGGAATATCAGCCTCCTATATAGGCTCCTCATCGTCGGAATCAGACCCCTGCATTGTGGATACTATAGCAGCCGATGCAGTCTCTGTCTCCATCCATGCGGAATACTCTGCAGAACAACCCGGGTGGCTAACAAAAAACTCAGCTAGCTCACGCTGATCCCAACAGGCATACAACCTGGATCTATCCTCTACTGATAAGTGGCGAGAAGTGAAGCGCTGACTCAATGCCCCCTCAAAAGGATGAAAATCCTGAAACTAGTCAAATTGACACATCACGGCTAGTTGGTGGTAAGTAATCATGCCTCTCAAACCAGCCAGAGGAAGATAATCCATGCCCAAAGCATGAGTGATGAAGCTGTAGGGTGAGCTAAGCCCTGTACACGGTAATATAGCAAACAGATCTCCGATCCCTGCCAGGAAAGCCGACCAAGATGCAACATCTATACACTCCGCAGGCTGAAAGGGGCATGACATGGCTATATCATGGGTTGAAACAATACCCATGCCGTCTAAAAGTGCCAATCGGTCTCAAGTGTGACATAAACAACACATACAGCATGACCGTGCTGCCTATAAACACTCCCATCAGATAAGTGTAGCAGTATGTGGCTGACCTCAGAGTCTCTGCTATAATCATCGGTATGATGGTATGACCCTCCCTAAGAGCTCTCACTGCCATGATGACTCCTATGTCCAACTCATCCATGTATCGTGGCATGTAGACATATGAAAGTGTTTTTCATTTTTTCGGAGTTCCGAAGAATGCGTAAACGTTAATCGGTAAAGGAAAGATGAAATATCCAAAAATATTTGGATTTTGAGAATCACAGTTTTTAAAAGTGTCGGACGAATCCCGAAAGACGGAACCACGAAGCTTCGAGGCAAAATGACTATTTTTCCCCTAGGTTTGAAAATCTATAAAAGAGAACCTAAACTCATTTATTGGTTATTTTGAAAATCACCAACACTTGAGAGAGGAAAAGCTTGCTCGTCTTCAAACTTTGTTCAACAGAAGGAGATTAAAGAAGAAAGGTATCAAAAACCTAACTTCTGAATAAATTTTCCTTAAGTTTTATATGTTGAAAACATAACTTAATGAGAATAGAAGTAATAGATGTTAAGAATGATTTCATATGGTTGAAATCATGAGAAAATAAAGAAATAAGAATTAAAAGTTTAGTTTATAAATTTCTTAAGGAAGTATAAGTTTTCTAAAGAATTTAAATGATCTGAATGAATCATATGAATGATTCGGTGAAATAATAAGGAATGGTGTTTCATAATACTGAATTCTAAGAAAAAGTTAAATCATAATCAAAATATGATTAAAAATGAAGAACGAACGAAGAACGTGAAGAACACGAGGAACGTTATTGATGGACAAATTTAAAACCATCGTAGTTATAACTTGTTGTTGATGGACAAGTTTAAAACCATCGCGTATAAGTTAGACGCTTATTGCTGGTTAGGAACGGTAGAAATATTTATGAAGAACGGATTAAGATGAAGATTAATTTAATCGAATGACATGTTAACGAATTCAGAATGAATTTCTGTATGAGGGGAATTGAAGTACATAAGATAAGAAAGAGAATGGCTTTGGAACGACCTCTTTCTGAGTTATCACGAAGGAGTTGTGAGATTGGGAAGTAAGCGTCTCAAACATAACTCAACACTTAGAAATTTTTTCCAAGTTTTAGGCTTGGCACCGCAGCGCCATCCATGCCTTGGGAGGCGGTGCCGCAGCGCTAGACCAGGGAAGTAGACACTGAAGACTCACACTGTAACGCGAGCAATAACAAAGGAGGGCGGCACCGCAGCGCCATCCCGGGTAGTCAAGCACTGCATAGTGGCGCTGCAGCGCGAGAAAGAAGAAAGAAGGTGGTGCCGCAGCTCCAGTGCAGAGCCAGACCCAAAGAAGAGCTTTTAATTGCTTAACTCTTGGGGAAAGTGCAAGGGAAGATAAAGAACATATTGTTCACCTAAAGTAACACTTAAAATAAGTAATTTTGAATGGAAAGATTGAACGAGATTAAAAGACAAAGAAGATGAACACAACGTTATTGCGATGAAAGTTCGGTCTTAGCATACAACAAATCATATGACTTCGACATTAAGAAAGAATAATGAATGTGGGGTTCATGTAATGGATAACGAAAGAATTATGTAAGGTATGAACTTTTAAGAAAACTGTAACGAACGGTAATAATATTAATGAAAGTCGAATGTGAGTCAGATAGAGAATGTTAGAATGAAATGTAATCGTTAAACACTTTAACCAACGTGAAGGTTGAGTGTACGCGAATATTAAACATGCAGAACCTACACCCCGTGTATGGTTTAACTGTAGGGTAATGAAGACCAATGATTAAACCTGTGAACAGTGAAGAATTGAATTAAAGACAATGACGTTTAACTTGAACGATCGTTCTGAGTATACAAAAGACTGTATGACTTAGACGATAAGAATGAATCATGAGGTATGGTATTTATTTCCCAGAAAGCCATAAGGAATAAGAAATTGACTTAACGAACATTATAGTTTAATGGTTCGGATATGTTAAGACAAGTTTAGGTTATAGTACAATTGTAATCTTTGATGGTTGACATATGGGAGCTGGGCTAAACAATCCCTTCAGAGAGCAAAGGTATATACGAAACTGGCAACCGATCTAACTCATTGTGAAAGACAGTGTAGATGAGATGGGAACGTATTTGTTGGTTGTTTATGGGAAACCACTCAGAGTACCATATGGACTACTTGTAGAGACACAATGTGTGCTGAGTCCTAGAAGAGTATAAGAAGAAGATAAGAATGCTGTAACGACCCCAAAATTCATACAATTTAATTCTCGACTTCGGTCATTAATAATACATTCAACCTCTAATTTTACATCATTAAACGATAATACAACCATTGAAATTTGAGGAATAATTAAAATTTTCTATTACAAACTATCCTCATTCCCAAAACCTTCAACCTTTACATCTAAATATCTCAGAATTATTTTAATACTACAATAGTTTACATCGCAAAACGATATTACAATTCAACATTAATACATTATTCAAAACCTTAAACATGGTTCAAATAATAATAACACAACCAAAGTGTATAAATCTTCAAGTATCACATCTGATTCATGTCTTTCAAGTAACACATAGCTTTACCTTGAATCTTGAACCTGCAAAAGTGGTTATTTGCAAGGTTGAGCTCGACAACCCAGCAAAATCTAACAGTTTTCATGCATCACATAGCACATAATAACATGCTCGATATATATCTCATAAACATTGGACTAACATAACATACATGTTGTAGTTCATATAACAAGTATAAAGATTAAGTTCCTTACTCAATCAACATTCATTACTCAATCAACGTAGTCATAAATTGACTTTAACATTTCATACTTTCAACATTAATATAACACACCATGCTATTTGCAATAAAGATTTCAAATAGTTCATCATCAAATTCACATAGCAAATAGAAACTGAAAGACTTGCCTTGATCGTTGTCTACCAATAACAGTTTAACAGCTTACAATTATCTATACTTCACGTGCCCTACAAAATTATATAATCATTCACATCGACTATTAGTCATATATCAACGCATAGTAGTTTTAATGTAAACTTTAATCTATATCTTATAACCCTTCCTATTAATCAATACCCAATGTTCAATTTGATTGTGTTAACTTTAGACTTATAACTCACTATAATTCTTCTTAGTCAAACCCGAAGTTCATTCAAGTGCTTAAGTCTTGTTAGGACTACTTATTGGTTTTATATTAAATCCATTCCATATCTTATAATATCCATTTCATTTGAATTAAAACACTTTTTAATTTCATTAACACTTAACACTGCTTTTAGACATTCATTAAATCATGGCTTGGATTCGTCTCTCTTATGTGTGCTTAGTATGCTTATACAACTTATCTAATACATCATTTATTAATGTTAAGCATCATTATATTTACTAATATTCATGTTTTATAACTTAGGACAACATCTTTTATCGTCAGGAGCACTACATTTGCATGTGCATTCCCAACGCCCTCCGATTGCCTCCTAATACATATCAGTCCCACAAATGACCATTTTGACCACTGTTCACGACCTCAAATTGAAATACTTAAAGAACAAAAGTTGTTGGTCTATTCGTCCTCGTTCCGGATCATTTTGAATCACCTCGATCGGAGTTTTTATGAAAAGGTTATAGTCGTTTTACTACAGGAGGTCAAAACTGTTCGACCCAGACAACTATTCCGGCGCCGGGCGCGTGAACTAAAATCGAATGCAATTGGCGCATTTTGAAGTTGGTGATGTGGCGCTAATTTATTAACTATGCGCCAGAGTTCTGGTATTTTTGGTTGAGGCGCTAAAACTTACGAAACCGCACTTAAGAAGAATGAAACACAACAATTCTTAACGGTTTAATGGCTTCTAGCAACTAAATTAACTTATATAATTTATGTAAATCATTAACAAGCATATATATACTAATTTAGCACAACTTAAACAATAATTTTAGAAAAGTTAAATCCTTGAAACACTGTTTTAAAACAAAACTCCATTGTTGATGTTGTTTTACAAGGTTTAACACTGTAAACCACAATTATCCAACGAATTCATTCCTTTCAACTACGTTCTCATTAAGTCCTTACCCAATTAACACACATAAGGTTCAATTTCACAATTAGCATGTTCATGTAATCACTGTAAAACCATTTTTTCTTATTTTTGAACGTAAATGTAAACTACAGTCATATCTCTATGCTAGTTATTACCAAAACACATGATTCCATAATCAATTAGTAAAACATATGGATTACAAACGCTTTTTTATAAAGAATTTTTTTATACTACAGTCAAATTTAGAATCACAGATAATCAAATTCACAGTAAATTTGGCATAAAACATATATGGTAAAGACATACCTTCAATTTGCTCAGACAATCATTGTTAAACACCACAGACGACTATTTAAACGTCTCAGTAAGTCTCTCTTGCTTTTCTCTCAAACTCTCTCAAAACTCTTTGAATTTTATTTTTTTCTTTCTTTAGCTCAGTCTTAGACCACATACAATTGACGTAAACAAAAGTAAACTGATAACAAGTATTCGTAAACTAAAAAAATGGATATGGCCTTAATAATAATAATAATAACAATATCAGTTACCAAAATATAACGTATAGATTACAAATATTTTTTTTATTTATATTTTCTTTATTTAATTTATTTTATTAATAATTCAAATTTTAAAAATCTAAAAGCCATAAGGCTCTGTTTGACAAAACTCTTTAAAAATTAAAGACTTAATATATTTAAGCCTTGTTTGGCAAAACTAAATTAAACTCCTTTAATTTATTTTAATAACTCCTTTATAATATAGTTATTTATCACACTTTATTTAATTAAGTTTTCATACTTAATTTAATTAATTCTAATAATAATTTATTGAATACATCATTTAATCATTCTAAACTCTCTAACTTAATTATTAAATTAAATTAGAATATTATCTAATAACAATTAATTTCCTTAACCCATTAATTATTTATTAATCAAATAATTAACCAAATCAAATCAAATCAAAAAAATATTTATTCAACAATAAACAAATATTTATTCAACAATAAACACATCCATTAAATATTTATATAATTCAATAAATATTTATAATTACAATTAAAATTCTGGATTGTTACATTAATCACATCGTAATAAGAATTTCAATTATTAAATTCTTATTTTAATAACTTATGAAAATTCGGCCTGTCACATCCTTCCCTCCTTATAAGGATTCCGTCCTCGGAATCAAAGAAACCTCCTTTACTCAATTTTCACCAAGTCTTTTTTTTTTCAAAAATTTAGACAGAAAACAAATAAATTTTTGTCATGAATAGTACCCCAGGTGAATAGTACTTGAGTGAATAGTATCCCATGAATAGTACCTTGTGAATAGTACCCCCGCATAAAAAGATTAAAAATTATCAAGAATGTTCAGAATAATATTTTCATGAAAAGATACGAGATGAAGCGCAAATTTCAAGGATATTCTACTAATTTCACGGAGTATAGAATTAAAACTTATCAACATGAGTGTAGAATTATGAATACGAAACGAAATAATATTACTTACATACTACAGAGTATGGAAGAAAATATTATTTCATACAATATTGAACAAAAATAATATCCCTTACCTTAAATGGAGAGTATTTCTGATTGGTAGAGCAGGAATATTCTTGAAGAAAACTTATATTGTTTTAAACGCTCAAAGCTTTCTTAAACTCTAAAGAAATACGCTCTATATTATAGAAGAAGAATTCTCTGATTCTGGTATGATTTTTAATTCTAAACTAAGCATTCTATTTATAGGAGAATGGCGCGATACTATTTGGATGTACAGTAAGAAAAAATCACAAACTGCACAGTAACTTATTCACGGATTTTTGACGATTTTCTGATTTTACTATGCAAACATTATGCAGACACTATGCAAATACTATGCATAATAAAATATAATATATTCTATTTTTTGTAAAAAAGAACTTATAATATATATATATAGAGAGAGAGAGAGGGAGAGAGAGGAAGGATCAAAAGCATTCTCCTTATCTAGCACTCCTCCTTAAATAGCACTATTTTATTAAAACTACGTCATTTTGGAGTATTTTTTGAAAATAAGTGGGGCCGCGGGTGGCATTTTTGTAAATAAAAAGAAAATAAGTGGGACCACTCTCTTTTAAAAATCTCCAAAATGACGTAGTTTTAATAAAAGAATGCTATTTCAGGAGGAATGCTAGATAAGGAGAATGCTATTTATATATATATATATATAATAAAACTGAGATAAATTTCTCCTGACTATTTTGAAAAATGGGTAAGTGGGGGTCCATATAATAATCAAAATTTACAACAAATACTTCATAAAAACCCCCTTAATATTTTTAACAACATTTATTCATCAATAATATAACTTGCAATATTAACAACCAGATCATTCCCAGGAAAGACGGGGCTTTCTGATAAGGATTTTTCCCTATTGGCACGCAATTAGGTGACCAAACCCCTTTCCTCGACGTAACTTTCTAGACATTGTCAATAATGCAGATAATAATATGAATAACTTGTCATCTCAATTATTGATTTAATAATATAAAATATTGTGTCAAAAATTGAATCAATAACGTGAGATACTATGGAACAATTACTGTAGCAATAATTGAGTATAACTAAGTGACTTCTCATATAAGCATTAATAATCAAAACCGCATGTTACTATACAACCACGCGTATTACTGTATTTTACCACCTGGTATTTCAACAGTTAACGGTAAAACTTTTGCGGTTATTTTTTATAAAAAGATATTTCTGTTGTTTTCTAACTTCGACAGTAATTTCGTTATGGGGTCCACCAATGATTGTGTCGTCATACGAATATTCCCTATTAAAACGAATATTTCCTGACCAATCGAATATTTTATAACAACTTGCTTACTTTGCAAAATTTATAAATATTACCCACAACTATAACATTACATCAAATCCACACCATAATATTTAAAAATATATTTTGAGAAAAAATAATCTTTATCCATGAAAGTTTTGGTCTTACAACCTCCCCTTCTTATGAAATTTCATCCTCAAAATTGGGGTACGTACCTTGTATGTCGAAGAGGTGAGGATACCTTGATTTCATTTCAAATTCTAACTCCCAGTTCATTTCCTCAACATCGTGGTTTCTCCACAAAACTTTGACTTGAGGTATAACCTTGGAGCGTAGAATATGTTCTTTCTTATCCAATATTTTAATAGATACCTCTTCATACGTTATATCTTCCCCTATCTCATCCGGTTCTAAATCAATAATGTGGTTCGGGTCTTCCACATATTTACGTAACATAGATATGTGAAAAATATTATGAACACAAGACATACTTGGTGGAAAGGCGAGTCTATAGGCCATAGTTCCTACTCGATCGAGGATTTCAAATGGCCCAATGAATCGAGGATTGAGCTTTCCTCTTTTTCTAAATCTTATAACTCCTTTCCACGGAGCAACACGTAACAACACATGATGTGACACCCCCCAAATCTAAATACTTCATTCCACAAGACTTGGTGTTCACTTTCCATTCATTCATATCTATCTACCCAAATATAATAAAATTAAATCAGAAATCCTCCCTTTAAAGGGGTTACATCATTAATCAAAAAGTCTTCCCAGGTTGTCTAACCTTAAACATCAATCAAGTACGAAAATAAAATAATTACATCACATCATTAAATACAAAGTCTATCATCATGACTAACAGAAATTACAAGTCTTCATCACTTGCACATTTTTCCCTTTCCTTTGCTAGTTGAAGGCTCATCGACCTTCTCAACTTTAGTTGCAATAATTATATTTATGCAAGAGTGAGCAAAACAATTGCTCACTAGATATAAGAATGATTTAACAAAAGAATAATAACTGCCAATGAATAGGCTCATGAAAACTGAATAGTACTCTATCAATGATAACCAGCAACGAGAATCAAAATAAGAAATATGTCTGAGGGTCATAAGACCACGAACTATGTCCATGGTTACAAGTAATCTTTCAACTTTAACCTTAACATTTATAATGTAGGGACTTCAAGTACTTAGGGGGATCAGCCCTTTGTACACTGTATTGTGCACAAACGTCTAAACGCATTGTGTATCCCCTATAATAGAGTTGTTCTTCTCAGTTTTAGAGTACAAGTCCGCACCAAATAAAGTTTGGTTTGGATAAGCTTTAAGGATAATTTTGAGTTTAACGATCATCAACTAAAGGATTAGTTGAATCCACAAAGTTTGATAACACTACAGTTGATCACTAACAACATGGTATGAAACAATGAATAATCATAGATGAACTAACTCTTATTAAGCTCATGTTTCAAAATAACTAAAAACATAAGTATTGAATGAGACAATAAACCTTTCTTGAACAATATTAAGCTAAGGCTTTGTTCTTGAGATAAAAGAATTAACTTATGAACATGTATTAAGGGATTACAAGCTTAAAATGAAACTTACTCAATATAACAATAATATTTCGAATTGTGTTAAGTAAATGAAATAGAATAATTCACTTAGAGCTTTGAGTTCAAGAATTTGCATTTACCATAAAAGAATAGAACTTAAGAAAACTTGCTTAACTATAAACAAGTTAGAACAACTCAATCATGATTAGAGTTCAAAACTTGCTTGGATAACGTTAGAATTAGGGCTTGCTCGAATAAAGATTAAGAATAAAAGAATTTACTTAATCAATGTTTAGAAAAAGAAACTTGCTCAATGTAAAGAGGTAAGGTTAAGAAACTTGCCTCGCGCGTAAGCTATAAATTACAACTCATGTTCACCTACATATTTTATTGGAATCACAATATCTATTAGATATATTAACATCCGCTTTCCAAAATAACACCCACTTCTAGCTAAACTTGTTAATTTAGTACAAGTCTTACGCTACTATATCTATTTCAAAAATTCCAAGTGTTAACTTCACAATATTTATTTACTAATCCGCGTGTTCAATAAATCACAACATGTCATTTACATAATTTACTAATTTCTTATAATTTTAGAATTTCTAATCACACGACACGATTCTGTTTTAACCTCTTCATTATAGATTTGACACATTAACACATCACTAAACTAGGATACATTAAGGTTTCAAAATCTGCAGAAGTAGCAGACTTCAACATCTCACATCGAGTATAACATCTTCTTCGCCATACTTAAGCTTCGGGACTAAATAGCAATTTCACTGTTGGTTTCAGCCTTGACACCAGTAGTAAATTTGTACTGAGTGCCTAAACATATATTATACATGATATATAAGATTTTCTTGCTCATAATAGAAAGCATTAGAATTACTTTGTATGTGTTTTGAAAAGAAACTTAGACGTTTTGAAAACATTATTCATGAGCATTGTGTTGTCTAAACTTCTGAACTTGGAGGATGACATACTAGTAACTTTTGGGTCTTTAAACATGGCCTATATGTGCAAACATGATAGGAATTTTATGCCTATAGGCATGATGGGTACGTGCACACTATTAGATAGACATACTATGAACTATACATGTCTTAAAGTAAGATTTTAAGTCATAAACCATGATAGTCATATGATTACATGTAAGCATGTATATTAAAAGTTGTTTAACCTCGTTAGTGGTCATATAGTTAGACCTTGTTGTATGAAATTACTTAGCCGTGAAATAAATGGCAATAAAGCTATAAAGTGTAAAATAACTTAAGGTAAATGCAAGAGGCACCAAACTTGGGCTAAGACCTCATAACATTTGGGTAAGATATGGGTTATTAGTTATGCATGCTAAGAACCAAGATGAAACAAGAAAATACTCAACTTTGGTGCGGCGATGATGGCGCATTGCGCCCATCCTGAACCCTAATTCTAGTCTTGAAATTGCGCCATTAGAGGCGATGATGCTGATTATTTTAACTTTGATCTGAACCTTAAAGCATATGTGTAATGAATGTCTAAAGCTATAATACTTGACATAGATGTTTTTTAAGCATGAGATAATGTAATGGTTATATAAAACACAGAGTTATTAAATTTTATTAAAGTTTGTAAAATGTAAGAACGATGTAGATCGCGTATCTATGAACTTTAAATATGCGTCGAACACATAGCGAGTCAAGTGTGTGAATGATATATATGAATGTTGATGTCAAGTATGAGTGGTTAAGGTATACTTATACATACCTAGCTATTATAAGAGTATGATGATAAAATAAAAGGTAGGTTTTACAAACCTAGTTAGGAAATAATGTAACGTTACTATTATATTAAGAATGTATGAAATATATGACTAATGGATGTGAATCCATGATTATATAACTGTGTAGGAATACACGAAGTGTAGATAAGCATTAAGTAGTTAAGTCATAGTTCATAAACTACGAATCAGGCAAGTCTTTTAGTTCCTATTTGCTATGTGAACTTGATGATGAACTATTTTAAATCTTTATTGCAAATAGCATGATGTGTTATATATATGTTGAAAGCATGAAACATTAAGGTCAATATATGACTACGTTGATTAAGTAATGAATGTTGATTGAGTAAGGAACTCAATCTTTATACTTGTTATATGAACTGCAGCATGTATGTTATGTTAGTTCAATGTTTATGAGATGTATGATAAGCATGTTATTATGTGTTACGTGATGCATGAAAACTGTTAGATTTTGCTGGGCTGTCGAGCTCAACCTTGCAAATAACCACTTTTGCAGGTTAAAGATTTAAGGTAAAGTTATGTGCTACTTGAAAGACATGAATCAGATGTGATACTTGAAGATTTATACACTTTGGCTGTGTTATTATTATTTGAACCATGTTTAAGATTCCGAATAATGTATTAATGTTGAATTGTAATATCGTTGTATGATGTAAACTCTTGTAGTATTAAAATGATTATGAGATACTTAGATGTAAAGGTTAAAATTTTTGGGAACAAAAATAGTATGCAATAGAAAATTTTAATTATTTCGCAAATTTCAATGGTTGCATTATCGTTTAATGATGTAAAATTAGAAGTTGGATGTCTTGTTAACGACCAATGTCGAGAATTAAATTATTTAAATTTTGGGGTCGTTACAGTTGGTATCAAAGATGTAGGTTATAAACCTTAGGTAAGAGTACCCTAGGCTATAACCTTAGAGAATAAAGGAGAAGATGATAAAGAAGTTAAGAATCAAAAAATTATATTTAAGTATGGTATAATCATACTCTTTAATAGTTAATGTTTGGTATCTAGGCTAAACGATTCCTTCATAGAGCGGAGGTATATACGAACTAGCAACTCAAAAACTAGTTTGTTAGTTATTTGTGGGAAACCACTCAGCGTACCATAAAGAATGGGAGTTACCAAACTCTAATAGCCAAGATAACGAATAATGATGAATAGACAAAGCCTGTAAGATTAAAAGCATAAATGAAATCGTAAATGATGAAAAAGAAAAAAAAAGAGGATCGTAAAATAAAACGATTACGAGTTAGGAAAGGAATTTTAAGGGAGATGATTATAGAATAAGATCACGACGTGATCTGTTTAAGTTATAAAAGAAAGATGGTCTATAATATTTGAATAATTATAGTTGATGCTATGAAGATAATGTACTATAATATAGTACGAGATAACTCACGAGGAGTTATAGATAATGTGATACGAGGAATTCGTATTAAGCAAGTTAATGGTAAGTTAAGAATAAGTTAAGAGTAAGGTAATGTTAGGTGGGATTTCAATTGAAGACTCATATGGTGACTAAGTTGTACAAACCTTTGTATGGGCAGAGATTTTGTGCATGTACGCTATCAATGTATATATGGTGAAAAGGTGATTCTTTTCTCATGCGTATATTTGATAGTTAGAAACTATTAAGATTAGTCAGATATTATTAGGATTAGGTGTAGTTCTTAAAACTAATGCATATGGTAAGTTTGTGACTTATAATAATATGGTAAATTTTGAACCCCTCAAATGAATGGGCGCTTATGGTCCCGACTAAGATATCATACTGCATAATGTAATTTTACACGGTCTGCCAAGGCATAGGATAAGCCTTGAAATTGCTTGCAGTAATCTGAGCCTAAGCGTTGAAGTCTGTTTGTTTGTAGATTATTATGCAAGGGTCTAATTTGGCTTAGCATGCATGATAATGATGTTAAAACATAGCATAAGACATAATAACAGTTTGTAGTATAATATAATACCTAAATATGGAGATTATAGTTGTCACTTGAATATGTTATGTAATGAACCAAATGTGATGTTTTCAAAAGTTAGAGATAAATGATAAAGTTATGTTAGTTTATAGTGAGATTTTAGATTCGTTAAGGATGTTAACCAACATGGTTAAGTGTTAAGTTAAGGTTATGACCTAAATGATGGGTTAAATCTATAAAGCTAATATTAATACAACTAATTGTTTTTGCGATTTCAAAGATATGTGTAAGGTAATTGGCGAACATTATTATACTTGTGTAGCTTACATAAAAGGCATGTTTCCCTAACCTTTGCTACTTTATTATTCAGCAAGGTTTACTTTTCATTGCTATGTTATATTTATGCAAGTTTTCTAACTTCATTCTTTTTATATCAATGCAAGTTCCTTATCCAAAATTATCATTGTACAAGTTCCTAAAATTCTATGTAAAGTTGAGCAAGCCTAATTTATCTTGTGTATGTTTGTACAAGCTCTTGTAATCTAATTCGTTACATCGAGCGAGTTTCATTTTCCTTAATATTATTCAAAGCATAAATTGCTCTAATACATTGATTTAAAGGAGATTGTTCTAACTCTTTTGAATATAGTACTTTGCATGTATATCATGTTTATTCAATTATACATTGGTGTTATTCGGTCTTTGACTTTGATAACCTTGATCAATTCTATATTATTGTATTAAGCCTTCAAGTAGTAAGCAAACTCTTATTGATTGAACTAGTCTATTATGGAATAGTGTTCTAAAATTCTAGAACCACTGATAAGTTAGTTCCGAACTAAACTTTCTTTAGTGCCGAAATTCTAAATCCAAACTGAGACAAACAACCCTAACATAGGGGATTTTGTATGTGTAATGTTTAGATGTTTATGCACAATACATGGTACAAAGGGCTGATTCCCCTAAGTAGGTTAAGAAGGGTCTATATAGTCAAAATGGCTGTTAAGGTTGAGGTAATAATACCTAAATACCAGAGACATGGCTCATGGTCTTAAGACCCTCAGATATTAAATTCGAACTTGTTTTCTATTTTTGATTCATAGAACAAGTTCATTATTGTTCGACATTCATTGTACATTCTCATGTTGTTATCATTACCACTCTCTATATCAGTGAGCAATTGTTTGCTCACTCTTGCATTTAACACTGCAGCTAAAGTTGAGAAAGTCGATGAGCCATCTACTAGCAAAGGAAAGGGCAAGATGTCCAAGTGTTGAAGATTTATTAATTTAGTTAAATGTTTTATGTTATGAGACTTGTTTTATTTTATGATGTATTCCGCAAACTGATGTAATAATTTAAGGTTAGATTACCTGGGATTATTTTATGGTGATGTAACCCTTTAATGGGAAAGATTATTGTTAAGTTATTTAATTTATGTCTTTATCCTTTGTTTATGGTTAGTTAGATGTAATGATTTTGATTAGTGAGCACCAAATCCAGTGGGAATGAAGTACCTGGATTTGGGGGTGTCACACATGATCTCCTACATTGAATTCCATGTCCCTTTGATGAACATTAACATGACTCTTTTGTCGATCTTGTGAGGTTTTTATTCATTTCTGGATCATTTGAATCTTTTCTGTTGTCATGCGTACCAATTTCGGTCCCAACAATGTTGTTTCACCCATCTCATCCCAGCATATTGGAGAACGACACTTGTATCCATACAACGCCTCGAATAGAGGTATGCCTATACTTGCTTGATAATTGTTGTTTTAAGAGAATTCCACTAATAGTAAGAACTTGTCCCAAATTCCTTTGAAGTCTAGGACACAAAGTCTTAATAGATCTTCATGAGTTTGAATAGTCCTCTCCGACTACCCGTCCGTTTGAGGATGATATGCCAAACTGAATCATAAAAATGTGCCCATACTTTTCTATAAATTTTTCCAAAACCATGAAGTGAATCTTGTGTCTCGATCAGAAACTATGGATACTGGCATACCATGCAGTCTTACAATCTCATTTATGTATATACGAGCAAGATATTCAAGTGAATAAGTTTCTTGTATAGATAGAAATGAGAATACTTGGACAATCTATTGACAATGACCCAAATTGTATATATACCTTGAGAAACTTTGGGAAGACTAGTAATGAAATCCATGGTAATGTGCTCCCACTTCCATTCTGGAATTTCAAGTGGTTGTAATGGACCTTTTGGCACTTGATGCTCCGCCTTGACATGTTGACAAGTTAGACACCTTGAGATAAACTCATGTATCTCTCTCCTCATATTGCTCCACCAAAATGTATGACAAAGATCATGATACATTTTGCTACTCCCAAGATGGATTGCAAATGGTGTTTTGTGCGCCTCCATCATGATTTTATACTTCAAATCAAAGTCCTTAGGAACACAAAGTCCAGAGTTGACTCAAAGTATTCCTTCTTCATCGATTCTTGCTTCTAGAATAGCACCTTCTTGATCTTTCTTCTTCATACGCATCAGCTCCGGGTCTATCTCTTGAGCAGCTTTAACTTTATCGATTAAAGTCGGTTCTACTCAAATATTTGACATCATCACATGGGTCCCTGGAGTCTTTCACTCTATCTCCATCATTTGTAAGTCATACAGAATGGGTCTTTGCATTGACAATATCGCACTCGTACCCATATATGATCTTCTACTCAACGCGTCAACGTCGTTGTCGCATGTTGAGTTCCTTTTTGGTGAAAAAATATTTGAGGCTTTTATAATCCGTATAGATCTCCACCTTCTCCCCATACAGATAATGCCTCCAAATTTTAAGTGCGAAAATGACAGTTGCCAACTCTAGATCATGAGTAGGATAATTCCTCTCATATTCTTTGAGTTTTCATGAGGCATAGGCTATGACTTTCCCATGTTGCATGAGAACACATCCTAACCCTCTGCCTGAAGCATCGCTGTAGATGAAAAATCCCTCCGAACCAGATGGTATTGTCAAAACAGGTACTGAAATGAGTCTCCTCTTGAGTTATTGAAAACTCTTCTCACATTCCTCGCTCCAACCGAATTTTGTATCTTTTCGACTCAGCTGAGTTAATGGAGTAGCGATTCAGAGGTGAAACTACTCCCCTTTCCAAGCACAGTCTTCAAAACCTCCATTGCCTAAAGGTGGAGAAGCAAAGTGCCCTCGAACGTTCACACCCTTAGGGGACTCGCTCGAGAATATTCTTGCTCTTCTGACTACTCAGAAGAAAATCACGCATCTTCTTCCACCAGCCAACTATAATGGGAGGGGTTTCAATGCTACTCAGAAGTGTGCTTATCATGCCAGAGCACCTGGACATGATACTCAAGATTGTTGGGCCTTGAAACACAAGATCCAAGATTTAATAAACATGATGAGGTCATGGTTACCAAACCAGATCAACCTCATGTGCAAGATAACCCTCTTCCTCAACATAAAGAAGAAGAGGTCAATATGATTAGTTGGAGCACTGGACAGAGTTCCAATTTTAACAGTGAATCATCCCAAACCATCAAAGACGATGTTGACAGATGGGATTACGCAAAGTTTCAATTTGCTATGGAACGAAAGATGAAAACTCTTTGTAAGCAAATTGAATAATTGGTAGAACTGGTGACCCATCAGCATCAAGTCACACGCCAGTTAGTCAGCCAGGAGCATGCATGTCTCTTTCTTTTTGTTATGAATGCTCCATCATCACCTTCAGAAATCGAAGCTATGGAGGATAAGGTTGCGAAGAGAGCAAGTGCTAAGGCCCGTCGGGATTTTGCCAATAAAAGGGAATTTACATACCTGGGCCAACCTATGGAGGAGATATTTCAGATGCTAATTAATGAAGGAAGAATCACCTCCCTTCTACCTCTAATTAATCCCATTCAAGACGGTTCATTCACATTCTCCCGGTCACAGCACAGAAGAATGTTCGGCACTCCACCACCTTATTCAAAATTTAATTGACAGCAATGTCCTTCAATTGGCAGATGATGACACTATACTACAAGAGAGTGGGAATACCTATCCTACCAAATGCAAGGGATTAGTAGCAGTTATATCCGCTAAGGCTGATGAGACTGTCAAACCATTTCCCATACAAGCAATTCAACTCAAAGGAGTCGATAATCCTTTGAAAGTGGTTTGCTGAGCCAATTTCTTTACCCTTGAGACCATAATATCCCTCATTATCGACACACAAAGTCCCATGGAATTATGGAGAAGCTGAAGGATCCATGTCTTATACTACTGCTATAGTGTTGAATGAAAATCCACTGTATCTTCCTCAGAGGGTGATAAAGCCCGCCATAAAAGCAAAGGGGAAGATTCCCATGGAGAAAATTGAGAAATTCCTCCTCACTATGTGCCATAATGAAGCCAAGGTGGTTCTAAGCTTAAGAGAAGCTCCACATTAGATTTCAATACTGGACCTAGTTTTCTCTTCCGAGGATCACATGAAGATCTTATTGAAGGTTTTGGAAGAGGCCTACTTGCCAAAATAAGTGGATGTGGAAAAATTTCAACATCTGGTTGATCACATTTTTAACAAAAATTTGATATCCTTCACGGATGATGACATACCGCCCGAAGGGACTGTTTATTGCAAGCCATTGCACATTACAATTTTATCCTCCAGGTATATGTTAGCTGGAGTTTTGATAGATGGAGGTTCATCTCTGAATATATGTCCTTATGCCACCTTAGTGAAGATGAACATCAATCTCAAACTGATCCGAAATAGCCATACTGTTATCAAAGCTTTTGATGGATCCCGACGAAATTATATTGTAGAGATTGAGCTGCCAATTGAGATTAGTCCAAACACATTCAATGTATCCTTCCACGTCCTCAAGATAGATTTAGGATACAACCTGCTATTGGGGAGACCATGGATCCACATGGTTGGAGTCGTTCCTTCTATACTACATCAACAACTTAAATACATTGTTAACAATAGCCTAGTAACTGTCAACGCTGAGCCGGAATGTCCTAAACAAGGAAACCTACCACTCATCAGCATCAATTCAAAAGTTGAGCTGACCAGTTTTCATACTTTGGAAGTGAGCAACACACAATACCATCCTATTGGACCTACACTTTTCGTACCTAAGATTTATGCTGAAGTGATGGCAGCTACCCAAGAAATGATGTCATTGGGTCATCAGCCTGGACAAGGGCTGGGTAAAAATCAACAGGGTATTGAACACCCAATTCAAGTGTCTAGTTAAACTGGGACATCCGGACTAGGCTATTCTACTAGTTCCAGTCATAGGAATCCTCATAAGCACAAGCAGATTCCTCAAGCTTCCGCCACACGACGATTTTCTTCACCCGCACCTCATGAGCCGATACAGAATCCGGTAAAGGTGCCAACCCATGTTATGGCTATATTGTTTCCCCAACCAGTATCGTTCAAAGCAAAAGAGGTCCTGATTCCTGATCCCGAAGTGGAAGGAAGGGAACGGAAACGTAAACATGACATCGCCTTGATGATGTCAGGCATACGCATCATTATCCATGATCAACATACAAACAGATACACCCTAGACGATGATTGCCCAAATGTTATGGTACTCATCATTCAGGAAAAGGAGGACGATGACAGCCCCTCCATCAGGACTTTACCCTCGACAATTGGAGTAGCACTCCATGCATTGGTCGACGAGGGTAAAACGGGCAGAAATCCCTTTGCCCTTTAGATAACTTTAATTGCTTACTTTTCTGTACAGTATTAGCAGTTATTTTATCAGTACATGCTAACACTTATGTATGATTAAACAGTTTCATATATTAAGTGAAAGCATATTTTGTCTCAGGACTCTGAATTTAGATGTTCCTGTACTTGTTGATGAGGTGCCTTCTCTCCACAGGGACTGTAACTTTGATGAAAAGTTGGACTCAGACTTGATGAAAATCCAAGAGGACATTGGGACACCTCAGGAGATTAAGGAATGGGTCGAAGACAAACCGAAACCTAATCTTGATCAAACCATTCCTTTCAATCTTGGAACATTAGAAAGCCCTAAGCTAATCAAGATTGGTTCAGACCTAACCTCAAACCAACGAATTGACATGGTTGCGCTATTAACCCAATTCTAGGATGTGTTTGTATGGTCTCATGACGACATGGTGGGTTTGTCCACTGAAATTGTCCTTCATCGCCTTCCCATTAAGGAGGGATTTAAACCAGTCAGACAGAAGCTCAGGCGATTGAAACCTGAGTGGAGTTTAAAGGTAAAGAAGAAATTGTGAAACAATTTCAAGCTGGGATTATCATGGTGTCCACATATCCAGAATGGATATCCAACATTGTTCCCATGCCTAAACAAGGAGGAAAGGTGCGAGTTGGCATGGATTGCCGGAATTTGAACAAAGCTTGCCTTAAAGATAGCTTTCCCGTGCCCTTTATCCACATTCTTATTGACAATACTACTCAATACGGCATGTACTCCTTTGCGGATTTCTTTGTGGGGTATCATCAGATTATGGTCGCTGAGGAAGATTGTGACAAAACTACTTTCATCATGCCTTGGGGAACCTTCTGCTATTGACGGTTGTCATTCGGCCTCATCAATGCCGGGGCAACCTATCAGCGAGCTATGATGGCTCTTTTCCACGATTTAATGTACAAAGATATAGAGATCTATAGCAGACCACTTAGACCATCTCAAAAATCTCTTCAACAGGTTGTGTAAGTACAACTTAAAGTTGAATCCAGCCAAGTGTGCCTTTGGTGTTAAATCAGGCAAGTTGCTAGGTTTGCTAGTCAGCCACAAAGGGATTGAGCTGCATCCCACCAAAATACAGGCCATCAAGGAAACGCCCATTCCTTAGAAAGAGAACGAAATACGGGGATTTTTGGGAAGAATTAACTTCATTAGCAGGTTCATTCTCAACTCACAGCAACCTGTGAGCCCATCTTCAAGCTGTTAAGGAAGAACTCCTCTATGAAATGGAACGATGAGTGTCAGAAAGCCTTCCTTACAATCAAAGAGCAGCTGGTTAACGCTCTTATTTTGGTACCTCCCAGGGATGATGTTCCCCTATTCATGTACCTGTCCATTAATGACAATGCTATGGATTACATGCTGGGACAAAAAGACGATAGAGGCCAAGTACGAGCTATCTATTACCTTAGCAAAAGATTCAGTAGCAGTGAACACAAGTACACTCTGATTGAGAAGACTTGTTATGATTTAGCATGGGCTTCTATGAGGTTATAGCATTACCTCCATGGTCACATAACCCATCTCATATCCCGCGTGGATCCTCTCAAGTATGTGTTCAGTAAGCCCATACTGAATTGTCGACTGTCCAGATGGCAGTTGATCCTACATCAATTTAACATCGTCTACGTGACGCAAAAGTCTGTCAAAGGTCAAGGAATTACAGATCAACTGGTCGACGCACCTGCAGGGAATTATAAACCCTTGGAAACATATTTCCCCGATGAAAGGGTAATGGCAGTTCAGCAACACCATCAGTATGATGCATGCCACACATGGAAAATGTATTTTGATGGAGTCATTAACACGTAAGGTTCTCGGAGCTCGGCGGTTCTAGTATCCCAGACGGGGAACAGTATCCCGTCGCTGTCAAATTATAGTTTGTCAGGACCAACAACACAGTTGGGTATGAAGGCTGTATCATGGGGCTAAAACTTGCCCGTTCAATGGGCATCAGGTGGTTAACTTTCTTTGGGGATTCAGAGTTGGTAATCAAACAATCCACATGAATCTATCAAACCAAAGAATTACATCTGCTGTCTTACCATCGTCAAGTTCTATAGATGGCTTTGGAGTTCGAAGAAATCTCTTTTTTACACATTCCTCATAATAGGAATGATTTTGCAGATGCACTAGCAACGTTGCTTGATTCACATACCTAACAAGGAAAACATGCCAAGTATCACATTTGCCCAGCAAAAGGCCCTAGCTTATGGGAACTATGTTGGAGAAGTATCAGATGAGCTACCTCCCATCCACAACCCTTGGTATCAGCATATCAAGGAGTATCTACGAGATGGATCTACACCCACTGAGGCGAGCCTGATTGAAAAGAGGCGGATCCATCGATTTGCTATAAAATTCTACCTGAGCGGAGATTCACTTTACAAAAGAGATGCAGGATTAGGTCTCCTTAGATGTTTGGACAAAGACCAAGCTCAGAGGCTCGTGGATGAGATCCATGGTGGAGTATGTGGCCCACACATGAGCGGACCCCTACTTGTTAAGAAGATCCTCATAACAGGGCATTATTAGCTTACGCTCAAAGTTGACTATGATGATCACGTCAAGAGGTGCTATCAATGCCAAATTCATGGGAATGTTATCCACGCCCCTCCAAGGGAACTCCACAATATGAGTTCCCCATGGCCCTTCTCAATGTGGGGAATGGACGTGATCGGGCCCATCGAGCCCAAAGCCAGTAATGGACATCGATTAATATTCACCATGATTGACTACTTCACCAAATGGGTAGAAACGCCTCCTTCCCTAGGGTTACCAAAGAAGTTATCATTGCTTTCATCAGAAATAATATCGTCTGTCGATATGGACAACCAGAGGTCATTGTGTCAGACAATGCTAAGAACCTCAACAACAAAATGATGGCGGAGTTATGCCATAAATTCCAAATCAAACACCTTAACTCCGTCATCTACCATCCAAAGATGAATGGTGTTGTTGAAGCGGCTAATAAAAAATCAAGAAGATCATGCAGAAAATGTCCGCCAATCACAAAGGATGGCCTGACCTCTTTCCTCTGACTTTATTAGCCTACAGAACTTCAATGCGTACTTACACTGGGGAAACCCCCTACTCATTAGCCTATGGGATGGAAGTAGTGCTCCTCATAGAGGTGGAAATGGAATCCCTCAGAGTGTTGATGGATGCTCAGTTGGATGAAGACCAATGGGTATAAGACAGGTATCACCAATTGTCTCTAATAGACGAAAGGCAAACAACGTCTATCTTCCATGGTCAGTTATATTAGCAAAAGATCGCAAGATCCTACAATAGAAAAGTCCGGCTACGACAGTTTAAATAACATGACTTGGTTTTAAAGAAGATCATTGACAACCAAGATCAATCTAAGGGAAAATTTGCTCCTAACTGGGAAGGCCCATTTGTTGTCAAGGAGGTATTGACAGGAGGCACTCTCAGACTACAGGAAATGGATGGTGATGAATTTCCATAGCTTATCAACTCAGACACTATGAAACGGTACTATGTCTGATGTTTCCATCAAGAAACATCTTAGTTTTGGATCATCAGATCACCAGTCATTCTGATTTTCTAACCCTTTTTACTCTTTTGCCCCTCAAGAAAACATACACTTCAAACCAGCAGCCTGGTTTCACCTCATTTCAAAACTTTCACACAATTTCGGGTATCCCCCAGGGATTGAACCTTTCACACCTACATTTTATCCTGAAGACGGGATTAAACTTTTCTACGCTTGCAGTTTGTCCTGAAGACAGGATCAAACTTTTTTCACACCTGCAGTTTGTCCCAATCATGGGATCAAACTTTCTTCTCCCCGTAGTATAGCCTGCACATGGGATTCATACTTATCTTTGGCTGCAATTCGTCTTGAGGGACGAACTACGTCGACCTGATCTCCCTGATACCCAGGAGTACGTAGGCAACTATATTCTATATTGCCCAGTCGCAATAAAAAAATAACAAAAATATTTCTGCCCTTTTTCTACAAAAACAAAAACCACCAAAACACTTATACACCTTTCTTCATCAATAAAACTTCTACACCCATCTGCCTTTTACATTCAGCATTGAACCTCTTACACCAGGTTCGAACTACGCAGACCTGATCTCCCCCTCAACAGGAGTACGTAGGCAACCATTTATGGTTCGGCCTAACCCCCTACTGTAACGCCCGAAAAAATTGGATTTATATAAGAATTAAATTTTTATTTGATTATGTGAATTAAATGAATTTAATTGATTATTTATGTGAGTAAGCTATGTGAAGGTCGTTACTATGACCTAGAATATCTGGGATGTGGTTAGTATTACGCTATGTGCTAGAATAAATTGTTTTGAATTTCCAAGACGAAAATAAAAGTTTTTCAAGAATTTTCTATAAAAACACTATTCATCCATTTCTACTCGGGAATTAAGTTTGAAATTTCGAGAAACGCATAATGATAGAATATGAAGATAAGATGGAATATCTAATAATATTTCATTTTTGGCAAACGAAGTTTTTGCCTGCGGACTTAAAACCTAAGGGTTAGGAAAAATGATTTCCGAGAAGGAAATGAGATACGTATAATGAATTTCGATAATTATGTGTAAGATATACGAATATGATACTAATTAGTATACGAGTATCGTATGAGAATTTTATACAGCGTATAATACGAATATTGTACGAGTACTATACGGAGAGAATACGTGAATTATACATGTAGAATATGATTGGTGTTATTGGATTTAGAGTTTAAGGACTTAATATGATCCAATTGGATTTCGATTATATTAAGCTCAAGTAATTGAGTAATCAAGCCCAATGAATTATGTATTTAAGCCCAAGTCAAGGCCCAATGTTAGGTTAAATTAAGCCCGATCCAAGAAATCGAACCGTAGATCGCACCGATGGACCATATGGACCGGCCACTTGGTGGGCAAGTAAAGTGTCCTACTTGATCTCCAAGTAAATTACTTGGTGAGAAAGAAGTGAATAGTAAGGAGGTGGGAAGAAAGACCAAAAAGCCCTCCATTTGAAGTGCCTATAATTCTGGCTGAAGTTAGTTATTTATGGTTTTCAAAGAGTTTTCCAACTTATATTGAGAGAGAAAAAGAGCTAGAAACAAGCAATCATCTCACTTTGAAGCAAAACATTAGAAGTTTTAGCTAGAATACAAAGATCAGAAAGGTAATATTCCATTAATGTTAGTTTGCATCCTTTTTGATTTCTTTGTTATAAAGAATCATAAATTGGTGGAGCATGCCTCTTATGGAGGAATAAGGATGGTTTGTAATGAGTAAAACATTTATAAGTCATGTGTTAATAGATATCATAAGGGTTTGCATAAGTTTAAATCGTAGAAAATATTGAATAATGAATTTGGTTGTTGATGGACAAATTGTAAACCATCACTATTAGAATATGTGCATCTTGCTTGGTTAGGATGTAGATATGAGATCAATGGAGTTGTTCCATTTGATTTGGCATATAGAACACTAGTAACGAAGTTATGGAAAATTTTACGGAAGTAGACGTTAAACGTCGAGAACGTAAAAATTCCGGATTAGTAGTCGAAAGTTGTCGTGTGACTTGGAAACGTTGGTTTTCAATGTCAACACGTGAGATAGGGTATTTAAGAGTCGTAGGCTCAAGAATCGTCGAATTCCGACTTAAAACGAAGAAACCGAGTATTAAACGCTCGAAAGCATTTAACGAACGCTTAATAATGAACTTAGAAGTGAATTTTGAGTTAACAGATTCGAAAATGTAAAATTCTTATATTAACACATAGAGTATGTAATTTATGAGTTGCAAGATTTTGAACGGACCAATTCGGGCTTATAACGAAGAAGTTATGAAGCCGGGAAGTTCACTAAAAATTTTATCTGTCAAAATTTTTCTGAGTCTGAGGTCTGGCACCACAGCGCCAAACAAAGCTTATTGTGCCGCACCACAGTGCCATGCACAGTGTAATGAGCTACTGAAGAGTGGCGCCGCAACGCCATTTATAGGTTTAAGTTTCATGCGCATAGTACTTGAACCGGCTAAGGTATCAGAACAAATGCGGCTGACACCGTTGTTTCTTATAGATGTCATGACATGCCAAGGGTGGAGTTGTTAGACAAGTTAGGTTTTGAATTCAATTATTTCAAGACCAATATAAGATAAGTTTATATACTTAATTAACATACTTAAACCATTCCTATGTTGCATATAGTAGTGTATATGGTGACGAACTTAGGAAGTAAACATAAGTTATTAGTATGTAAGCGAAGAACACGAAATGTTAATAATTAAACCGTAAACGGTATTCAATATTGGTACTTCTCCAATGATGATAGAGTTCGGTTAATAATGTAAGAACGTTAACAAGCCGTGATGAAGGGTAGTAAGTTGAATAGACCTTATTAATGAAATAAAGTCAATTAAAACATAGAAGAAAAAGAAGTTGGTAGAAATAATTTGATTGATTGTTTGGTTGCTAATTACAGTGTGCTATATGAATATATCATGTAGATACTGTAAAGACTGTGAACTGTTGAATAAATTATTTGAAGACGCTTAAAGGCAAGATTTGTTAATGCTTGTCTAACCTTCGTGTTAGTCTAGTTTTCTGTGATTCATTATAATGAGTTGCATGAATGATTTTAAAGAAAGGGTTAATGCCAGTTTTAACTCGGCTAGACTATTCGTAAGAGATAGATTGATTTGTATACATGTCTTTCTATATAGGAATAATAACACTATTCTATGCCAAGTGTTTGGTACGGATTCAAAAGTAAGTTTGTCTATGAACAAACAAAAGTATTTTTCATCATTTATATGATGGGTACGCAAGTTTGCCAAATCATAAACGTAAATACGTTTAACGGATGAATGTTGATCAACATAGAGTACTATAGGCTGATCACCTAGAAGTGCTCATAAGAAATATCGGATGTACAACCTTAGTGCTGTGATGTGCTTTTCAAGTATGACAACAGAAAGAGACTGGTCATGGTCTTTCGACAGGTTTTGAATTCCTAAACTACTATATACTTTAGGGATTGATGATATGAATTGATAAGTATTAATGATTCGTAATACTTCATGACTATTTGTTCAGTTGTAGAAGATTCTCATATAATTTACGAATGTGGTTTTGATATTATTCTTTGTTAGACTTACTGAGCTTGTTATGCTCACTTCTTGTGTGAATTATATGATTGCAGTTAAAGCTGAGCGTATGGAGAATTCTAAGAGAGATAAAGGAAAGTCTAAGATGGATAGTTAAACATCTTGTAATAGATTAGTATGGTTGTATGTATTATACTTACGAATAACGAATGATGTAATCGGTTATGAACCTAGGAAAGGAAATTTACTATAATTGTAATAAGAAGATAGTTAATACATTCATTATGTTGTGTTTTCAATGGAATGATTGTATAGTTATGAGTACCGTGTAGCACCATATATCGGGTTAGAAGATACCCAAATTTAGGGGCGTCACAGGTTGGTATCAAAGCATTAGGTTATAAAACTTAAGGGGGGGAAACCTTAGGCTAATAACCTCATAAGGAAGGTAAAGTCCGAAGAAAGTAAATTAATCTTAGTCAAATGAGTTAATAAGGTATTGAGAAAACTCAGTACCGAAAGATTTAAAAAATGGAAATTATTCCTAAATAAATTAAATGTGATTTGTGACTATACTATTGTGTATTATGTACTAATCAACATGTTATGTGTTATTGTAGATGTCAAATGATAGCTTGATGTATAGAGACTTTCACATGGTAAGTGGAGAGTCTGTGAACCGAGTGGAGATAGTACCCATGCCAGTGGTGGAGGTACCGTTAGTGGTTTTGGAAGATTCTGATCCAAAGGAGTACATTTTCGAGGAAGATTACTCTGAGGAAACAATGGGAATAGCATCATACCTGAATATGATGATAGATGTTGAGGAGGATATGGAGGTAACATCGATTAATACGGTGGTACCTACTCAGGAGTCAACACCTCCGGATGCAATGAGATCATTGTCCCTGGTCGTGCTTGATAGGAATATGCATCTGCGCACGGTGGTGCAGACACGGAGTGAGGAGATTACCGCCCTATATGAGGCGAAGGAGTCTGCAGAGGCAAATTTTGAGTCAGAGCACGATGAAAAAGTGTTGATGACGGATAAAGCTAGGGTTTATAAGGAAGAGGCCGTAGAGCTTTGAAAGAAACTGGTTGAAAAAGACCAGAAGATAGCACGGATATCTTATATCCATGATTGTGCTCACGAGGATTTCAAGCTAAAAATTGCTTGTTATTCTATTGAGTCAGGGTAGACTCGACATACGATTAGTCGAGATATTGTTTCAATTTTAGCTAATTAGAAACATGAGAATGCCGTAAGGCAGTGTTAGTAGATCAGTAGATCTTTTTGGTTGTGTAGTGACGTAAAACCCTCTTTTGTATAATTAAAGGGTAGTCTTTTTGTAAATCCTAATTTTTGTAGAATTCAATCGCGAGATAGTAATGTAATAGCTTTTGGCTATGGAAGCAAAGTATAAATAGTTTTGACTATGAAAGCATATTAATATAATGAAGTTTTTATTTAATGTGTTTGTTGTGGTATGAGTTGTTATTTGGAAATGATAACTAAGTAAGTAAATAAATAATAATGAAACTTTATTTATTTAATCAGCATAATGCCGCCAAGAAGGAGACGACGTAACCAAGAGTCTGAGTCGCATAACGATAATCAGGGGGGGTCCTAATAACCCTATGCAAGGGTTCGTTAATTTATTAACGGCAGCATTTAATCAAGTTGGGGGTGGAATTCCCGTAGCACCTAGGGTACCTAGAACAATTACCTTTAAAGAATTCAAAAGTGTGGGTCCTCTAGAGTTCAGAGGAACGACGGACCCATTAGAGGCCCAGACGTGGGTGAAAGAGATAGAAAAGGTGTTTGTTATTACAAACGTAGGTGAGGCACAAAAGACATCCTTTGCGACTTACATGATTAAAGGGGAAGCCAATTACTGGTGGGAGGCTCACCAGGGTGGGGCTAGAACGGAGGCAATTACATGGGAACTGTTTAAAACCCGAACTCAGTACTTTACGATACCATTTCTATGAGCGGAAATAATAATAATATTGTCATAAATATCAAACTTAATTTACATATCAGAGTTGTCTAAATCCCAGGTACGCGACCTTAAAACATTTCATTACATGATAGATAATAAATATAATCATCTTATTTAAGTCTAGCTATTACACACGATAACATAAACTTATTCTGATAACTTTCCTTTCCCTTTGTCCTTGACAGAGCCCTCTGGCTGATCATACTTAACTGAAAACATTTAAATTAAGCAAGAATGAGCATTTGAGTGCCCAGCAAATAATAGTAAACAATAAACATTAGCTGAAAGGATTAAATGTTTTCTTTGAATGACACTTCTACAATGAAACAATAGTTGTGAAGTAAACTGAAGCAACACTAAACAACATAACAATTATATTTCAAATTTTTGAAACTATATACTGACTATCAATGAAGATCAGTTGACAGAATATGAACATTATTTTTCATTTTTGCTAAGGTTTAGCAGAACTTCATCCGCAAACCGTCATAACTTACGGGCACGAGGGTGGTCTGCCCAATGTGCCCTGTATTGATCAATACTACATACAAGAATGATATTTTCATTCAACACATCCGCCTTAGGCACATAAAAGTTTCCCAGATTCGGGATGTTCATACTTAGTCAGGAATCCAAACCAAAATAATTCGATTAGATACAATAAAGTTCTATCACGTTCAACAATATTTTTAAATCTGTGTCTAACTGAGTCAAATAGCTTAGACGACCTTTAATTAATATGTACATAGCAGAAATCAATAGGTATATATTAACATGTGATTAAATACAATGATTATCCAAGTGGGGACACTTGTATAACCATATGTAGAGATTAACGAACAGAATAAATATCTGGATTATACAATAATACTGTATTGATAAACAATGAACGAATAAAGATCGAGAACTTGCATGATTACGAATGATTGGATACATAATCAATAACAATAGAGTTAATAATCTGGCATAACGATAATATAATTCTGAAACTTTCTTACTCATGTCCGTTGCATAAAGTAAATGCAAATGTTAGGATACTTGCTCAATAATAATTGGAGTAAGTTCAGGAAACTTTCATAAACATATACCTGTTTGCACAAAATAAAGGTAGTGCGTAAGGTTTAAATACTTGCCTGATCTGCTGCTTACAATACGTAACTTAGTTTTATCTTTTATTCAACGACCTATCATTTATAAGATTGTTCTATCGATTAGAATAACATATCATAACACATCGTACTGTTATTTACAGTCAACACATAACCTAATCACATTATCACATAATTATATCAGTCATTAAGACACAAACAAACACTTATACAGTCAAATTATATAGGTTCGGATCAATTTCGATAATATTTTTGGGTGTCTTAAGCGACTTTATCGGGTAATTATCGAGTTTAAAACTCTAATCATGACTTAAATATTATTATGAATAATTTAAATATCAATCATATGACTCATAAATGACTTATAATAATTTATAATTAATTATTATAATTTATCATAATTTTTCAAACTCTAGAATCATTATTAAATGATTTAAATATTAAATAATTCTATCATCATTAATATTTAAATAATATTAAAATATTAATGCAACCATTGCCAAAATATTAAAGTTATTTTAATAACTCAAAATATTTTTAAAGTACTAATATTACCTTAAATAATTTTTAAAACATTTAAAATCATTTTTAAATAATTACCATTAATATTTAAATATTAAATTATTATTAATTAAAATATTAAAAATCATTTATAATAATTAAAATATTTTTAAACAATTTATATCCTTTTTAAATGATTTTTAAATCAATAAAACCATTTTAAATTATTTATTTAATATAATTATTAAATAAATCAAATATTATTTAATATTAAATAAATAATAAATTTTACTCTTTAAATATTGAAAGTTATATTTTATAACTTAAAATATTTTTAAACACCTTCGTTTTCATTTAAAATTATTTTTATAATATTAAAATCATTTTAAACTAATTTATTTAATATAATTATTACATAAATCGATATCATTAATATTAAAATATTCATATTTTTTATGACAAAATATCAAAAGTTATATTTTATAACTTAAAATATTTTTATAACCTTTTAAATCATTTTTATATAATTTTTAAATCATTAATTCTATTTTTCATAATTTATTTAATACATTTATTAAATAACTTAATTATCATTAATATTAATTTATTAATAAAATTCATCACAAAATATTAAAAGTCATTTTTATACCATAATTTTAAATGATTTTTCAAATATTAAAATCATTTTAAGTAATTTATTTAATATTATAATTAAATATCATTAATATTCCAAAATAATAAATATTAATGAAATATATTCAAAATAATTAAAAACTTCTTTTTAGACTTTAAAATAATTTTTAGGAATTTATTTGTATTTTTTATAATTAAAAACTATTTCTCTATTTATTAAATAAAAATAATAATTTTATAAAGGAACTGTCGCTAAAGAGTGCCTATAGCGACATAACCGTAGGTATAGGTTTTCTTCATGTTCTTGAGCCTGCCCAGAAATTCAAACTCATTTCGCAGGGTGGTATGTTTGACTAACATTTGATCTATGTTCCTTGTTGTTCCTGGGCTGTCTAAAGTGTTAATGTTGTAGTACTGATGTAGTACTACAACCCTAAATAATTTTCATGGCCATAACATATCAACTCATCAAGATCTAAGCTACAGAAAGTGTTGTTAGAGGCTGTTCTTCATTTTCGAGTTACCCAGAAATGAAGAACAGTTCATGGGTCTCACTTTGAGCCCTTGAATCTATAAGTTTCAGGCTTACTTAATGTGTTCTAATGGTCAAATCTTGTAGCATACATGTCAGAGTACATTTCTATTACATCATATCATCATAACATCATCACATGAGCAAGATCTGACATGGTCAAACCATGTCAGAAACCTTGTTCATCAACTTTCTAGGTTTTCTAGAAATACAACAAAACAGACGGTCAACTATAGTTTGACCTTGATTATCTTTCACTCTGGTTATGATCTAAGTGATCTAATGACTTGATTGTGTAGTCCTCATGTCAGACTACAACATCAAAACAACAATATGGACAAACTAGCAAACAACATCAAGATCTAAGGCTTAGAAAAACGTTGTCAGATTTTCTAGGCAAATCAGGGCTGCCCAGAAAAAGTTTCATGTGATCGGTCAACGTACTTTGACCTTTAATAATTTTCAATCTATACATGATCTGGGCTTGATTCAAGTTCCAGATCAAAGCCCTTACAGCATACTACAAATCTATAACTTAAAACACAATAAACATCTAACATTCAAGGATCTATGAGCCCTGACATTTAACTGTCAGACCATAAATTCTCATTTTTCTAAAATTCTAAAAACATCAATTTCGAGCATCTAAGTGTTATGGATCTGAGTTATAACAACCCAGATCACTCAATAATATCATATTACACAACTTTAAACATCTAAACACAAAGACTAACATGAATCATAAGGATTTCTAAGTTTAGGGTTTTTATTCCTTTCTATGAACCAATTCTTGATTCTGGCTTTCTGATCTGCTAGAAGTGATAGTGGGGCTTGATTAAGGACTGGTCCAACATATAATTCGAAGGTTTGGAGTTAAGAGAGTTTTGGTTGAGTGTTGGTATCAAATGAGGCTTGAATATGACATTCTCTCTCTCATAATCTATATATAATATGGTGTAATGTTATGACTGATCAGATTTTGAATGATTAAAGCTTATTACTAGACCACATGGCTAGCTAGAGTTGGTCACCAACTCCTTACTAGAGCTAGATCTACACTCCACCTTATTAAAATAATTAAAAGGGTAGTTTGGTCATTTGACTTATAAAGTGAATGGCAACTTGGTAACTTCTCACAACTATTAGGTTTTAACCTTTAGGGTTTAACCCTTAGGGTTTGATAAGCTTAATTTCTAAGATTATGTAATTAAGGTTAAAATGAGAATCTTAGTTTCTAAAAATGTGAATTAAGGTTCCCTAATTACACTAAGTTTCCTAATCACCTAGGATTTGTAAATTTGCCTTTATAATATACTAATTACCATTAACCTTGCTAAATTAATAATTATGGTTTATAACTTAACAGTTAGGGTTCTAATTTAGTAATTAGGGTTCCTAAATATTAATTAGGGTTTACCTAATTAACATTAAACATAATAATGGTCATAACACATAACTTAACAAATCTCACAAATATAGTTAACTTTTACAGACTATAGTTTATCAATAATGCTAGGGTTTGGTACTTTTCACTATAAATTGTTCCAAAATTAACATTACACATATATCCATACATGTTTATCATTGAAATATAAATAATATTATATTATTATTCTCATTCCTTATTCAAAATCCGGACTTAGGGTTTTGAATTCATATCTCATATAACCTTCATACATACCATCATTAATTAAGTTAAAATAATTAACTTAACTAACATAATAAAATACATATCATAATAATCCTAATAATGATATCATATATACAACAATCATATTTTCATGAAAAATAATTAATAAATATTTTTTATTACAAAATTTATTTATTATAAGAATATAATCTATAATGATCAATAATTCTTAAAAAGAAATTATTTACATCTAATAAATAATTTTATTTATCACATATATACATATACTTTACTTTCCCATATATTCCCACCTTTATATATATATATATAAAAAAAAAATTAAATCGCAAAATTTCTTATTAAAAATATTGGGTTATTACATCCACCCTCCCTTATAAGGATTCCGTCCCCGGAATCACCGCTTTAAAACCTATAGACACTAGGTCAAATAGCATACACAGTCATTGCAAGTAGATCTCGATCATAATTGATCAAACTGGTCTTTAACTATTCAGCATAAAGCTTGTCTATCTTATTATACGGAAATCTGATTTCTAACAGAACTCAAATTTCTCCTTCAAAATTTCTTCATAACATAATTTACTATATATACAAAAATCATATATAAGAAAATAAAATTGATTCGAATAATACCTGGAGTTGCATCCCCATCTGCTATGGCATCTTGAACGGTCATACTAAAGACTCTTGCGGTTGATTCTGTTGGTTTGTTTGTTGAAGTTGGTCCCGTTGTTGCCAGCGTCCCGCTACTTTTCTCCGTAGTCATACTTCTCGCATCCCTTCTCCTTTTTGGACAGCCCTTCACCTTATGCTCCGTTGATCCACACCTGAAACACCCACTATTCATCCTAGGATTGGGGCAGTTGGGAGAGATATGTCCCTTCTGCCCACACTTATAACACACTAACTTACCTTTAAGACACTCTCCTGAGTGATTCCTTCGGCAACTTCCACACTGCACAACCTGATTCTTTCCACCTCGTGGCCTAATTTTGGTATTCCCAAAATTATCTCATTTCCTTTTTCCAGTCCTACTACCACTACTTCCTTCTCCAGCTCTAGCTTGATTTGACTCCCACCAAAAATTTGCCTTCCCTTTCATCATATAGGTGGCAAAAGCTTTCTTTTGCCCCTCCGTTACCCTAGCTATCAAAACCACTTCTACAGGGTTAGTTGACCCTCTAAATCCTGACAGTCTTACGACCTTAAAATCTTTAAAGTTTGCAAATCGATTGTCTGGCTGATTTCCCGCAGCTGGCATTCCATTCTGCATATCTTGAGCGACCATATTCGCAAAATTTTGCACCGGGTCTGGTTGTCCTCCAACTTTGTTGACAGGTTCTTCTGCCCTTTGGTTTCATTTTCATCTTGGCGGCATTATCTGATCATAATTTATCTTTCATCGACTTACCTTTTATGTCTTAGGGTATACATATAACGCAAAATTTTCTACTCAAATAATCATATATTCAAAATATTATATTTTGAAAACTTGGTTTTATATATTAACCAGTGTTCAGATAAATAGTTACTATCTTTATACCAACTTATTTCATTAATCCATCATAGATTCATATTCATTCGACTAATTTATAACACATAGTATAGCACATACTGCTTTAAACATCCGCTATCCCCTTGTGACTTAAAATTCGGGATTCACCGCCACAACTTATAAAAAAGTTAAGAATATTAAATTATACCCACATACCTATCATATACACATCACATAATCATACATATTCAAGTAATACTAATACTACTTATTTCTTACACCTTCACTAAGGATCAATTGCTTAGTATTCTATATATTCCCATTATCCTCAACAATCCATTCACACCTAACTATACCAAGTTCGTTAAACTTACTTCACATTATGAGTTTAAGAACTCACCACACATATATGAGTTTAAGAACTCGAGCTTGACCTTATACTCTTTAACTATACTCTACCTCTTAGTTATACTATCCTTTCTGGGTCCGGTACTACATTTTTCCAGTATAATCACCTCATCAGGGTTGCTTTCAATGTGAGCCTCTATTTCAACTATCAGCTTTAATATTGGCTCGGTTATGGAGGTTGACTCCTTCTTTACGATCTGAGGGTATTCTAATCCTTTTCTATCTGACATCTATACACATAAATTATCCTGATTAGTATATAATATATACACACAACAAATAATAGTTTTATTTAAGTCATCTTTTATTTTTGTTTGACGATAAATTTATTTGATTCATCTCCTTTTAAACTCTATGTGAAGTTATTTGTACTTTCAACGTTTTCCTTTGCTCTAAGGTTATAGCCTAAGGTCTACCCCCACCTAAGGTTTCTAACCCTAAAGCTCTAATAACAACTTGTAACTCCCCCAAATTCAGGTACTTGAAACCCAAGCTTAGTGCTTTACGATACGATTTCTATGAGCGGATATAATAATAATATTGTCATAAATATCAAACTTTATTTACATATCAGAGTTGTCTAAATCCCAGGTACGCGACCTTAAAACATTTCATTACATGATAGATAATAAATATAATCATCTTATTTAAGTCTAGCTATTACACAAGATAACACAAACTTATTCTGACAGCTTTCCTTTCCCTTTATCATTGGCAGAACCCTCTGGCTGATCATACTTAACTGAAAACATTTAAATTAAGCAAGAATGAGCATTTGAGTGCCCAGCAAGTAATAGAAAACAATAAACATTAGCTTAAAAGATTAAATGTTTTCTTTGAATAACACTTCTACAACGAAACAATAGTTATGAAGTAAACTGAAGCAACACTAAACAACATAACAATTCTATTTCAAATTTTTGAAACTACATACTGACTATCAATGAAGATCAGTTGACAGACTATGAACATTGTTTTTCATTTTCGCTAAGGTTTAGCAGAACTTCATCCGCAAACCGTCATAACTTACGGGCACGAGGGTGATCTGCCCAATGTGCCCTGTATTGATCAATACTACATACAAGAATGATATTTTCATTCAACACATCCGCCTTAGGCGCATAAAAGTTTCCCAGATTCGGGATGTTCATACTTAGCCAGGAATCCAAACCAAAACAATTCGGTTGGATATAATAAAGTTCTATCACGTTCAACGATATTTCTAAATCTGTGTCTAGCCGAGTCAAATAGCTTAGACGACCTTTAATTAATATATACATACCAAAAATCAATAGGTATATATTAACATGTGATTAAATACAATGATTATCCAAGTGGGGACACTTGTATAACCATATGTAGAGATTAACGAACAAAATAAATATCTGGATTATACAATAATACTGTACTGATAAACAATGAACGAATAAAGCTCGAGAACTTTACGAATGATTGGATACATAATTAATAACAATAGAGTTAATAATCTGGCATAACGATAATATAATTCTGAAACTTTCTTATGTCATGTCCATTGCATAAAGTAAATGCAAAGGTTAGGATACTTGCTCAATAATAATTGGAGTAAGTTTAGGAAACTTTCATAAACATATACTGTTTTGCACAAAATAAAAGGTAGTGCGTAAGGTTTAGATATCTTGCTCGATCTGCCGCTTATAATACGTAACTTAGTTTTATCTTTTATTCAACGACCTATCATTTATAAGATTGTTCTATCGATTAGAATAATATATCATAACACATCGTATCATTATTTACAGTAACATATAACCTAATCACATTATCACATAAGTTTATCAGACGTTGAATCACTAAAATCACACAAACAAACACTATATCAGGTTCTTATATAAGGTTTCAATCAATTTCATAACATTTTGTACCAACGACTTTTTCGAGTAATTATCGAGTTTAAAACTCTAAAACTCTAATATGATCTTAAATATTATTATAAATAATTTAAATATCAATCATATTATTTATAAATGACTTATAATAATTTATAATTAATTATTATAATTTATCATAATTTTTCAAACTCTAGAATCATTATTAAATGATTTAAATATTAAATAATTCTATTATCATTAATATTTAAATAATATTAAAATATTAATGAAACCATTACCAAAATATTAAAGTTATTTATAATAACTCAAAATATTTTTAAAGTATTAATATTACCCTTAAATAATTTTTAAAACATTTAAAATCATTTTAAATAATTACCATTAATATTTAAATATTAAATTATTATTCATTAAAATATTAAAAATCATTTATAATAACTTAAAATATTTTTAAACCATTTATATCCTTTTAAATGATTTTTAAATCAATAAAACCATTTTTAAACTATTTATTTAATATAATTATTAAATAAATCAAATATCATTAATATTAAATAATTAATGAATTTTACCTTTAAATATTGAAAGTTATATTTTATAACTTAAAATATTTTTAAACACCTTAGTTTCATTTAAAATTATTTTTATAATATTAAAATTATTTTTAAACTAATTTATTTAATATAATTATTAAATAAATCTAATATCATTAATATTAAAATATTAATATTTTTATAATAAAATATCAAAAGTTATATTTTATAACTTAAAATATTTTTATAACCTTTAAATCATTTTTTTTATATAATTTTTAAATCATTAATTCTATTTTTCATAATTTATTTAATACATTTATTAAATAACTTAATTATCATTAATATTAATTTATTAATGAAATTCATCACAAAATATTAAAAGTCATTAAAATAACTTAAAATATTTTCTTATACCATAATATAATTTTAAATGTTTTTTAAGTATTAAAATCATTTTTAAGTAATTTATTTAATATTATAATTAAATAAATTAAATATCATTAATATTCCAAAAATAATAAATATTAATGAAATATATTCAAAATAATTAAAAACCTATTTTTAGACTTTAAAATAATTTTTAGGAATTTATTTTATATTTTTAATAATTAAAAACTATTTTCTCTATTTATTAAATAAAAATAATAATTTTATAAAGGAATTGTCGCTAAAGAGTACCTATAGCGTAGAACCGTCGCTATAGGTGTTCTTCATGTTCTTGAGCCTGCCCAAAAATTCAAACTCAGTTCGCAGGATGGTATGTTTGACTAGCATTTGATCTATGTTGCTTGTTGTTCCTGGGCTGTCTAAAGTATTAATGTTGTTGTACTAATGTAGTACTACAACCCTAAACAATTTCCATGGCCATAACATATCAACTCATCAAGATCTAAGCTTCAGAAAGTGTTGTCAGAGGCTGTTCTTCATTTCTAGGTTACCCAGAAATGAAGAACAGTTCATGTGTCTCACTTTGAGCCCTTGAATCTATAAGTTCCAGGCTTACTTAATGTGTTCTAATGGTCAAATCTTGTAGCATACATGTCAAAGTACATTTCTATTACATCATATCATCATAACATCATCACATGAGCAAGATCTGACATGGTCAAACCATGTCAGAAACCTTGTTCATCAACTTTCTAGGTTTTCTAAAATACTGACAAAAGGCGATCGTCAACTATAGTTTGACCTTGATTATCTTTCACTATGTTATGATCTAAGTGATCTAATGACTTGATTGTGTAGTCCTCATGTCAGACTACAACATCAAAACAACAATATGGACAAACTAGCAAACAACAACAAGATCTAAGGCTTAGAAAAACGTTGTCAGATTTTTTGGGCAAATCTGGGCTGCCCAGAAACAGTTTTATGTGATCGGTCAATGCACTTTGACCTTTAATAATTTTCAATTTATACATGATCCGGGCTTGATTCAAGTTCTAGATCAAAACCCTTACAACATACTACAAATCTATAACTTAAAACACAACAAACAACTAACATTCAAGGATTTATAAGCCCTGACATTTAACTGTCTGACCATAATTTCTAATTTTTCCAGAATTCTAAAAACATCGATTTCGAGCATCTAAGTGTTATGGATCTGAGTTATAACAATCCAGATCACTCAATAACATCCTATTACACAACTTTAAACATTTAAACAGAAAGATTAACATGAATCATAAGGATTTCTAACTTTAAGGTTTTTATATATTTCTATGAACCAATTCTTGATTCTGGCTTTCTTATCTGCTAGAAGTAATAGTGAGGCTTGATTATGGACTGGTCCAACACTATAATTCGAAGGTTTGGAGTTGAGAGAGTTTTGGATGAGTGTTGTGATCAAATGAGGCTTGAATATGACATTATCTCACTCATAATCTATATATAATATGGTGTAATGCTATGGCTGATCAGACTTTGAATGATTAAAGCTTATTACTAGACCACATGGTTAGCTAGAGTTGGTCACCAACTCCTTATTAGGGCTTGATCTACATTCCACCTTATTAAAATAATCAAAAAGGTAGTTTGGTCATTTGACTTATAAAGTGAATGGCAGCTTGGTAACTTCTCACAACCAATAGGTTTTAACCCTTAGGGTTTGATAAGCTTAATTTCTAGGATTATGTAATTAGGGCTAAAATGGGAATCTTAGTTTCTAAAAATGTGAATTAGGGTTCCCTAATTACACTAAGTTTCCTAATCACCTAGGATTTGTAAATTTGCCTTTATAATATACTAATTACCATTAACCTTGCTAAATTAATAATTAGGATTTATAACTTAACAGTTAGGATTCTAATTTAGTAATTAGGGTTTACCTAATTAACATTAAACATAATAATGGTCATAACACATAACTTAACAAATCTCACAGTCATAGTTGACTTCTGTACTATAGTTTATCAATAATGCTAGGGTTTGGTACTTTTTCACTATAATTGTTCCACAAATTAACATTACACATATACCATACATGTTTATCATTGAAATATAAATAATATTATATTATTATTCTCATTCCTTATTCAAAATCCAGACTTAGGGTTTTGAATTCATATCTGACATAACCTTCATACATACTATCATTAATTAAGTTAAAATAATTAACTTAACCAACATAATAAAATACATATCATAATAATCCTAATAATCATATCATATATAAAACAATTATATTTTCATGGAAAATAAATAATAAATATTTTTTTATTACAAAATTTATTTCTTATAAGAATATAATCTATAATGATCAATAATTCTTAAAAGAAATTATTTACATCTATTAAATAATTTTATTTATCACATAGATACATATACTTTACTTTGCACATATTCCCACCTTTATATATATATATATATATATATATATATATATATATATATATAAATTAAATTGCAAAATTTCTTATTAAAAATATTGGGTTATTATAGGAACAGTTCAAGAAGGTATTCTTTGAGAACTACTTCCCTACTAGCATGCAAGGGCGAATGGAGATTAAGTTCTTGGAACTTAAGCAAGGGGACATGACAGTTCCCCAGTACGCAACCAAATTCAATGAATTGTCAAGATTTGCTCCACATCAAGTGACACAGAAGAAAGGAAGGCTCGTAGGTTTGAGCAGGGCCTGAAACCCTGGCTATACAGTAGAATTTTGGTGTTCTAGAGTGCTTCCTATGGGACCATTCTGGAAAAAACGATTATAGCTGAAGGTGGTAGTGAGGCGTTGACTCAGTACCACAAGGAAAGAAAGAACAAGAATAAGGGAGAGGGAGTAAATAAGGCAGAAGTTTCCAGTGGTAGTAGAAATATGCCAAAGAGAAAAAGCTTTAACCTTGGGAATACTGGGGCAAAACAAGGGGATCCTAAGCGTAGGATGGAGGCATGCAAGGCATGAGAAAAGACTCATCTGGGAGTCTGCTTAAAGGGAAAATCAGTTTGTTACAACTGTGGTAAGGAGGGACATTTATCACCCAACTGTCCTAACCCTAAGAAAAATCATGGGTGTTTTATTTGTGGATCGTTGGACCACATGACAAGAAATTGCCCGGAGAAAGGGTTAGAGGGAAATAAGGGTTCTGGTAGTGGTAAGTTAGCCATTATTGGACCAACACCATCGGTGGGTAGACCCTCAGCCCGTACTTTTAATATGACTGTCCAAGATGCGGTTGGATCATCGGATGTAGTAACAGGTATCATTCCAGTCAATTAAATAAATGCTTATGTGTTATTTGACTCGGGTGCTACTTGTTCTTTTATAGCATGTGAATTTGCTAAGCGATTAGGTTTAATCTCTGAAAAGTTAGCAATACCTTTAGCCGTTAAGGTAGAAAATGAAGGAATAATCCCGATTGAACATATTCATAAGGATTGTTGCCTAAGTATTAGGGGTAATAAATTATCGGTAGATTTGGTACCGATAAGGTTAAAAGAACTTGATGTAATTCTTGGTATGGATTGGTTGGTTAACCATAAGGCTATAATAGATTGCCATAGGAAAAGTGTGAACCTTCGGCTTTCTAAGAAAACCAATGTAGTTGTAAGACCTCAGCTTTTTATAAATTAAATTGAATTTTCTCTATTCATTATCTTGAAATAATAAGGAGTTAATTTGATATAATGTTTTGGTTATGGGGGAAATGTGCAAATTTTACAAAATAAGCAAGTGGTTGTAAAATATTTATTTCTGTCGGGGAATATTCGTTTGGTCGTGAAATATTCTTTTTGTTTGAATATCTGCATGACAGCCAGCAGCTCATTTGTGGGCCCCATAACGGAATAAGCGTCGGATGAAGAAAACGACAAGTTTGATTTTTTATTAATAACGGCGTAGTTCTTACCGTTAACACTGTTGGAATACCCGGTGGTTAAAATACGATGTCTGGCGTGGTGGCACAAAGAGCACTACGGTATTGCACAAGATTGTTGAATTATATATTTATGCGTAAGAAGACACTACTCAATAATTATTACGATGAGTTCTTGCTTCAATATTTTATTTTATTGATTCAATAATTGTTGCGTTGATATTTTATATTATTGTTGTTTTAATAATTGTCAACGCACGATATTTCCCATTATCGGATCAATAATTCATATTATTTGAATAATATAATTAGATAACATTATTGGCAATGTCTAAAAGTTACATCAAGGAGAGGTTTGGTCACCTAATTGCGGCGCCAAGAAGGAGAAATCATTATCGGAAAACCCCTCTTTCCAGGAACTACTGGTTGTCATAATTACGATTCGTAATATTATTTATGAATAATTAATTATTGATTTATATGATAAGGAAATATTTATTTGATGTGGATATAAATGATGGATTTATTTATGTGGTTATAAATGAAGGAATTAATGTTGAGGTGTTTTATCAGTATTTTATCGGATTGGAGGTATTAAAAACTCAAATCGGTGTTCTTAAAGCTTTATTGTGTGACTTGTAAGTGTAATCCGACCGTTGGATCGTTGTGATTTTTGGATATGTTATACATATATGAGTTGAGTATATGTCCACAAATTTTGAAACGTTGAAAATTAACGCATGATTTGTTATGAATTATAAAAGGTGTTGAAACGGTGTTAAAAATCGTTCGTATGTGGATTCGGATATTTTTAGTTTGGAATTTGGAAAAACTTAAAGCTACAAAGTTGTAGAGAATTCGATTTCATGTGGAATGAACATAAAATTTGTATTTTTCTGATAAACGGGCTATTTTCTATGAATTACTGAAGTTTCGGAAAATAAAATGATTTTTATTAAATTATGGGTGGGACCCACTTTTGTTTTACAACATGTGGGCTGCCAATTTGGTTCAAAGATGGCTGGCCTTGATTTTCAACAAAGTGTGCGTAGAATGAAAGAAATGAAATAATAATATTTTATTATTTTAGTTTCCATTGGCGTTCTAGCATTTTCCTATAAATAGACGCTTAGGTTAGAATTGAAAATCACACCAGAAATAAGTTTTCTTTCTCTTTAGATTATCGAGCGTATTTTTGTGAGTATTTTGATACTTTAAGAGTTGCTGTTCGGTACAAGTTTTCTTCGACTTTATATCCGATATTCCGATCAGAAGTACCGTTATTTTGAGGTAAGAGATGTTATTTTCTTCTCAAATGATATTATTTTCTTCAATATCATTATGCCGAAATATTGGTGAACTTTTAATCAAATTTGGCACTTTTTGTGTCGGGGTTACTATTCACGTATACGAAACTATTCACGAATACGGCACTATTCACCGAAAAATGAAAAATTTCCTTTTGTCCAAGATGTCTATTTTGGCTACTATCTTTGATTGTATCCATGTTTTGATCGTTATTTTTGAATTCTGCTTCACAATCGGTTATTATGAAGTATTATTGATCTTGGATAAACTGTTATACGAATCCCTAATATTTGTCCTTCCGTCTCAATCGGATTCGCTTTCTTTAAAATATTTTCATCATCCCGCCTTAAATGATGATATTACTGAATATCTTTGGCCTGTAGTGCAAAGATAAATGATTAACTGATGAATATCTTTGGCCCGTAGTGCAAAGATGAACAGGTGTTGAGATGAACATGACCAACTGGTGATACAAATGAATATCTTTGGCCTTTAGTGCAAAGATGAATATTCGATTAAAGATGTATATTGATTGTTGTTACATGGATAAAATATTGATGATGGACTTTTAAATCTTAGAAGATAGTAGAACTCATTCTCTACTTGACTCTTCTAATGGATTGCTGTTGTTTCCACTGCATAATATTGATCTAAAACTTGTTGTCTATTATACTCTATCGGATTTTTTCCTGTTGAGGACTAACGATAATTTGTTGTATATTATCTTAGTCATAATTTGTTGTATAAATGACAAAAATATTTTATAAATAACGGCGGAGGTGTTATTATTAAAACTGTTGAACTACCCTTAGTAAAAGAAATGCGATGTCTGCGTGATTGCGTAGTAGCACACTGCAGTATTGATTATTGATGCTTACGTGATAAGTCACTCGGTTGTCTTTGCATTTTTGCTACAAAGAATTCTTTGCATCATATCTCTCATATTATTGATTCAATTATTGTCACAGTATCATGTGCATAATATGTTATTTTATTAAATTAATAATTGAGACGACAAAGTTATTCATATTATTAAATTGCAATATTTACAATGTCTAGAAGTTCTGTCAAGGAGAGGTTTTGTCACCTAATTGCGCGCCAATAGGGAGAAATCATTATTGGAAAGCCCCTTCTTTCCTGGGAACGACCTGGTTGTTAAATATTGTGAGTTATTATATTAACGATGATTAAGTTCATGTTAATTAAAGCTGAATTTGATAGTTTCATTGTGTTGGGATTATTTGTGTTAATAGAAATTGACATCTATTCCGATGATAATTGATGTCTGGATGTTATATTGTTCAATTGGGTATTCGAGATATTTTTTGTGTTGAAGTTACTATTCATGAGTTACTATTTATGAGTTACTATTCACCCGGTTACTATTCACTCTATTATTGTGCATTCGGGTATTTGGGTACAATATTATTCCATGAGGAGATGTGCTAATTTTTCAGACCGTTGGTTGAATGAATTAATATGGACCGCTGGTGGAAAGTTATAATAGTGAATCAATATGGGTCGCTGGTTTAAAGTTTTAATAGTAAATCAGTATGGACCGTCGCTTTAAGTTTTAATAGTAAATCGATCTGGATCGTTCGTTCAAAAGTAAATCGATCTTGACTGTTCATGAATTAGTTACTATTCAATCCATTCTTCTATAAATAGAAGCTCATTCCTTCATTATTTCTTACGAATTCAATTGAAACTCTAGAGAGAGAAATTATAGAGAGAAAAGAAGAAGAGTATTCTCGCTACTTCACTACTTTTTGATATCCAAAGTGTCTTTTTACGGTAAGGGTGTTATTCTTTCTTATTCATGAAGAGAACTTCTGTTATTCCATTCTTTATTATTCTATTGGAATAACATAAAAAAGTGGCATACCCTATACATAACCTGTATACGCGGCATACCCTATACTTGGTGAAATCCTTATGTTATTCCATTCTTATTTATTCATTGGAATAACTTTGTATCTGTGCTACATACCTATACTTGGTGAAATCCTTATGTTATTCAATTCTTTATTATTCTATTGGAATGACCTGTATATGCGGTTTACCCAATACTTGGTGATCTTCTTCTGTTATTCCATTCCTTATTACTATGTTGGAATAACTTTGTTTTATGCAATCTGCATACTTGGTGAAATTCTTTTATTATTCCATTCCTTATTATTACATTGAAATATCACATAAATTGTGAATTTCACACGACACAGTTCCATATTTATTATTCAGTATTTATTATTCTGTTGGAATATCCTGTCTCTGTGTTTTACACAGGACCTGGTTCCGTCTTTATTATTCTATCTTTATTATTACATTTGGAATATCCTCATGCATGTGTTTTACAATCGCTCGTTCCGCTCTTTATTATTCTCGTTGGAATAACCTATCTATCTGGCACCGCATGCATGGTGATTTCTTTTGTTATTCCATTCTTTATTATACTCAATTGGTTAAAGTTTTGACTTCTATACTCCATGAAATTAGTGGAATATCCTTGATATTTGCGCTTCATCCAGTATCATTTCATGGAAATATTCTTCTGAGCATTCTTAAATTTTACTTTACAAAGAAGTATCATGTTGACAATTTGGACGTTATTGGTTCCTGGACAAATTAATTCTTGAACTTGTTTTATTGAATTATTATGTCATTGTCATCATCCTCATGTTATATTATGTTGAAAGTCATCTTTGGCTTACGTGCATAGATGGACTTAGTATGATTATGACCAGGGATCATTCGGTATAATCATGACCTGTTATAAATAATGTGATAAAAGTCCTCAGTGGCCTATAATGCATTGATGAATAGTTTTTGGTATGATTATGACCAGGCTTTATTTGGTATAGTCATGACCATTGATGATTTAATAAAAATCCTTGACCGTGGTACAGGGATGATTAGATGTGGTGATTTATTTATTAAGCTGAGTCTCAGCGATAAAAATTGATGAAAACCTTTTAAAACATAAAAGATAGTAGACTTTATTCTCTACTTGACTCTTTTAATGGATTGCATATTCCGCTGAAATTAAACTTGATGTCTATTGTATATTATCAGTTTAACATTGTTGAAGACTAATGATAATTTATTCTGTATTATCTTAGTCATAATATTTCTTACTGGGCTAGTTGAGCTCACCCTTTCTTTCAATGTTCTCTTCAAGAAATGAGAATATAGTTGGGATGAGTCGGGGAAAGGAGTGATGGTCCAGAAGATATCATTAGTAGTCCTCACTATTCTGTTAAATAGTGTGACAATAAATGTAATTAGGACCCCTTGAGTATGGATATTGTCTAGATGACAATATTCCTATTATAACTCTCAGTTTATGTATTGTCGTATGTTACACGACATTTGTATAATTAAGTTTGTATTTGTATTTTGTACCATGTATTTGGCGACTCAAGATGGGTGATGTATACCTAATTTTGGGGGCATCACACGATATATATCTCATAAACATTGGACTAATATAACATACATGTTGTAGTTCATATAACAAGTTTAAAGATTGAGTTCCTTACTCAATCAACATTCATTACTCAATCAACGTAGTCATAAATTGACTTTAACATTTCATACTTTCAAAATTAATATAACACACCATGCTATTTTCAGTAAAGATTTCAAACAGTTCATCATCAAATTAACATAGCAAATAGAAACTGAAAGACTTGCCTTGATCGTTGTCTACCAATAACAGTTTAACAGCTTACAATTATCTGTACTTCACGTGCCCTACAAAATTATATAATCATTCACATCGACTATTAGTCATATAGCAACGCATAGTAGTTGTAATGTAAACTTTAATCTACATCTTATAACCCTTCCTATTAATCAATACCCAATGTTCAATTTGATTGTGTTAACTTTAGACTTATAACTCACTATATTTCTTCTTAGTCAAACCCGAAGTTCATTCAAGTGCTTAAGTCTTGTTAGGACTACTTATTGGTTTTATATTAAATCCATTCCATATCTTATAATATCCATTTTATTTGAATTAAAACACTTTTTAATTTCATTAACACTTGGCACGGCGTTTCGACGTTCAATCGTCACAAGCCTGATTCGTCTCTCTTATGTGTACTTAGTATGCTTATACAACTTATCTAATACATCATTTATTAATGTTAAGCATCATTATATTTACTAATATTCATGTTTTATAACTTAGGACAACATCTTTTATCATCAGGAGCACTACATTTGCATATGTACATTCCCGACGCCCTCCGATTGCCTCCTAATACATATCAGTCGCACAAATGACCATTTTGACCACTGTTCACGACCTCAAATTGAAAAACTTAAAGGACAAAAGTTGTAGGTCTATTCGTCCTCATTCCGGATCATTTTGAATCACCTCAATTGGAGTTTGTATGAAAATGTTATAGTCGTTTTACTACAGGAGGTCAAACCGTCTCGACCTGAGACAACTATTCCTAAGGCCAAGGCGTGAGAACTAAGTCGAACGATTGGTAATATAACGCCTGAAGTTGGTGATGTGGCATTGATTTCGGCGCTGCGACACGGAGTTCTGGGTGATTTTTGGCGCCGAGGCACCGAAACATACCGAAACCGCACACGAAGAACAGAACACAACAATTCTTAACGGTTTAATGGCTTCTAGCAACTAAATTAACTTATATAATTTATGTAAATCATTAACAAAGCATATATATACTAATTTAGCACAACTTAAACAATAATTTTAGAAAAGTTAAATCCTTGAAACACTATTTTAAAACAAAACTCCATTGTTGACGTTGTTTTACAAGGTTTAACACTGTAAACCACAATTATCCAACGAACTCATTCCTTTCAACTACGTTCTCATTAAGTCCTTACCCAATTAACATACATAAGGTTCAATTTCACAATTAGCATACCTAATTTTGTAATCCTACAAAACATGTTCATGTACATGTAATCATTGTAAAACCATTTTTTCTTATTTTTGAACGTACATGTAAACTACAGTCATATCTCTATGCTAGTTATAACCAAAACACATGATTCCATAATCAATTAGTAAAACATATGGATTACAAACGCTTTTTATAAAGAATTTTTTTATACTACAGTCAAATTTAGATACAGTTAAATTTAGAATCACAGATAATCAAATTCACAGTAAATTTGGCGTAAAACATATATGGTAAAGACATACCTTCAATTTGCTCAGACAATCATTGTTAAACACCACAGACGACTATTTGAATGTCTCAGGAAGTCTCTCTTGCTTTTCTCTCAGACTCTCTCAAAACTCTTTGAATTTTATTTTCTTCTTTCTTTAGCTCAGTCTTAGACCACATACAATTGATGTAAACAAAAGTAAACTGATAACAAGTATTCGTAAACTAAAAAACTGATATAGCCTTAATAAATATAATAACAATATAAGTTACCAAAATATAACGTATAGATTATAAATATTTTTTTTTATATTTTTTATATTTAATTTATTTCATTAATAATTCAAATTTTAAAAATCCAAAAGCCATAAGGCTCTGTTTGGCAAAACTCTTTAAAAATTAAAGACTTAATATATTTAAGCCTTGTTTGGCAAAACTAAATTAAACTCCTTTAATTTATTTTAATAACTCATTTATAATATAGTTATTTATCACACTTTATTTAATTATGTTTTCATACTTAATTTAATTAATTCTAATAACAATTTATTGAATAAATCATTTAATCATTCTAAACTCTCTAACTTAATTATTAAATTAAATTAGAATATTATCTCATAATAATTAATTTCCTTAACCCATTAATTATTTATTAATCAAATAATTAACCAAATCAAATCAAATTAAATTAAAAAAATATTTATTCAACAATAAACAAATATTTATTCAACAATAAACACATCAATTAAATATTTATATAATTCAATAAATATTTATAATTACAATTAAAATTCTAGATTGTTACATTAATCACATCGTAATAAGAATTTGAATTATTAAATTCTTATTTTAATAACTTATGAAAATTCGGGTTGTCACAAATGCAAATCATCAAAGATGATGAACATTTGAGTAAGACATCTTCGTATGTCATGAAGCCGTAAAGCAGTAAAGAAAGTTATTACGTAAACTTAGTTTGTAAGATCGCGAACCCTAAGAAGTAAAATTAAGTTTAATCCAATGCGTAAGTTAAGTATATGACTAATTGGTGTATGTGTTATTTCTTTGTGTTATATAGGAATTGGAATGAGCAGTTCAGCGTAAACTCTAAGTTATAGTCGTGTATAAGGCATGTTTTCTAACTTCATTCATATTTTAAATGAATTTTAGTTTCTTAAAATTCTCAAATGTTGTACTTGAGAAGTTCTGTCTATGTGCGAATGTGCGATATTTGTACAAGGTGGTAGAACATATGAGGCAGTGTGCCATAATTTGAACACTTCGGTGTTTCTATGAGATTAACTATTCTGTGATTGAGATGTTTAATAAGAGAATGTTCTGTTTATACATGAACCATTATTGTTAAGTATGTGCTATTGAGTCTAGCCAGACAGAATGTTTATGAAAAAGGTAGAAGAATGAAAATATTTCAAAGTGAATGTGACTAATATTTTAAAATAATAAGAATCAAGATTATTCCTATTACTCAAGCTGCTTCATAACCTTTGTTCGGTTATCGAAGTTCTGAAGGAATGTTTGAATTCTTGGAGTTGTTTGTTCAACTGCTATAACTTGCTGGGCAATTGGATGCTCACACATTCTTTAAATGAAAAACATTTTCAGCGTACGAGTAGAAAACCTAAGGATCCCGTAAAGATCAAGCTGGTCGGTATCCAGAAGAAGTGTCATTCATTAGATGAATGAGCGTGAAGATAAGGTGAATACTTGTAATGTAGAATAGTTTAATTAAACTATAGACTAGTTTAATGAACTGTTATGTATCCTTGGTGGCGGATGAAAGTCACTCGTGTAAGATGTAAAGAATAATGTAATTATCATTATTTATAATGAACGAGGTTATAAGGTGTTAGAACCTGGGAATTGAGAAGGAATGTTGTTATATTTCACTATATATTGATGTATGTTTGGAAGAATGATGTACTCATGACGCACGAAATCCGGGTGTGAAGATAGACCGGATTTTGGGGCGTGACAAGTTGGTATCAGAGTTGATAGGTTATAAACCTTAGGTATGAGTACCTAAGACTATAATCGTAGAGAGAATGATAAGAAGATCGTTGCGTTAAACGATTAAGGAAGAAGATCACCACGTGATCATAGTGAATCGTAATAATAGATGATATATTAAACGATGAATGATTCATAGCTATTGCTATAAATGAATGGTACTATAAATTTTTACGGGAAAAAGAACTCAGATTGAGTTATAAAGGATAGCATGCGAATTACAAAAAATTCGTATTAAGTAAAGAGAAAAGTTAGAAGTTATTAGATTTCAATTAAGGACTCATGTGATAGCGGAGTGGTACGAACCTTTGAATGGGAAAGGGTTTATGATTACTTCGTTATTACAGTGATAATCATTGGAATATGTCGCGTTATCAATATGTATATGGTGAGAAGGTGAATCTTTTTCCATGTATATGCTTGATAGGTAGAGAATGATAAGTTAGGTACGAGTTCTTCAAACACATACTTATGAAAAGTTTGTGACTCATAGTTATGTGCTATGTTTCTGAGCCCAAGCATATGTATAGTCCTTGATCTGTTTTTGGATTACATATTGCGAAGATAAGTTCTTAAACACATATGGTTGTGGAAAGTTCCTAAGTTCCTAAACACATAAAGTGTTGTAAGTTGATGGACTATACTAAGGTATAGGGATGTTTAGACTGAAAACAAGTATTTTCAGTATGCTTAGCATTGAAGCTGCTAGAGAAGAGTAAGTATTGTCACAAGTAAGACAATGAAGGAAGATGAAGAATAGGATATTCCAAGTCATCTAGCTATGCTAGATTTTGAACTTTATTGAAATTGTGCTTATGTGTGCGCATTTTGAAAATGAAGGAATTGGTTCAACTTTTGGAACCAATAGATTTTAAAAGAACTATTCTTGGTATGTATATGCTAATTATTTCGGCTAGAGAAAAATTAATTTAAAATATCAAAATAAATTGTATATCATCCGTGCATTCGATGCAAGGATGGTAAAAGGATGGAGTTATTAATGTAATTGAACCTAGTGTTGGATGTGATCTTAGGATCAACAACCCACTATGGTATGATGTATAATGACGAAGTCATAAACTGATGAAGTCCTCAACGTATTGTGAAAAGTACAGTATCATGATGTCATAAAACGTTTTGATGTATTGCGAAAGGAATTTAAAGGGTAGTCGATGTCAATTGACTTGACTAGAGGAATGTTTCAAGTTGATATCCAATTTATTAGTATGGTCTAAGCTATTTGATTTGGCTAGACAAATGATATGTTATGTTTAAAAGAAAATCAAGCTTTCTATAAAAAAGTTGTGCCAAACCAAATTGTTTTGGTGCGGAATCTAATGATTAAGTCTGAGGTGAACACACCCCGAAATAGGCTTATACAATTGGTTGATCACCTACGTATGAAAGAGGTAGTTTACCTTCTAGGTGATTGTAAACTGACCATGAAAGAAGGGTTACGGAGTCATGCTGTTAAACTTAGTAAGAGTTCATGGTCAATTTGACCCCTCAACAAAAGTATGAAATGTTTTAAAGGAATTATTATATTCCTCGTTGTTCATTCTACTTTGTAATTCTTGATAAGTTATGAAGGTGAGGGATTGTTTGAAAGATAAGAACTTTTGTGAAGAGAAGTTGAGAAGAAGAGTAGGTTAAAATTTTGAGGACGAAATTCTGTGAAGAAGGGGTGAATGTGATGACCCGGGTATGGGTGTGGTTTAAGAAATTCCGAGGACGGAATTTTTATAAAGGAGGAAGAATGTGACAACCCAGAAAATCGGATTGTCTAGAATTTAAGATTTAAAGAATTAGTTATTAATAAAATGAATTTTTATTAATAATATTATGTGCTTTGTGTTTATTAATCGTTCTAGAACCTAGGATGATTATAATACGGGAGGATTCTGGCTACGAGCTAGACTGAACGAGTATGAATTTTCAAGATGAAAATAAAAAAATTTCTGGAACAAAAATATTTTTGGGGAAAAAGATGAAATAGGCATTATTCACCCGACGAAACTCTAAGGGTTAGGGTTTAAATAACCTAGGCCTTTTCAAGATTTCGGTATATCGAAATGACATTCCGTCAAAAGATTTGATGATAATATATTGTGAAAAGTTAAGTAAGCCGATAAAAGTTTTTCCAAAAAACGTGCATAAATCAGACGAAATAAAAATAATGAAAAGTACTGTTATGTATTTTCCATTCGTTTAACTACGTTAGGGGAAAACGTGAAGGAAAACACTTGATATCAAAAAGTATTTTTCAGTTTTTCAGAGTTCCGAAGAATGCGTAAAAGTTAATCGATAAAGGAAAGACGAAATATCCAAAAATATTTAGATTCCGAGAATTGCAGTTTTTAAAACTGTCGAACGAATCCTGAAAGACGGAACCGTGAAGCTTCCAGGAGAAGCTTTATGAATAGTAAGGAGTAGTAACCTTAGGGCCGAAATGACTATTTAGCCCCTAGCTTTAAAAATCTATAAAAGAGAACCTAAATTTATTTATTGGTGATTTTGAAAATAACCAACACTTGAGAGAGAGAAGTCCGATGGGAGGAAAAAGGAAGAGGAAAAGTTTGCTCGTGTTCAAACTTTGTTCAACGGAAGGAGATTAAAGAATAAAGGTATCGAAAACCTAACTTCTGAATTAATTTTCTTTTAAGTTTTATATGTTCAAAACATAACTTAATGAGAATAGAAGTAAAATATGTTAAGAATGATTTCATATGGTTGAAATCATGAGAAAATGAAGAAATAAGAATTAGAAGTTTAGTTTATAAATTTCTTAAGGAAGTATAAGTTTTGTAATGAATTTGAACGATCCGAATGAATCATATGAATGATTCGGTGAAATAAGTAAGGAATGGTGTTTCATAACAACGAATTCCATGAAAAAGTAAAATTGTAATTAAAATATTGATTAAAAATGAAGAACGAACAAAGAACGCGGAGAACACGAAGAACGTTGTTGATGAACAAATTTAAAACCATCGTAGTTATAACTTGTTGTTGATGGACAAGTTTAAAACCATCGCATATAAGTTAGATGCTTATTGTTGGTTAGGAACGGTAGAAACGGTCATGAAAAACGAATTAAACTTAGCTATAACATAGTTATGGCAAAAATTTCGTAAAAGACGAACGAGAAATAGAAAGTGTGTAAATGGACCCGAAGGTGTGGGGTTTCATAAGAATGTAAGAGAATGTAGAAAACGTGAGTTGTGGACTCAAGAATGAACGAGTTCTGAGTTCGGATGACTGAATTACGGACGAACGAATAAAGAACGTTAATAACGTAAAATGAACGAATATTGAATATTAAGCTAATCAAATGGCATGTTAATGAATTCAGAATGAATTTCTGTCTCAGGGGAATTGAAGTATATAAGATAAGAAAGAGAATGGCTTTGGAACGACCTCGTTCCGAATTATCACGAAGGAGTTGTGAGATTGGGAAGTAAGCGTCTCAAACATAACTTAACACTTAGAAATTTTTTCTAAGTTTTAGGCTTAGCCAGCAACAATTGACCATGCCTTTGGGAGGTCGCGCACAAACGTGCTGCGAACTAGAATTAGATCAAGACTTCATGTTGAAATACGAAAGCAATAACAAAGGAGGGTAGCACCGTAGTGCTAGCCCGGGTAGTCAAGCACTGCATAGTGGCACTGTAGCGTGAGAAAGAAGAAAGAAGGTGGCGCCACAGCACCGGTGCAGAGCCAGACCAAGAGAAGAGATTTTAATTGCTTAACTCTTGGGGAAACTATAAGGGAAAATAAAGAACATATTGTTCACCTAAAGTAACACTTAAAACAAGTAATTTTGAACGGAAAGATTAAACCAGATTAAAAGACAAAGACGATGAACGCAATGTTGTTACGATGAAAGATCGGTCTTAGCATACAACGAATCATATGGCTTCAACATTAAGAAAGAATAATGAATATGGGGTTCGTGTAATGGATAACGAAAGAAATAAGATATGAACTATCAAGAAAGCCGTAACGAACGGTAATAAGATTAATGCAAGCCGAATGTGAGTTGAATAAGGAATGTTAGAATGAAATGTAATCGTTAAACACATTAACCAACGCGAAGGTTGAGTGTACGCAAATATTAAACGGGCAGAACCTACACCCCGTGTACGGTTTGACCGTAGGGTAATGAAGACCAATGATTAAACCGATAAACGGTGAAGAACTGAATTAAAGACAATGGCGTTTAACATAAAGAAGCAGAGTTAATTATTAACTTGAATGATCGTTCTGAGTATACAAAAGACTGTATAACTTAGACGATAAGAATGAATCCTGAGGTATGACATTTATTTGCTAGAAAGTCATACGGAATAAAAAAAATGACTTAACGAACATTATAGTTTAATGGTTTGTATAAGTTAAGATAAGTTTAGGTTATAGTTCAATCGTAAACTTTGATGGTTGACATATGGGAGATGGGCTAAACAATTCCTTCAGAGAGCGAAGGTATATATGAAATTGGCAACCGATTTAACTCATTGTGAAAGATAGTGTAGATGAGACGGGAACTTGTTTGTTGGTTGTTTCTGGGAAACCACTCAGAGTACTATATGGACTACTAGTAGAGACACGATGTGTGCTGATTCCTAGAAGACTATAAGAAGAAGATAAGAATGTAAATCATCAAAGATGATGAACGTATGAGTAAGACATCTTCGTATGTCATGAAGCCGTAAAGCGGTAAAGAAAGTTATTGCGTAAACTTAGTTTGTAAGAATGCGAACCCTAAGAAGTAAAATTAAGTTTAAAATAATGTGTAAGTTAATTATATGACTAATTGGTGTATGTGTTATTTCCTTATGTGTTATATAGGAATTAGAATGAGCAGTTCAGCGTAAACTCTAAGTTGTAGCTGTGCGTAAGTCAAGTTTCCTAACTTCATTCATATTTTAAATGAATGTTAGTTTCTTAAACTTCTCAAATGTTTAACTTGAGAAGTTCTGTTTATGTGCGAATGTGCGATATTTGTACAAGGTGTAGAACGTATGAGGCCTTGTGCCATAATTTGAACACTTCGGTGTTTCTATGAGATGAACTGTTATGTGATTGAACTGTTCAATAAGAGAATGTTCTGTTTATACATAAACAATTATTGTTAAGTTTGTGCTATTGATTCAAGCAAGACATAATGTGTATGAAAAAGGTAGAAGAACGAAAGTATTTCAAAGTGAATGTGACTAATGTTTTAAAATAATAGGAATCGAGATTATTCCTATTATTCAAGTTGCTTCATAACCTTTGTTCAGTTATCGAAGTTCTAAAGGAATATTTGAATTCTTGAAGTTGTTAGTTCAACTGATATGACTTGCTGAGCAATTAAATGCTCACACTTGCTTTAAATGAAAAACATTTTCAGCGTACGAGTAGAAAAAACCTAAGGATCCCGTAAAGATCAAGCTGATCGGTATCCAGAAGAAGTGCCATTCATTAGATGATGAGCGTGAAGATCAAGCGAAGACTTGTAATGTAGAATAGTTAAATTAAACTATAGACTAGTTTAATGAACTATTACGTATCCTTGGTGGCGAATGAAAGTCACTCGTGTAAGATGTAAAGAATAATGTAATTATCATTATTTGTAATGAATGAGGTTATAAGGTATTAGAACCTAGGAATTGAGAAGGAATGTTGTTATATTTCACTATATAATGATGTATGTTTGGAAGAATGATGTACTTGTGACGTACAAAATCCGGGTGTGAAGATAGACCTAATTTTGGGGCGTAACACCTACCCTGCCGATAGTTTAGAAAGGTTACTCTCATCCAGTTGATGCCGATGCCTACCCTACGGGTAGTTTACAAAGGTTCATCACCAAACTGTCTTGATGCCTACTCGAACGGTAGTTTACAAAGGTTCATCACCGGACTGTTTCGATGCCTACTCGAACATCAGTTTATAAAGGTTCATCACCAAATTATCTCAATGCTTACTCGAACCGAAGTTTACAAAGGTTCATCATCAGAATGTCTCGATGCCTACTCGAACGGTAGTTTATAAAGGTTTTCATAATAGCGGATTCTCCGATATCCTCGCTGAAGTAGTGTTCAATGGTTTACATCATCGGATCCTTCCCTGATGCTACGTTGGGTCGATGTCAAAGGTTTGCAATATCAAACAACCCGATATTTTTTCTGAAGTAATGTTGAACGGCTTACATCATCGGATGCCTCCCCGATGCTACGCTGGATTGACACCAAAGGTTTGATCATTGATTAAAAAAAGAGGTGAGCTATTTACTTGTGAGCCTTCTAGATTAGATACTGGCTAGATTGATGACATGGGTACCGCTGACGTCTCTAGAGGATGCAGCCCATTCTTTCACTGCCCAGATTTGGCGCATGATAACATGTTTGATGGTGTATATTTCATTTGCTAGACCTTTTGTCATCAAGCGTCTGTTTTTAAGTTAAGGACTCTCTTGAGAATTTTCCCCTTCCTTTGTAGGGGCAAGCTTATGTCGCCATGATTTCTTTCAGGAGTTCTCTCATTTCTTTTGATAAGTGGTTTGATCCCGCTTTATACTACTTCCATTCTTGGAATCGAAAAATGCATGAGCCCTTTCATACATTCTTATTGGGGATTCATATAAGAAACTCTCTTTGTTGACCAAGTTTCAAGTGAGATATATCCTGCACATCAAAAGAACTAAATGCACCCAAAAGCTTGACAGCTCAATCGATAGGATTAGTATAATCTTGTGAATGAGGCATTTGAAGTTTAAAGTTTATGAGTTATGAAATCACAAGGAAATTTTAAAACATCCGTGGTAATTGTTCATGGGTAGGATCAGATTCAAAAGACTTATCTCCCTTTATCAGAGATACTTCATCTTCGCTTTAGACGTTATTCTTCGCAGAATTGTTTTCATATGACATATGCACTATGAGTGACGCAACTCTTAACAGGTGTTTTATTTCCATGACTTTTAAGATTTAAAATTTTATTTATTTTTTCTCTCGCTTAACTTGTCTCGTTTTCTTAGGCTATTCAGAGTTACCCATTTAACGAGTTTTGGACCAATAACTCCTAAAGCGAACGGCTTTAAGGCACTAGGTGTAAAGACACCCCTTCGGGTTTACTTACTCGAGTAACAAAGACCACGATTCGATACAAGTCAAGTGGTCCACTTTATTTACTCCTTGTCTGAGCTTTTGCAAGGTCCATTTTCTTAGGCTTAAATTACCCATGTAGCGAGCGTTGAGCCGGTGACTCCCAAACCGGACAACTTTAGGGCACCAGGTGTAAAGATACCCCTCTGGCTTATTTATTCGATTAATCTAGACCATGATTCGAATATGCTCAGGTCTCGCCTTCTTCATTTTGCAATGCTCATTTTCTTAGGCATTAAGTTACCCATGTAACGAGCGTTAGGCCGATGATTCCCAAACCAAATGGTTTTAGGGCACCAGGTGTAAGGACACCCCTCAAGCTTAAAAACTTGAGTAACCCAGGCCACGATTCGAGACATTAGGCTGACTACCTATCTTCTCATTAATTTTTATTGCTATTGCCATAGTTTTATCCCCCCACAACTAAGAGTCATGACAATCGCCAAGTGCAGACATGCATATGAGGTCAAATCTGTTTTAAAAAGCGCTTTAAACTAGGATGTCGTGCCCAATCAAAAAGGTTAAATAGTCTTAAATCTCTAATCATTCTCGTAATTCTTGATCCACAGACACTTATCAGAATTAATCCAATTCATAACAAGTTAAGCAAAATTTTTCTCTTTTAAAACCTTTTTCTAAGAATACTTAACATATATATTATCGCTAATGCATTTAAATATAGACTAAAAGAATATAAAGTGATGAAAGAGTCATACCTCATATATGGAATGTTGTATTCTAAGAAAATTCTGATTGAAAAAGACCAAATGATCGTACCAGATCGCCGTGGAAATGTCATAAAGGAAGCTCTGATGATGACGGACCATGTTGATGGCGCCGACTGGCGCATTTTCCTTCTTAGGATGGTTAATGAATGCCCCAGTGTTGAGTTATCATTGTTTCTAAAATTGCCCCATTCTTATTTTAAGGGTCCCAATATCGGGTTGTCACCGCTTTTGAAATTGCCCCAATCTTGCTTGTCATCTAGGGTATTTTATTTGACAGATAGGCTGATAAGATGCTGAGATCCCAAGAGTCTTTTACCTCTGGACCCATATGGTGAATAGGTAGTGGAGCTTTGACATTTGGTTTGCCCCAATCCTCATTTTGACCCATAGTCACAATTGGCTTTGATGATTTGAAGGTGTCAGCTCTTTGAAGGTCATTGCTAATGATTATGCTTTATATATCGTTATGACATTGCTTCAACTTTGATGATTGATGTCTAGATGCCTTCGAATTCCACTGAATTGGATCTAAGAGGTCATCTTTCTTTATGATGTGATGGCTTCAACTAAGCTTGGTTTGATCTGTAAGCCTTGATTTGTGGCTTTTATTTCAGGGAACATGTCGTCGGGTATGAGATAGACTTTGGCCTTTCTAGACTTGCTCCAGATTTTGTGACAACCCGAGAATTTAGACAATCTATGAAAATCATAATTGATTGATTTAAGGTTCAATATTAGGACCTAGACAGGAAATAAGTGTATGGAATTGTCAGTTATGTAATGAAATTCCAAGAATTTCAAAAGTGTTGAACAAAACTTGAATTATGTGATAGACTATAAGTGATAGACTAGTAATGAGGTATAAGATTATGGTAGATTTAAAATTCTTTTGAAGAATTATCAAGGATAAGTATCGAAGTGAATACTAGTTGGTATATTTGATTATATATGTGAACCGTAATGATTTAAGATCAAGGATTGATCAGATAAGTTATAACTTTAGCAAATCCTAGAGTTATGTTAATCATATGTTTATTAAGTTAGAAAAATCTAACGAACTGTTAGAAACACTAACGATACGCTCAGAAACTTTAATTTTAGTTTTGAGAATCCGAAATCCTAATTCGGATATTTAAAACCCTAATTTGGGAATTTAAAAGCTAAGTGTTAAAAGCTTAAGTGTAAATATGTGGGAGAATAATAGTATTTAATTATATACTAATTCTAAGAGATTTATTTTATACCACTCGGTTAATTAATTTTATAACCTAATTATAGCAAGTCTAAATGGGTTAAGGAAATAGATGTGAATGAGCAAGAATTGGTGTTTTTATGGAGAAGTGAAAACCCTAATTAAATGAATTGGGTTGCATAAGAATTAAAGGTATTGGACTATGTATAGCTCAAGTGTGGCCAAAGAAGTGAGTAAGAGACCAAGCAATACATTAAAGGAATGGCTCAATTTTTAACCCAAGTGGGAGAGGAATTTTTGGACATTTGTCAACTCAAATAAGAGGTAAAATAGAAAGCAAATTGGGAGCATTTTTAGGCCACATGGCCGGCCCAAAAGAGAAGCAATAACAAGGGGGATGAATTTAATAAGTGTTCACTTTAGTTGTTGAACCACTTTCACCATCTCTCCATGTGTCCATTGGTTATTTTGTCCAACACTTTGTTCATTAATCTTGCAAGCAACCACTTGGATATTGCTAAGGGGAAAGAAAGAGAGAATTAGTGGGAGAGTAAGGCCATATGGCCGGACCATGCTCAAGAAGAAAAGGAGATTGGGAGATAACAAAATATATCTATAGATTTTCCAACACTTAGATCATATTTTTCCCTTTCATCACTTCTATTATTCTTGCTAGAACACAAGAAAAAGAGAGAGGGAGAGAGAAGAGGAGGCCATGTTCGGCCATCCTAAGAGGAGGAGGAGATTTTGATGTTCATACAATCAAGATCCATCTACATTTTTGAAGGAGAGAAGGAAATCAAGCTAAGGTATAATAAAAATTTCTACTTGTGTAGGCTAAATTTCCTTGGTGTTTTGATTTGATTTTTGACAACTTAAAGTTGTGATTTTGAGGTTTAAAACCTTAGATCTATGTATATATAAGTGTTTCTTGTTTGGATCTACCCATATGGGTGTTAAATTGGTTGGAATCAAAGGTATAAAATTTCCTAAATTCAAAACTCTAGTTAGTTTATGTGTTTTGTGATGGTTGTTTTAGACCAAGTGTTGAACTTATGATCCATATGAGGGAAGATCTACATGATATATGATATTTTATGGTTAGATCTTGCCATTTTTAGGGTTGATAAGCTTGAACAAAGAAGATGAACCACAACAGTTTTTTTGTTTTAAATGAATTAGTAGACTGCTGCTCTAAACAGAAAATTTCGGATTTGTTAGGGTGCTCTAAAAATTCTGGACTTGTGATATTTTATAGTACACTCAATAAACTTTCCATAGACTCCGAAACGGACTAAATCCGATATCGGAGGAGCATGTTATGGGATTTTTACCAAACTACACAAAGTTAAGAAAACTGTGAAAAGGACAGTTTTGGAGCAGTCACTTCCGGGATAAATTCCGGGTGCTAAACATATCCAAATATGGATTGTGATATATGAAAACTATAGTTCGGAAAGATACGAATCCAACAAAATTGACGGATCATTAATCGGAGTTACAGATTTCGTTTTATTTAAGTTTTGGTGAAGGACTCCAAATCTGCCAAATGACAAAAGTTTCTGCCCAAAAACTTTTCCGGGACTGTTTCGGACATTTATTTAATGAGAAAAATTCCAGGATTTTGGGAAATGAAAATATATGGTATTATGTAGCTCGTGTCCAAAATGAGCTGATTCCGAGTTAAAACGACCAAGTTATGACCATTACAATTTTGTGATTTTCCCGATTTGAAATCGCTATAAACGGAGTTCTACAACTCCGATTGCCACGAAATTTAAAATGGAGCATCACGTTAACATATATAAGGTTATGCTAAGAGATGGGTATTACTGGAGTTAAGCACGAGGTAGCTAATTTCTTAAGCTACGCACTAAAACTAATTTTTGAAAACATACCAAAGAAAGTTAGAAAATTAAGGAAAAATAGAATTAATGTTTTAAAAATCATATAAAAATGATTTAAGTATTAGAAAAATATTTTAAGTTATAAAATATAATTTTTGATATTTTGGCATGAAAATATTAATATTTAATATTAATATTAATTATCGGATAATGGATTTAAGTGTTTAAAAATCAAATAATTATGATTTTAAGGTATTAAAATATTTTGAAATATTATAATTACATTATAATATTTTTTAAGGATTTTCATTAATATTTTATAATATTAATGATTAAGGAATTATGTGGTATTTGATTCATTTAAATACGGTTTTAATGATTGGAAAATCATGATAAATGGTAATAATTATTCAAAATTATTACGAGCCTAGGAAAAATGTTTTGATGATAAGAAATTATCCGAGATAATTGTTAAGTGTTCGGAAGAGTTTAATCGAACTTAAACTCGAGTATTGTCCGACTAGACCGTCGGGATGATAGAATCTATGTCGCTTTTAAGTCGATTTGAAATAGTTTGACTTTGATGCTAAGTCTTATGTGATGTATAGACTTATAGGGTTATGTGTTATGTGTTTAGGTTATTCTGTGTATTTAAATATAACAGAATTATACTGTGATTCTAATATTGGAGATCTATATTATTAATATTAGGTCTTCGGGTAAAGTGATATAAATTGCGTTGCGGTAATCAACAGTTCAGGCAAGTTTGTTCTTACTTAACTCTAATAAGAGTGTTTTATTCAAGCTTATGGTTAATCATTGTTTGATTGCCATGAAAATTGTACTCATACATCTTGCATGTATAAGTCGGTATGAAAGGTGATCACCTTCATTACCAGTTGGTTCGTAAATGTTTGTTCATGTTTAAAACTTGTTCACCAAAAGTTTGTTCCTGCTAGTTCTAAATTATATTGATGAATTATAGCCAGCTTATTATTCATACTCTTCAATCATGATATATCCTTATATTGTTGTATTTAAACTTGCTGGGCAACTTTCATACTCACCCTTGCTATATCATGATAAACATTGCAGATAAGGCGAATGCGTTCGGATACAGGAAAAGGTTAATGCCAAGTTCAACTTGGGATAAATTGTACGGCTATTTTGTAATAGTATAGTTTGATAAATGTTAGATCATTTATGATTGATGTATAAGTTAAGGTTACTCGATTTTGGGGGGAAAAGTGTGTAAATTTAATGTATAAACAATTTATGTTTATATCTTCCGCAAACAGTTATAGAATGTTTAGTGTACCGAATCCGCGGCGATTTGGGGCCCGGATATGGGGATGCTACAGATTTGATGCAATGACCTTGAGGTACCGTTGGGTATTCTCAACATGGGTCACTAACTTTGAGGGTTTATCTTTGGTGTGGACTTTGGTATCTTGGGACTGGTGTTTATGTTGGATTTTGGGTTTAAATGTTTATTTTGATGGTTAGATATCACCATGGATGGCTGCCTATGTACTCCCACGGCTAGAGGGAGATCATGTCCCCCATAGTTCAGGCTTGGCTTGAATGGTTGGAAACTGGAATTCTGGAGTAAAGTATTTTGGGAATTTGAAAGGTGTTTATTTTGATTAGTTTTAGTGAGTTTTTGGGTTTTTTTGTTTGACCACACCATAAATGGTTGCCTAGTACTCTCGTTGATGGGGGAGATCGGGACTTTCGTAGTTCATGCTTGGGATAGGATTGATTTGTTTTATGGTTTGATTTTTAATTTTTTGATTATTTGATTTAATGATTTTTTGTCAATATATACATGCATGGAAAATAAAAGGCATAACGCTAAGAAAGTGATATCGTCCCAACATCTTCTGGAACTCATAACTTTATCCTTTGGATCTACTTTTTCCTGACTAGTTGAGGCTTGAAAGTCCAGTTGTTAGTGTTTATATTTCTATCAAGGTTCACGACAGAGGTTACCTCTTGGACATGAATATCTTCAATCATGGCCATAACTTGATCATCTCCTAGTTCAGCATATCCCTTAAGGAGGCTTAAACTGGACTCGTTGTAAAAAGGTATGAACTCTTGATTCCTTAATGGGTTGGCGGCTTCCTTGACAACCTCACCATCTTTTTCTTCATCTATTCCTTCACCTTTTTCATGGGCTTGAGAGGATTTAACTATGAAATCTCTGTCGAACTGTTGTTGTATTCCTCACAAGAAACTTTTCTTTTTGGCTGTTTTGCACTAAGAAGGATTAGTATTTCCTCGTCATCATCCAAAGGGGTAAAATCAGGAATGTGGTTGCTAACTTTTGGCAACAAGATGTTTAATGGTGGTGGATGAATTTCCTTGGGGGACTCTGTTGTCTCCTCTGTCACTCCCATTATTAAGATCAGTCCACCTTGTGTTCTGTCAGTATTGGTGCTCATAGCCATCACCTCCTTTGAAGTGCCTGTCTCGAGTGGACATCTTAAGCTCTTTATTTCCCTTTTGCCTTTTCTGGTCATGGGTACTTTTATCTTCAGATCTCCATTTTTAATGAGATCCTAGATTTTATGCTTTAGAGACCAAAATTCCTCAATTGCATGTCCAGGTGAGTTAGAATGGTAGAGACGTATCCTGGTGGAATCATAACTTTTCATTTCGAGATTTACAGGAGGAAACAACTCAGTAATCTTTCCTTTGCTTATCAAAAAGTGTATCATCTCTTCATTGATTTGTTAGACGGGTGAATTTTTGATCTCTTTTGGAGGTTGTTCGTTTATTCTTCTTCGACAATTCATATTCTCCCGAGCGATTTTTTCGCTGGAGAGATTTTGTAGTAATTTATCCATCCAATTTTCCTGTCCTTTCAACCTACTTTGATCTTCTTCAGTCAATCGAATTATTTTGGAGAGAGATAGGCTTACATTCTGGCTAACCTTTTCATTTTCTTGGCCTTCTGATAGTTGAGTGAAAAGTTGCCTCGTAATCTGATGTTGACGCACTACCAGATTTATGACACCCCCAAATTCGGGTTTCCTAACCTCGAATTCGGTTTTCACAATACTCAACAACAAACATACTTTCTAACTAATGCCGAAGAATAAACATACATTATTTATCATAATAGTAATACAGTCTTACAATCATATTCCCAAGGTTCTTTAACCTTAACTTAAAACGTACTCTTAATACCATAAAGAGTTTACATAACCAAATGGCATTTAAAATAAATTAGTACATAAGCCGTCTCAAACATCTACTCTTGAATCTTCCCTTTTCCTTTGTCCCCTTTGGACATTTCTGCCTTAGCTGAAATAAATGTCATGATATAGCACAAGGTAAGCAACTAATTTTCTTAGCAAGTTTATACACAAGGGAGATATATCATGATTAGAAAGAAATTTCGCTTTCAATGTTCAACAACAGTATAAAATTGTGAAGGAACATGAATTAATAGTCAATAGTTGAATATTCAAATAATTGAATAACAGGTACTGAGTGGTTTGAAATAACCATGAACATTTGCCAAGGTTCTCAGCATTTAAACTAGACCTTTTAATAAGTTTTGATAATCAAAGGGATCAGCCTTTCATACCCAATGATTTATGCATAAACACTTAATAATCCAGCATTGATATCATGCTTTAATCAAATTTGTCCTTTCTCGGCCAATAGTTCTTACCATATCAATTTAATAAGAACAACTTTTAAAACACATTTGATTTAACAAATTTAGACATGCTTGATCTAGCTGATACAATTAGCGTAGATCTATCTCATAAATGGTTCATGAATGAAAGAACTTTAATTTAATTCACAATTTAATAGTAATAGAACAGGAATTTAATTGCACAAGGTGTGAATCTCAATAATCAGTATAGATGTGAATAATCAACAATAATTATTCACTAACATGCTTTGAAAATAATAACTCGAGTTTGAGTTAAAGAACTTGCTTGTTCGATGAGTTACGACTAACTAGCTTTAATTAAAACTCTTTGAATGACCTAACAATGACAATGTTGGTTTATTAATTAGTACTGCGTATAATTGTACGCCTATACGCTTACTTATGCTATTATCTAGCAAATAAATCAATCACAAGGTACACATAATATAATGTACCATTATTAATCCTATAAGATATTTAATAAATCTTAGGTTAATGGTTTAATAAATTTATAAGGTTTTTCTTAAGTAATAAACACTTAATAGATCCTTAAATAATTTATTATAATTGTTTAATTAATGAGTCATTTAAATTATCTTCATTTATTAACTCTATCTTCATTTAATTATCATTTAATATTAGTTAAATAGTAAGTAATTAATTACCTATAGTTATTATTTAATAAATAATAGCTAATTACATCTACATATTATTTAATGTTAATTAAACAATGAATAATTAACATTATTAACATTATTTGTCTTTAATTATTATTTAATATTAATCAAATAATAATTAATTAATCATTTATCCTTCAATAATAAATAATTGATTTATTTTCTTTATTAGTCTTTAATTATTCATTACTATTAATAAATGAATAATTAATTAACATTTATCCTTATTTAATATTAATTAAATAATTATTAATTATTTATTTATCCTTGAATAATAAATAATTAATTCACTTCATAAGTCTTTAACTATTCTTTCTTATTAATCTAATAATAATTAATTATCATTTGTTCTTATTTATTATTTAATATTAATTAAATAATTATTATTTTATAAATTTTATGTCAATGTAAGTAAGTAATTACATTATTATTACATAATCTTACTTAAACATCCTTTCATCATTATTTAATATTAATTAATCCATGGTTTAACTCTATTTATTATTTAATAGTTAATCTATTAACATTATCTCTACTTAATTATCTCTTAATATCACTTAAAAAATATTTAAATAGTTAATTACATTTAAAATACATGTAATTAGTTTAATAATCATTTAGTGGCATTAATAATTATTAATTAGTAAGTTTTAAATGATTTAACTGAGTTTAAACCATTATTTACTTAATAATTACATAATTGTTTGAATTAAATATTTTAATATTCTTCACAATTTTAGAAAATTTTGGGAACAAGAGTCGTCACCGGAACCAAATTTGAAAAAATGGTGAACCTAAATCATTTAAAAAAATTAAGGCTTAGTTTATTAAACAATGAACCAGCAGTGTGTTTTGTAACATTTTCTTATTTTTTCCATATTTGGGGTTCTTCCCTAAAACTTAAATAAAATGAAATCTACAGCTCCGATTTAGGTCCAGTCGATCTCATTGGATTCGTATCTTCTCAAACTACAATTTTCATTTATCAAACATCAAATTTGGATCTGTTTTGGTCCTGGAAAATAGCCCAGAAGTGACTGGTCAAGCAACATGATTCCAACAGTTGGAGTGTTTTGGTAATAAATCCATAACTTGCTCATTTTTAACAGTTTTACATAATTCCAAAGTGGTTTTTCCCTTAACGTATAGCTCTAGCATACCAAGAAATAAATTCACAAGAAGCCTTTGTAGATATCAAAATGAAAAGCATAGATCACCCTTTTTAAATAAATTTTCCCAAAAAACTCCTTTAACTTCCTTTTCCCAAATTTTCCAACATAAACTTATATAGATGAACAAGTTAAACATATTATACTCAAGATTTATCATTCTCATAAGAGTCTAGCCTTTTAGAATTTGCACTTCCATAAATCTATCACAAGTTTACATAAAACATACAAGACATAAAACTGGAGCTTGATTTTTACCTAGTCTTGTGGGATGTCCTCCTTTTCTTTCTAAAATAACTTATGAACCTGGGATGCATGAAAAAACTTCGTTCTCTTCCTCCCCAAGATTCGAACCCCTCTCTCTCTTTTCTCTCTTTGTATTTTGCTAGTTTGGGATAAAATAGAAGAGGAAGAAGAATAGTGGGAGAAATGAAATGAAATAAAGATGAAATATGGTGATTTAACTAATATCCCTCGTATCTTTGTTGTCTCTTGGATAAAAGGCTTTTCCTTATCTCTTCCACTTAAGCCTAATCATGTTATTAAGGGTGCTAAGTAGATTTTTTACCAATGGGAGATGGACACATTTGTACTTGATGTAAGAGTTACTAATTAAGGAACTTGATTAGCATAATTTTGTTACCTTAATAGGCCTAATATGGCCGATCACTCCTTGTCCATTATCCCCTCCATTTTGCTTTTATTTTAATTCACAAATTTAATTAATCAAAAGTCTAAAAATACCCTTAATTAAGTGGGCTAAGTATTGGTTTGCATTTTATTTCTTTTGGGCTTTTCCTTTAATTGTTTTGGGCTATGTAATAAACATACTTTAACAATTTTAATATATATTACCCTAATTGTTTATTTAGGGTTTCTATTTCCAATTTATGGAATTTAATTACTTACACATATCTCTTTAACGTGTAACCTAATTGGGTTTACTATAATTAGGTTTAAAATTATTAATCACTTGTAATAATAAAATTATCCACTTAAGTTAGTATACATATTAAATACTAACTATTCCTTATTACCATAACCCTTAGGTTATTTAATTATATCACCTAATGTATAATTAGGTTATGATGCTTTCTTTTTTAATGAAATCTATAAATATATATCCATAACTATAGTATATATATTTATTTAGCCATACACCACTTCACATATGTAATCACATATTAAATCACTATATAGCACAAAGTTTTAAATGTCAATAATGTATATAAATATAAAGTGACTTGAAATTCCTAGTTATTACAAGATTGGCTACCAGAGTTACTTGATTCTGGATTGTCTCCAATTTTTATATTATTGTCATATCCTCCTCTGAATTTTCCTACTCTAGGACATTTGTTCTGTTCATTTGGGGGTATTCTTCCATCCTTCGTATATACTTGTGACTTGGACACATTTTGTGATCATGTTTACTCCCTCCGTATCATGCTGCATCAGAAGGTTGGTGTTGACATTTGGATGGTCAGGTTGTTAGACCACAACTGTAACAATCCGGAATTTTAAATTGTAATTTTAAATATTTATTAAATTATAAATATTTATTTTGAGGTGTTTATTGTTGAATAAATGTTTTGTTGATATGATGGTTGTTAGTAAAAATTTATGAATTTAAATTTATTAGATAATATTCTAAATTAATTGAAATTATAATTTAGAGAGTTGTAATATAACACGAGATATTATATTGTTGTTTTAATTTAATAATTTAAAGTGGTATATTAAATTATTAAATAAAATTATGATGAAATTATAATTTTGTGATAATGGTTAAAGTGGAATATTTATTTAAAATAATTTACTTGATTAATGTAGATATGGAAATCAAAATAAATAATATGTGATTATAAATTATAAATTAAATGGTTTATTAAAATAAAATTATAGGAGTTTAATTTAGTTTTGCCAAACAAGGCTTAAATATATTAAGTCTTTAAATTTTAAAGGGTTTTGCCAAACGGAGCCTTATGGCTTTTGGATTTTTGATTTTTTGGATTTTAAATAATATAAATAAAATAAATTAAATAATAAATATAATATAATTATATCATATACGTTAATAGTCTGTAACTATTATTATATTAAGTATGCGTATTAAGGCCAAATCGGTTAATTTTAGTTTATGTATACTTGGGTTATCAGTGTTTTATATGCTGAGCATAAAAATTACAAAGACTGAGATGGAATTGAGAGATGTTGAGAGGAAACCTAAGAATTTCATAGCAACTTCAGTGTTTAGCAAGGATTATCAAACTAATTGAAGGTATTATTCATACCTTTAGTATTATATATATATATATATATATATATATATATATGAGTTTACGGCATGAAGTTTTAAGTTCTGTGAGTTCTATTTCTTTCAAATTGTTGGTAGACAACTAAATTATGATGATTATATGTGTTGGTTATGTTTGAGTTGTATATAAACAAGGAATTGGTATGCTAATTACAGTTAAAAGTAGGAAAAATAATTACAGTAAATATTTTGAATATAGCTTATGAAAGTACCAATTTTAGTGGTCAATTTGTATGTTAAACTATAAATTGAGGCTTGTTTATGTTAGTTCATTAAGAAACGAAGAGAACATGGTTTGAACGGAGTGATTCAGTGTAGAATTGTAATCACAGTGATGATTTTTGTAAAAGATGTCAAAAATTGAGTTTTGATATGAAAATATGGAATTTGATAAATTAAACTACTTTAAGTTGTTTTTAAATTGTTCTAATTGGTTGAATATGTTGGAAAACATGTTTATAATAGTTTTATACCAATTTTATGGGTTAATATTACTGTTTGGTGGGTGAAATTTATGATAGTCGGGCTAAAGTCGGCTACTATTTATGTTGTCTTTGGTTACGTCTGCAGCCTTTGACATGCAATTTGCGGCGTTATGGCAAGACCGAAATGGTGCAACAACATGCTGATCATTACAGACTTGTGTATGGCGCAGCTACGCCATACCCTTAGATAGTGACTTCTGCTGCTACTGCAGACCTGGGATAGCAATATAACTTGGTCTAAAGTAATGTTAACATGTCAAATGTGTAACGACAAGGTTAAAACAACATAGTGTAATGTGGTTAGTAATTTTAATGTTATAAGAAGTTAGTAAACTATGAAAATGACATGTTGTAATTTATTGAGCATGAGGATTAGTAAATAAGTATTATGAAGGTTAACACTTGAAATTTCTGATATTTATATAGTAGCATAAGAGTTGTACTAAATTAACAAGTCTAACTAGAAATGTGTGTTATGTTGGAAAGTGAATGTTAGTATATCTAATAGATATTGTGGTTCTAATACTATGTGTAGGTGAACGTGAGTTTTAATATTATAACTTACGCTCGACGCAATTTTTCTAACTCTACACTTTCGTTGAGCTAGTTCTATTATTACATTATGTAACTATATTCTTATGATTGAGCAAGTTTCCTATCTTAAATTGTTATTGAACAAGTCATTTGTTCCTAAATTTCATTTGAGCAAGCTTTAACTCTAGTTTATTAGATTCTCATTATGGTTAATTCATTTTAACTTGTTTATAGTTAAGCAAGTTTCTTAAGTTCTATTCCTGTATAATGAACGCAATTCTTTTTTTTTAAACTCCCGTCTCTATTATTGAGCTATTTCATTACTTTGTATGAGTTATTACCATGATGAGCAAGTTTTTAGTTTTTAGCTTGCTATCAATTAATGTATATTCAGTAATCAAATTTTTAATTTGACAAAATTATATACCTAGCTTATTATTGTTCAAGCAAAGGATTATCATGTTATTCAATTTATTCAATGATTATGCTCTTTAGTTAATTCCAAGCATAAGTTTAATATATACAGTCAATTCTCCTATGATTCTCAATTGTTCTACGCTATGTTGTTATTAAACAACTGTTTTGTTATCAAGCCTTATTAATTCAACTAGTCCCCTAGTTGATGATCGCTAAACTTTAAATTACCCTTGAAAGCTTATCCAAACCAAACTTTCTTTGGTGTGGACTTGTACTATAAAACTGAGAAGAACAACCCTATTATAGGGGATACACAATGCGTTTAGATGTTTGTGCACAATACATGGTACGAAGGCCTGATCCCCCTAAGTACATAAAGTCCCTACCGTATAACTGTTAAGGTTAAAGTTGAAAGATTACTTGTAACCGTGGACATAGTTCATGGTCTTATGACCCTCAGATATATTTCTTATTTTGATTCCAGTTGTTGGTTATCATTGATAGAGTACTATTCAGTTTTGATGAGCCTATTCATTGGCAGTTTTTATTATCTTGTTGATTCATTGTTACATCTAGCGAGCAATTGTTTTGCTCACTCTTGCATAAATATAATTACTGCAGCTAAAGTTGAGAAGGTAGATGAGCCTTCAACGAGCAAAGGAAAGGAAAAAATGTGCAAGTGATGAAGACTTGTAATTTTATTTATTGTCATGATGTTGGTTTTAAATTTAAGGATGTAGTGTAGTTATTTTAATTCCGCACTTGATTGATGTTTATGGTTAGACAACCTGGGAATATTTTTATTTAATGATGTAACCCTATTTAAAGGGAGGATTTATGATTTAAATTTTTTTATTATTGGGTAGATAAATATGAATGAATGGAAAGTGAACACCAAGTCTTGTGGGAATGAAGTACCTAGATTTGGGGGTGTCACAACAACATCGCCACTTTCGATCAGATTTTGGATTTTTTGCTTTAAGGACCAACAATCTTGTGTTTCGTGTCCCATAGACCTTGAGTGGTAAGAAAATCTCCAGCTTAGATTATATCTTTTTCTTTTTAGATCAAGAGGTGGAGCCAATTAAGTAATTTTCCTATGATTTATTAATAACTCAAATATGTTTTCCAGGAAATCGCCCAGTGGAGTGAACACCCGATTTTCTGTTCTTTTAAATTTTCTCTTTCTGTTATGGCAATGGTTGAATGTGGCCTATTGTTGAAATGGAAAATTGCCTTGCTTCTTCCAAATGGGGGGCTTATGATTGGGTTCCCTATTAAAATGAGGGATAAATATTCATCGCCATTCTTGGGTACCCTATTGGGAGTGCTCACATAGCTGTCAGACTGTATATGCTCAACGACTACTTCCAAGGCCGTGAGGTCTTTAATTTTTCCTGCTTTAAGACCCATCTCTGCCATTGCACCATGTTTGATCATTTTCAAGAATGGCTTGCCTATTCCTTCTAGGATACTCTCATAGTAAGGTGCCTCTTAGGTGTCTATGAAAGTCATCACCATTTTAGTTTCTGTCATAGGTGGGCTGACCTGTGCTGCCAGACGTCTCCATCTCTAATTAAGCGTATTCTCAAAAAGGCTGAGTATTCTGCATCTTAACTTTAGTCACCTGATATCTATCCGATTCCATTTGTGACTGAAAGCTATATTGATTTAGGAAGGCACAGGCCAGCTGTGACGACCCGAGAATTTAGACAATTTAATAAAATCTTAAATGATGGATTAAAGGGTGAATAATAAACCTAGATAGAAAATAAGTGAATGGATTTGACATTTTTGGGAAGGAATTTTAAGTATTTCAAAATTTTTGGTCAGGGATTACAGTATTAAGTGTATAAGTGTATATGTTCTGTGTGAGTGGTCATATATGTGTACAAAATGTGGTTAAGGGTCAAGGGTTGACCAAATAAATTATATCAGTGTCCAAACCCTAATATTATATTAAGAACGTTGACGTTCAGTTAAAAAACCCTAGTGATTGATAAGAAACCCTAATACCGGCTATGGAAACCCTAATTTCAGATTTTAGGAATTTAAAACCCTAATTCGGATTACAAAAATCCTAACTTGGGATCTCGGAGACTTAAGTGTATGGATTACGAGATTAATTAGGGTAAAGCCTAACAAATTAGTTAGAAAACACTAATTTTAAAATTTGAAACCCTAATTGTTCCGTTAAAAACCCTAATGTACAATTATAGACCTAATTGCTAAATTAACAATTTTAATTAGGATATATTAATCCTAATTAGCAAGCTTGAATTTATAATTAGGAAATCTTAGTATAATTATAGAATCCTAATTATAATTTAGAAATAATAATTTTCTATTTTGAAAACCTAAATTTGAAAATCCTAGAAAATTGATTTTTAAAAACCATAGGTTTTAACCCTAAGGATTAAACCCTAAGGGTTTCTACAAGTTACTAAATTACCATTAAAAATGTATGGAAAATGACTATAATGCCCCTTTTTCATTCTGTATAGATAACTTGTATATTTTTCCCTAGATGTAGTTGGTAACCAACCCTAGCTTTAGCCATGTGCTAAAATCCCAACCATCAGCCATTATATTAGCCATATATATTGCATCAAAGTTTATAAAAGTCAAAAAGTAAGAGAAAGTCTCTTACTTTACTTAGCAAACCAACCAAGAGCACCCTCTCTCTCTAAATCTGAAAATGAGAGTGAAAGGGAGTAAGAAGATAAGTCAATATCAAACCTTAGCTTGCCAAGATCAAACTGATAAGTAGGTTTTATACCTACTTATCCGGTATCTATTACTTGAGTTATTTGCTTAATCTCGTATTTCTTAGTTACTATTCATGCATGTTGTGTTCATTTTGTAGATTATATGTTTGGAAGTTGAGTGAGCAACTATTGGTATGAAAACGCAAGGAAAAGAAATTTCGAATATCGTTTGGGCTTTCATGTTCATTTTATGTTCATTTCATGTTCTTTGTTTGGAACTTAGACTTTGTTGTAGAGCTTCTTCTTAGCTTTCTGGAACATCTTGAATCATTCAAATCGGAAGTTCGGATGAGAGAGTTATGGTTTTTTTTATCAACAAAGACAAAGCTAAGAGTTGTTATGTTTATCATTTACACAGTACCTACTTCCAGTCCAATTTTGACCATCATCCGTTTGTTATTTCTCAAAACTCAAAGAATAAAAATTGTAGAGCTCGTCGATAGCTTCGATTTGGTAGGTTGCAGGCCCTGTAACTCCTCCCAGAATAAATGTTATGGCAGTTTTAGTAGAGGACAGTGCAACAAATTTACAGTAGCATAGCAAGCTAGGGTTTGCTCTTTTTGGCCGTGCACCCAAGCTGGGGCTTGGGGTCCTGGGTTGATTAACGATCCACTAAGCCCTGGGCTTGCTATTATAGAAAATACCCAAGATGGGGCTTGGGTACGGGAATAGAAGGGTCTCCTAGTTGGTTTCTAATGCTACAAACGTGGGGCTTGAGTGATGGCGATGGTTTGGGACTCATATTGGCATGGAGTTGTAATCAGAATACATGTTGTAGTATATAATTAACAACAAATAAGGGGATTAGAATACACAAGGAAAATTACAGAGATCAATTTCAATTTTTCTAAGCAAGCGTTGGAGGAAGATTTTGAAGAAATTTTTGAGACGATTGCAAATTTAGGCTACGTGAATGGTGTTTTTCACTATTCTTCTTCTTAGACTATTATTTGTAATTGAAAAGATGTTTTCTTTGATTTATTCAGTAGTTACTTCATTTATGATGAACTAATTCACTTTTTAGGCTTATGGTGGATCTTTAAGTGAAACAATGATTTTGTAAACTTTGATTTTCATTTCAATAATCTATTTCTAGTTTATCTATATTAATTTGAGCGTGAATTTATGAATTGCCTGATCAACAATTCTGTGTAGATTTGTATGAAATCGAGAGAGGATATTCAAATCTAGACTTAGTTAATATAGCATGTGTTCATGAATTTTGTGAATAGTAGAATCTTGATGAATGTTAAGGTAGAGATATGATTGACATCGCATGTAATCTGATAGAGAACTTAATCGTAAACCTTCTTTAATTATAATTCACATAGAGATATAGTGAGTTAGTTGATTAAGGTGTTTAACTTGTTTCTATCTAATTAGTAGATTTAAGTTAATACGGTATGTCACCATATCAATTATTGTATGGGAAATCTTGTCACTTACCAGTCGAGTTACAACACAAGGCCTATTGGGCTATTCAGAAATTGAACTTCGATCAAGCAGCGGTGGGTGAAAAGAAACTACTTTAGCTAAATGAGCTTGATGAATTCCGACTGCAAGCTTACGAGAACTCAAAGTTGTACAAGGAAAAGGTCAAGAGATGGCACGACAAGAGATTGATACAAAGAACGCTCGAACCGGGACAATCAGTACTATTGTTCAACTCAAGATTGCGGTTGTTTCCAGGAAAGCTAAAGTCAAGGTGGTCGAGTCCATTTACCATAATGAAGGTTTTCCTACATGGCGCCGTTGAACTCTATAATAGGAATCCTTTAGAAACTTTTAAGGTCAACGGCCAGAGATTAAAGCACTATTGGGGCGGCGAATCCAACACGGATGTCATTGCTATCACACTTGCAGACGCACCATAAATAGGGAGTAGTCAGGCTTAACGATTTAAAATCAAGCGCTAATTGGGAGGCAACCCAATTTTATTTTTATTTTTATTTTTATTTTTATTCTTTCTTTTTCTTTTCTTAAGTAATTTTAGCCATGCTAGTTAGATGGTAGTTCAGAATAATATTTGGTCTAGAATATATTCATGTCAATTCATTAAATAGTATTTAAAGTATATATGATACTTAAATAATCTTACACTCCATGCTTGAATTTGCTCAATATCTACTGATAGGTATGCTTTAATGTTGATCAGGTACTCAAGAAGCTATGGGATGCACTAAGGAGGCAAGGAAGAGGAAAATATAGTGCACTTGCAGGCCATTAGCAAGCTGGGGCTTGCCATTTTTAGCCTAGGAAGAAAGCTGGGGCTTGGGTTAAGATGCAATAACAGAATACTAGCAAGCCGAGGCTTGCCCTTCCAAGTGTAAGACCCAAGCCGGGGCTTGGGGTCAAGAGGCACTAACAGATTGCTAGCAAGTCGGGGTTTGCCTTTTAAGGAACAAATAACAAGCCGGGACTTGGGGTCAAGAGGAAATAGCAGTCCACTAGCAAGCCGGGGCTTGCCCATTAAGAAGTGATACCCAAGCCGGGGCTTGGGGGTCCGAAAATTGAAGAGTTGGTTATACCAGTTACAATCTTCTGACATGATTTCCCAATCTCATTGCAACTCAACTTCCTACAATCCCACTCCTTCACAACATAAACCCACGACCTTGCAAATTACTTCCCATCTCCTTACTAAAACCAAACACTTACCCACTACTTTAACCTAGTCACCCACCATTCCCTACTTAACCTCCTCTCTATAAAACCACCCCTTCACCACAGAATCTAACAACCTCAATTCACACCAATTTGGAAGTTCGAGGATAGGGTTTGTGCGAATCTCTACAACCAACCTGGAAATATACTAAAAGTAAGAAGTTTTTTTTCTAATTCCTCAATTTCTATCACCATAGTTCGAGCCAAATCACCATGTTGTGGGAATTTCAAGTCTCGCACACCAAGCGCTCGACAAATTGCTAAAGTGAAGTTTAGGGGAAATTTTTGTTAAAAACTCATCAATTCCAAATCAATGGCACCAAAAGAGGCTTCAAAGAGGCATCGAGGAGAGAGTTCTGGGGCCACACCATCAACACGAACCTTTGATAAGCAAAAATTCATAAGTGCCGCCGCCGCCGACCGTTACGACTATATGGTGACAAAAGCACTCACACTAGAGCGGGGGTTGGCACCTGAGCTTGTTGATGGTGAAATGATGCAACAAATATATCAGAAAGGTTGGAATAAATTCAGGACAGTGCCCGAAGTCGCCGTTGTGAGTGTGGTCAAAGAATTCTATGCTAACGTCGAGGATAAGGCCCCCTTCAATGCTTTTGTACGGGGTAGGTTAGTTCCTTTCAGTACTAATGCCATCAACACATACTATCAGTTACAAGTGTCGAGACATTGCCAGTACACTCACTTACGTGACAATGGTCCAGATTATGAGGCTATTATGAAGGAGATGACAAAGCCGGGTACCGCATGGACCAAATCACGTCATGTAGGCACTGTCTTACGCAGTAAGGATCTCAGCCGGTATGGGAAGATATGGTACGCATTTCTGTGTGCTAAGTTACTTCCATCAACACATACGTCAGATGTACCCAAGGATAAGGCGGTGCTCTTGTATGCCATGGTTCAAGATTTCATCATCGACATAGGGGCTATAATCAACTTTTTAATCCGAAGATGCCTTCGAGGACCATTCTCTGGCGGCTTGCCACACCCATCACTCATTTATGGGTTGTGTATACAGGCAGGAGTTCGATGGTCAGATGATGAGATAACCCAGATGCCGCTTTAGACACTTGACTCGAGAATGATTGCAAGATATGCGGTGTGGCCTGGAGGCGAGTCGCACCCGAGAGGAGTAGGATTTATATTTCCCTCAGCTTCGGAAGATGAGGCTGACGCTAAGGACACCTCGGATGACGATGAGTTTCAGGGGAATGCGACAATGGGAGAGCAAGAAACAAAGATAACACCACAGACCATAGTCATATCTAGCCCTCAGTTCCTCAACCTACAACGATAAGTGGATGAGCACAACAAGGAGGCACGAAGAGAAATACGGAGACTAGCAGCGAGGCAGGACCACATGTTTGAGGCCATGAATCTATCTTTTGCCTCATTGAACGTGACACTCCAGAGATTCAATCCCAATGCACAATTCTAATACCAGCAACCAGCCCCAATGCAAAGGTTCCCACCTAGTGATTTCGATGAAGAACAACAGACACCACCACCCCAAACTTAGGCGATTATAGGGAAGTCATCTTTTATTTATTGCTTTATCTATACAATGAGGGCATTTTAATTTTCAAGTTTGGGGAATTTATTTTCATGTTTGCATATTTAATTTCATTAGCTAGGTTTGCAAATGTTAGTTCATTGTTTAGTTTTAGGATTATGAAATGCTGCATTCATGTAATCATGTAGTTGCATAGTAGCTTAGGACTGTAAATAGTTTTATTTGTTTTTGCAATCATGTTATGTTTACTAAGAAAATAAAAATAATAAAGTAAAATAAAATAATAATAATAAAAAAAAAATTATAGTTAGTTACTATGTTCATCTTGCATGAATCCAGTTGTTTGATAGTTACAGTCAATTTTGGCCAATGATGAGATTGGGATTGAATAGACAAGTATAGTACCGACTATAAGAGCTATGATGTTTTTTCTTATTATGAATTGAATCTTTTCCTCTTTGAAACTGGTATAATAAGGTTAGCACAGTAATAACAGCTATGTTGACTGATTAAGTTTAAATTGATACATAATGGACTTCTTAAGGATAATACTAGTTTGGATGAATGAAAGACATGAACAGGCGGAGATGGCTCAATTTAGACAAAAACTTAGTTTGGGGGAAAATTTGGGATATATAAGCTTCAAAAAAAAATAAAATAAATAAATAAATAAATAAAGTATGAATAAACACCGTGGCATGTTTGTCTAGTTTTGTGGCCTTTGTTACTTGAGCAAGTAAGTAAGAGGGGATTATCTTTACACCTAGCACCCTAAGGTCTTTATGGTCTGGGAGTCGTTGGTCGAAAGCTCGTTAAGGTAGCATTGAAAATTCTAAGGGAATAAGACATTGCATAGCTATGTGTATCTAATAAAAAAAAGAGTAAAGCATAAGTATCCTGGATTGGACTCTTCAACTTGGTGGATGTTTGAATTTAGTTGGATTTAGCTTGTTCGTGAATTTTGTGATTTTGCACTGTATGATGCCTTTAAAAAGATCTATTATGTGTTATATTTAGCATTATATTAGTTACCATTGTTGTTGAGCACACACGCACTATACTAGTAATAACAGTTTGAGATTTGATGATTGATTGGGAAATTACTGATGAATTTTGATATGATGTATTATCATGTTTACTTGATTTCTCTGAGGCCGGGCGAATAGACTCGTTTCTGTCATTACTGTTGGATTCATAGGCATATAGATTAGTTGCATTCCATTGCATGGCATTGCATTTTTATTTTGTTTTTGCTTGAGGACAAGCAAAGGTTTAAGTTTGAGGGTATTTGATAAGTAGGTTTTATACCTACTTATCTGGTATCTATTGCTTGAGTTATTTGCTTAATCTCTTGTTTCTTAGTTACTATTCATGCATGTTGTGTTCATTTTGTAGGTTATATGTTTGGAAGCTGAGTGAGCAACTATTGGTATGAAAACGCAAGGAAAAGCAATTCCGGATATCGTTCGGGCTTTCATGTTCATTTTATGGTCATTTCATGTTCTTGGCTTGGAACTTGGACTTTGTTGTAGAACTTCTTCTTAGCTTTCTGGAACGTCTTGAATCATTCCAATCGGAAGTTCGGATGCGAGAGTTATGGTTTGTTTTATCAACAAAGACAAAGCTAAGAGTTGTTATGTTTATCATTTACACATCAGCTACTTCCCGTCAAATTTCGACCTTTATCCGTTTGTTATTTCTCAAAACTAAAAGAATTCATGTTATAGAACTCGTCGATAGCTTCGATTTGATAAGTGGCAGGTCGCGTAACTCCTCCCGGATTAAAAGTTATGGCAGTTTTAGTAGAGGACAGTGGAGTAGATTTATAGTAGCATAACAAGTTGGGGTTTCCTCTTTTTGGCCGTGCACTCAAGCTGGGGCTTGGGGTCCTGGGTTGATTAACAATCCACTAGCAAGTCGGGGCTTGCTATTACAGAGGAAATACCCAAATTGGGGCTTGGGTATGGGAATAGAAGGGTCTCCTAGTTGGTTTCTAGTGCTACAAATGTGGGGCTTGAGTGATGGCGATGGTTTGGGACTCATATTGGCATGGAGTTGTAATCAGAATACATGTTGTAGTATATAATTGACAATAAATAAGGGGATTAGAAGACACAAGGAAAATTATAGAGATCAATTTCAGTTTTTCTAAGTAAGCGTTGGAGGAAGATTTTGAAGAAATTTTTGAGACGATTGCAAATTTAGTCTACGTGAAGGGTGTTTTTCACTATTCTTCTTCTTAGACTATTATTTGTAATTAGAAAGATGTTTTCTTTGATTTATTCAGTAGTTACTTCATTTATGATGAACTAATTCACTTTTTAGGCTTATGGTAGATCTTTAAGTGAAACGATGATTTTGTAAACTTTGATTTCCATTTTAATAATCTATTTCCAGTTTATCTATATTAATTTGAGCGTGAATTTATGAATTGCTTGATCAACAATTCTATGTGGATTTGTATGGAATCGAGAGAGGATATTCAAATCTAGACTTAGTTAATATAGCATATGTTCATGAATTTTGTGAATAGCAGAATCTTCATGAATGTTATGGTAGAGATATGCTTGACATCGCATGTAATCTGATAAAGAACTTAATTGCAAACCTTCTTTAATTATAATTCACATAGAGATATAGTGAGTTAGTTGATTAAGGTGTTTAACTTGTTTCTATCTAATTTGTGGATTTAAGTTAATACGGTATTAGTGCATCGAGATGTGGTTAATACTACATTTGTGTTCTTGATTAATAAATTGGGATAGTCAATTGAATTAGGATAAAGGTGTAGAAATCAGAGTGAAGCTTAGGGTGAAGTTATAAGTCTAATTCTCCATTAATTATTTGAAATTCCAGATTTTGATATTGGTGATTGGTTTGTGGTAGTTTATTTTTTTATTAATTTAGTTTCTATAATTTTTTTTAATCATTGAGTTGAATAGTTTAATAAAATTAGGATTAATAGGAAATTGGTACTTGTAAGTTAAGATTATTACTAGTTGATCTCTGTGGGAACGATACTCTACTTATCACTTTATTACTTGTTGACCACGTATACTTGCGTGTTGTGTGTAATTAGATTTTACCCAACACAAACATCAAGAATCAGAATCCAAGATCAAAGCTTAGAAGATGCATAAACCCTAAACTTAGAAATTCATATGATCCATGTTATTTATTATGATTTGTTGTTTTAAGTTGTGTTAGAGGGTGTCAATTAATGATCTGGGTTGCTAGAACTTAGATCCATAGCATCAAAGTGCTCGAAAAATCTACTTCTTAGAAACTGACTATAAACCCTAAAATATTATCGGACAAACGAATGTCAGAGGCCCTAGATCCTTCTCTGTTTTTGATTTGTTGTGTTTTATGTTATGGATCTGTTCTATGTCTTGTCGACTATGATCTAAAACTGAAATCAGGAGCAGATCATGTATAGATTTCCAGTTATAAGCGGTCAAAGTGCGTTGACCGAGCACGAAATCCATTTTTGAGTAACCCAGATTGCCTAGAAAACTTTGACAGTGATATTACAGGCCTTTGATCTTGCTGCTCTTTGTTAGTTAGGTCATTTTGTTGGTTGGATCTAGTAGACTGACATGTAGGCTATACATATAAGCCTTTACTTTACCAAAATCATTATCAGAAACGATTATTATTGTGGTCAAAGTGGGGTTGACGAAACTACCTTATGAAGGTTTCTGGAAAACCCAGATCTTCAAGGGGCAGTTCCTGATCACTACTTTGACCGGCCAAGATCTCTTAGATTTGTTGTTGTTATTATGATATAATGTTATAGAATTGTAGCTTAACAACTCTACTACATATTTGAACTGTAACAATCCAAGATTTTATTATTTGTATTTTAAAATATTTATTAAATAAAATAAATATTTTGTTGATGTGGTTGTTATTAGTAAATAAGTTGTGAATTAAATTTATTAGATGATATTCTAATTTAATTTATTTAAATAGTTAGAGAATTGTATAATGAGATGTTATATTGTTGTTGTTATATTGTGGTTTTAATTTAATAATTTAAAATGGTATGCTAAATTATTAAATAAAATTATAATGAAATTATAATTTTGTGATATTTGTTTAAGTGGAATACTTATTTAAAATAGAGTATGTGTAATTAATTTATTTGATTAAGGTTGGATATGGAAATCTAAATAAATAATATGTGATTATAAATTATAAACTGAATTGTTTATTAAAATAAATTAAAGTAGTTTTAAATTGATTTTTGCCAAACAAGGCTTAAAGATATTAAGTCTTTAGTTTTTAAAGAGTTTTTGCCAAACAAAGCCTTATGACTTTTTAATTTTTAATTTTATTATAATAAATAAAATAAATCAAATAATAAATAAAATATATTTATAATCTATACGTTAATATTTTGTAACTGATATATTTAGTATACGTATTATGGCTAGCCTATCAGTTTATTATGTTTATGCTTAAGTGTTAGTTGGCTTTAGGTTATACTGAGAAAGAGAGAAGATGATACAGAGAGTTGAGAGAGAGTTTGAGAAGGAGTTGAGAGTGAATTCTTGAGGTTTTCAAGCAATCCTTGGTGTTTAGCAAAGATTGTTCAAGCTAATTGAAGGTATATATATATATATATATATATGAGTTTTATGGCATAAAATTTCTATGTTCTGTGGATTCTATTTTTCGAATTATTGCTATACAGCTGAATTATTGCAATTGTAAGTAATTGTAATGCTAGAGTTTATGTTTAGATAAGGATTTGTATGCTAATTTCGTTTAAAAGTAGGAAAAGTAATTACAGTGTATATATTTTACATATGGCTTGTGAAAGTACCAAATATGGTGGTTAATTTGTATGTTAATCTGTAAATTGAGTCTTGATTATGCTATTTCATTAAGAAACGAAGAGAACGTAGTTTGAATGAAGAAATTCGGTGTAGAATTGTAATCACAGTGACGATTTTTGTAAAGGATGTTAAAAATGGTGTTTTTGTATGAAAATATGAAATTTAGGAATTTAAATTAGTTGAAGTTGTTGTTTAATTGTGTTAAATGGTTGAATATGTAAGGAATCATGTTTGTGTTAGTTCTGTACAAATTACATATGCTTAATTTACTATTTTATGGGTGAAATTCGTGTTAGTTGGCTTAAGAGTAGTGTTGAAATCACGCTCGCAAAAAACTAAATCAAAAGTGGCGTAGCGGTAAGGCCAGTAGTAATCTCTAGGCAAAATCAAGCGATGACTGCCGCCAAGAGTCTACTCAGACTCAAAGTGAAGTCTGTTAATTCTACAGACTTTGAAACTTTAATATAACCTAGTTTAGTGATGTGTTAATGTGAGAAACATGTAATGTAAGGGTTAAAATAGAATAGGTTCATGTGGTTAGTAACTCTAAAATGTAAGGTTAGTAAGTTGTGAAAATGATATGTTATAATTTAAGAAACTTCGTGAATAATGAATAAGTGTTATGAAATTAAACTTGTGATGCTGAAATGTGTATGGTAGGGTGAGACTTGTACTAAAATAACAAGTTTAGCTAGAGGTGAGTGTTATTTTGGGAATGTGGATGTTAGTATATCTAATAGATATTGTAATTCTAATACTATGTGTAGGTGGACGTGAGTTGTAATTTATAGCTTACGTGTGACACCCCCAAATCCGGGTACTTCCATTTCCGCTGGATTTGGTGTTCACTATACAAATATCATCTATCTATCTACCCACAATAAATGCAAACCATGCAATAGATAGAAATAAGTCTTCCCCTTATGGGGTTACAACATCTGAATAATAACAAATACAATCCCAAGTTAAACTAACCTTAAACATCTGTACGGAATCATAAATAAATAACAAGTCTTAAATAACATCAAGTCTGAAACATAAATACATAATCACATAAACAACAAGTCTTCATCACTTGTTAATCTTTCCCTTTCCTTTACTAGTGGAAGGCTTGTCGGATCATTCGTTCTTAACTACAATGTTATTATTACGCAAGAGTGAGCACGCTTGCCCACAAGTATAACAATATAGCAATAAAATAATAACATGCGAATGAATCAAAGACTTCTGAAATAAGAAAACTCGGCTTTTGAATCAAGAATGAATAACAAGAATCAAAAGAACTTCTGAGGGTCATAAGACTTTGAACTATGTCCTAGGTTGTCAAGTGTTTATACTTTACACCTTTAACAGTCATAAGACTATGGACTCTTCTTCTCGTACTTAGGGGGATCAGCCCTTAGTACCATACTGTGCACAATATCTTAATGCTAACACATAAGTAATCCCCTATACAGAGTTGTTCATCTAAGTTTGACATTAGAGTCCGCAACAAAGGAAGTTTGGCTTGGATAATTCAACAAGGGTTCTGAAATTTAGAACGTTCATCAACTATGGACTAGTCGAATCGATAAGGGTACGCTAGTCTTACAGGTTCAACAATAATTGATATTCAATTTGAATAATAAAGTTCAAGATGTATACAATCGAATATGTATTGTATAATGAGAATTATGCTTTTAAAGAATGATAACATCTAATATGAAATATTAACTTGAACAATAATAAACAAGATAGAATAAGGAACTTGCTTTATGTAAAGAAACAAGGTTTAGGAACTTGCCTCGTGCGTAGATTACACGTTAATTATACACGTTCCTTGATTTAATCCTGCATACCATTTACATTCACAATACCAGTTAATTATAATGTAACTAGTCATCACAAGTTCATTCTCTTTGTCTAACTCTGATTATGACCATACTTAGTCAAATTACTACACTCATAAACACATAATTTACACTTTATAAACAATAAGCTAAGTATGCATTCAATAATTAAATTCACACATAATTATGTTATTGACATGTTAAGGATCTAATTAATTACCACCTTATATGACTAACACATTTTTATGTTCATTAAATTAGGTTGCAATCATAGTCCCTATAATAAAAACCACTAAATTGCTCATTCTTGAACAAACTGCAGAGTGGCACTGCGGCGCCACCATCAAGCTTGTTCTTGGCGCTACGACGCGCCAGTCTTTGCGCCGGACAAAGGCGTTAAAGTCATGGCTTTCATACATTTCACCTTGATTCTTGTGCTTCTGAATGGCAGTATTGCGCCATGCAATGAACTAAAACTAGAATCTCAGTTCGCGAAAATTACAGGACATGCCAATTCTACCAATTTTCTTTATCCATACATGAAATTAGACATACCCAGACATTATTTTATACACATAATCATTATTCAACCTTTCTAGCATGATTTTATCACGTTAAAAGACATAATTTATAGAATCAAAACATGTAATCACTGTTCTTGATGTTCTTGAAGGTTTTGAACACAAAACATAAAAATTAACACCACGGGTTCGTTATAACACCAAATCCGTCCGTTCAAAGTTTATTTTCTTCGTTTTGACAAGCATAATTATATACAAGTATAAAATTTATGAGACAATATATGTTTGACGTATTAAATTTGCGTGTAAGGGCCATATGGCCATATTTCTATACTTTGTAATTTTATAGCAACAATATAAGACATATTTTATGAAACTGATGTTATAGAACCATACAATATATAATTAAAACATGTTATGTTAACATATAATCACATATATATATCCACATAATCACTACCATTTCCAATTACAGAGATTTTGTCAGAATTTAAAAGCTATTTTCATGAAAATTTTAATAACGTAAAATAGAAATTAGGTTGAAGAGATTACCCAAAGTATAGATGAGTAGAGATGAAACCCTTCTCAATTAATTCTCCAATCACACAACTAACAAATTCCTTCAACAATTTCTCAATCTCTCTCTGTGATTTGCTTTGCCAGACTTAGAAAATAAAAGACTTCCCAAGATAAAAGAAGAAAGACGTATATAATTACAAAACTGACGCAGCGTGGTCAGTAAATCTGATCATGGGTTAACTGCCTTCAACCTCCACTAAGGCCTTGTTTGGCTACTCTTAAAAGAATCATAACCGCTTAATTTAATAAATCTTTTATACTATAGTTTAATAATGTCACATCCATGCACAATAATAAAATAAATATCTTATTTAATTTAATTTAAATAAAATATAATAATTTCTTATTTATTAATTATGCCAATTATTAATTCTCTAATTAATTATTAAATTAATTAAAATAATATTAGGCTTATAAAATATTTCTTTTAATTCAATAATCTCACATAATTACATACTTCAAATAATAAAAATTTTCCACATTAATTTAATAAATATAACACATATAATTAAATTAATCTACCATAATTTCATCAACTAATTATTTAATCTAATAATTGATTCATCGAAAAATATTTATTTAATCCAATAAATATTAAAATTAAATTACAAAATCTCGGTTGTCACATCTTTCCCACCTTAAAAGGATTATGTCCTCAGAATCACGATTCAAACAATTCGTCCCATTACATTCTCCCCCCTTACAAAGATTATGTCCCCAGAATCGCTGACAATAATTTAAGTAAATAAATGAGGATAATTCTTCATCATATTCTCTTCGAGTTCCCACGTAGCTTCTTCAGCGTTGTGGTTCCTCCAAATTACCTTAACAGAAGGTATTACTTTATTTCTTAGAACTTGCTCTTTTCGGTCGACAATCTAAACAGGAATTTCTTCATAAGATAAGTCTTTTTCAAAATGTAGGGGTTCATATTCAATCATGTGCTTATAATCGGGTTTATAGGGTCGTAAAACTGAAACATGGAAAATGTGGTGGACATTTTAGAGAGCTAGAGGTAAGGCTACCTCATACGCAACTTCTCTGATTCTTCGCAATACCTCAAAGGGTCTAATGAATCTTGTGCTTAATTTCCCTATCTTTCCGAACCTGATCTTTCCTTTCCAGGGAGAGACCTTTAAGAACACATAACTACCTGATTCAAACTCAACATTCTTATGGTGTGGATCGGCATATTTCTTCAGTCTATCTTGAGCTGCTATCAGTCTTTTTCGGATCACTTTGACTATTTCTGTTGTCTGCTGTACCAATTTCGGGCCTAGTAATTGTCTTTCGCCAACTTCATCCCAGTATAGCGGAGTTCTGCACTTTCTGCCGTATAACGCTTCGTAAGGCGGCATGCCAATACTAGTGTGGTAACTGTTGTTGTAGCCGAACTCTATGAGCAGTAGATGATCATCCCAATTTCCTTTAAAGTCCATTATACAAGCTCTTAACATGTCTTCTAATGTCTAAATTGTTCTTTCACTCTGTCCATCTGTCTGAGGGTGATATGTCGTGCTCATTCGCAACTGTGTACCAATGCATTCATGTAGACGTTTCCAGAAGATCGACGTAAAGCGCGGATCTCTATCTAAGAAAATTGACACCGGGACTCCCTGCCTCGAAACAATCTCTTTCACATATAACCTTGCCAACTGATCTAAGTTAAATCTGATTTTGATCGAAAGGTAGTGTGCGGATTTTGTCAGTCGGTCAACGATAACCCATACTGCGTCGTAGCCTTTCTGAGTTGTCGGAAGGCCAACCACGAAATCCATCGTAATATGTTCACATTTCCATTCTAGAATCTCTAAAGGTTGTAGTAACCCACTTGGCCTCTGATGTTCTGCTTTCACTTTCTGATATGTCAGACACTTGGCAACATATTCTGCAACCTCTCGTTTCAAATTTGGCCACCAGAAATGTTGTTGAAGATCTTGGTACATCTTGGTACTACTATGGTGAATCGAATATCGTGAGTTATGAGTTTCGCTCAAAATTTCTTCCTTATCTATCTTGAATCTTGATTCGGTTCCTTTGGATATCTTCTTTTTCACCGTTTTACATTCGGCATCCTGAAGTTGAGTCTCCTTAACTTTATCCAATAGAGTTGTACCAGGTTTTATCTGAAACAGCTTCTCATCAATCTCCATAGGATACTTCACTTCCAATTCCAGCTTTTCCATTGCTGAAATTAGCTCCTCTTGAGCGGTCAACATCATCAGTTTCTCCCGACCCTTTCTACTTAAGGCATCGGCAACCACATTTGCGTTACCCAGATGGTATAAAATCTCACAATCGTAGTCCTTAATTAAATCCAACCACCTTCTTTGGCGCATATTCAAGTCCTTCTATGTAAAAATATATTTCAGACTCTTGTGGTCTGTATATATTTCACACTTCTCCCCAAAGAGATAGTGCCTCCAGATTTTCAAAGGAAAAACCACTGCAGCTAACTCCAAGTCGTGGGTCAGATACCCCTTCTCATAATCCTTCAATTGTCGTGATGCATACGCAATGACTCTGCCGTTTTGCATAAGCACACAACCAAGTCCTTTATGCGACGCATCACTATATACCACAAAATTTCCTGAGTCATCCGGAAGAGATAACACAGGTGCAGAACTCAACCTCTTCTTAAGCTCTTGGAAACTTTCCTCACACTTCTCCGTTCAAATGAATTTCACCGATTTTCTAGTCAAATTCGCCAACGGAGTTGCGATCTTGGAAAAGTCCTGATTGAATCTTTTATAATAACCTGCCAATCCAAGAAAACTTCTTACTTCCGACGGCATCTTCGGCTGATCCCAGTTAATCACAACTTCGACTTTGGAGGGATCCACCAAAATTCCGTCCTTATCGATCACATGTCCAAGAAATTGTACTCTTTCAATCCAGAATTCACATTTCGAAAACTTGGCATACAACTTCTCCCTTCTCAATGTCTCTAACGTCACCTTCAAATGCTCTTCATGTTCTTCTTTGGTTTTTGAATATACCAAAATATCATCTATAAATACCACTACGAATTTGTCCAAAAATGGCTTGAACACACCATTCATTAAGCCCATAAATGTTGTAGGAGCATTCGTTAGACCAAATGACATTACCAAAAATTCATAGTGACCATATTGTGTTCTGAACGCTGTCTTCGGTACATCCTTTGGTCTCACCTTTAGTTGATGATAACCACTCCTCAAGTCTATCTTTGAAAAGTATCTCGCTCCCTTTAACTGATCGAACAGGTCGTTGATTCCCGATAATGGATATATATTCTTAATCATGACCTTATTCAGTTCTCTATAGTCGATGCAAAGCCGCATCGTCCAATCCTTCTTCTTCACAAACAATACCGGCGCTCCCCACAACGATACGCTCAGTTGAATGTACTTTTTGTCTAGTAATTCTTGTAGTTGAACCATCAGTTCTTTCATCTCTACCGGTACCATTCGGTATAGTGCCTTCGATATTGGAGCCGTTCCTGGAGCCAAATCGATCACGAACTTAACCGCTCTATTTGGAGGAAGTCTTGGCAAATCATCTGGAAATACATCTGCGAAATCCCTCATTACTGGTATCTCCTCTATTTTTGGATTCTCTTTACGACTGTCGACTCTGTAAGCTAGATATCCCACACAGCCCTGTCTTAACAACTTCCTGGCCTGCATCATCGTCAGACAACTCGCTTGTCTAGGCGACTTGCTACCATAAAACACAACCTTTGACGAAGTCACAAGGTTAATACGCTTCTTTTGGCAATCAATTATCGCCCCATAATTGGATAACCAGTCCATACCCAAGATAACGTCAAATTCTCCAACTCGAATAGGGACAAGATCTACATTCATGATATTACCCTTAATATCTACTCTACAGTTCTTATATACATACTTAACAGGGATTATTTCTCTATTCGCAATTTCTATGTTCATGGGGTATTCTAACTCGTCCTTAAGTAATTCTAAGTTCTGAGCAAAGTCATCGGATATAAATGAACAAGTAGCACCCGAATCAAATAATACATAAGCATTAACTTTATTGATCAGAATTGTGAGACCCCAAATTTTATGAATAAATATTTAATTTTCTCGAAATATTTTTTTTATGTTATGGTGCGGATTTGAGATAATGTTATAGTTGTGGCTAATATTTATAAATTTTGAAAAGTAAGCAAGTGGTTATAAAATATTTGATTGGTCGGGGAATATTCTTTTTGTCTGGGAATAACCGTATGACGGTATAATTATTGGTGGACCTCACAACCGAATTATTGTCGGAATGAGAAAACGACAAAAATATCATTTTATGAAAATAACGGTGGAAGTTTTACCGTTAACTGTTGAACTACCCGGTAGTAAAAGTACTGATAATACTCGTGGTCGCATAGTAGCACACGGTATTGATTATTGGTGCTTACGTGAGAAGTCACTCAGTTTTACTCAATAATTGTTACTGTAATTACTATTTAATATTTTATTTTATTGATTCAATAATTGTCGTTGATATTTTATATTATTGTTGTTTCAATAATTGTCATCGACAATGATTTCCCATTATCAAATCAATAATTCATATTATTTGAATAATATTATTAGATAGCATTATTGGCAATGTCTAGAAAGTTCTATTAAGGAGAGGTTTGGTCACCTAATTGTGCGCCAATAAGGAGAAATCCTTATCGAAAAGCTCCCTCTTTCCTGGAAACGGCCTAGTTGTCATTATTGTGATTCTGTATTATTATTTGTGAATAATTAATTATTGATTTATATGATAAGGAAATAATTATTTTATGTGGACATAAATGATGGATAGGAAAATATTTATTTTATGTGGTTATAAATGAAGGAATTAATGTTGAGGTGTTTTATCAGTATTTTGTCGGATTAGAGGTATTAAAAAATCAAATCGGTGTTCTTAAAACTCTATTGTGTGAGTTCTAATTTTGATCAGACCGTTGGATCGTTGTGATTTTTGGATATGTTATGCATATATAAGTTGAGTATATGTCCACAAATTTTGAACCGTTAAAAATTAACGCATGATTTGTTATGAATTTTAAAAGGTGTTAAAAATCATCCGTTTATGGATTTCAGATATTTTTTGTTTGGAATTTGGAAAAACTTTCTTCTGTAAAGTTTTAGAGAATTTGATTTCATGTGGAATGGACATAAAATTCGTATTTTTCTGATAAAAGGGCTATTTATTATGAATTATTGAAGTTTTAGAAAATAAAATGTTTTTATTAAAATTATGGGTGGGATCCACTTTTGGTTGGTGTTGAATACATGTGCTGATTTTGGGTGGGCCCCACTGTGGTGGCTGAGATTTTGGTCTAGCTTGGCATGCGTGGAAGAAAAATAAAATTAATAATATTTTATTAATTTAGTCTCCTATGGCGTTCTAGCATTTTCCTATAAATAGGCGCTTAGGTTATAATTGAAAATCACACCAGAAATAAGTTTTTTTTTCTCTCTATATTATCGAGTGTATTTATGTGAGTATTTAGATACTTTGAGAGTTGCTATTCAGTACAAGTTTCCTTCGACTTTACATCCGATATTTAGATCAGAACTACTGTTATTTTGAGGTAAGAGATGTTATTTTCTTCGTAAATGACATTATTTTATTCAATATCATTATGCCGAAATATTGATATGAATTTTATTGTGGAAATTCTACCTTTTGTGTTGGGGTTACTATTCACGTATACGGTACTATTCACGAATACGGCACTATTCACCGAAAAATAAAATTTTCTCTTTTTCGTCCCAGATGTCTATTATTGTTACTATCTTTGATTGTATCCATGTTTTGATATTCATTCTTGAATTTTACTCCATTATTGTATATTATGGAATATTATTTTCGTTCAAAAGTAGTAAGAGATGTTAATTTTGTTCAATATTCGCTTGAAATAATATTTTCTTCCATACTCTGTAGTATGTAAGTAATATTATTTCGTTTCAGATTTCGAATTCTATACTCGTTCTGTTAAAATTTTGGCTTCTATACTCCATGAAATTAGTAGAATATCCTTGATATTTGTGTTTCATCTAGTATCTTTTCATGGAAATATTATTATGAGCATTCTTGATAAGTTTTAACTTTTTCATGCTAGAGTACTACTCACGGGGTTACTATTCCTGAAGTACTATTCACGGGATACTATTCACTCGAGTACTATTCACCCGGGGTACTATTCATGATAAAATTTGATTCGTTTTAGGTCCAAATTATTTTTTGGTACAATATTATTCTTGAATTTTACTCCACAAAGCAATATCATGTTGACAATTTGAACGTTATTGAATTCTAGATAAATTAAATTATTAATCTTTAAAATTTATCCTTGAACTTGTTTTATTGAATTATTATGTCATTGTCATTATCCTTATGCTTATATTGTTATGAAAGTCATCTTTGGCCCGTAGTGCATAGTTGGACTTGGTATGATTATGACCAGGGATTATTCGGTATAATCCTGACCGTAATGTTACAAATGATGTGATAAAAGTCCTCATTAGCCGTAGTGTATTGATGGACAGTTTTTGGTATGATTATGGTCATGGATTCTCTTCGGCCAAGGGTGCAAAGATGAATTGTTTTATGGCATGATTATGACCATTGATGAAAACACAATTATCTTTGGCCCGTAGTGCAAGGATAATTCGTGGTCGTGATACTAAGGAATATCATTGGCCCGTAGTGCAGAGATGATTCGATGATGTGGATTATTTATTAAGTTGAGTCTCAACGATAAAATTGATGATAAATCTTTTAAATCATAGAAGATAGTAGATTTTATGCTTTATTTGACTCTTCTAATGGATTGCTTATTCCGCTGCAGTTGTTGATCTAAAACTTGTTGTCTATTATATTATATCAGTTGTTATACTATTAAAGGCTAAGGATAATTTATTCTGCATTATCTTAGTCATAATATTTCTTACTGGGCTAGTTGAGCTCACCCTTTCTTTCAATGTTCTCTTCAGGAAGTGAGAATATAGATGGGACTAGTCGGGGAATGAAATGACGGTCCAGATGGTTGCATTAGTAGTCCTCACTATTCTGTGAAATAGTGTGATAATAAATGTATTGAGGACTTATTTTGAGTTTGAATAATGTCTAGAAGACAATATTTGTATTAAAACTCATAGCTCATGCTGTATATTTAAGTTTATTTTTGTATTCTGTACCATGTATTTGGCGACTCAGAATGGGTGATGTATACCTATTTTGGGGGCGTCACAGGAACGATGCCTGAAACCACATCACGAGACTGCACTGCATCCTATACTATCATGTTGAATGTTCTGGCGGTTGGTTGGTTGGTTGTAGTTGGTCATGTGATAGTCAGAGTGTTTCCACCGCTATTTCCTCTATTCCCTCCTGATCCTGTCCCTCCAGATCCCTTCTTAGTACAATCCCTTGCAAGATGATCCTTTGAGCCACAAGTGAAGCAGGCACCCTTCTTTGGGTTAGAATAGTTAGGTGCTATGTGGTCTTCCTGACCATAATTATAGCATACTCATTTTCCTTTCATGAAAACGCCCATATGAGCTTTCCCGCAGGTTGGGCACGCTTCGATCCTCTTCTTCTTCTGCCCTCCTTGTTGATTTTCAGTTGACGAGTTATCAGACTACTTTCTCTTCTGATTATTACTACCTCCCGTGCTACTTCCATCAGTCTTGTTAATTCCTTCATTTTCACTCTTTTTCTTCTTCTGATCCTGATTATATTTAGTTACCGCATTGCTTCCACCTTCAGCGAGTATGGCCTTCTCTAACACTCCAACAAAAGTGTTTAATTGGAACATTGACACCTTGCTATACAACCAGGGCTTCAGTCACTGCTCGAAACATCTTGCCTTTCTCTCGTCAGTATGCACTTGATATGTGGCGAACCTAGCCAGCTCGTTGAATCTTGCTGCATAGTCTACTACGGACATATTCCCCTATTTCAACTCTAGAAATTGAACCTCCATTTGGTTCTACGAGCTGGTCAGAAAATATATATCGAAGAACATCTCCTTGAATCTCTCCTAGGTTATCACACCTTCTCCTCCCCGTACTTTGTTTGCCTGCCACCAATAACTGGATTTGGATTTCAGCTTGAATGTTGCATATGCGGTTTTTTGGTCCTCTCTTACTCTGGCGACATCAAACACCTTCTCCATCTCCATAACCCAAGTTTGAGCTTCGATTGGGTTTATGGAGCTCTTAAACTCTGGCGGTCCCACCGCCTTGAAATCCTTGAACGATGTATTTGTGAAGCTTGGGGTTGATTGTTAATTGCTCCAGCTAATAGGTTCACCAGTTGCTGAACAGGGTTAGCATTTGTGTCGTTGTTATTATCATTCATCGGTTCTCCTTAAGCTTGTTGATGGTTTTGTCTTCTTCTAGGTGGCATATTTTTGTTAAGAATATACACTTATTAAGTCTTATTCAATCCCTTAAACATTTAAGGCTCAACTAAAACATTTAAACATAATCATTTAACACATTATATCATTAAACTCTGATATTTATTCAAATCGAAAGTTTTAACATCAAACGATAGCATCACTGCTATTTACATCAACTATCCCGAGATAAAGAATGTACAAGATTTAAAACATTAAAATATTCCTTTGTTTATAAACACATCAGAATTTACATCTTTAACTACCAGATAGGTTTTTACATAATTAAACTAATCCTATCACTGCCTGTTAAGGCGCTGCATAGCCTTGCCACGTTCATTTTCCATGATGAGGGACATCGTCCTGCGATCTAACATATATAATGGTAGTCCTTCAAACTGGATTGGGTATCTCATAACTCAATCATGGGCCTCATCCATTGCATTTTGAAGTGTAGAGTACGTCTCCCCAAGCTTAGCCTTCTTTGCACGACAATCCTCTTCTGCAAGATCAGCACGATGTGACTCTCTTACCCAGCCCTCCTCTGCTATGGTCAGCCTTTCTGAGCTCTCTTTCAATTCCTTCTTCAACTTCTCTATTTCTTCGGACTTCTCCTCTATTTGACCCTTCTCGTGAACCAAATCCCACTCCACGTTTCCTAAACGTGTGTGAAGAGTCACAATTTCCCTATCCTTCTGCTCGATGGTAATCTGCTGAATAACAGTCCTCTCCTTCAACTCTTGAACAGTGTCTCGTAACTCTATGTTACGATCATAAAGCGCATCATACATCTCCGCATCGATGGAGTTCGGTGGGAACTCTTCTTCCTCCTCTTCTTCCTCAGAATCCTACTCTGAATCAGTCTCAGGCTCATGCTCCTGACCATCAACAGTGATCAACGGAGATGGCTCTCTCTGTACCAATTGCTCCCCGACGACATGAATGTCTCTGGCTACTCTCCTGTGGTACTTTAGGTTTCCTCCTCCCACTTTCGACTAGCTCTTCCAACATCCGACATCCCGACAATGTAATTTTTAAGTTTTAGATTACTAATCGATACTCGCGAGCACATAAGTTTATCACATAAGCACATAAAGTCTTTTATTATCTTTAATGAATTAAGGAATTCATTTCTTAGAACTCGATAAGAGTTTTCCATCACTATGTTCTCGATCTCCTACAAGGCTACTACCTAAGGTTGTTCCCCCACCGAAGGTTCATAACCTACAGCTTTGATACCAACCTGTGACACCCCCAAATCCAGGTACTTCCATTTCTGCGGGATTTGGTGTTCATTGTACAAATATCATCTATCTATCTACCCAAAATAAATGCAAACAATGAAATAGATAGAAATAAGTCTTCCCCTTATGGGGTTACAACATCAGAATAATAACAAATACAATCCCAGATTAAACTAACCTTAAACATCTGTGCAGAATCATAAACAAATAACAAGTCTTAAACAACATCAAGTCTGAAACATAAATACATAATCACATAAACAACAAGTCTCCATCACTTGTTAATCTTGCCCTTGCCTTTACTAGTGGAAGGCTCGTCGGATCTTTCGTTCTTAACTGCAATGTTATTATTACGCAAGAGTGAGCACGATTCCCCACAAGTATAATAATATAGCAATAAAATAATAACATGCGAATGAATCAAAGACTTCTGAAATAGGAAAACTCGGCTTTTGAATCAAGAATGAATAACAAGAATTAAAAGAACTTCTGAGGGTCATAAGACCTTGAACTATGTCCTAGGTTGTCAAGTGTTTATACTTTACACCTTTAACAGTCATAAGACTATGGACTCTTCTTCTCGTACTTAAGGGGATCAACCCTTAGTACCATACTATGCACAATATCTTAACACTAACACATAATTAATCCCCTATACAGGGTTGTTCATCTCAGTTTGACATTAGAGTCCGCACCAAAGGATGTTTGGTTTGGATAATTCAACAAGGGTTCTGAAATTTAAAAACGTTCATCAACTATGGGCTAGTCGAATCGATAAGGGTTCGCTAGTCTTACAAGGTTCAACAATAATTGATATTCAATTTGAATAATAAAGTTCAAGATGTATACAATCGAATATGTATTGTATAACAGGAATTATGCTTTTAAAGAATGATAACATCTAATATAAAATATTGACTTGAACAATAATAAACAAGATAGAATAAGGAACTTGCCTCGTACGTAGATTACTCGTTAATTATACATGTTCCTTGATTTAATCCTACATACCATTTACATTCACAATACAAGTTAATTATAATGTAACTAGTCATCACAAGTTCATTCTCTTTGTCTAACTCTGATTATGACCATACTTAGTCAAATTACTACACTCATAAACACATAATTTACACTTTATAAACAATAAGCTAACTATGCGTTTAATAATTCAATTCACACATAATTGTGTTATTGACATGTTAAGGATCTAATTAATTACCACCTTATATGACTAATATATTTTTATGTTCATTAAATTAGGTTGCAATCACAGTCCCTAAAATAAAAACCACTAAATTGCTCATTCTTGAACAAACTGCAGAGTGAAATGCTTTCCACCATCAAGCTTCGTTTTGGCGCTTACTGGCAGCGCCAATGTTGCGGCTCCGACAAAGGCGTTATGTCGTGGTTTATCTACTGGCTTATGCTTTTCAGTTTTCAGAATTGGCACTCATACCACCATGAACTAAAACTAGAATCTCAGTTCGCGAAAATTACAGGACATGCCAATTCTACCAATTTTCTTTATCCATACATGAAATTAGACATACCCAGACATTATTTTATACACATAATCATTATTCAACCTTTCTAGCATGATTTTATCACGTTAAAAGACATAATTTACATAATCAAACCATGTAATTTCACTGTTCTTGATGTTTTTGAAGGTTTTGAACACAAAACATAAAAATTAACACCACGGGTTCGTTATAACACCAAATCCGTCCATTCGAAGTTTATTTTCTTCGTTTTGACATGCATAATTATATACAAGTATAAAATTTATGAGACAATATATGTTTAACGTATTAAATTTGCGTGTAAGGGCCATATGGCCATATTTCTATACTTTGTAATTTTATAGCAACAATATACGACATATTTTATGAAACTGATGTTATAGAACTATACAATATATAATAAAAACATGTTATGTTAACATATCATCACATATATATGTCCACATAATCACTAACATTTCCAATTACAAAGATTTTGTCAGAATTTGAAAGCCATTTTCATGAAAATTTTAATAACGTAAAATAGAAATTGGGTTGAAGAGATTACCCAAAGTATAGATGAGTAGAGATGAAACCCTTCTCAATTAATTCTCCAATCACACAACTCACAAATTCCTTCAACAATTTCTCAATCTCTCTCTGTGATTTGCTTTGCCAGACTTAGAAAATAAAAGACTTCGCAAGATAAAAGAAGGAAGACGTATATAATTACAAAATTGACGCAGCGTGGTCAGTTAATCCGATCATGGGTTAACTGCCCTCAACCTCCACTAAAGCCTTGTTTGGTTATTCTTGAAAGAATCATAACCGCTTAATTTAATAAATCTTTTATACTATAGTTTAATAATGTCACACCCATGCACAATAATAAAACAAATATCTTATTTAATTTAATTTAAATAAAATATAATAATTTCTTATTTATTAATTATGCCAAATTATTAATTCTCTAATTAATTATTAAATTAATTAAAATAATATTAGGCTTATTAAATATTTCTTTTAATTCAATAATCTCACATAATTACATACTTGAATAATAAAAAAATTTCACATTAATTTAATAAATATAACACATATAATTAAATTAATCTACCATAACTTCATCAATTAATTATTTAATCTAATAATTAATTCATGAAAAAATATTTATTTAATCCAATAAATATTAAAATTAAATTACAAAATCTCGGTTGTCACATTACGCACGAGGCAAGTTTCTAATTCCCACTCTTTACATTACGCGCGAGGCAAGTTTCTAATCTAATAATTCTAATTAGTGTTGATTTACTCTAACTTGTTTATAGTTAAGTAAGTTTGTTTAGTTCATTCTTGTATAGTGAATGCTTCTTGAACTCTAATTCCTATTATTGAATTGTTGTATTTCAATTACTTTGCACAAGTTATTATCATGTTGAGCAAGCTTTGTTTCCAGCTTGCTATCAATTAATGTATATTCAATAACTAAGTTTCTAATTTGACAAGATCATAGACCTAGCTTATTATTGTTCAAGCAAAGGTTTATCATTTTATTCATTTTATTCAATGCTTATGCTCTCTAGTTATTTCCAAGCATGAGTTTAATATATAGTCGATTCACTTATGATTCTCAATTGTTCTATATTATGTTGTTATTGAAAAACCGTAATGTTATCAAACTTTTTGATTCAACTAATCCTTTAGTTGATGATCGTTAAACTCTAAATTACCCATGAAGTTTATCCAAAACAAACTTTCTTTGGTGCGGACTTGTACTCTAAAACTGAGAAGAATAACCCCATTATAGGGGGTACGCAATGCGTTTAGATGTTTGTGCACAATACATGGTACGAAGGGCTGATCCCCCTAAGTACGTGAAGTCCCTACAGTATAACTGTTAAGGTTAGTGTTGAAAGATTACTTGTAACCGTGGGCGTAGTTCGTGGTCTTATGACCCTCAGATATAATTCATATTTTGATTTCAGCTTTTGGTTATTGTTGATAGAGTACTATTCAGTTTTGATGAGCCTACTCATTGGCAGCTATTATTCTTTTGTTGATTCATCGTTATATCTAGTGAGCAATTGTTTTGCTCACTCTTGCATAATTATAATTATTGCAGCTAAAGTTGAGATGGTAGATGAGCATTCAACTATCAAAGGAAAGTGAAAAATGTGCAAGTGATGAAGACTTGTAATTTCATTTATTTTCATGATGATAGACTTTTTATTTAATGATGTGATGTAATTATTCTATTTCCGTACTTGATTGATGTTACGGTTAGACAACCTGGGAAGACTTTTTGATTAATGGTGTAACCCTTTTAAAGGGAGGATTTCTGTTTTAATTTTATTATATTTGGGTAGATAGATATGAATGAATGGAAAGTGAACACCAAGTCTTGTGGGAATGAAGTACCTAGATTTGGGGGTGTCACATGAACCTTCATATCATACAAAGCAAGCCCAGATTGCATGTTATGAGGATCAGAAATGGCCATCTCAAACTGTTCTTCATTTCTGGAAAAACTAGAAATGAATAACAGCTTCTGACAAGTTTTCTGAAGCTTTGATCTCTCTGTTGTGTTAGGATTTGTTCATGTAACTTGTTTAGGGTTGTAGTACTACATCAGTACTACAATATTAACTCATTAAGTTGCCCATAAACCTTATAATCATGAATCTAAGACTGGTCAAACATGATGACTCGAACACTGACATAAGTTTTTGGGTTTGGCTCAAGAACATGAAGAACACCTATAGTGACGGTTTTGACGCTATAAGCACCCTTTAGCGACAATTAATTTCTGAAATTAATATTTTTATTAAATAAATAGAAAAAATAGTTTTTAATTATTAAAAATACAAAATAAATTCCTAAAAATTATTTTAAAGACTAAAATGGGTTTTAATAATTTTGAATATATTTCATATATATTTAATATTTTGAATATTAATAGTATTTAATTTATTTAATTATAATATTAAATAAATTATTTAAAAATTGTTTTAAAACATCAAAAATCATTTAAAATATATTATGGTGTTATAAAAATATTTGAAGTTATTTTGATGACTATTAATATTTTGTGATGAATTTCATTAATAATTTATTATTAATGGTAATTAATTTATTTAATAAATGTATTAAAAAATAGAATTAATGATTTAAAAATCATATAAAAATGATTTAAGCGTTATTAAAATATTTGAAGTTATAAAATATAACTTTTTATATTTTACATGAAAAAATTACTATTTAATATTAATAGTAATTATCTGGATAATGAATTTAATCGCTTAAAATCATATAAATATGATTTTAAAGTATTAAAATACTTTGTGATATTATAAATATATTATAATATTATGTTATGATTTTAATTAATATTTAATATTAAATAAATATTAATGATAAAGGAATTATATGGTATTTAAATTATATAAATACAATATTAATGTTTGAAAAAACATGATAAATGGTAATAATTATCTGAAAATTATTACGAGCTTATGAAAAATATTTTGACTGATAATTAATTATCTATGATATTTTTGAATCAATTTAGGTAGAGTCTTATGGATATTAGGCTCGAGAATTGTTCGACTAGGCCGTCGGGATGTCAGGATTGTATCGAATTCAACTCAAACTGCAATAGTTTAACTTGATACTAGGTCTTATATGCTGTATAGATTGATAGGATTATGTGTTATGTGTTTAGGTTATTCTATGTTTATATATAATAGTATTATACTGTAATGATATTATTCTAACTTGGAAATTAATATTATTAATATTAGGTCTTCAGATAAAGCTATATAGGTTGCGTAATGGTAATCAACAGTACATGCAAGTTCTCTAACTCAACCTCGAGTTGTTCATTAATTTGTGCTTGTGCTTAATCATTGTTGATAATCACGTCTATGAATTATTGATTCACACTTTGTGCATATTATATATGTTCATCAGGTATGAAAGGCTGATCACCTTCATTACCATCTGGTCCAGTTATTGTTGTTTATGTTCATTATTGATATATATTCATATCGTCCTGATCGTTCAGTTATGAAATTTGATTCTTGCTAGTTCACAATCTTTATATTATTGAGCGTAGCCAGCCTTTTATTCAAATTCTTTCAATCATAATATATCTTTAAATAAACTTTTAACTTATTGGGCAAACTTGTTGCTCACCCTTGCTATATCATGATAAACACTTGTAGATTAGGCGAATACTTCAAATACAAGGAAAGGTCAAAGACAAGTACATCTTGGAAATTTATGTGTGCAGTTAGATTTGTAACAGTAATGTATGATGGTAACTTTGTATGTTAGATAGAATATTGATTCAGGTTTATGTGAAGTTTCTCAACCTTGGGGTTAATGAGCAAAGTTTAATGTATAAAAAATTTATGTCTATATCTTCCGCAATAGTTAGAACTAGTATACCAGATCCGTGGTTATTTAGGACCTAGATTTGGGGATGCTATAATTTGTATCAAAGCTGTTGGTTATGAACCTTAGGTAGGGTTACCTGAGACTAATAACTGCAGTGATTAGGATTAGGTCTAACTCAAATAGAGTTAGTGTGTCAGTAAGATTCAAAGATGAATCTTGATGGGTTATAAAGACACGGAGTTCCTTAACTCTAATAATAAAGGTGAACAATAATGGTGAATAGATAGAGTCTAAAAGATTAAAGGTGCAAGGATAGGAGATCGTCAAACAAAACGATCATAGCCTAGAAATATATTGTAATATATATAATGAGATCACCCCGTGATCTGATATGGATCAATCAAATGATTAAAAAGTTTACAGCAAAGATTGCTGTGTGACAGTGGTACTACGAATTAGTACAGATCAGGAAAGGATTATGAATACGAATTAAATGAAATTCGTATTAAGAAGGGAGTTAGTATTAGGTGGGGATTTCAATTGAGGACTCATGTCAACAGCTGAGTTGTGTGATTCCTTGTTGTGATCGGGGAATTGTACTTGGTGTAACAACCACTTAGTTTCTGGCACTAATAATCATTCAAATGTCTGTGTCACGTTATTTTCTACATACTTGTTGAGAAGGTGATTCTTTTCTCAGGTGTATAACATATAGGTAGGTTATAGGTAGAGAATATCAGGTTATGTACGAGTTCTTAAAACTCATACTTATGGTATGTTCATGACTCATGATTATATGAACCCCTTAGCGAATGGACGCCAAAGATCTGTCTAGGACAAGTTCTTAAACTCATATGATTGTGGAAAGTTCTTAAACTTATAAGTGTGGTAAGTTTGATGAACTGGGTATAATTTTATGTGAATGGAGTATTGAGGATAATAGGAACAGATAGACTGTTTAAGTAATTGATCATTAGTGGAGACATAGGTTTTCCAAAACTCCTAGCTATGCTAGACTTCAAATTTTTTGGGCATCAAGCTAAATACGCAATATGTGCTTTTGAAAATGAATTTTTATTCTAAACTCCTGGTGACCATTGTGTATGTGTGGACTTCGGGCCACCGACACCTCATTGCCTGTGGAGATGATAAAACTGATTTGCAATGATTTTTGAACGGTTCAAAGTATAGTCTATGCTACTTTTTTCGGCTAGACGAAAATGATTTAAAATATCAAAATGTATTTTATTTATCATTAATGTACCATGTAACCTGGTGCAAGATTGATAAGAAAAATGATGGAGTTGTAAATACAGGAATACTTAGTGCTGAATTCGATCTAACAATCATTGTTCCATTATTGTATGATGTGTTATGACAAAGTCATATACTGACGACATCCTCAAACGGGCTGTTAATATAGTACGTCATCATGACGTCATTTTTAAAATATTTTTTTAAAAATTTTAATTTGCCAACGGGGTTTGGCTCTACATTAATATTTCATTTGAAATTGAATTCTTGATATGAGTCTAAGCTATTTGATTCGGCTAGACCAATGTTTATAAAAAAATTATAAGAATTCTTTGAAAATTTTCCTGAACCAAATTGTTTTGGTGCAGAATTCTATGATAAGACTGAGGTGAACTGTGCAGATTGGATAAAATTATTCAATAACGAGAATATTCACGAGAAATGATTAACGTACATACTAGCAACAGTAGTTTACCTTTTTGTGATTGTAAACATATTGTTAACTTTGTAAGGGGTAGATTACCTTTTTACTCTGGTGAGGAATGTATTGGGTAGCATGTGATGCTGTGTATGAATGGTGAATGGTGCACGGTGTAAGGTGTAAGTTGAATTTCGGGGATGAAAATCTTTGAAGGGGTGAATGTGACGACCCAAGAATTTAAACAATTTAATAAAATCTTAAATGATGGATTAAAGGGTTAATAATAAACCTAGACAGAAAATAAATGAATGGATTTGACATTTTTGGGAAGGAATTTTAAGGATTCCAAAATTTTTGGTGAGGGATTGCAGTATTAAGTGTATAAGTGTATATGTTCTGTGTGAGTGGTCATATATGTGTACAGAATATGGTTAAGGGTCAAGGGTTGACCAGATAAATTATATCAGTGTCCAAACCCTAATATTATATTAAGAACATCGATGTTCAGTTAAAAAACCCAAGCGATTGATAATAAACCCTAATACTAGTTCTGGAAAAACTAATTTCAGATTTCAGGAATTTGAAACCCTAATTCGGATTACAAAAACCCTAACTTGGGATCTTTGTAACAACCTGAAAATTTGGATTGTCCAGAATTTAAGTTTTAAAGAATTAGTTATTAATAAAATGAATTTTTATTAATAATATTCTGTGCTATGTGTTTATTAATCGTTCTATAACCTAGGATGATTATTAATCGGGAGGATTCTGGCTACAAGCTAGACTGAACGAGTAAGAATTTTCAGGACAAAAATTAAAAAAAATTCGGGAACAAAAATATTTTTGGAGAAAAAGACGAAATAGACACTATTCACCTGACAAAATCTTAAGGGTTAGGGTTTGAATAAACTAAGCCTTTTTGAGAGTTCGGTATGTCGAAATTACATTCTGTCGAAAGATTTGACGATAATATATCGTGAAAAGTTAAGTAAACTAATAAATGTTTTTCTCAAAAAACGAGCAGAAATCGAACGAAATAAAAACGACGAAAAGTACGGTTATATATTTTTCACTCGTTTAACTACGTTAGGGGAAAACGTGAAGGATAATGCTTAATGGCTAAGTAAAGTGCTTATAAGTGATGAGTAAGTAAACTTAAGGGCTAAGTAAAGTGGTGAATAAGTTAACTTAGTGCTTAAGTCATGAATAATAAGGAGGTTTGAGGGCGAAATGAATAATAAGGAAGTTAACCTAGTCTACTATAAATTTTCCTTAAGTTTTATATGTTAAAAACATAGCTTAACAAGAATAGGAAGTAGAAGATGATAAGAATGATTTCATATGGTTACAATCATGAGAAAACAAAGAAATAAGAATTAAAAGTTTAGTTTATAAATTTCTTAAGGAAGTGTAAGATTTGTAATGATTTAGAACGATCCGAGTGGATTATATGAATGATTAGATGAAATAAGAAAGGAATGGTGTTCTATAACATCAAATTTCAAGAAAAAGTAAAATTGTAATCAATATATTGATTAAAAATGAAGAACAAATGAAGAACACGAAGAACACGCGAAGAACGTGAATAACGTTATTGATGGACAAATTTAAAACCATCGTAGGATAATTGTTGTTGATGGAAAAGTTTAAAACCATTGTTTATAAGTTAGACGCTTATTGCTTGGTTAGGAACGGTAGAAACGTTCATGAAGAACGGATTAAAGCTGAGCTATAACGAAGTTATGGCAAAAATTTTGTAAAAGACGAACGAGAATTAGAAAGTTAGTAAATGAACCCAAACGTGTAGGGTTTCATAAGAATGTAAGAGAACATAGAAAACATGAGTCGTGGACTCAAGAACAAACAAATTCCAAGTTTGGATGACCGAATTACGGACGAACGAATGAAAAGCATTAAAAACGTAAAATGAACGAAGGGTGATGATTAAGCTAATCGAATGGCACGTTAATAGATTTAGAATAAAGTTCTGTCTAAGGGGGATTGAAGTACGTAAGATAAGGAAGAGAATGGCTTTGGAATGACCTTGTTTAGAGTTATAACGAATAAGTTATGAAAGTGGGAAGTAAACATCTCAAATTGGATTTAACACTTAGAGAAATTTTCTAGGGATAGAGCTTGGCGCCGCGGCGCCAACCATGCCTTGTAGGGTGGCGTTGCAATGCCAGACCAGGGAGCCAAACATTGGAAACTCGCACCGCGACACGAGAGATAGAGAAGGTAATGGCGCCGCAACGTCGGTGTGAAGAAAAATCCAAAGAAGAGCTTTTAACTGCTCAACTCTTGGGGAAAACGTAAGGGAAGATAAAGAATATAATGTTCAACTAATGTAACACTTAATCATGTGATTTAAACCTTTAATGAAGGTTGAACAGAAAGATTAAATGAGATTAAAAGAAGGTGAATGCGGGTTACGAAACCGATATCCGGGGACCGTAGTCGCGATAAACGAACGTGAGGGATTACTATGATGGTGATTGCTTAGACCTTAATTAACAAGGGTAATGAATAAAATTTCGATGTTATGTTGTGGTAATGAGAGATAAGTGTAAAGCGTATAGACGATGTGAACGCAATGTAGTTGTGTTGAATGACCGGTCTTAGCATACCGTGAACCGTATGGCTTCTACATTAAGGAAGAATAATTAAGGGTATTAAGGTAGCCATTGTGACACCCCCAAATTCGGGTAATCTGACCCTTGTCCGTTCATCATAATAAATTACAAACATCCACCTCTAAACAACATATGATGACTAAAATACGGAAAAATATAAACGTATGTCATTCATTCAAAAGGTGTTACTAGTCTCAAGATACGATAACCTTAATATCATCTTACAAACATACACTAAAATAAATATTAGGGTTCATATTACATAACAACAATTTAAACTAAGCGTAAGGTAAAGTCTGCTCCTTGCCACTATTCTACATCTTTCCTTTACCCTTGTCCTTCCTTGAGGTCTCGGGCTTAGCTGTAATAATTCATGATATAGCAAGGATGAGCAACAAGTTTGCCCAACAAGTTTAAATACAACAATAAGGATATATCATGATGAATGGAAAATATCTGTCAATGAATTCAAAAATATGAATATCTGAAGGATTCAACAATATGAATATTGGAAGCAAAGATAATGGTTACTTTTAGAATAACTGCTAGTCAAATAGACTTCGAACTATAACACTCCAATGGAATCAATATCTAATTGACCCTTTGGTTACTGGCTAGAGAATAAGTACTTGAGGGAATCAGCCTCACGTACACTATGCATATGAATAACATTTAAATCTACTCTCTGTATCTTATATTAGATACCTGGGGTACTCCCCTATCATAAAAGGGGTGTTCTATCAGTCTAAGAATCCTTACCATCAATTGGTTTGGATAACTTTTATAAAACTTCATACGCTTATCTGACCGAACAAAGTTTCAGACTCTATATAACATAGTTCAAGAATTATTGAACTTTAAATGATGTACAAGTCCAAAACTGTACGAACTCAAGTTCACTAAGTGTGAATATCAATAATATCGATGTGGAATATTTGTAAATTAATTAAACCACTTAATAGCATGCTTGGAAATAAAGTTCAAGCTTAATTGAATAACTTTCAATTCAACAATAGACTTCTCAATACAATACGAGAAGGATAGGAAACTTTCATAATAAAAAGTATGGTTCAAGGAACTTGCACAACCAAAGAATGAAGTTCAAGGAAACTTGCTCAATAATAATTTTCGTAAGGTTAGGGAACTTGATCAATAAAAGTAGGGTTCGGATACTTGCTCAAGTAAAAGAGTAAGAATTAAGTAACTTGCTCACTAAAAGTAGGGTTCAAGGAGCTTGCCTGTTTGCTCAGCTACAATTAATTCTAGCTTTAATTACTTGCGTTGAAACGACCTAATATTAACAAGTCGGCCTTTTTAATTAGTATGTGTAAACTATTATGATTCTACACTTACAAGAATCAAGTCATCACATAGCATGCTTCTGAACACATTATATGACATATTGGTCACATATTACAAAGTAAAGTAACCATATAAGCATGCCTTGAATTTCAGAATCAAAAATGAATCTATTCACGATCATAGGATTGGCAAGCAATTGCTACCGGGTTCAGTTAGGGACTACAAGCAATTGCTTATTATCCCCCAGCCCGACCGAGTTTGAGCTTTACTCTCCGACTTCAAATCAAACCTAAAACACCAATTACATATATATTTTAACATCCATACATGCTAGAGTTTCACATATAACACATGACCATACTTGAATTCATTATCACAAGTTTAACTTACAATTTATATGTAATTAAAACATAAAAATCATGTAACCATCATGCTCAATACATATGAATCATGTTTAGGAGTATTATAGCCATAACATGACATCTTACTACTTATTATCTAAGTACTCATATAATATGCAACTTAAGTTTGAAAACATATTCAAGGTTGTCTTTGAAATCATATTAGCATGAATGGTGCAATCCAACACACATAAGACAAATCTAAAGCCTTTATCATAAGTAAATAAGTTATGATAATCTCTTTTCAAAATCAGAAACTATATCTTGTAATCATTCATGTCCATTAGCTAATTATACTAAGCTTTTCTTTCTAACACCAAGATTATCAAGTTTAATTATGATAAAGACACTATATATTATATATCATGCGTAATTAGGTTCCAAATCAGTCATGTGCATGAGTCACTAAGTTCAGAACACGTGAACACAAGTTTTCCACAAGGTTAGTTTTGAAAACTTTATGTTTTGCTACAACTTCCTTACTAATCTAAGTTGATTACTTCATACCACATACGAAAGCTTTACATATCATGTTATACTTTTTTATATGTATGTATCGAAGTCATAACATCAAGTTAGTAACACATATCACAAACAAAAATTAGAAATCGATTCATGCAGATGCGATGCAATTTACCAAGCACCCTAGTATAAATAGAGGCGTGGGCGTGCATGCCATGCACCGCACAGAGGCGAAGAACCGCTGCTCGCTGCGCAGATCATCAAACAACTTCAATTTCACTTGATTCAAACATGTTCCAATCCATCACTTGAGAGTTCAAACATGTAAACATACTTCATAAACATATCATGGCATGTTAATTCACATTGACAAAACAAGGAATGCAAGTAATTCTTAAGAATTTGACAAAACCCAACTAAGAACATAAGTAAAGTTTATACCTCCTTAAGCTTAAATTGGAATCCTCACTCACTGAGTATGCTTCCTCAGCAACTTAGAATTACTCAAGCTTAGAATCATAAGACAATTTTAAGCAACCAAAAACTAAAAATGGAGCTTATATTTATAGAAGGAACTTGGACTAGATATTGGCATTACACTAAGGTTGGGTTCATGCTAATGGAAGAATACATAGGTTAATTGAGAGTTGGCCAACCAACCAAATGCCTAGCCATCGTCACCTAAGTCTAGCCCTTTGGAAAATACGTAAGTTAGTTCCGAGTCACTATTCATATACCTTTGTGACACTTAATTTGGGACAATAGAGAAAATCTCGGCAACAAGCTAGGTTTGGTTACTATAATTCCCAACATGTAATCTTAATTTACAATTGTTACCATATTAGGAACTTAAGGGTTAATTTAGATACTCACATCATAAAATCCATGTACATTAAATACACGCAATTAAAATAACACAGTTAGGTATTATTGTCCGGGTATCTCCATAATTATATTTTACTACTCTCCGCATTATCACATTATTTAATATTATTTATTCAGTGTACATACATAATTTCTTTCCCAATTTCTGGAATACACAGTTATTTAATTATTTTTGTATTAAAATCACTTGTGATTTTATTGCACTACTTGATACTTCATATCATTAGAATGTATTCTTATTATATGATTTTATGCATGTCACACATTACACTAATGTTCCATATCAGTTTCTACAGTAGAAACTAACTTTTCTCGAGATTGACACCTTTGGCCTAGAATTGCATTTTGTATCTTCTTTGGAGGCGCATTGAGCCTGCCCTCCTGCAAAGGCCAAAATGGGTTAGCTTTAAGCCATTTCCAATTTCTATCATCACATTAGTCTTATATGAGATAATTTAACTTCTACAATGGTGATATACCCATAATTGACATAAGTCAATATGTTCAAATCCTACCACTATATTCAAATAGATTGAATATTTAATCATTAAGAATCCTAAAAATTGTTTGATATCAAACTCTTAAGGTTAGTCCACCAATTTAAATAACTATTAGTGACTCCCTTTAATCATTTTGTAAATTCACATAACCACATAAGTTTTAAATAGGCTCACAAAACTAACTCATTAAAATTAACTCACATATTTAATTAATAAGGAGTTTAAAATTCACGGTCATTACATCCCTCCCCCTTTATAAAAATTCTATCCTCGGAATTGTAGAAATAAGGTTACTCAAATAAAAACTGATAATTCGCTCTCATTTTCCCTTCTAGTTCCCACGTAGCTTCTTCAACTATGTGATTCCTCCAGAGAATCTTAACGGAATGGATAATCTTATTCCTCAGCTTCTGCTCCTTCCTATCCAGTATCTGGACAGGAACTTCCTCGTATGATAAGTTTTTCTCGACTTTGATTGGTTCATAGGAGATAACGTGCTTGTAGTCTGGTTTATATGGCCGCAATACTGACACATGAAACACGTTGTGAATGTGCTCAAGTTCAGGAGGTAAGGCTACCTCGTATGCCACTTCACCGACTCTCCTCAGAATCTCGAACGGTCCTATCAACCTAGGGCTCAACTTGCCCTTCTTCCCAAAATGAATCTTCCTTTTCCAGGGAGATACTTTCAAAAAAGCATAACTTCCTAATTCAAAATCTTTCTCCTTGCGATGCAAGTCCGCATACTTCTTCTGGCGATCTTGAGCTGCTACTAGTCGAGCTCTTATCACCCTGATGATATCAACTGTCTGTTGTACCAACTCTGGTCCCAACAATCGACATTCTCCAACTTTGTCCCAGCATAAGGGCGTTCTACATTTCCTCCCATATAGTTCTTCGTACGGCGGCATTCCAATACTGGCGTGAAAACTATTGTTATACACGAACTCTACTAATGGAAGGTGATCCTCCCAACTACCCTTGAAGTCCATCACACAAGCTCAGAGCATGTCTTCAAGTGTTTGAATTGTTCTCTCACTCTGCTCATCGGTTTGTGGATGATACGCGGTACTCATTCGTAGTTGTGTCCCCATTCTTTCTTGAAGACTCTTCCAAAACTTTGACGTGAATCCCAGATCTCTATACAATACAATACATACTGGCACCCCATGCGTCGAGATAATTTCTATGACATGCAATTTGGCTAACTGGTCCAAACTATACTTAATCTTAATCGGCAAAAAGTGAGATGACTTAGTAAGTGATAAGTGAGTTTTATACACATGAATTGGATATATTCGGGCTTAATTTATTGTTGTTCTCAAGTCTTTTAGATTAGTTTTTAAGTTTTTATGTCTATTCAAGCATGTTTTATGTTGTTTTGTAGGAATTGGGACAAAACTTACATGGATCGACATTCGGGGTGGCTAGATTCGCGTTTTCGGCTTGCCATTTACATAGCAGTCAATTCAGAGCCAATTTGTGTATTTCTGCAAACCTTATTTCGAAGATCTTAAAGAATGAAAGTTGTAGATCTACTTTTGCTCTTTCCAGATCATCTTGAATCATCTAAATCGGAGTTCGGACGAAGAGGTTATGGCCATTTTCCCAAAGGACATCAGAGTAGAAAATATCAGAAAAAGTGGTAGCGCCGGGGAAAAAATTTTAGGCTTATTTGCAGTGCCGGGGAGCTATAAGGAAGTGTCTGAGCGTCGTTCCCAGCGCTGGGGCACTGGGGAAGAGGTTGGGTGTGGCCTGGACGCGTTTTAGCGAATTTTGACACCTTTTTGACTACAAATTGGATTGGGTTTGTTCCAAAACTAAAAATTGGACTTGTAACCTATAAATATATGATGTAAGGCATAAAATAGGAGGAGATTACATAGCTTAGCCTAGATTAAACACTCCATTAAATTAGAATCTAAACCCTAGTTCTTAATTAGCCATTGGAGATTGAAGCAACTTGGAGACCATTGAAGATTCAAATCAGGAGCGAAAGAGGAGTCTCAAGGCTACTGACAATAGATTATATTCTATTCTCTTCTCTCACTTTTATCTTTTTAATGTCTATTCAATTGTGGATTCTTTATTTTAATTCATTAATTATGAACTAACTCTTTCATTAAGATTTCAATCGAACTTTTTATGATTATGAATTGATTATTTGATTTATTCTAATTATTTATGTTGAAGTGAATTGTTCATCTTGCTTTGTGCTTATTGATTAATTATCTGATCAGTAATTACCTTGTTACTCTAGAAGGAATTGAGAAAGGAATTCTAGGGTTAGAACTGGGCATGGTGACATGTGACTTAGTTATTTGCACAGTGAATAATTAGGTTTGTGAATAAAATGAGAATATCTATTTGTCGCATGTAACACATAAGGAATTGGGATTGTAACGAGTTTAATTCAATTATTTTGTATAGAGATATAGCAAAATTAATCTGGGTTAAATAGAAGGCAATTGATCACTCGCGAGAGGGCTTTTGGCATTTGAGAATTTCTGTTAACAATTCAGTAGACATAATAATTGGGATAATTAGATAATTTGTTTATAGTTCATAATTGGGGATATTGGAGTCTTAGCCTTTATTTATCTGAATTCATTCGTTAAAATCCTAGTTTTAATTGATTAATTTAGTTTTCTTAATTAGAAAAATCACGATTTGAGATTGTTTAAATAAAATTGATTTGGTTAAGAGTTAGTAATTGGTAATTTTTATTAAATAATTCCTCGTGGGAACGATACTCTACTTTCACTTTATTACTTGCGGCCGTGTATACTTGCACGTATTCATTGATTCATGAAATCGATCAACAAGTTTTTAGGCGCTATTCTTTAAATTAATTTAATAATTATTTACCAATATTAATTTCAATCAAATTAGTCTTAATTTAAACATTTTTATTTTTATTTTTATTTTCATTCTCTTCCTATATTTCTCTCTTTTTAGGTACCATGGATGACTTTCATGATCAATGGCCATACACGAACATGACTCAACCAAGGGAAACATGGATTGATGGACTTAATACATTTTCTGAATTGTCAAGATGATTGAGACACTTTTGAGGAGTTTAGAAGCTTTTGAAGCTCAACGTCAAAAGTGTGGTGGTTACATGTGATTATTGTCTGGAAATCATATGAGTCATCAATGCGCCATCAGTTTCGAGCAGGTACAATATAGTGGTGATTACCCCAACAATTATGTCTATCCCAACAACTATCATCAGGATTGGGGGTATCACACAGATTTTTCATGGAGTAACAATCAAGCTCAAGCGCCGAGACAACAAAATACATCCGAATTTCAAAATCGGACACAACAACCGGATCGTAAATCAAGTTTTGAAGAAGCCTTGGAAAAACTTATTAGAGCTTCAAAAAAAAACGAGGAAAATGAGAAAAAATTAATCAAATAGAGTCAATTTGCAAAGCCAAGGTGTCGATAAAGAATCGAAAATCAATTGGAGCGAAGAAGACATGCGTTGAACAATCGTCCCTCGATACACTTGGCTCTATGACATGAATTAAAGATCGACGGTGAGCTCCAACCAAATCTACAACCGGATGTGCCAAATGATATAGATGTTGAAAGAGAGGAAAGACTTGGGGACCAAGAAAAAGAGATCGGCAAAGATCTAACTTTTAGTACCAACGAAGATGAGCCAATTTCATTAGTATCCCATATGCCTCCTCCACCAAAGTTCAAGAATCCAGGCAGTTTTGCAAAACCATGCCCAATTGGAAGTCAGTCATGTCGCTTGGCAGAAGCTCTTGGTAACGTAAGAGCTATTACTGGTTGTGGAGTCATGGTGGGATGAAAAGGAGAAGATAAAGGAAGATTTCATTATGTTTATTAAGCTTCAATGCCCTAATCGATCATCGACATAATGGAGGAAACACCTAGTGGTTTGCTTGCTTCTTAATGGGGATCCTATCTACAAAGAGCATGCTAGGTGACTTCAATTCAAGGGTTTTTGCTAATGGGAACCTCCCAAAAGTAACATTGCTTCTGATGGATGGAGGGTTCCTCAATTTTCGTAGGGGAACTGGATAGAGAATTGAAGAAGTCAGGTTGAGACTATAAAACAAGCGCTTATTGGGAGGCAACCCAAGTTCAATTTTTATTTTTAGTTTTTATTAAGTCTTGTATTAGTAGTTTTGAATTTGCATTTATTTAGGATTTAATAAAATTGCTTCTATCATGGTTTTACAGGTTATTCAAGTCAAATTCAAGTGTGGTGCCCAATTTGTTCCATGTGCTTAGCCTATTCTCCAAACTTAGCGGACAAGGAGGAAGATTGCTATATTTTTAGGGAAGTCCTCTGCTTTAATTTTTTCTATTGTAGCCATTGAGGACAATGTCTAGTTTAATTTTAGGGGCATTTTAGTGTCGTATTGCATATAATTAGTTATCTGCATAGCAGTTCATTTTTTTATGTGTTAGCATTGTGTTTTTTTTAGGTTGTATATAATACATGTTAGTTATTTGCATATTCATATATGTGTTGCATTAGTATGTGTTCATGTAGTATAATTGCATTTTTTTTTGGCATGAATCTGTGTGATAGGTTGGTGTGGTCTTAGCTCGGCCTATGATAAGATTGGTTTTGCATGTTAACTTGAACAATGTTGATAATTGATGATGAGTTCTAATTTTAATCGTGATGATAATCTGAGCCTGTCTGAAACTTATGTAACCGGTTAGCACTTAAAGTTTACTGTTTTAATCCACTTGGTTCAAGGGTTTCATAATTTGTTTTTGAGGGAAAATCTTTGTTAAAATTTAAGGAAATTAGTGAACTGGCGGTAAAGGTTGTAATGACGTAAAAGCTTGAGTTTGGGGGAATCTATGGGATATATATACTAAAAAAAATTGATGAAAAAAAAAAGAAAGAGAAAAACCGTGGTTAGTTTTGTTTCGGGGCCTTTGTTACTTGAGCAAGTACGCCTGAAAGGGTGTCTTAACACCTAGCGCCCTAAGGTCTTATATGGTATGGGAGTCGTTGGTTGAAAGCTCGCTAAGGGGTGGCACTGTTAGCCTAATGGAATGAGATATTGCACAACCATGAAAAAAAAACACACGAGAAAGAGCAAAAATGCCCTCGTGGTTGAATAAAAGTATAAATAAATCCTGTATTTACCCTTAGATTTGGTAATTGTTTAGTTTTAACCGGAGTTGTCATGTTCACAAAAGTAATTGAATTGGAACTGAAATTTTCCTTATAAGAAGTTTGTTATGTGATTATCTTGAACTGTGGTTGGTTAGAATGGTTAACAAGCACACACACACAACATGGGTGATGACAGGTTTAGGTTGACTAATTGGTTAGAGTTATGGATTTTGAATTGAGTACCATTGGTTTGAGTACCAACGGTATCTTTGAGGCCTGTTGCTATATATCATAATGATTTATTACTCGGTTCGTAGGTATATTAGGAAGTAGATTATGCATATGCATTCATTTAGTTGAGTTATTTTGTTTATTTTTAGTTCTTTTGTGTTTTTGCTTGAGGACAAGCAAAGGTTTAAGTTTGGGGGTATTTGATGAGTGGGTTTTATACACATGAATTGGATACATTCGGGCTTAATTTATTGTTGTTCTCAAGTATTTTAGATTAGTTTTTAAGTGTTTATGTCTATTCAAGCATGTTTTATGTTGTTTTGTAGGAATTGGAACAAAAGTTACATGGATCGACGTTCGAGGTGGCTAGATTCGCATTTTTGGCTTGCCATTTACAAATCAATCACTTTAGAGCCAATTGGAGTATTTCTACAGACCTTATTTCGAAGATCTTAAAGAATGAAAGTTGTAGATCTACATTTCCTCTTTCCGGATCATCTTGAATCATCTAAATCGGAGTTTGGACAAAGAAGTTATGGTCATTTTCCCAAAGGACGTCGGAGTAGAAAATGTTAGAAAAAGTGGTAGCGTCGGGGCACTAATTTTAGGCTTATTTGCAAAGGTCTTAAAGCGCTATATAAGGCGATGTGTCTGAGCGTTGTTCAAATTTGGGCGCGAGGGAAGAGGTTAGCTGCGGCTGGACGCTGCTTTTGGCGAATATTGACACCTTTTTGGCTCCAAATTGGATTGGGTTTGTTCCAAAACTAAAAATTGGACTTGTAACTTATAAATACATGATGTAAGGCATAAAATAGGAGGAGATTACATAGCTTAGCCTAGATTAAACACTCCATTAAATTAGAATATAAACCCTAGTCCTTAATTAGCCATTGGAGATTGAAACAACTTGGAGACCATTGAAGAGTCAAAGCAGGAGCGAAAGAGGAGTCTCAAGGCTACTGACAATAGATTATATTCTCTTCTCTTCTCTTACTTTTATCTTTTTAATGTCTATTCAATTGTGGATTCTTGATTTTAATTCATTAATTATGAACTAACTCTTTCATTAAGATTTCAATTGAACTTTTTATGATTATGAATTGATTATTTGATTTATTCTAATTATTTATGTTGAAGTGAATTGTTCATCTTGTTTTGTGCTTATTAATTAATTATCTGATGTGACAATCCGAGAATTTAGACAATTTATTAAAATCTTAAATGATTGATTTAAGGTCAAATATTAGACCTAGATAGAAAATAAGTGTATGCGTTTGATGTTATTAGGATGGAATTTTGAGGATTTCAAAATTTCGTGAAGGCTTTTAGGTGAATTATTCAGGATTAAGGATTTATGTGATTAAGTTATGTGAATATGGTTATGTATGTGTTCAGAATGTGGTTAATGGTCAAGGGTTGACTAGATAAATTATATCTGTAACAAACCCTAAGAATATATTAAGAACGCCAACGTTCGGTTAGAAAACCCTAATGTCTGATAAAAAACCCTAGAAATCGGTTCCGAAACCCTAGTTTGAGCTACTGGCATCCAAAACCCTAATTCTATGCATGAAACCCTAAATCGGAACTTAATGGCATAAGTGTAAATACTTATAAGATTAATTAGGGTTAATCTTAACTAATTGATTACAAAACCCTAATTCCAAATCAAACCCTAATACTTGATCCGAAAACCCTAGTTTTGATTACGATAAATTGAAGCCCTAATCTGGGAAATTAATGGAGAATTATAATGCTCTCATCGCTATTATTATAATATTAATTAGGTAACAGCTTAATTAATTAGCAAACCCTAATTTCAAATTATCGAACTTAAACTTTTCCGTCAGGAACCCTAATGATGGATTTGAAACCCTAATTTATAATTAGGAAAAATGAAAGTGTTAATTGAATATTTTAATGTTAATTAGGATATATTAATTCTAATTTAATGTTAAGTAATTAGAAAACCTTAATCTAATTACGAATATTTAATTTCTATATTAGAAAATTATTTTCTATTTAGTAACCCTAAATTGTGGGTTGAAAACCTTAGTGACCATTTTGACCCTACTTGCGTAATTAGCAATTTTAATTAGTAATTATTAATCCTAATTAGTAAGATTTAAAGTGTCATTAAGAAATTTTAATATAATTAGAAAATTATAATTATAATTTAGAAATATTAAATTTTTATTTTTGAAAAACCAAAACTCTAAAATGTTAGAAACTAATTTGGAAGTTAAGGGTTAAAACTTAAACCCTAAATGCTCCAAACCCTAAACCCTAACAAACCCTAAACCCTAAGGGTTTGGCCAATTCCAAGAATACCATTAAAATAATTAGATAATGACCAAAATGCCCTTTTAGTGTATTTTATTATGTAACTTGCAAAAATTGCTATAACTTTAGTAGGTTACCAAATATTTTGACTTTGCAACTTGAAATCTCAAAGAAATCAAATTTCAACTCAAATTAAATTGAAGCAACATGCATGAATCAAAGCATTATATATAAGATTTAGAGAGAAAGTTCAAAAACTTAGCCATTTTGTATTTTGCTCTCACCAACTCTCTCTTTTCACAAACCCAATTTAAAATCAAGAGTGGATCGGACCCTAGAAATACTCCATGATCATCCATAAACAGATTGGAGAGCCAAGATTAAAATCAAAGCATAAAGAGGTATAAAACCCTAATTTTGAAATCCTTCAATTCCTTGTTAAATGTTGTAATTGATTGTTCAAAGATATGTAATAAGGTGTCAATTGATGATCTGGGTTGATAAATCCATGATCCATAACATCAAAGTGCACGAATTTAGAGTTTTTCAAAATCTGGAAATCTGAAAAATTGTGTTTTTCACCAAATGTCGATCTTATAGATCCATGTGTGTTAAGTGTTTTGATGTTTAAAACTTGTAACATGTATCCCGATATGTGTTCTTGAAGGTGCAAAAGAATCGAACCCGGATCTATTATAGATCGCAAGATATAAACCAATCAAAACCCGTTGTGGGATTCGCCTAAATCATGAACCCATAAAACTTTAAGAATGTTATCCGTGTCCTACTTTGACCTACCACATCTTGTTCATGCTTTGTGATGTTTTTTTTGTTATTATGCTTTATAGTTGTAGTAATTCATGTTGTTCATAAATCAGAATTGATAGATCTCATAAGCGTTGTTCGATCATCAAGTTATAAGGAATCAAAGTAGGTACTGAAGGTCGTTTCTTCAAATCTGAAAACCCGTAATTTGAAGAATAGTCCACATCATTTTTGGAAGCTTAGATCTCGTTGTTATGTTGTTGTTTGGTCATGGAATTGGTATATAATTGTAGTACTACATTAGTACTACAACATCAAAGTAATTACAGGCCCAGAAAACATTAATAGCATAGATTAAAATCTAGTCAAACTAGCAACCTTTATGTCTGACAAGAATTCTGGAAATCGTGAAGAACACCTATAGCGACGGTTCTGTCGCTATAGGGCCCTTTAGTGACAGTTTATTTTCTATTTTCCGAAAATAAATTAAAATAGATAAAATGGTTTTAATTATTAAAAATACTAAATAAATTATGAAAAATTATTTTAAAGCTTGAAAAATAGTTTTTAATTATTTTGAGTATATTTCATAAATATTTAATATTTTTGGAATATAAAAGGTATTTATTTATTTAATTATAATATTAAATAAATTATTTAAAAATAGTTTTAATTCATAAAAATCATGAAAAATAATATTATGGTAAAAGAAAATATTTTAAGTTATTTTTGATGACTTTTAATATTTTATGATAAATTTCATTAATAATTTATTATTAATGGTATAATTTATTTAATAAATATATTAAATAAATTAAGAAAAAATAGAATTAATGTTTTAAAAATCATATAAAAATGATTTAAGTGCTATAAAAATATTTTAAATTATAAAGTTTGTTCAGAAATGTTTGTTCATGTTTAAACACAATCAAGAGCAGAGGAAGAAGAAAAGTGAAAGTGAAGCTAAGAGTGGTGGTAGTAACAGCGGAAATGGCAAAAATTTGAAGACGAAGTGGAATGCGAATGGGGGAGCTAGAAATCAGCAAAGAAACCAGCAAAATAAGAAGTTCGAAGCATGTCCAAAGTTTCACAATGGTGTGTGCTTGATGGGGAAATGAGTATGCTTCAATTGTGGCCAGGAGGGTCACATCGCCCAAAATTGCACTCAAGCTAAGAAGAACGTCTGTTTCACGTGCAGGTCCAAGGATCACTTTGCTCGTGAATGCCCTAAGAAGAGATCTAGTGAGATAAATGGGAGCAAGGGAAATGCTAGTGGAGGTACGCTGGCTATTACAGTACGCTTGCTATTACAGGACCATCGTCAACAAATAAGCCCACAGTCAGAACCTTCAACATGACAGTGCAGGATGCGGTGCAATCAAAAGATGTTCTGTCAGGTATTATCCCAATCAATGATATAAATGCATATGTATTATTTGATTTGGGTGCTACTTACTCGTTTATATCTGATGAATTTGCTAAGAGGGTAGAAATACCTTATAAAGAGTTGAATTTCCCTTTAAATATAGAAATTGCGAATAGGGAAGTGATTCCTGTTTGGTTCGTATACAAGGACTGTTGGGTGAACGTTAAGGGGAATGTTATGAAAGTAGATTTAATCCCGATAAAACTCAGAGAGTTCGATGTTATTTTGGGCATGGATTGGCTATTCAATTATGGAGCAATAATTGATTGCCAAAAGAAGTGTGTAAACCTTATAACTCCGTCAAAGGTAGTTTTTCATGGTAGCAAATTGCTTAGACAAATGAAATGTCTAACGATGATGCAGGCCAAAAAGTTATTGAGTCAGGGCTGTGTAGGGTATTTAGCTTACATAGTCGATACTCAAAAGGAGAAGGTGTGAAATTGGAGGAAATACTAGTGGTTAGGGAGTTTGTGGACGTGTTTCCGGAGGATTTTCAATGACTTCCACCTGACAGAGAAATCGAGTTCGTGATCGACTTAGCGCCAGGAACCGCTCCTATATCAAAGAACTAATTGTGCAACTGCAAGAACTGTTAGACAAGAAGTACATTCAGCCAAGTCTGTCGTCGTGGGGAGCACCGGTGTTGTTTTTGAAGAAGAAGGATTGTGACACCCCCAAATTCGAACCTTCACTTGGTCACTCGAATTCGGTTCATCACGTTCTCATGGTAAGACCATAATAACTAAAATAACGCACACACAACGGAAAATCTACTTTAAAATAATATACAATGATTTATTATAATTATTCCCCCAAGTCTCGCAACCTACAGTACTTAATAGATTACATAATAGTATCGAATAAAGACCTATTACATAATCCTACTTATGTTTAAACATAGTCCACAAACGGTCTTAGCATAACATAATAGCTTTAAACATAAAAAGGACAAGCTAGTCGGTAGCCTTTCCCTTGCCCTTGTCTGCTCCAGAGACACCTCCCTGTTCTTCCTTAACTAAAAGGTTTTCAATAAGCAAGGATGAGCACAAATTGCCCAACAAGTAATATACAACAAGGGTGTAGGATATAATATTACAAGGTTTGAAATATCGAAGGGTTATTTCTCGGATAGTTCAAAGTGTCAGAATAACATCATAAATAAGGGATATAACAATTAAATATAAATCAACAAATATATATATATATATATATATATATATATATATATGAATTCAACGGCTAACAATGTATCCAACTGGATAAGCAATTTATAATCGAAAGCAAACTAAGGACTATGGAACTTCCACTAGAGTTACCAATATTAAACTGATAACCAAAAATATCAAGTACTATAGATGATCAGTCTATAATACTTTACGTTATGCATAACACCACAATAATATTTATTCATGTGTTGGGGTTTCAAAGACATACACTCCCCTTACCAAAAGGGTTGTCCAACTCAGTTTTCAAGATTTCAGCACCAATCAATTGGTTTGGATAGTTTTTATAAACATGCATATACTCTAGCCGAATCAGATGGCATCGACTCTTTCACAATATTCAAGGGCAATAACAATTTCAACATGAATATAGCCTAGGGTTTAACATACTAACTCATTTAACAAAAGTAATCTAACTTGTATTCAAAAGGATAAGCTTACGGTATTGTTAAATAATTAATGCAATGATATTGCACCATAATAATAATAGGGTTCGGATACTTGCTCAATAAAAGTAAGGTTCATGGAAACTTGCTCAATAATAATTAGAGTAAGTTTAGGGAACTTGCCTCAAGCGTAGTTTATCCACGTTAATAAATCAACACTTTCGAATCCTATTTATAACGCATTATATGTTCAAGATGTTAATTAGCTAACACAGTCTTTAATCAAGCTTGACACGATACAAGTATGCACATATGGTACCAAAATCAGTTTATAAGTAATCATGAACCAAACACTTAGTCATTTTATAAACAAATCAAGAATGCTCAAGGTAGGACCTCCTCTACTCTTGGACTTTTTGTTTCAACGCAACACCGACTTATCAACTAAGCATCACACATATATATGTACATCAGTAGGTTTTAGATCACATTTTGCATCATAAGTATCATTTAAGTTACTGTCCAAAAGATCAGAATTCATTTTATGGGATTCCAAATCAAGATCGTAATTCTATTTTCGGGATTCTAGAGCCTGCGCCATCCCCGACCTTGCCAAGACTCTCATTTCTTTGCCTTTGTAGGTTCTGTCCGATCTCGAACACACACTCAAACTTAATGTATTTTGACATGTTAAATGCTTTCACATGCTTCTTAGATCAATCTAGGCCCTTTCTTGTATATCATGGTTCTAAGTTCGATCATTTCAACAAATTTAAAGTTATTCAAGGTCATGAAACCATAAAGTCTAGCATGCTTGCTTTCTAAACATACAAGATAGTTATAAAACTCATATTAGGCATGCTTGTATATATTCATAACGCATATGTGAAACCAACATTGCTTTAGTTAAAAATAGGCTTCGTTCATGCTTTTCTTGAAATATGTCACACATGCATGGTATGTATACATTTATACTACATGAGCAAGTCTAAGAGTGTTATCAACCATGTTTACAAATGTCAGATTTTAGTCCTCATGGTATCTTGACAATATTCACATTCAAAGTTTGCTAATAGGTTTAACATGATCATGTTTCTTTGCTAATCACACAAACACAAGTTAAAGGTTTATTCATGCATGTCTTAGTCACACTAACATGCTTTGCAAAGTCAGAATTTACAACATGTAGCAATTGTGTAAGTTAACATACTAGGCTAAGTCTCTTCTTGAAAATATTTCTAACACAAGGCGTAATAAGTTCGACCATGCACAAAGGACTAAATACACTACAACATGCTCATCTACATGCAAAATCAGTCATGTATAGCTTACTAGGTTCATAATTTGTAGAACATGATCTTTAACATAGTTGGTTTTCAAAACTTAAGGCTCAAATCTCCATTTAAACCATATGTCTCCATTAGTCATGCAAGTCTATGAAAACATGCTCCCATTAGGTCAACATATCCATCATACACATGTTCAGATGTTAGTTTAATTCATAACTACTAGCTCATATGCATCAAACTTGAAAACAGAAGCTAAAAACTAGACTCAAGAACCGAAAGCAGCCTATTTATACTACCTCAATCTAAATGTGGCGCAGATGCTACTGGCATGCTGCATTCGGTTCAGCGTGTATAGTTGCTCTTTTGGCATCTCATTTCAAACACAAAAATTACTCATGATTTCATTCCTAAACACTCATATATCAATTTCAACATGCTTATATGATCATATAACAACTTTATAACCAATACCCAACTTCATTAACATATAATTCCATAAAATCAAGAATTTAAATTTCCTTACTCAAGACTCCAGTTTTTTACAGAGAATGAAAATGGCAACAAGGAAAGAGTTTATACCTCTACAATGTGATGAAAACTTTCTCCAAATGAACTTCTAAGCTCTAGCACACTTGTATGCTCTCACCTTCACTACTTAGCAATTCACAGACAACTTTAAGCAACATTTACTGATGAACATGGCTGCTATTTATAGAGGAAGTTTGGGGCTGGGCATTGGTGTTACACAAAATGAAAATCCAAGGTGCAATAGAGTAGAACAACGGTTTTTCAATGGTTGGCCAACCACCCTCAAGCTTAGCCATCATCTCCTACACTAGCCTTTTGAAGAATACATATATAGCTTTGAGTTACTGTGTATAGTACTTGGTGACTTTCATTTTGGGGCAAAAAGGAAAGAGAACTCAGCAATCTAGTTATCTAGACTTAGTTTGGTTATTTAAATCCCCATAATGTAATCTTAATATGCAATTGTTACCATATTAGAAATTTTAGGATACCTCACATCATATAAAGTAATTAAATATAATGGATATTATTGTCCCATTATTGTTAGTAGTTCCATAATTATTTCTACCACTCATATAACCATATTTTAATGTCTACTCACATTAATATTGTTACATACACATTTCATGATATATTTGTATTATTACACATGCACATAACTATCAATATAATAGTATTATATTACTAACTTACTCACTTGTGTTAAATAAATTAATCATGCACTTCCTTAATTAGTTAATACTAATATTAATTAATCCAACCCTTTATGGGTTTTCTATAATCATTACTTATCTATAATCACCTATTATTAATAATTGCCAAGAAATCAATATTCCACCACAACCATTATCAATTAAATAACAATTAATAATCATATGTTAACCGAACTTATTAATATCAATTAAAAATCCATTAATATACTATAACAACACTTAACGATTAATATTACTTAATTGCTCATCTTATAATTTCTTCGCCAATTAACATTACTATTAGTATTTTCCATCACCATGCCACATAAGGCTTTCAACGAATTTACCACAAACTCCACATATTCTAAATTATTCATTTATTAATATAATTGAGTTGTCTCATTTCATAATACGAAATTGTTCATATTCAAATAAATATTTATTTTCATTAATATATTTATTTAATAATATGCGGAAATTCTCGGGTATTACATCCTCCCCCCTTATAAAAATTCCGTCCCGGAATTGTTACAAGGTTACACAAACATATGGGGATAATCCCTCATCATTCTATCTTCTAACTCCCACATTTCCTCCTCGACATCATGGTTACGCCTAAAGTACTTTTTACTGTAAGAAATAACTTTATTCCTTAAGGTTTGCTCTTTCCTATTTAGAATTTAGACAGGAATTTCTTCGTATGCTAAATTCTTCTCCACTTGAATGGGTTCATAAGAAATCACGTGCTTGTAGTCAGGCTTGTACAGACGCAACACGGATATGCAAAACATGTTATGGATGTGCTCCAATTCAGGTGGTAGTGCAACTTTGTACGCTACTTCGCCCACTCGTTGTAGTATCTCGAACGGTCCTATGAATCTTAGACTCAGTTTTCCTTTCTTGCCGAAACGGATTTTTCACTTCCATGGAGATACCTTCAAGAATACAAAATTGCCGACTTCAAAGTCTCGATCTTGCCAATGCAAGTCTGCGTACTTCTTCTGGCGATCTTGAGCTGCTACAAGTTTGGCCCTTATCACTTTCACCACATCTACAGTCTGTTGTACAAACTCTGGCCCGAGTACTCATCGTTCTCCGACTTCGTCCCAACATAACGGCGTTCTGCACTTCCTTCCGTAAAGAGCTTCATACGGTGGCATGCCGATACTCGCATGGTAACTATTATTATACGCAAATTTGACTACGGATAAGTGGTCGTCCTAATTTCCCTTAAAGTCCATCATGAAGGTCCTAAGCATGTCCTCTAGCGTTTATATAGTTTTCTCACTCTGTCCGTCTATTTGAGGATGATAAGCAGTACTCAATCTCAACTGTGTTCCTATCCTCTCTTGCAAGCTTTTCCAGAATTTTGACGTGAAACGCGGGTCTCGGTCAGAAACAATCAATACCGGCACTCCATGTCGTGAAACAATTTCCTTTACGTCATTGAGACTCACTAATTAATTTAAACCAGAACGGATCTTGATAGGTAGAAAATATGTAGTCTTAAGTAATTCGATCCACGATGACCCAAATGTCATCCAAACCTTTTTGAGTTCTTTGAAGTCCTACCATGAAATCCATCGTAATATGCTCCCATTTCCTCTGGTATTTCCAACGGTTGTAGTAAACTACTTTCGTCATTTGATGCTTTCTGCTTTTACACGTTGACACGTAAGACATCTACTAACGTACTCCACAATTTCCCGTTTCAGATTTGGCCACCAAAAATATTGCTTCAAGTCCCGGTACATCTTCATGCCTCCGGATGAATGGAATACGTCGATTATGAGCCTCATGTAAAATCTCCTCTCTTATCTCAACCACTCATTTGGTACCCATACTCTCCTTCAATCTTAAGATACCATCTTTATCTATTCAAAATTTTTCTTCCTCTTTTCCACAATCCTTCTTCTGATCTTCTCACACTCTCCATCTTTCTCATGGGCTTCCTTTAATCTATCCAACAATGTCGGACAAGCTTCTATTACAAATAACTTTTCTGCGGACCTCTCTGTCCCCTCACTTCTATTTCCAATTTCTCCATATCTCTTATTAACTCCTCCACGAGTTGTCAATCAAAACAATTTCTCCTTCCTTTCTCTCGCTTTCAGAGCGCTTAAGAATCTACATTTGCCTTCCCCGGGTGATAAAGAATTTCACACCATAATCTTTGATTAATTCTAACCACCTCCTCGATGCATGTTCAACTCCTTCGTGTGAAGATATATTTCGACTTTGTGGTCCATGTATATCTCACATTTTTCTCCGTACAAATAATGTCTCCATATCTTTAACGCAAAAACTACGGCCGCTAACTCTAGGTCATGAGTAGGGTATCATTTTTTGTAATCCTTTAATTGTTGTGATGCATACGCAATAACCTTTCCGTGTTGCATAAGCACACAATCAAGTCCTCTATGCAACGCATCACTATACACCACAAATCCTCCCGTTTCATCTAGTAATGATAATACGGGAACCTCACTCAATCTCTTCTTCAACTCTTGAAAACTCTCTTCATATTTGTCGGTCCATACAAATTTCACCATCTTCCTCGTCAAATTATTCAATGGGGTTGCTATCTTAGAAAAATCTTGGATGAATCTTTGATAGTACCCAGCTAACCCTAAGAAACTTCTCACCTCCGTCGGAGTTCTTGGTTGTTCCCAATTACTCACTACTTCGACCTTCTCGGGGTCTACTGAGATTCCATTCTCATCCACCACGTGGCCTAAGAATTGAACTTTCTTCATCCAAAATTCGCACTTAGAAAACTCCGCATACATCTTCTCCTTTCGTAGTGCTTCCAGTATTCGACGTGTTCTTCCTCCGTCTTTGAGTAGATCAAAATATCATCGATGAAAACTACTACGAATTTATCCAAATATGGCTTGAAAACTCGATTCATCAAGCCCATGAATGCTGCTGGAGAATTAGTTAAACCGAATGACATTACCAAAAACTCGTAATGTCCATAACGGGTTCTAAATGCAGTCTTTGGTATGTCCTCATCCCGCACTTTCAGTTGGTGATATCCCGTCCGCAGGGCGATCTTCGAGAAATATTTCGGCCCTTTTAGTTTATCAAATAAGTTGTCTATCCTCGGTAGCGGATATCTGTTCTTGATCGTTACTCTGTTCAATTCATGATAATCGATACAGAGCCTCATCGATCTGTCATTTTTCTTCATGAATAACACTGGTGCTCCCCAAGGAGATACACTCGATCGAATGTAACCTTTATCTAATAACTCTTGAAGTTGTATCATCAATTCCTTCATTTCTACTAGCACCATCTGATATGGAGCTTTCGAAATCGGTGTCGTTCCTGGTGCTAAATCTATTACAAATTGATTTCTATTTCAAGGGAGGCCGACGGATCGTCCAAAAACGTCACGAAAATTCACTCACTACGGGTAAATCATTAAGCTCTACTCCCTTTTTCTGAGTATCCACAACGTAAGCTAAATAACCTACACATCCTTTCTTTAACAATTGCTTGTCCTGCATCATCGTAACGCAACACGATTGCTTAAACGATGAGCTACCATAAAACACTACCTTAGACTTACCCGGAGTCTGGAGGTTCACACATTTGTTCTGACAGTCAATTATTGCTGCATGGTTATATAACCAATGCATCCCCAATATCACGTCAAATTCTCCTAGTCTAATAGGAATCAAGTCTACACTCAGATCATGTCCTCTAATGTTTGCGCGACAATTTTGATAAACATATTCTACAGGGATTATTTCCTTATTCGCAACTTCTATGTTCAAAGGATCTTCCAAACGTTATCAGGGTGTACTAAGTTTATTAGCAAATTCTTCAGATACAAACGAACAGGTGGCACCCGAATCAAATAATACATAAGCATTTATATTATTGATTGGAATTATACCTGACACCACGTCCTTTGCAGCTACGGCATCTTGGACGGTCATGTTAAAGGTTCGAGCGGTTGATCGGTTGGGTTGCGTAGGTCCACCAATCATCAACTCACTTCCTCCTCCTTGGCTTCCGCCAGCTCCACCGCTTCCTTTCTTCGGGCATTCCTTTATCTGGTGCTCTGTTGATCCACAAGCAAAACATCCTCTGATTTTCTTCGGCTTCGGGAAGTTTGGCGATATGTGCCCCTCTTGGCTGCAATTATAGTAGGTGTTCTTCCTCTTCCAGCATTCTCACTGATGACTTCTTCCATATTTGTTACAAGTTTCGGTCCTCTTCTTGAAGTTTCCTTGGTGATTCCCACCTGGATTGTTACTTCTGTTGTTGTTGTTTTCCCATTTCCTCTTGCCGGAGTTACTCCTTCCGCTGCTGCTTCCTCCACGATGCTCACTACCAAATAAGTTCTTACTTTCTTCTCCTTATGATAAAGACTTAAGGCCTCACTGCTACCTTCCTCAATGATTACCTTCTCCAAAAATGTCGTAAAGGAATCAATCCGGAAGACCGATACCTTATTGTACAACCACGGTTTTAACCCTTGTTCAAAACGTCTCACCTTCCTCTTCTCATCCACAACTTGGTGTTCTGCAAGCCGCACTAGTTCATTGAACTTAGCTACGTACTGCGCCACCGTCATATCACCTTGTTTTAATTCTAGAAATTTTACTTCCATCCTACTCTTCATACTCTTCGGAAAAGAGTTTTTGAAAAACAATGTAGTAAACCTCTCCCGCGTTATCGTTCCTTCCCCACTCTCTCTGCCGATTAGTTTCCCACCAATAGTTAAGCATTTCCTCATCATATATGTGGCAAATATTGTCTTCTAGTCTTCACCCACGCGAACTATAGTGAAGGCCTTCTCGATCTCCTTGATCCGTTTGCGTAACTATCGGTCGATGGTTCCCACACGAACTCGGGGTCCTACACTCTTAAAATCTTTAAAAGGTCAATTCTTTGGGACAACTTGGGAACGGGTGGTACGGGTTCATTTCTTCCCTCAAAGCTTCTCCCAATAAATCCACCAACCTCTCAGATCGGATCTACAAGACCTCTCTCATCATTAACTCGACTCTTCCGGGACGCTTATTCTACGTCTGGCGGCATTTTGTATCACACAAAATTTTCATTTTATTAACTAATTATAATACTAGACATTTCTCAATAGAAAAGAACTACAAGTTTATAACACATTTTTGAAATAGGATCATTTATATTCATATGCCAAAGGGCTACATTACATGTTCTTTTCTAGCATACTGCTATAAACGATAACACATATCCCTTAATATCAAAAAAGACAGGGACATACTATCTTACTACCCCTCTAATACTTTTCGGAAATTTGGGGGTTTACCACTGTCTCACATTTTACACAAAAGACCGAGATTACACAACATATTAATAACACATAAATAAAACTACTACACTACTGGTCTTCATCCTCTATACTCAATCTAACATCCCATGCTCAATGGCGCTCTGATATTCCTTCTGTGTGATGTGCACCACCATGTCTCAGCTTATGGTATGTTGGGTCTGTCTTTACTCAGCTGGGTAATGATGTACCCCATCTATCAATCTCTCTATGGCTGTGCGAAGAGCATAGCCCATCTTGTTCATCTTCCTCCTCTTGAACCGCACCTCATCCTCTAGGTCATCTGCCCTATCATTGGCCTCCTCCCACTTCTCCTCGAAGTGAATCCTATCCATCACCTCCATTTCTAACTGAGTTTGGAGAGCCTCTTTCTCCGCCCTCTTACTCAACACCTTCTGTTCTAATTCATCCAGTTTTCCTGCCACCTCAACATTCCTTGCCACCGCTCGGTGAAACAAAGCTCCCATCTGGATCCATACTTCTTTACGTTGAGCAATCTCCACTTTCATCTCCTGCATCACTAGTTTCCTCCGATGATCCTCATCCCTCAACTTCTAGAATGCAGACTCCTTCTCCCTAGCCTCAGCCTCAAGCTCCTCTACTCTACATGCCAACTCCAATATCTTCTCCTCATACTCTCCTAACACCTGATCCTCAAAGGTAGCCTCGTCGGAGTCCTCCACAGGCTCGGGCTCCTCCTCAGGGTCAGACTCCACCTCTTCCTCATCGTCATCATCAAAAGGGGCTACTACTGAAAGAAGTTCTGCTATCAAGGGTGTCTCAAATACTACTTGGATATCACGCGGCTCCTCCTCTACAACTCAGCTAGGTCCTCCCATGTCAGTCATCCTACAATCACCAACATAAAATAACACAAACAACAACTCCATTAGAATGTTAAATAAACATAAGTTCATTGTATAGAATGAAGTTACATTTCATAACACACTAAGTCCCTCAAGGAAAACTATACATGAGATTTATCTCCTTCCTAACTTCTAAGTTCCCTTAAGTTATAATCTAAGGACACTCGCTCCTAAGGTTTATAACTAAGGCTTTCATACCAACCTGTGACGCCCCCAAATTTGGATCTTCACTTGGAGACTCGAATTCGGTTCATCACGTTCTCATGGTAAGACCATAATAACTAAAATAACGCACATACAACGGAAAATCTACTTTAGAATAATATATAATGATTTATTATAATTATTCCCCAAGTCTCATAACCTACATGATTTAATAGATTACATAATTATATTGAATAAAGACATATTACATAATCCTACATAAGTTTAAACATAGTCCAAAAATTGTCTTAGCATAACATAATAGCTTTAAACATAAAAAGGAGAATCTAGTTTGGTAGCCTTGCCCTTGCCTTATTGTCTCGCTCCGAGACACCTCCTATTCTTCCTTAATCGAAAGGTTTTAAATAAGCAAGAATGAGCACAAATTACCCAGCAAGTAATATACAACAAGGGTGTAGGATATAATATCACAAGGTTTGAAATATCGAAGGGTTATTTCTTGGATAGTTCAAAGTGTCAGAATAACATCATGAATAAGGGATATAACAATTCAATTTAAATCAACAGATATATATATATATATATATATATATATATATATGAATTCAACGGCTAACAATGTATCCAACTGGATAAGCAATTTATACTGAGCAGTCACTAAGGACTATGGAACTTCCACTAGAGTTACCAATATTAAACTGATAACCAAAAATATCAAGTATTATAGATGATCAGTCTACAATACTTTACGTTATGCATAACACCACAATAATATTTATTCATGTGTTGGGTTTCCAACAACATACACTCCCCTTACCAAAAGGGTTGTCCAACTCGATTTTCAAGATTTTGCACCAATCAATTGGTTTGGACAATTTTATAAACATGCATATAGTCTAGTGAAATCAAATGGCATCGACTCTTTCACAATATTCAAGGGCAATACTAATTTCAACATGAATAATAGCCTTCACAAGGGTTTAACAACTAACTCGTTTGAACGAGAAAGTAATATAACTTGTATTCAAAGGATAAGCTTACGGATTGTTCGAATAAATAATGCAATGATATTTCACCATAATAATAATAGGGTTCGGATACTTGCTCAATAAAAGTAAGGTTCATGGAAACTTGCTCAATAATAATTAGAGTAAGTTTAGGGAACTTGCCTCAAGCGTTGTTTATCCACGTTAATAAATCAACACTTTCGAATCCTATTTATAACGCATTATATGATCAAGATGTTAATTAGCTAACACAGTCTTTAATCAAGCTTGACATGATACAGGTATGCACATATGGTACAAAATCAGTTTATAAGTAATCATGAACCAAACACTTAGTCATTTTATAAACAAATCAAGAATGCTCAAGGTTAGGACCTCCTCTACTCAAGGAATTTTTGTTTCAACGCAACACCAACTTATCAACTAAGCATCATACATATATATGTACATCAGTAGGTTTTAGATCACATTTAGCATCATAAGTATCATGTAAGTTACTGTCCAAAAGATCAGAATTCATTTTATGGGATTCCAGATCAGCATTGCTGCCATGGCTAGGTTTAGGACCAAGCAGCAATTGCTGCCGTCCCCCGACCTTGCTAAGACTCAAATTCAGCTTTGTGGGTTCTATCCAGATCTCTCGAACGCACACTCAAACTTAATGTATTTTGACATGTTAAATGCTTTCACATGCTTCTTAGATCAATCTAAGCCCTTTCTTGTATATCATAGTTCTAAGTTCGATCATTTCAACAAATTTAAAGTTATTCGAGGTCATGAAACCATAAAGTCTAGCATGCTTGCTTTCTAAACATACAAGATAGTTATAAAACTCATATTAGGCATGCTTGTATATATATTCATAACGCATATGTGAAACCAACACTACTTTAGTTAAAAAAAGCTTCGTTAATGTTTTTCTTGAAATATGCCACACATGCACGGTATGTATACATTTATACTACATGAGCAAGTCTTAGAGTGTTTACAAATGTAAGATTTTTGTCCTCATGGTATCTTGACAATATTCACATTCAAAGTTTGCTAATAGGTTCAACATGATCATGTTTCTTTGCTAATCACATAAACACAAGTTAAAGGTTTATTCATGCATGTCTAAGTCACACTAACATGCTTTGCAAAGTCATAATTTACAACATGTAGCAATCATGTAAGTTAACATACTAGGCTAAGTCTCTTCTTGAAAATATTTCTAACACAAGGCGTAATAAGTTTGACCATGCTCAAAGGACTAAATACACTACAACATGCTCATCTACATGCAAAATAAGTCATGTATAGCTTACTAGGTTCATAATTTGTAGAACATGATCTTTAACATAGTTGGTTTTCAAAACATAAGGTTCAAATCTCCATTTAAACCATATGTCTCCATTAATAATGCAAGTCTATAAAAACATGCTCCCATTAGGTCAACATATCAATCATACACATGTTCAGATGTTAGTTTAATTCATAACTACTAGCTTATATGGATCAGACTTGAAAATGTAAGCTAAAAATCGAACTCAAGAATCGCAGTAGCTATGCAATTTGCTACTCAATACAAATGTGTACAGCAATTGCAATCAGGCTCTGTTTCAAAGTGAGCGATGCGCTTTGGCATCCAACCAAACACAAAAAATTACTCATGATTTCATTCCTAAACACTCATATATCAATTGCAACATGCTTATATGATCATATAACAACTTTGTAACCAATACTCAACTTCATTAACATATAATTCCATAAAATCAAGAATTTGAATTTCCATACTCAAGACTCAATTTTTTTTTTACAGAGAATGAAAATGGCAACAAGGAAAGAGTTTATACCTCTGCAATGTGATGAAAACATGCTCCAAATGAACTTCTAAGCTCTAGCATACTTGTATGCTCTCACCTTCATTACTTAGCAATTCACAGACAACTTCAAGCAACATTTACTGATGAACATGGCTGCTATTTATAGAGGAAGTTTGGGGATGGGCATTGGTGTTACACAAAATGAAAATCCAAGGTGCAATGGAGTAGAACGATGGTTTCTCAAGGGTTGGCCAACCACCCTCAAGCTTAGCCATCATCTCCTACACTAGCCTTTTGAAGAATACGTATATAGCTTTGAGTTTTGGGGACTTTCATTTTGGGGCAAAAGGAAAGAGAACTCAACAATCTAGTTATCTAGACTTAGTTTGGTTATTTAAATCCCCATAATGTAATCTTAATGTGCAATTGTTACCATATTAGAAATTTTAGGGATAAATTATACCCTCGCATCATATAGTCCAAGTACATTAAATATACGCAATAAAGTAATGCAGTCGGATATTATTGTCCGGGTAGTTCCATAATTATTTCTACCACTCATATAACCATATTTTAATGTCTACTCACATTAATATTGTTACATACACATTTCATGATATATTTGTATTATTACACATATGCACATAACTATCAATATAATAGTATTATATTACTAACTTACTCACTTATGTTAAATAAATTAATCATGCACTTCCTTAATTAGTTAATACTAATATTAATTAATCCAACCCTTTATGGGTTTTCTATAATCATTACTTATCTATAATCACCTATTATTAATAATTGCCAAGAAATCAATATTCCACCACAACCATTATCAATTAAATAACAATTAATAATCATATGTTAACCGAACTTATTAATATCAATTAAAAATCCATTAATATACTATAACAACACTTAACAATTAATATTACTTAATTGCTCATCTTATAATTTCTTCGCCAATTAACATTACTATTAGTATTTTCCATCACCATGCCACACAAGGCTTTCAACGAATTTACCACAAACTCCACATATTCTCAATTATTCATTTATTAATATAATTGAGTTGTCTCATTTCATAATATGAAATTGTTCATATTCAACTAAATATTTATTTTCATTAATATATTTATTTAATAATATGCGGAAATTCTCGGGTATTGCAAGGATGGGTCAATGCATCTTTGCATTGATTATAGGGAATTGAATAAAGTCACTGTTAAGAACAAATATCCATTGCCAAGAATAAATGACTTGTTTGATCAGTTGAAAGGTGCTAGATATTTCTCGAAAATAGATTTGAGAAGTGGGTATCACCAGCTGAAAGTAAGGAAGGAGGATGTACCTAAGACGGCATTCCGAACTCGGTATGGACATTACGAATTTTTAGTGATGTCATTTGGTTTGACAAACGCCCCTACAACGTTCCTGGATTAAATGAACAGGGTGTTTAAACCATTTTTAGACAAGTTTGTAGTGGTATTTATCGATGATATTCTGGTGTACTCTAAAACTCAAGAGGAACACGTGGAACACTTACGTCTGACGCTGGAGACGCTAAGAAAGGAAAAGTTGTACACAAAATTCCCTAAATGTGAATTTTAGCTAGAACGTGTACAATTTCTTGGTCATGTAATCTATAAAGATGGGATTTCAGTAGATCCATCAAAAGTCGAAGTTGTGATAAATTGGGAACAACCAAGAACTCCATCAGAAGTAAGAAGTTTCTTGGGGTTGACAAGATATTACAAACGATTTATTCAAGATTTTTCCAAGATTTCTATTATGTTGACAAATTTGACGAGAAAATCTGTAAAATTTGTTTGGACGAAAAAGTGTGAGGAAAGTTTTCAAGATCTAGAAAAGAAGTTAAGTGTGGCACCTGTGTTGTCGTTACCAAATAATATAGGAAACTTTGTGGTGTATATTGATTCTTCACACAAAGGATTGGGTTGTGTCCTTATGTAGAACGGCAAGGTTATTGCGTATGCATCAAGGCAACTAAAAGACTACGAGAAAGGGTATCTGACTCATGATTTAGAGTTGGCGGCGGTTGTGTTCTCACTGAAGATATGGAGACACTATCTCTACGGAGAGAAATGTGAGATTTACACAGACCATAAAAGTCTGAAGTATATTTTCACACAGAAAGACATGAACATACGGTAAAGGAGATGGATGGAATTGATAAAGGATTACGATTGTGAGATCTTTTATCATCCAGGAAACGCTAATGTGGTTGCAGTAGCCTTGAGTAGGAAAGGCAGAGAAAAGTTGATGTTGTTAACAAATAAGGAGGAGCTCATTACAGCAATGGCAAGACTGGAGTTGGAAATCAAATTTCCAAAAGAATCCGATAAAAAATTGTACCAGATGGAAGCCAGTCAAACTGAAGAACGCGCAACTACAGGATGAAGAATGCAAGAAAATAAAGGAAAATGTAGGCGAGGGTAAAGAAGTGAAGTACAAGATTGATATTGAGGGAATACTAAGATTCGAGGGACAAATTTGGGTTCCAGCAGTACAGGATATTAAAGAAGACATCTTGACGGAAGCACATAGCTCAAGATATTCGATTCATCCGGGAAGTACGAAAATGTATCAAGATTTGCAGCATCTTTTTTGGTGGCCAAACTTAAAAAGAGATGTTGTAAAGTGCTTGACATGTCAAAAAGTGAAGGCTGAGCATCAACGACCAAGCGGATTACTTCAACCGTTAGAAATACCTGAATGAAAATGGGAGCATATCACAATGGATTTTATGGTAGGTCTTCCAACAACTCAGAAAGGATACGATGCGATATGGGTGGTAGTGGACAGATTGACAAAATCTGCACACTTTTTGCCAATAAAGATTAGCTTTAATCTTGACCAGCTAGCGAAGCTATACGTTAAAGAGGTCATCTCAAGACATGGAGTTCCAGTGTCAATTGTATCAGACAAAGATCCGAGGTTTACTTCAAATTTTCGGAAGAAACTTCAAGAATGTATGGGAACGCAACTGAAAATGAGTACATCATATCATCCGCAAACCGATGGGCAAAGCGAAAGAACGATCTAGACGTTAAAAGATATGCTTAGAGCATGCATAATGGATTTTAAAGGAAATTGGGATGATCATCTATCGTTGATGGAATTTTCATACAACAACAGTTACCATGCAAGCATTGGTATGCCGCCATACGAAGCGTTATACGGCAGGAAATGCAGAACTCCATTATGCTAGGATGAAGTTGGTGAACGTCAACTGTGAGGCCCAGAACTAGTACAGCAGACCTCTGAAGTGGTCAAACTCATCAGAGCAAGACTGGTAGCAGCTCAAGATCGACAGAAAAAGTATGCTGATCAACACAGGCCGAGTCGTGAATTTCTAGCAGGAAATTTCGTATTCCTGAAAGTTTCTCCTTAGAAGGGGAAAATTCATTTTGGCAAGAAAGGAAAGCTCAGCCCAAGGTTTATTAGACCTTTCGAGATTCTACGAAGAGTGGGGGGAGGTAGCTTATGAAGTAGCTTTACCTCCAGAATTAGAGCATGTGCATAATGTTTTTCATGTGCCGGTGTTGCGACCATATAAACCCGATTACAAGCAAAGATTTGTCTTACGAAGAGATTCCTATCCAGATAGTCGACAGGAAAGAACAAGTGCCCAGGAATAAAGTGATACCTTCTGTCAAGGTGATATGGAGGAACCACAATGTCGAATAGGCCACGTGGGAACTCGAACCTGATATGATGAAGAATTATCCTGAGTTATTTGTTTAGTCTGTGTCGTCGATTCTGAGGACAGAATCTTTGTAAGTAGGGGAGAATGTGACGATTTGATTGTTTGAATTGTGATTCTGGGGAAGGAATCCTTGTAAGGAGGGAAGGATGTAACGATCCGGAATTTCAAATTGTAATTTTAAATATTTATTGAATTATATAAATATTTATTTGGGGTGTTTATTGTTGAATAAATAATTATTGATGTGATGGTCATTAATAAATATTTGTAAATCTAAATTTATTAGATAAATTTCTAAATTAAATTAATGTATAATTTAGAGATTTGTATTATAACATGAGGTGTTATATTGTGGCTAATAATTTAATATGGTATGGTATATTAAATTATCAAATAAAATTATAACATAAAATTATAATTTTGTGGTATTTGATAAAGTGGGAAATATTTATTTAAAATATAGTATGTTATTAATTTAATGGGTTAATGTTGGATATGGAAATTTAAATTAATAATATGTGATTATAAATTATGAACTAAAGTGTTTATTAAAATAAACTAAAAAGGGTTTAATTTAGTTTTTTTGCCAAACAAGGCTTAATATATTAATTCTTTAAAAATTAAAGGGTTTAGCCAAACAAAGCCTTATGGCTTTTGGTTTTCTAATTTTTGAATTTAAATAAATAAATAAAATAAATTAAAATAATAAATATAATATAATTATGTTATATACGTTAGTAACTGAAATAGCAATTAGTATTATTATTAAGGGTTATAAGTTTTACTTCGTACGCTTGTATACCAGTTGGTTTTCTTTTACGCGTTCTATTTGCTAAAGCTTAGAGAAGAGAAGAGTTTGAGAGTTCAGAAAATTATAGAGAGAATTGAGTGAGTTTGAGAGTGAAACCTGAGTAATTGTCTGAAATTGCAAGGTTATGCAAGCTAATTTGAAGGTATGTTCATAATTGCGATAATATGTATGTATTTGTGTTGGACGACAAGAATTTTCTCATGTTCTGTAATAAGCAATTGTTGAATTGTGGATTTATATAGTTGGTAATTGCAATTGTATATGTTTATAATGCTAGAGTTTATGTCAAACAAGGAAATCGCATGTTAATTTTCGGATAACAGTAGAAATTTTGTCTGTGTATATATTTTCTTATATAGCTATGTAAGTGTCAATTTTGAGGGTCAAATTGCATGCTAAGCTGTTAACTGAGTTTTGTATATGTTAGTTCCTTAAGAAACGAACATAACGTAATTTGAATGATGTGATTTGGCCATGTATTGAATTCACAGTGATAATGTTTGGGGATGAATATCAAAATTTGAGTTTTATATGAAAATTGTGAAATTCGAGAAATTAACCTAGCTTAAATTGTGTTAAATTGTTTTAATTGGTGGAATATGTCCACAAACATGTTTGTGATAGTTCTATACCATCTTTACATGTTATTATCACTGTTTGGTGGGTGAAATTCGTGTTAGTTGGCTTAACAAAGTGTCATAGCTACATTACAGAATCGAAATGCATATAAGTAGATTATGCAAATGCAATTTGCCAATTCAGACAATGAAGTCTGCTAATTCTGCAGACTTTGGTCATTCAATGTAGCTTAGCTTAAGGTTATGGTAATGTGTCCAACATGTAACAACAAGGCTAAAACAGAGTTGTGTTGTGTGGTTAGTGAATTCAAATTGGTAAAAATGATTAGTGAATTTCGAACGCGTTATGTGATAACTTAGTATACACAATGAACGTTAGATAAATGTTGCAAAGTAAAACACTTGGAATTTCTGAATGTAAATGGTAATGAAAGACTTGTGCTTCAATGATAAGTTTAGATAGAAGTGTTCATATTTTGGTATGTTAGCATATCTAATAGGTATTGTGGTTCTAAAATTATATGTAGGTGATCGTGAGTTTAATTTTATAGCTTATGCTCAAGGCATGTTTCTAAACCCTATCTTTTTACATTGAGAAAGTTTTCTAACTCTACACTTTCGTGTAGTTAGTTCTATTATTACATTGTGTAGCTTTATTCTTTTGATTGAGCAAGCTTTTTTATCTTAACTGTTATTGAATAAGTCAATTATTCCTAAAATTCATTCGAGCAAACTTTAACTCTAATGTTATTTGAAATTCTCATTGGATTTATTCATTCTAACTTATTTATAGTTAAGCAAGTTTCTTAAGTTCTATTATTGTATAATGAACGTAGTTTTGAACTCTCGTCTCTATTATTGAACTGTTTTAATTCTTTGCATGAGTTAATACCATGTTGGGCAAGTTTTTAGTTTCCAGCTTTTTATCAGTTAATGTACGTTCAGTAATTTCATTTCTAATGTTATAAAACTCTAACCTTAGCTTATTTACGTTCAAGCAGAGGTTAATATGTATAATTAGTTCACTATGATTCTCAATTGTTCTATGTTATGTTGTTATTAAACAACTGTTGTGTTAGCAAACACTATTTATTCAACTAGTCCTCTAGTTGATGTTCGTTAAACTTCAAATTACCCTTGAAAGCTTATCTAAACCAAACTTTCTTTGATGCGAACTTGTGCTCTAAATATTGAGATGAACAACCCTATTATTAATAGGGGATAATTTACGCTTAGCGTTGAAATGTTTGTGCACAATACATTGTACAAAGGGCTGACCCCCCTAAGTACGAGGAGTCCTTATAGTCTTATGACTGTTAAAGTTGGAGTTGAAAGATTACTCGCAACTGTGGACATAGTTCATGATCTTATGACCCTCAGGTAGATATATTCCATATTTTGGGTTCTAGTTTTTGATTATCATTGTTAGAGTACTATCCAGTTTTGATGAGCCTATTCATTGGCAGTTATTAATGTTATTCTCCTGTTGATTCATTATTATATCTAGTGAGAAATTGTTTTGCTCACTCTTGCATATTTATATACTCACTGCAGCTAAAGTTGAGAAGGTAGATGAGCCTTCAACTAGCAAAGGAAAGGGAAATATGTACAAGTGATGCTGATTTGTACTTTTGATTACTGTTATGATCATAGACTTTTAATAATGATGTAATGTAATACTTTAATTCCGCACTTGAATGATGTTTAGAGGTTAGACAACCTAGGATGTTTTTGAACTTAATGATGTAACCCTATTTAAGGGGAAGATTTATGATTTAAATATTATTTTACCTGGGTAGATAGTATGAATGTATGGATAGTGAGAACCAAATCTTGTGGGAATGAAGTACCTAGATTTGGGGGTGTCACAAAAATCCTACTGTAGAGCCAGGGTTTTAGGCCCTTCTCAAACCTACGAGCCTTCCTCTCTTCAGTGTCCACTTGGTGTGGAGAAAACCTTGTCAATTCAATGAATTTGGTCGTGTACTGGGGAACTGTCATGTCCCCTTGCTTAAGTTCTAGGAACTTAATCTCCATCCTCCCTTGCATACTAGTAGGAAAGTAGTTCTCGAAGAATACCTTCTTGAACTGTTCCCACGTAACTGCATCTGTTCTAGCCCCACCCTAGTGAGCCTCCCACCAAAAGTTGGCTTCCCCTTTCATCATGTAAGTCGCAAAAGAAGTCTTTTGCGCCTCACCTACGTTTGTAATAACAAAAGCCTTCTCTATTTCTTTCACCTACGTCTGGGCCTCTATTGGGTCCGTCGCTCCTTTGAACTCTGGCGAACCAACGCTTTTAAATTCTTTAAAGGTAGTCGTTCTAGCTACCCTAGGTACTGCGGGTGCTCTACCCCCAGTTTGGTTAAATGCAGCCATTAATAAATTAACAAACTCTTGCATAGGGTTATTCTGACCCCCTTGATTATCGTTATGTGATTCCACTTTCTGATTACGTTGTCTTCTTCTTGGTGGCATTGTTCTGATTAAATAAATAAAGTTTCATTATTATCTATTTACTTACTTAGTTATCATTCCACAATAATAACTCATACCACAACAAGCACATTTAATAAAAACTTCATTATATTAATATGCTTCTTCATAGTCAAAACTATTTACAATTTGCTTCCATAGCCAAAAGCTATTACATTACTATCCCGCGATTGACTTCTACAAAAATTGGAATTTATAAAAAAGACTACCCTTTAATTATACAAAAGAGGGTTTTACGTCACTAGACATATAAAAAAAGATCTATCGATCTACTAACACTGCCTTACGGCATTCTCATGTTTCTGATTTGCTAGAATCGAAACAATGTCCCGACTAATAGTATGTCGAGTCTTCCCTGACTCAATGGAATAACAAGCAATTTTCAGCTTGAAATCCTCATGTGCACTGTTATGGATGTAGGACATCCGTGCTATCTTCTGGTCTTTCTCAACCAGTTTCTTACGAAGCTCTACGGCCTCTTCCTTATAGTCCCTATCCTTATCTGTTATAACATTTTCATCGTGCTCTGACTCAAAATCTGCTTCTGCAGACTCCTTTGCTTCATAAAGAGCACTAATCGCTTCATTCTGGTTCTACACAACAATACATAGTTGCACATTCCTGTCAAGCACAGCCAAATACAATGCTCTCATTGCATCTGGAGGTGTTGACTCTTGTGCAGGTACCACCATATTAATCGATGTTACCAACATATCCTCCACCACATCATCATATCAAGTTATGATGCTAGATCCATATCTTCCTCGGAGTAGTCCTCCTCAGAAATGTACTCCTCTGGCTCCGAATCTTCCAGAATCACTAACGGTACCTCCGCCATTGGCATAGGTACAGGCTCTACTCTGTTCACAGACTCTTCGCTCACCACGTGTATATCTCTATACATCAAGCTATCAATCGACATCTACAATAACATATAACATATTGATAAGTACATAATACACAATAATATAAGCACAAATCACATTTAATTTATTTAGGGTTAATTTCCATCTTTTAAATCTTTTGGTACTGAGTTTCCTCCAAACCTTATTAACTCATTCAACTCGAGTTTACTTCCTTCGGACTTTACCATCCTTAACGAGGTTATTATATTAAGGTTCTTCCCACTTTAAGTTTTATAACCTAATGCTTTGATACCAACTTGTGACGCTCCCAAATCCGGGTATCTTCCAACCCGAAAGATGGTGCTACACGGTACTCATAATCATACATTCATTCCATTGAAACCACAACGCAATGAGTGTATTAACTATATTCTTATTACAATTATAGTAAATCCTTTCCCAGGTTCATAAACTGAATACATCATTTGTTGTTCATAAGTATAATACATACAAACATACTAGTCTATTACAAGATAATTAGTTATCCATCTTAGTCGTGTCTTTATCTCTCTTAGAACTCTTGGTTTGTTCGGCCTTAGCTGCAATCATATAATTCAAGCAAGGAGTGAGCATAACTAGCTCAGCAAGTCTAACAAAGGATAATATCAATACCACATCGAGAATTATATGATTATCTTCCATAACTGAACAAATAACTATGAAGTACTGTGAAACATTGACTAGAACTTCTCATTTCATAACAACAATTCCAAAGTATATATAATAGCTTAGGAATTATGAACCGGTCAAAAGACCATGAACATACTCTTTTCGTTTTTATACACAAAAAGGATATCCTGACACTAAGGCCCTACATCTGATATTTCTTATGAGCACTTCTAGGTGATCAGCCTATAGTACTCTATCTTGATCAACATTCATCTGTTAAACGTATGTACGTTTAAGTTTTGGCAACCTCAGGTGCCCATCGAATAATCGATGAAAATACATTTTTTTGTTCATATACAAACTTACCTTGAATCCATACCAAATACTTGGCATAGGATAGCGTTAATAGTTATATATCGAAAGACTTGTAAACAAATCAATCTAACACGAAGGTTAGACAAGCGTTAAGAAAACTTGCCTTCAAGCATCTTTGAATACAATATTCAATAGTTCTCAGTCTTTATAGAATCTACATGATATATTCACATAGCACACTATAATTAGCTATCGAACAATCTCATCACATTGTTATTACCAACTTTTTTGTCTTTTATGTCTTACATGAATTTAGTTCATTAATAATGTCAATTCGACTTATTCTTCCTTACGGCTTATTAACGTCTTACGTTACTAACCGAGACTTATTCGTTATTAGTTAACTACCAAAGCTCGAATACATTTTACATCTTATATCTCGCGTTCTTTGTTTAATCTCTATTAAACCATACTTACGTTACTAACGTCATCACTAAGTAAGTGATTCAAGATTGGTCTTACTATGTATATTAAATACATACATATGACACTATTGGTTTACAATCAATTAGAATTAGGAAACTAACTTAATCAACAAAATCCCATTACTGGCGCCGCGGCGTGGCAACCCTTTATACTAGTGGCGCTGCTGTGCCAATCTCCAGAAACTCCTCCTCCTGTTCACGGCGCTGCGGCGCGTGATCTAAGCTTACCAGTGGCGCTATGGCGCCACTCTTTCGTAACTAATTCCTCTATTCCTGGGGCTTTGGCGCGACATTTAACATTCGGGTTGGCGCTGTGGCGCCTCCCCTGAGCCTCAGTTGGCTTTGACAGTTTAATTTTTTGACGAACTTCCCGGGCTCATAACTTATTCGTTTTACTTTTGAATTGACTCATTCAAAAGCCATTAGCTCATAAATTACATACTCTAAGTGGTCATGCAAGAATTTTACATTTTCTAATCTGTTAACTTGAAATTCACCTTTTAGTTCATTATCGAGCATTCGTTTATCATTCGTGAGAGTTCATAGCTCTTTTTCTTCATTCTAAGTTGGAATTCGACGATTCTTAAGTCCACGACTCTTGAATACCTTAACTCACGTGATGCCATCGAAGACCAAAGTTTCCAAGTTAAATACAAAATTTTGACTACTAATCTGAGATTTCTACATTTTCAACATTTAATGTCGAATCTCAGAAATTTCGCCATAACTTCGTTACTCGTGTTTTATACGCCGAATCAAATGGAACAACTCCATTGATTCATCATCTACATCCTAACCAAGCAATATGCACATACCCTAATAATGATGGTTTTTAATTTGTCCATGAACAACTAAGTTAACGTTCAAAGTTTTCCTCAGTTTAAACTTATGTAATCAATTATAATTTCTACTTAAACATGAATTATCAATGTTTTAATCATTAATAGCCATACTTATACCTCCGAAAGAGACATGCTCCACCAATCTACGATTCTCTACAAAAAATAAATCAAAAAGGTTGAAGACTAACGTTTACGAAATATTACCTTTTCGTTCTTCACGTTCGTGCTAAAAGATCTTATGCTTTGCTTCAAAGTAGCTTGATTACTTGTTTCTAGCTCTTTCTCTCTCTTAACATTTGTTGGACAAAGTTTGTAAAATAACAAATGAACAACCTAAGCTTTCTTTTATAGGCAAACCAAATAGAGGGTATTTTGGTCATCCCACCCCACCTCCTTACTATTAATGGCTTAGCCACCAAGTAATAACTTTACTTGGTGGCCAAGTGGCCGTCCCACAAGGTCCACGGGTCTTCCCCATGGATTTTACCCATCCAGTAACACGTTGGTTCGATTCGCAGTTCGGTTTCTTGGATCGGGCTTGATTAAACTTAACATCGGGCCTTAACTTGGGCTTGATTACACAATTCATTGGGCTTGATATAATCCAAGTTCAACTGGATTCTACAAAGTCCTTGAACTCAAAGTCCATTAATACTAATCTTATTCTACGCGTTTAATTCTCGTATTCTCTTTGTTTAGTATTCGTACGATATTCGTATTATACATCGTATTAATCTTTATTCTATACTCGTATACTAATTTGTATCATCCTCGTATATCACACGTATAATAACCCTAATCATTATACGCATTTCATTTCCTTCTCGGAAATAACTTTCCCTAACCCTTAGGTTTTAAGTCCGCAGGCAAAAACTTTGTTTGCCATAACTGAAATATTATTGGATATTCCATCTCATCTTAGAATTCTATCATTACGCGTTTCTCGGAATTTTAAACTTAATTCCCGAGCAGAAATGGATGAATAGTGTTTTTATAGAAATTTCTCAAAAAACTTTTATTTTCGTCTTGGAAATTCAAAATAATTAATTCTAGTACATAGTCAGAATCCTAACCACATCCGCACATTCTATGTCATAGAACGATCTTCAAATATCTTACTCACATAAATAATTAATTAAATTTATTTAATCCACATAATCAAATAAAAATTTAATTCTCATATAAATCCGATTTTCTCGGGCGTTACAATATTTGGCTTGATTTAATTTTATTAAGATGCAAAGCATCTTTGACAGTATATGTGACGCCCCCAAATCTGGGTCCCTTCGAACCTCGGATCCGGTTTACCACGATACTACTATCGTCCAACTATTATATCTTTTATTCATAACTTAATGAATATAACTTTGCTTATTATAATTTAGAATATAAATTCTTTCCATTTCCAGTATCTATATAATGACCCCAAACTTTTATAAGTTTCAAATCTTAGTCATTTACCATTCCTATCTGACATCATATTCGATGTTATAAAAAAAATATGTGGAATAATTTAAACTTTTTTAATCTCCTTTGAAAAATCTTTTATTGATTTCTTAACTTTAATCAATTACATATCCTTGAATCAAATTATGTTATGATTCATTCTATTCGAATTAATATATAAATTTTTACATCTCAAATTGAATTCCTCTATGCATCACATAGTACAACTTTACAACTCAACTTGTATTACATATCGTAAACTACTACTCCCTCCTATTCAGATTAAATGACGTTTTAGAGTTAAGTACGCTTATTAAGAAATAACACAAAATGTCTTTTGTATCCCAAATTAATTATTTTTCTCTCCACAATGGTCAAAGATGAAGGCAATTAATGGGGTATTGGAACTTTGGTTGTAGGTAAAAAGGTTCATAGAATTGCATTTACTAAGCATATTAAATTGAGGGGTAAATTAGCAAAAAATAATGCAATATTACATAGAAATTCCAAAACGACACTTATATAGAATAAAATTAAACTCCATAAAATGTCATTTAATCTGAATAGGAGGGAGTATCATGTACATCTCCTAGAACCTAACCATGGTTTAAGAGCATATATTTAAATAAATAAATCAATCTTTTTTAATACTATTGAACTCTATCAATCAAGTAGAACGTAATCTTTACTGTGAGCCCTTACCTTGCAAAAATGGTTATTTGCAAAAGTGAGCTCGACAGCTCAACAATTCTAACAGTTTTCATTCATCACATAACATATAATAACATACTCAGTTCATGCATTCCTATTAATTAATATTTACTACGCATGTTACTTCTGACATAACAGGCATAGAGATTTACTTCACAAGTATATCATCAAAGATCAACTTTCAAATTTCATACATATCTCATATGCATTATATATATATATACATCAACATTCTCATAGCATAATATAGTTTAACTAACAATTATCGAATTCATATATCAAATTGGAACTAAAAGAATTGTTTGGCTCGTAGTTTATTAACTATGACTTAACTGCTTATAGTTATCTACACTTCGTGTATTCCTACACAGTTATATAATCATGGATTCATATGAATCAGTCATACATTTCATACGCTCTTAATATAATAATAAATATTACATCGTTTTCTAACTAGGTTTGTAAAACCTTTATTTCACTTTCTCATCATACTCTTAGAATAGCTAGGTATGTATAGGTATACCTTAACCATCCGTACTTGACATCAACATTCATATACATTTATCACACACTTGGCTCACTATGTGTTAGACACATATTTAAAGTTTCTAGATGCGTGTTCTACGTCGTTCATACATTTTTGCAAACCTTAACAAATCTGGGTTTTATATAACCATCATATTAATGAATATTTAAAACAGCATTGAGACTCTGTCTTATAGCTTAGAATAGGACTATAAGTAAGCTGCCAAAATCAGAATGCAATTAAAATGTCCAGACTAATCGCCTTCAGCAATGTATAATCTATTTGAGGTTAGGCTTTGGGGCCCAAGGCCTTGACTTCATTGTCCCCAGCGAGACTAAACTTGAGCTTTTTTTCTTGGTTTCATTCCACTTTTTAGTATACCAGAGTATTAACACATAGCAAGCATACATCTTAAGAGGTCTTAGACTTTCTTAGAGTCATTTCAAGTCCACATTTACACAATATGTCTCAAGTTGAAAATTTCTACGAAGTTAAGGCCAACTAAGTTCATGAAATCATGAGGCACACTATGTTATACATCTATTCATATGAGAAGGTCATATAATCTGTAATATGCACGCTCGCAAGTATTCACATCATTTACACATAGCTAGTGTTGTTCATCACTTGAAACTCATTTAAAATCATGCTCCAATAACTTATATTGTCTCAAACTATGTGTGTGAACTTATAAGCCATGTTTAAAGACATGGATAATATTAACATGCCATCCTATAAGTTTAGAATATTAATATCATCATGTTTATAAATATTCATTTCATCTTCGTATGACTAACGTTGTTTATAACTTGAAAACTTACTTTGAAAACATTCTTGAATGACTTTTATTTTGTCAAACTAGATGAGTGCACTTATCGGCCATATTTATTGACCTAAAAGATACTAGCATGCAATCCCCACAAGTCCAAAATATGAGCAACACATTGCTCGTAGATATCAGTCTGCAAAGCGTTCAAGTTTACTTTTAAAAGTCATTCTAGGCCAAGTTAAAGCAACTCGGTGAAACTTTAAATCACATTTCATAGTTAACTAAGCCTTGTACGTATGTTATTACGTTTAGAACTTTAAGTACACAAGTTCCTTTAAGTTCGTTCTCAAAGTTTCAAGTTTTCTTTAGAAATCATTTTCAACTAAGCTATTGTAAGTTTATAATATGTAAAGAAACTTTAAATCACTTCTCATGCTTATGTATACTCATAACTCAACAATATATATGTGTTAAAATATCAGAACTTCGAAGACTCAAGGTTCGTCAATATTTGTTTTCAAAACTCCGAATTTTACTTTTCAAAACACATACTAAATCATGCTAAAGCATTCCATTATGAGTAAGGTAATCTTAGTTATATTTCATGTCTATTATCATGCATGTTTATGTTTTATAACTTAGAATAATATATTTTGTCGTCGGGAGCACTACAATTGTGTATGTGCATGTCTGACGCCCTCTGATTGCCTTTGAATACATAGCAGTCACAAAGATGGACATTTTTACCCATCCTAACGAATGCAAATCAAAATACTTAAAGCCTAAAAGTTTTAGGTCTACTCGTTATCTTTCCGAATCATCCTGAATCACCTCAATCGGAGTTCGTATGAAGAAGTTATACCTAATTTACTCAAGAGTCAAAAGCAAGTCCTGCCTGACACTATTCTCGACGCTTTGCCTTGGGGGCGGTAATTATACCTAAAATGGCCTTGGGGGTGGCAAACCTGCGCCCAGTGATGCAAAATGGGTTCCTAGATTCTGATCTTCGCGATTTTTCAGACCAATTCTCCTTCCGATCTTTATAATGCGAGTTACACACATCAAAATTAGTACATTTTTGATTCTATGGATTTGTAATTCATAGAACTATAACTTACCAAAGAATAAACAATTAACATAAACATTAACTAACCCAAATATTAATCCAAAACTTATGTTCATACTAAATTCTCATGTTTTGATAAGTTTAGCTAATTTCATCACTACGGATTCGTTTCTAAACCACATTGGCCCGTTTTACTTTTGTTATTTTCGTATTTAACGGTATTATCAATATCTAACAACAATTCACAGATTGCAACAAGTTTTAGTCATCGATTTTTGACTCACTTAGTAAGTAATTCTTACATTTCTAAGAAATTCAAAACTTAGGAATCAAGAGCATATATATTAGAATTATTACCTCTTGATTGCTCCAATTTGATAACTATAGCTCTCCAAACCTCTGTTTGCTCTCCAATTATACTAACTTTCCATATTCAATTACTCAGACAACTCAACCAACATGAAGGAGAAGAAGGAGGCTCTATTTATAGAGAATTCTTTACACAAACAAAGCCTTTTATGTTTTGATTTATCAAGAAGAAGAAGAAACCAATGGGAAATAAAGAGTTGGTTACCTACTCTTTCTTCTTCCATTCCATTAGCCATGATCATCAGCTATATTACTTAGTGAAGAAGGAATAGGATATGCCAATGGCCTATCACACGGCTAATATAATTAGAGAGATACTAATATTGGGACAAACTACATTACTTCTTTACTTATTAATAAAATGGTCCACATTCTATTAAAGTTAATTCTTTTTGGGCTTATGAAATCAATTATAATGACTTAACATTACCGCATTAAATTAAGTTATGGGCACATATACACATATATAAGTACATACCCACATGTAGGAAGTATACTTATATTTTAAATATACACCAATATAATCTTATATCCCTGGTACATTGGGCTAGTCTAGATAATATTTTAATTGGGCTAAATATAATTTAGTTGGGTACTCTCAACCCATTATTTTCCATCACACTTATTATTTAAAAATAATCATTTTCCTTAAAATAATTTGTATGTACAATACCAATTATTATACTATAATTCTTCAATTCCTTTTCTTCCATAAATTGTCCCAACACATTTTCAGTTGGCCATAACTTAAATATTAACTTAATGCATAAATCTCTAACCAATATTTATTTATAATTATATTGGTTCTCATCTTTTATTAATCACTTACCTTTCAAATATTAACCCTTTTATATATTACAATACTATGTAATATATTTAAAACATCAAATTTTAATTAACATATTCCTTTCATCCTCTTATGTAAAACAGATATTAATTCATCATCTTATGTAAGTGAATTAACTCTTTTTCATTTATTACTATCATGCCACTGCTACGCAAAGCTTTATAATATAATATTCCGTAATATCACTTAATTAACCAATATTTATTCTAGGTTAACTAATTAACGTGTATTCAAATCATGATTTGCTAACTTAATCCATTCATGGACAACTTAATCACCCATTATAACTTTTATTAACCATTTACATGCATTGAAATTCAAATCTCTCAAGCTTGCTCGGAACCTTCTGCAGACCGGCGCAGCTGCATTGGTCATAAGCTTAGATGTGGCGCAGCTGCGCCACTACAAGTTCAAACGCAGACAATTTCTTCTTTACCATAAATAGAATCTACACTTCTAAATACTTTACATATAACTCATAAATAATAACTCATCTAAAATCAACCTCTTCTATGATTCCACATCATCTATTACTATTTTCTTTAATAATTTAAAGATCAACTTCAAGTTTTAAAACTCTATTTTTTCTTAATAGTTTAATCAACTATAAAATCTCATTTATGGGTTTCTTTCCACCAATAACACAAAAAATCAAAATATATAACACTTAGATATATTCTTATTCAAACCCGAGACATCCTACAATAAGAATTTTATTTATTAAATTCTTATTTTAATTATTTCTAAAAATTCAGGTTACATCTTCTCCCCCTTATAAGGATTCCGTCCTCGGAATCACTGAAACCACTCTACTTAGTCCTTTCTAGAGATTACATATTCTTTTAAATAACTTTTATCTTTTTTCTTTCAGAATTTTGTTCCTTTCTTGAAATTTTCATAGCTTATACAATTCATTCATTATTACATGTCGTATTCTACCATTTCTTTCTTTCTAAGGAATATCCCCCTTACCACATTCACCTTTCAAAAGAATAAGAATCTTCCACAATCATTCAATAATTGGGAAGTAGTATGAATAACTTAGATTCCAAATTATATTTAGGGGTCACAAGACCGTGAACTCCTTTCTAGGTTTACTAGTGCTTCAAGAAAAATCCTTCACACTACAAACTAGAGTGTTTATCAATCACAAAGACTGAAAACACCCTCCATGCGTACACTGGGTGGTTGTCTTATTGTACCACTACGTTGTGTCGCAACGTAGTGTTTTTTAACGACTATATGCGTTACGCTCGAAACCATTATCTCCAAAAACACGTCCCCTTATAGGGTTGTTCACCTCAGCTTTTCAACATCTAAATCCGCACCAGAGCAATCTGGTTTGGCATAATTACTCAAGAATGCTTGAATTCCATAAATATTTTTCAACAGCCGTCTAGTCGAATCAAATAGCTTAGACTTTTATCAACAACTCGGACATCAATCGAAATAATTTAGCCAACTTAATTGACCTTCTTCATAATTTAAAAGAAAACCAAAAATTCTTTTATGACGTCATGATACCGTACCAGATTTGTAACGTCCACAAATTTTAAAACTCCTTGTTAATTAAAAATGTGATTTAATTTTAATAAGTTAGTTTTGTGAGTCTATTTAAACCTTATATGGTTATGTGAATTTATGAAATTATTAAAAGGAGTCACTAATAGTTTGTTTAAATTAGTGGACTAACCCTAAGATTTTAATATCAAAGAATTGATAGGATTATTAATAATTAAATATTCAATTTATTTGAATATAGTAGCAAGAGTTGAACATATTGATTAATTGCAATTATGAGTAATTAATTGATAATGTTTTAATTAATAATTATTATGAATAAATAATAATTAATGTGTTAAAATTAATAATTTATAAAATGATTATATGTTTACTTGATTAATTGTGCAATATATTAAACCTTTATTATATGGTAGTTAACTATATATTTTATATAGTACAAGGTGGCACATTAATATTTATATATATAGACTATATAGTAAGAGTAATTTGCATTCATGTGAGTTGCATAATAATATTGTTATATGATATGAAGTGTGTGGGTAAACATTCATGTATATCCTATTGACATATAATAATATCAATTGTTAAATTAATAATGATTTCATTAAGTTATTATGATAATAACAGTCATGGTAATTGAAAATGTACATGAATTATATGTATGTGCACTACTTGATACCTTGTAATTGGGAAATACATTGTATGCCCTTGTAAATTATTATACCCTATGTTGTATGAAATAAATTGTGTAGACATATTTTATAACCAAAGTTTATATTATGTGTATATAGGGTATTAGCCAATTGTTGCATTTTATTTCTTTGCAAGTGCTGAGAATTTCCTTGTCCCATAATTAGAGGCCCATTTCTTTCTTCCCACATGAACACGCTAGCAAGCCTAGCCTAGCTTCATCTCAAATTCATCAAACCTAGATCAATTAGTGGATGGGGAGTGGGATTCATGAGTGAATTCACCGACTCTCACCAACTCTCTCTTAACCAGTATACTTTCTTGAAATCCTTTGGTTTGATTTGTGAGGTAATGGCATTATCTAGTCAATCAATCTTCTATAAATAAGACCTTCACCTTCCTTATTGCAATTGCTGAGAATTAGTTACTAAGAAGCTTATAAGGAGTGAGTGTATTGCTACCCAATTACCTCAAGAGGTATAAAAATCCTAAGCTTTTGTTCTTAGTTGGGTTTTTGGCAAATTTTTACAATTCTCAAGAATTCTCTGTTAATTGATATAGAATAGCATGTTGTTGTGTTATTTGGGTTTGTTTGCATGTCTAAGAACTGTATTATGGGTTTAAACTGAGGCTTGATTGTTGATTATGTTGGAACTGTGCCAAAGCAGAGTCCTTATTTTTCTTTTTGATCGAAGTGGCGCGGTAGCCACTTCAGTAACCTTTCACCGCATGCAGTGTGTGAGGTAGCAGATCCTGAGATTGCTCATGTTAGCTTCTTAAGATATTCTGAGCATGTTACTTTGATTACTATATGTATACAAAGGACCTGAACTTGTGGACTAAGGTAGTTATGTATATAGTAAGCCATAATAGGTTTGTTTTGATTTGGTTATTCAAAGAAGGCTTCAAGATTTGAAAACTAGAAATTGTATACATAGAGTAATATACATTCTAACCTTGTGAGCATATGTAAATAACTTGAGTATGTGCACAAATGCTTATGAAAGCATGAATTAGACAATATAGATGTATCTTGCATGCTTGAATGAATTTTACAATGGAGACTTAAAGTTTTGAAAATGAACTTGAAAAACTATATATACATTAAGTTGAGAACTTGTAAGTATGTTTTTGATGTCTAGCATGTATATATATGAAATTATGATGTATGGTAGGTAAAGTGACTTACATGATTGAGAGCTTAACATGTGAAATCTTGATTAAGTAAAAACGAATAATAACCTTTGATATGTTTGATGAAAGGTTAAAGTTAGTTATTCATATAATAACATGTGTGTTGTGCATGATTGTTCGTTTATGTGCAAGTTGTGTGTGCACTGGTTTTCTGCAGAAGCAGCCATGTCTTGGTTTGCACCAGGAGCAGCCATGATAGCATACTCCTTAGTACAAACCAAGCGCTGATCAATGAATTCCACATCGAGATCTGAGTTATGTTATTAAATTGAGAACTGATGCATGCTTATATGGTTATTCTAATCTGTAATAAATGTTCAGTATAGTAGTCATATGATAATAAACATGTTATTGAAAGAATCCTATGACGAATTAGTGTTTACAACTTTAAAGTTCAATTGTGATTTCAATTATGACATAGTGTGTTAGAAACTAATCGTGTAATGTAATGATACATGTATAGAAGTATGCTATGTGAGGATTTGATTCTTGTAAGTGTAGACTCGTAATAGTTTACACATACTAATTGAAATAATCGACTTGATAACGTTAGGTCGTTTCAACGCAAGTTAACTAAATCTAGAATTAATTGTAGCTGAGCAAACAGGTAAGTCTCCTTGAACTTATTGAGCAAGTTTTTCTATGAACTTCACTCTTTTGATTGTGCAAGTTCCTTAATTCTTACTCTTTTACTTGAGCAAGTATCCGAACACTATTTTATTGTGTTGCAAGTTTCCTAGCTTACAGAACTTTGTTTGTTGTGAAAGTTTCTTATCCTTCTCATATTGTATTGAGAAGGTTATTGTTGAATTGAAAGTTATTCATTTAAGCTTGAATCTTATTTCCAAGCATGCTATTAAGTGGTTTAATTACTTTACAATTATTCCACATCGTTATTATTGATATTAGCACTTAGTGCACTTGAGTTCGTCTGATCTTGGACTTGTATATCATCATTTAAAGTTCAATAATTCTTGAAGTGTGATAGATAAAGTCTGAACCTTTGTTGGTCGGACAAAGCGTGCATGAAGTTTTATAAAAGCTATCCAAGCCAATTGATGGTAAGGATTCTTAGATCGAAAGAACACCCCTTCATGATGAGGGGAGTACCTAGGTATATAATATAAGATACATAGAAAGCGATTTAAATGTTATGCATATACATAGTGTGCGTGAAATTTGATCCCCTCAAGTACTTATTCTGTAGCCAGTAACCAAAGGGTCAATTAGCTATTGATTCCATTGGAGTGTTATAGTTCAAAGTCTACTTGACTAGCAGTTATTCTAAAAGCAATCATTGTCTTTTCTTCTAATATTCATGTTGTTGAATCCTTCAGATATTCATATTGTTGAATTCATTGCCAGATATTTTTCCATTCATCATGATATATCCTTATTGTTATATTTAAACTTGTTGGGCAAACTCGTTGCTCATCCTTGCTATATCATGAATTATATTGCCTCTAAGCCCGAGACCTCAAGGAAGGACAAGGGTAAAGGAAAGATGTAGAATAATGGCAAGGAGCAGACTTTACCTTATGCCTAGTTTAAATTACTGTTATATAATATGAACCCTAATGATTACTTTAGGGTATGTTTGTAAGATGATATTAAGGTTATCATATCTTGGGACTAGTAACACCTTTTGAATGAATGACATACGTTTATTATGTTCCGCATTTTAGTTATCGTATGTTGTTTAGAGGTGGATGTTTATATTTTATCGTGATGACCGAACCGGGGTCAGAGGACCCGGATTCGGGGGCATCACAAGATTAGTAGTATGTTGAGGATTCTGTCATATTATGATTTTGTCATATTACATCATACCATAGTGGGCTGACGATCTTTCGATCACAACCAACACTAGGTTCAATTTCATTGATGACTCCATCGTTTACCATTTCTACACCATATCAAATGATGCACATGGTCACAAATACATTTTGAAATTTTCAAGTCATTTTTGTCTTAGCTGAAATAATTAGCATAGACATATGAATAACGGTATTATTTTTAAACAACATTACTTCAATCACATGATCCAATGTTTTTCCAGAAAATAGAAGTGTAAACATAAGCACGAAGTCAATAAATTTTGAAATTCTAGCAGAGCTAGAAGATTTAGAAAATCCATGTTTCTCCATTAACTTCAATCTTTATTCCATTGCTTCATTCTATCAATCTTTAAAACCATCAATGCTCACTATACCAAAATTTCTAAATTCATAGAATATAACATATATATACCCGATAAAGTTCATCGAACTTACCACACCTTAGAAGTTCAGGAACTTTCCACAGTAATATGAGTTTAGGAGCTTATCCTAGCAATACATAGTCTAAGAACTAATCAAGGACTATCCATACGCTTAGGGGCTCAAAAACATGCATATGACTATGAGTCACAAACATACCATTAACATGAGTTTTATGAACTTGCGCCTATTCTTGATATTCTTTAACTTACTCTTAATAGACTCTAACTATCAGATATAAATATGAGAAAAGAATCACCTTTTCGCCATATGTATAACGATAGCGCGACACCAACATTTCAATGATTATAAGTGTATGAAGCTAAGTGGTTATCGAACCAAACACAATCCCCTACCTATACAAGAAATTGGTCAACTCGACCACTAATCAATATAGGAAGCTAAGCGGTTGTTACACCAAGGAAAAATCCATGCCCATACAAGGAATTGTTCAACTCAACCACTATATCAACATTGGAAGCTAAGTGGTTCTCACACCAAATACAATTTCCTCGCCCATACAAGGAATCCTACGACTTAGCTGCTAACATGAGTCCTCAATTGAAATCCCACTTAACTCTATGTCACTCTTAACTTACTCTCTGCTCGTTACGAATTCTCTATATTTCATCATATACAACTCCTCATGAGTTCATCTCGTACCATTTCATAGTACCTTCTCTTATAACATCAAGCTATAGCTACTTAGTCGTTACAGACTATTTATCATTTCATAGCTCAATCTGATCACGTCGTGATCATTGGTTTACCTTAGGGTTCTTTCCCATTATCAACTAAACTCCATTCGAGTTCATTCTTATTATCTTTGTCATCTTTATCTTATAGACATCATCTTAACATTTTTATTACCGGAGTTAGGAAACTCCTGAATTCTCATTCTCTAGATACTTCAAGATTCTTCTTTGAATCTTCGCTTATATATATTTTAATTTTTATCTTTCTCTCTCGCAGGTTATAGCCTAAGGTACTCTTATCTAAAGTTTATAACCTACAACTTTGATACCAATCTGCCTAATGCCCCCAAATCCGGGTCCCTTCGAACCTCGGATCCGGTCTGCCACGATACTACTATCGTCCAACTATTATATATTTTATTCATAACTTAATGAATATAAATTTTCTTATTATAATTTAGAATATAAATTCTTTCCATTTCTAGGATCTGTATAGTGACCCCAAACTTTTATAATTTTCAAATCTTTGTAATTTACCATTCATATCTTACATCATATTTGATGTTATAAAAAAATATGCAGAATATCAAACTTTTTCAATCTCCTTTGAATTTTTTTTTATTGATTTCTTAACTTGAATCAATTACATATCCTTGAATCAAATTATGTTATGATTCATTCTATTTGAATTATTGTATAAATTTTTACATCTCGATTCGAATTCCTCTATACATCACATAGTACAACTTTACAACTCAACATGTATTACACATCATAAACTACTATCATGTACATCTCCTAGAACCTAAACATGGTTCAAGAGCATATATTTAAATAAATCAATCAATCTCTTTTGATATTATTGAACTCTATCAATCAAGTAGCACATAATCTTTACCGTGGGTCCTTAACCTACAAAAATGGTTATTTACAAGAGTGAGCTCAACAGCTCAGCAATTCTAACAGTTTTCATGCATCACATAGCATATAATAACATACTTAGTTCATGCATTCCTATTAATTAATATTTACTACACATGGTACTTCTCACATAACATGCATAGAGATTTACTTCACAAGCATATCATCAAAGATCAACTTTCAAATTTCATTCAAATCTCATATGCATTTCATATATATACATCAACATTCTCATAGCATAATATAGCTCAACTAGCAGTTATCGAATTCATATATCAAATAGGAATCGAAAGAATTTCCTGGCTCGTAGTTTATCAACTACAACTTATTATTTAAAAATAATCATTTTCCTTAAAATAATTAGTATGTACAATACCAATTATTATACTATAATTCTTCAATTCATTTTCTTCCATAAATTGTCCCAACACATTTTCAGTTGGCCATCTCTAACCAATATTTATTTATAATTATATTACTTCTCTTCTTTTATTAATCATTTACCTTTCAAATATTAACCCTTTTATATATTATAATACTATGTAATATATTTAAAACATCAAATTTTAATTAACATATTCCTTTCATACTCTTATGTAAAATACATATTAATTGATCACCGTCTTACGTAAGTGAATTAACTCTTTTTTATTTATTACTATCATGTCATTGCTACGCAAAGCTTTATAATATAATATTTTGTAATATCACTTAACTAACCAATATTTATTCTGGGTTAACTAATTAACGCGTATTCAAATTATGATTTGCTAACTTAATCCATTCATGGATAACTTAATCACCCATTATGACTTTTATTAACCATATACATGCATTGAAAATCAAATCTCTCAAGCTTGCTCAGAACCTTCAGATGAATTCCAAAGAATCTACTTTTGGTTATAAGTTTGAAGTGGCACACAATTTAGCATACTTCTACAAGTTCAGACGCAGACAAGTTCTGCTTTAGCATAAATAGAATCTACACTTCTAAACACTTTATATAAACCTCATAAATGATAACTCATCTAAAATCAACCTCTTCTTTGATTCTACATCATCGATTACTATTTTCTTTAATAATTTAAAGATCAACTTCAAGTTTTAAAACTCTATTTTTCCTTAATAGTTTAATCAACTATAAAATCTTATTTATGGGTTTCTTTCCACTAATAACACAAAAATTCAAAATATATAACACGTATATATATTCTTATTCAAACCCAACACATCATATAATAAGAATTTTATTTGTTAAATTCTTATTTTAATTATTTCTAAAAATTTGGGTTATCATAGTGTGTGTGTGTGTGTGTATATATATATATATATATATATCTGTGTATGTGTGTGTGTGTTGAACTTCTTATGAGCATGAGAGCCATCGAAGTAAGCCCGAACACCACAAACCACAGTTTTACTATATCAGGGCCTTAAATTCGTATCCCCGCTTTAAGGCCTGGGATTTACATTTACACTATATTGTAAGCTTTCATTTACAACTTAAACAAGTCCATTTTTGGAACCGAATCTAGATCCACTGATTGAATCATCAACCCTTTGTAGTTCCAAGGCTCACATAAATGTTTAAAGCTTGCACAATGAATATATTGAAATAAAATGCATGTTTACTTCTAGATGTCGTAAAACAAATGATTTATCAGTTAAATCCTCACATGCACGTAACCAGAGCTTCCAACATCCTTTAGATACAAATCTAGGGTCGAGTGGTTGCTAAATATTTACAAAACTAGAAAGAGAACTAAATCTATACAGATCTAAGCCATTCTAGCTTTCAAGTTCAAGTTTTACAACTTCTGAACCTATGACGCCCCCAAATCCAAGTTACCTAACCCCAAGTTTGGTGTTCACGATCCATCATATAAATAACATCTAACTACCCATGCATTTATGAATAACATCATACATACCATTAATTAATATCATTAATACAATATCCCAGGTTTTCTAACCTTAACATAACAAACATACCCTCAAATATACAAAAAGGGTTACACATAACAATACTATAAGCAAGGTTCATATTAACTACTCCTGCACTTTACCTTTGCCCTTGTCCTTCTCCGACCCTCTTGCTACTTCGTTCTTAGCTGAAATGTTATTTAAGCAAGGGTGAGCAACGAGTTTGCTCCGTAGTTAAAATATACAATAAAAGATATGAAACATGAGTATAAGACTCTAGATTCGATAGAATTTCAATAAAGTTCAAAGGACTTTGAATTAGCTAAAGAAATCATTTAGCAATAACAAGATTTTATTGAATTACAGACTAAACAAAAATTCAATGATGGAGTAAAAGTCTTTCAAAATTTCAATAATGTTCAATCGACTATCAAGAGATAATACTACGTAATAACAAAGTGGAATATTTCTAGATTTTATGCTGAGTGATCACAATGGATCTTGAAGAATTAGAGTAATTATCAGACATTCAACGCTGAATTATCCAAGAGTATCAGATAACCATAAAGATTAAATCATACACCTCTGCAAGTACATAAAGTGATCAGCTTCATTATACCCAATATTATGCATAATACTATAAATCGCGCAATAGCCGGATATTCGACCACAAAGTCCCCTTTATATAAGGGTTGTTCATCTCAGTCTTACATCAAGAGTTCGTATTGCAACAATATAGTTTGGATTTAAAGAAATACTATGATTTCAACATATAATATCTATCTTGATCTAGCCAAAATATTTGGCATTGATCTTTCAATAACAATTGAGTTCAAATACTAGAATGTATCAAGTTTCAACAAATATTTGTCTCGCCAAAATAATTAGCTAAGACAAAGCTTAAAAATTATTCAATAATAGACAGAAATCAACTGCACTATTTGCTATCAACGATAATATTGTGACTAACCAATAATAGTTATTCCCTAGTCATACTTTCAAATTTTAAAAATTTAGTTGAAGTTAATGAACTTGCACTAACTGCAAATAATAAATAATAAATCTTAGATGTGGAATAATCAGCAATAATTACCCACTACTATGTTTGAAAAGTAATAACTCGAGATTGAGTTAAGGAAACTTGCCTTTGTCATTGACTACTGCTACACAATATAACTTAGCTGCGTTTAAAAGACCTATAATCAATAATATCGGTTTCGCAATTAGCGTAACACATCACATCACATAATATTGTTATTTAAAGTCACTATATTACTTAAACACATAATCATGTAGTCATAACAGTGTTTAGAACCTATACAAACACTTATCAGGTCAAACTATTTCAGTTTGGTTGGACTTTGGTATTAATTCGATGTCCTGGTCACCTTGTCAGATAATTAAACGAGTTTATTTTTAATAAAACTTTATTCCAAAGCTTCAATATTATTTTAGATAATTAAAATATCCTTTATAATATTTTTCGGAAGCTTATAATAATTTTTAAATAATTATTATCTTTTATAATGATTTTTCAAACACTGATATCATTTTTAAATGATTTAAATATTGAATAATACCATTATCATTAATATTTAAATAATATTAAAATATTAATAAAATCCTTGTCAAAATATTAAAGTTATTTATAATAACTCAAAATATTTTTAAAACACTAATATTACCCTTAAATGATTTTTAAAACATTTAAAATTATTTTTAACTAAGTACCATTAATATTCCAATATTAATGTATTTTTTATCAAAATATTAAAAGTCATATATTATAACTTAAAATATTTTTAAATCATCTATATCATTTTAAATGATTTTTAAATCATAAAAACTATTTTTAAACCATTTATTTAATACAATAATTAAATAAATTTATTATCATTAATATTAAGTTATTAATAAAATTTATCTTAAAATATTAAAAGTCATCTTTTATAACTTCAAATATTTTTAACACTTTATTATCATTTAAAATGATTTTTAAAATATTAAATTATTTTTAACTAATATATTTAATGTAATTATTAAATAAGTTTAATATCATTAATATTTAAAAATTAAAATATTAATGAAAATTATGTCAAATTATCAAAAGTTAATTTTTATAACTTAAAATAACTTTTAAAACTCATTTTTGAATTTTTAGGAATTATTTTCTATTTTATTGGTTTATTGGAAATTAATATAAATAATTTCAATAAAACCGTTGGTATAGGCTTTAGCGACACAAACTATCACTGTTGGTGTTCTTGAGCCTTCAAGAACACTCAAAGTCAGTTTTTAGGTGCCTAGTTTGACCAACTTTAATTCCTTGTTCAAGTTGTTTCTAGGCATGCAAGTGTACTGGTTATGTAGTATTGTTGTAATACTACATGTACCAACAATAATCAAGGTCAAACTTCATCACATATGCAAGATCTAAGCCTTCAAAATAGCTGTCAAGCCAGTTCTAGGTTTTCTGGGTTACCCAAAAACTCAGTTAGTTCTTGATAGCTACTTTGTGGCTTGATTAATTTGGGTTCTATGTAATGTTTGGGAGTTTGAGTGTTACACTCTTGTAGATCTCATGTCAAAGAACAAAAGTACTACACTTAGCTTAACTACATTACAATCTCAAGATCTAGCTTGGTCAAACCTTGTCAGAAAACTTGTTCATCAGTTTTCTGGAATTTCCAGAAAACTCAAATTGTGCTCGGTCAACCAACTTTGACTGTTCATATCTTTAATTCTGTTGATTGTTTATGTGATCTAATGTCATGGTCCTCTAGTCCATATACCAATGTATAATTATCATACATCTACATAAGCTAAACACATAACACATGAAAGATCTATGTCCATTAAAATCTTGTCATACCATTCTGGAGAATTTCTTAGTTACCCAGAAACTCAACTTCATGACTGGTCAACCTACTTTGACCATTAATATCTTGGAATATGGACATGCTATGAACATGATTCCACTTTCAGATTACTCCCCTCATAGCATACTACAACACTAATACAACTAACAAGTCTAACAATTAACAGATCTAGATCTATGGCCTCTGACATTTGACTGTCATGCCATAAATCTAGTGTTCTTGACAGTTTTGAAAACTTTATTTTTAAGCACTTTGATGTTATGGAGCTATGATATATCATCATATATCGCTAAATAACATCCTATAACACATAAATAAACACAAAAACGCAAAAGTTATCCTAGCATACAAGATCAAACTTTGTTAGGGTTTATACCTCTCTTTGAACAATCTTTGATCCTTGTTTCTTAATTTGATCTTGGGGTGTTATGGACTAATCTAGGGACTGAATATCTTCCTAAATTTTGTTGTTTGAGAGAGAGAGAGAGAGAGAGAGTCTTGGCTAGGTTTATGTACACAAATAAGCTTGGTTTTGGTTTTTCTCTCTCTTTAATCTTTTATCTTTGATGCAACGAATCTAAATCTTGCTAGGTGAGGGATAATAGACTTTTTAGTCACTGTACTAGGGCCCGATTTTTATTGTGGTTACCGAAACTTTTTTTATTACAATCAAATAACTGTACTCTCAAAAATTACAAAATGGTCATTCTGTTCGATTTCCGTCCAAAAATTTGACAGAAGTGCTGATTGTGCATAAAACTCCAAAAAAATTTTGCTGATGTGGACGGGTTTGCTGATGTGGAGGGCAGAAGGTTTACCTTAAAATTTTCCTTAAAGAAAATGTTGCTCACGAGTGTTGAACTCCAAACCTCCCCAAACTAGAAACCTTATTTTCCAACAAAATCTACTAGACCAACTACCTACCATGCTTGAATTTATGTAACACTAATATTTATACCACTAATAATAATAATTATTGTAATAATAATAATTATTAATAATAATAACAATAATAATTATTATTATTAAAAGGAAAGAAGGCCACGTTACAACCGTGCTAATAATTACGAAAGATTTTAGTATTTTATAATAATATATAATCCAATCCTTTAAAGCCAGTGGATGATCATGATAGCAATAACTAATTATTTAACAAAAAAAATAAAAACAGATATTTAAAAAATTTAGGTGATGACTTGTCTAAAATGACGTCTATCGTAAGAAAGAAAACAAACGTCATACTGTAGTATGTCATCGATTAATAAGTTAAAAACTTAATAAAAGTATACATTAAATAACCTTAACATCACAAATTTTATGGATGAGACTATTTAATAAAATAAAGATAGAAATAGTAGGAAAAATTTCTTTTATCAATATTAGAGGGATTGATTGCATTTTTTGTAATTTTTGTTAAATCATATTGGAGTATAAAAAATTTAGTTTACAGAGAATATACCCATTATTTAAATCCACAAAAATATCCAAATTTTCTGAGAAGCGGAGTATATATGTGTATGAAAATATGTGGTTCCTGAGATATATAAATATTTATACCATTTTTTTTATAGTTTGTATATTTAGAAACGGTAGATATTGCTAGGAAAAAAAATAATGGCGTTATAACGTTAAAAGCGTTGGTAGAAAAATTATATATATATATATATATTTGCTCTTACAATATTAATAGTAACAATTTTTATTTAGACATTTTCTTAAAACAAAATGTAAATGTATATTCAAGTATACATTTTATTTTGATCCTATTAACATGAAATTTATTTTTAATAAGTTGGTGAATTTTATTATTATTTAAAATTTTAATTATTATTATTATTATTATTATTTTAATTATTTAAAATTTATTATTATTATTACAATAATAATTATTACAATTATTATTATTATTACAATTCCACCAAAAACGATGCTAGGTGATTTAAATATTAATGTTACGTAAATTTTAGCATGGTAGGTAGTTAGTCCAGTGGCTTTTGTTAGAATATAAGGCACTACAAAAAAAAGGATCATTACCGATGGGCGTATTGTCGACGGCGTATATGCCGTCGAGATTAACCTCATTGGCAATGGCTAAACCGTCGATAATGACACCCGTCGTTAATGTATTGGTTCCCTCCAAAATTGCTATTGGTGTCGACGGTAGGCCATCAGTAAAGACAATTCTGCCGTCGGTAATGAGATATTTTTTGCGCGTAAATAACCCGGGGGAGGGAAATAAAGTGGGCGACGGGAGAATGTATTATTGGCGACGGGCCTGCCGTCGTGAATGACAAAGTCTCGACGGGGGTTATTGGCAACGACACTACCGTCGAGAATGAGGTTTTAATTTTATCAGCCCTGACCTCGACGGCAGTCTCCTACTTTTGTACAAAAAATTCGTTCGCGCTTTTTCTTCCTTCCTCTTCTCCAAATTTTGATTTCTTTGTCCGGTTTCTTCCAAAATTAGTTTCTTGAGTTTGTTTCCAAATTGGGTTGTTCGTCTGAGTTTGAGCCGTTCGACTAAGTTGAGTTTTCCCAAATTCGTTTGACTGAGTTGGGTTCTTCCCAAATTCTTCTGATTTTTTCTGCTCAAGGATATGGGATTGGTAGAAGATTTCTTTTTTCTCTCCATTATCTCTGAATAATCATCTCCTCCCCTCTCTGTATGATTTTTTTTTGAAATTGCAAAGCAAGGGTTTCATCTGCCGTGACTTTTTTCTCCCAAATTTAATTTTAGGTTTTTAGCTTGGAGTGGTCTCGAGTTCAATACTTGTGAGCAACTTTTTCTTTAAGGAAATTTGTAACCATTCACGTCAGTCCACGTCAGCAAAAATAACGGGTCACATCAGCAAAAATAACGGCTAATATGCACAGTCAGCATTCCGTCCATTTTTTTGGACGAAAATTAAAAATAATGACTATTTTGTAATTTTTGAGAGTACAGTTATTCGATTGTAATAAAAAAAATTCAGTAACCACAATGAAAATCGAACCCTAGTATAGTGACCAAAAAGTCTATTATCCCTGCTAGGGGGCATATAAGATCAGATTTGGTTTAGATTTTAAGCACATGGGGGTTATCCAAAATGGTGAGTCACGAGATTTTACAAATCTTTTAACTTACAAGTTAAGTAAAAGGTATTTTAGTAATTTCGCCTCCAAATGGTATTTTGGTAATTTCTCACATGATTTTAAGGATAGTTTAGTCATTTGACATGATTCTCTTTAATCTTAACCCTTAGGGTTTAATAACTACCATTAGGGTTTGATAACTAGGGTTTAGGGTTCCCGAATAAGAAATTAGGGTGTTCGAAAATACAATTAGGATTCCTAACTGATCGTTAGGGTTTCTTAATCACAGATTAGGGTTTCTAATCTACCATTAGGGTTTACTAAGGTTATACCTTATCTGATCAACCTTTGATCATTAATTCCGTATTGTACAAACACATACTCCTAGATACAATTATTATAATTATATTAACTATCAAATCCCTATCCGTAATTAGAGTTAGAGTTTTTTCATCAGTTGTGTAACATAACTTCACTCATATTACTTAGTCAATGAATAGTTTGACTATCTTGCTCTGCTCATATCACAAATACTCAACATAATATTTATAATTAATACCGATATTAATAAAATAAAAAAAATATTCATAAAAATAGAATTTTTTTAAATTCTAGGTCCTCATAGAACCTGTCAAAAGCTAGATCTTGCTAGATCTCGTCAATAAAACATAAATTTTGACTATTTACACAAAATGAACGGTTAAAAAATCAGATCGATGCCATAAAGAGGCAAATCTATATGTGAGACACCCCCAAATCCAGGTACTTCATTCCCTTAGGTTTTTGTGTTCACTTCCAATCAATTTGTTTTTAATTTCCCAAAATTAAATAAAATTTAAGCAATAAATCTTCGCATTAAAGGGTTACATAACTTAATCAAATAAATCTCAGGTTGTCCAACCTTAATACAATCATCAAATGCAGAAAAATAATTGATTACATCACATAATTAAAATTTAAGTCTGAATAAATAAACTATAACAAATCAACAAGTCTTCAACACTTGTTCATCTTGCCTTTTCCTTTGCTAGTGGTTGGCTCGTCAACGTTCTCAATTTTAGCTGCAATAGTTATATATATGTAAGAGTGAGCAAAACAAATGCTCACTTGAAAGGACATAATAACTGGCAATGAATAAGCTTAATTGAATTAAATAACATTCTCTTGATAAACAAAAAAAAACTGAAGTTAGAAATCATCTGAGGGTCACAAGACCATGAACTATGTCCTAGGTTGTAGGCATTTCTACTTCAACCTTTAACAGTCGTTAGACTATGTGGACCTTCTTTCTCGCACTTAGTGTAACGACTGAGAAATTCAGATGCTATGTAAAATAATTTTATATAATAAAATAATGAATAAAATTATATTACTTATTATTATGTGTTAGTAAGATGAATATCGTTCTATAGCCTAGAAACGTCGAAACTTAGTAGTATTTTGACTACGTGAGAGAATTAAAGTGTTTGAATTTTCAAGACGAAAATAAAAGTTTTCCGATAAATTTTTAAAAAAACACTATTCATCGATTTATGTTCGAAAATTATTTTTGAACTTCCGAGAAATACGTAACGATAAAATATCGAAGTGAGTTGGATTATGTAATAAGAATTTAAGTATGGAAAACGTAATTTTTCGCATGTGGACGTAATTCGAGAATGTTAGGAAAATAAAGCATTAGAAGTTAATGTGATGATCGTATGATATGTATGTATTGTACGAGGTAACGAATATAAGTATAATATGAATTATTATACGAGTATGTACGAAGGATGGAATATCGTATATTGTGAAAGAGAATACGAGTATAATACGTAAAGAATATGTAATAAGGCTTTTAGCCAAATGAATTTGATTTGTAGGATTGTTAGCAAATTGTAAAGTCCAATAGAATTAATGTTCGAACCCAAGTGTGTGTAATGTTAAAGCCCAAGTGGTAGTTAATGAGAAGTCCAAGTAAGTTGGTAATACAAGCCCAACGTTAAGTTAAGTTAAGTTAATTAAATCCAAGCTCAAGCTAAGATCCAATGGGTTAGAGTGACCCATGGGGCAACCCATGTTAATGTGGTTAATCTTGGTGACCAAGACAATTATGTGATGACCAAGAAAAATGGTAATGGCCAAGAAAAATAAGTGGCTAGCAAGTAAACATAATTAGGAAGTAATGAATAGTAAGGAGGCGCTTAAGGAGGTGGGATGAATTAATGACCCAATTGCCCTAACTTTAGCAATCCTATAAATAGAAGACTTTGGATTTTATTTGTTACTTGTTCTTTTTCATCAAACACTTTTCAAGTTATTGGTTAGAGAGAATAGGCAAGAATAAGCTACTTTCATTTGTTAGAAAAGAGAAGAAGAAAGCTAGTTCAACAAAGGTAATGATCTCATGCCATTAGTCTTCCATCTCTACCATTATAGGTTGATAAGAGAAGTGTGGATTAATGATCATGTATGCAAAGAAATGATAGGAAGAAATAAAATAAGGACTTAAGTCCTAATAAGCCGAGAATAAGATTTAATCTATCATAAGTCATGATAATTGAATAATATGTAGTTTATACTTTGATAAACTATAAGTTCATGAAGAATAAGTCATAACTTATCATGAAAATAAGTTGATGTAATATGTAGGTTGACATGTCTATATGATGAATAGAATCCATTTGAAATGATAATCAAATCATAAGTAATGAAGCTATGCCGGAATTCTCACGATTGGACGATAATCGTCAAATTCGTGAAATTCTCGGATTAGAGGTCAAATTTTGATATTGAGCTCGGAAACATTAGTTCTCGATAGGAACAAGTCTTATTTGGAATTATAGAGTTGCGAACTTGAAAATGGCCGAATTTCGACTTAAATGAAGAAACGAGCATTAAACGTTCACGGACGTTTATCGTTTTCGTTAAAAATGAACCAATAGGTGAATTTTGAGTAAACGAAGTCAAAAATATAAAATTCTTGCATGAACATGTAGAGTATGTGATTTGGGATCTAATGGCTTTTGAACGAGCCAATTCGGACTTAAAATGATCAAATTTGGAGTCCGGGAAGTTCATTATACAAAGAAAAATTTTTATTATCTGGTGCACAGAAGCGGGCGTCATGCGGTGGCGCTGTTGTTGCAGGTGTGAAATCTGAACCTTCTATAGTCTTACGCCGTGACGCGACTTTAAGAGTAAAGAGTGGCGCCCATGATTGCAAGGTTCGACCCTCGGTTATTGGAAACTTCGCGGCTAACAAGCCTGAAGTTGTATAAGGATGATCAAATGGCCATTTCCAAATTTAAGGAAGGCACAGTAAAGAATGATTGCAAGTATAGAATGAATGGTAACTGATTAAAAAAGAAGTAAAGCTTAATTATAACATTGTTAATGCTTTGCTAAACCTTAATTATGATGCATAAAGGTTAAAGAAAAGTAATCAAACATAAACGTAATGACGATGTAAAATAAAACAGAAAGCCAGGACCAATAGTAACAAGTCTAATATCTGATTAGATTGAGAAAAAGGGTAAGATTCATTAAGAACCATTCATGTTTATTCATGTCCTAATGTGTTATGTGATGTGATCATCTACTGTAGAGACCTTAAAGACTTAAAGTGAAAGTGTAATAACCGTAACAAACACTGAAGGCAAGTATTCTAACCATTTTCTATGTTCAATCTAGACAAGCTTTTATAGTTCATGTGTATTGTAAAACCCCAAATTTTATGAATAAAGATTTAATTTTCTCAAAATATTTTTTTGAATATTATGGTGTGGATTTGAGATAATGTTATAGTTGTGGGTAGTATTTATAAATTTTGCAAAAGTATGCAAGTTGTTATATAATATTAGATTGGTGGGGAATATTCTTTTTGTCGGGGAATATCAAATGCGATGGTACAATCATTAGTGGACCCCTAACGGAATTATTATCGGATTAAAAAGCGACAAAAATATTTTATGAAAATAACGGTGGAAGTTTTACTGATTAAAAGCTGTTGAACTACTCGGTAGTAAAAGTATGCGATGTCTGGCGGCGTGGTTGCATAGTAGCACACGGTATTGATTATTGATCTTTACGTGAAAGTCACTCGGTTTTGTTCAATTATTACTCTGATAATTGTTGCATAGTATCTCACGTTATTTGATTCAATTATTGTCGATATTTTGTATATTATTAAATCAATAATTGAGACGACGAAGTTATTAATATTATTATTATTTGCAATATTAACGATGTCTAGAAGTTACGCGAGAGAGGTTTGGTCACCTAATTAATTTGCCCGATAGGGAGAAATCCTTATTGAAAGCCCCTCTTTCACGAGGAGCGACACAGTCGATTAATATTGTGAATTATAATAATGATGATAAATGTTAATTAAATATATTGAGGTGTCTTTTTATGAAGTCACGGAAGTTTATATATATATATATATATATATATATATATATTATATATATATATATATTTTGTTTTATTAGTATTATTAATGTAATAAAAGCGAAAAAGCTTTTATATAAAACGAGAATACTTTTATAAAGTTATTTGTTTTATTAGACAATAATTAGAATATATATATATTTTATTATGCATAGTGTTTTGCATAGTAAAATCTTTTTATATAAAAGCAGAATACTTTTATAAAGTTATTTATTTTATTAGACAATAATTAAAATATATATATATTTTATTATGCATAGTGTTTTATTAGTAAAATCTTTTTATATAAAAGCAGAATACTTTTATAAAGTTATTTGTTTTATTAGACAATAATTAGAATATAATATATTTTATTATGCATAGTGTTTTATAGTACACATAGTAGTTTTGTATAGTAAAATCTTTTTATATAAAACAAAATACTTTTATAAAGTTAATTGTTTTATTAGATTTTAAATAAAATATATATATATATATATATATATATATATATTTTATTATTACATAGTATCCTTTCTATTTTCCTATAAATAGGATGCTTGGTTAAATTGAAATCACACGAAATTGAGAGAATTCTCTTACATAATCTTGGCGTATTTCTTTAGAGTTTTAAGAAGCTTTGGCGTAGTGCAAGTTTTCTTCAAGTATATCCCTCCCTATCTATAAGGAATACTCTTCTTTATAAGGTAAGGGGTATTATTTCTTTTCCGTATTCATGAAGAGAACTTTTTATTCCATTCCTTATTATTACATTGGAATAACTTTGTATATCTGATAATACTACATACATGGTGAAATTCTTACATTATTCCATTCTTTATTATTATGTTGGAATAACTTTGTCTATCTGATACCACATACATGGTGAAATTCTTACATTATTCCATTCTTTATCATTACATTGGAATATCACATGCATGCGTTTTACTGCATGACTGGTTCCATTATTTATTATTACATTGGAATAACTTTTTGCATGCGATCTATCGCATGCATGGTGATTTGATTGTTGTTATTCCATTCTTTATTATTACATTTGGAATATCACATCGGTCAATTTAATTTTGACACAGACTGGTTAGTTCTTTATTATTACATTGAATATATCACATGCGTGCATGCGTTCTACGCGTGACACATTCCATTATTTATTATTACATTGGGATATAACACATGCATGCGATCTATCGCATGCATGGTGAATCATACATTATTCCATTCTTTATTATTACATTGGAATAACTTTTATGCGTGTGGATTACCACATGCATGGTGAATGATCCTTTGTATTCATTTCTTATTAAATTATGGAAATGATCATTTACGTGGATTCTGCATGGCGAGGAAAAATCCATTTGCGATTTCATATATTCTATATATACACGTTGGTTAAAGCTTTGGCTTCTATATTCCTTGAAATTAGTGGAATATCACGGATATTTAAGCTTCATCCGATATCTTTTTTAATGAAAATATTCTTACGAGCATTCTTGAATTTTTCTCCTGGCAAAGCGATATCATGTTGACAATTTGGACATTATTGAGTTCAGGATAAATTAACTTATAAATCTTTAAAATTTATTCTTGAACTTGTTTTATTGAATTATTATGTCATTGTCATGATGAGTTATGTTGGTTATTATGTGAAAACATGAAAGTTTCTTAGAAATCACAAAGGGTTGAAAATCGATTTTGGTGAAAATGGAATATGAAATTCAATTGACCATATCTCTATTATATTTTGAATTTTTGAGTGTGGTCAAGTTCTAGAGTTAGATCTATGAGTTTTCTAACTTATCCAAGTGGAATCAACTGGAAAAGGTGTTGTAGATTTTTAGTGTGTGGACTGATTTTAGCAAAGGAGTCAAAAGCGCAAAAGTACCAAAAAAAAACTTTGTCCGAGAAATTTAAAAGGGCATTTTTGGCCACTTAGTTTGTGAGAAAAATTCCGGCCTTTTGGGACATGAAAATATATGGTATAAAGTACCTCTGTCCAAAAATGAGCTCATTCAGACTTAAAATGAGCAAGTTATGACTATTTCAATATTTAGGTTTTTTCGAAATGAAAATGCTATAATGCGGAGTTCTATAACTCAGATGACCATGAAATTTAAACTGGAAGCTCACGTTAACATGTGTAAGATCTTGCTTGAGATTTGGGAATTTACGGAGTTAAACTTGAGGTAGCTAATTTCTTAAGGAATTAATTAGAAATTGATTTTTGAAAATACTTAAGGGAGTTGAAAAAAAAAAAAAATACTTGTTGTGTATGAAATATATGTATATATGTTTGGGCAAAGGATAGAAAAATAACAAGTTGATTTGGTAATTTTTCATGAAAATGGTTTAATTCTGAACATATGAGTTAAATATGTTATGTGAAATGAAATTAGTAAATAAGATTTTATGGCTTGGGAATCCTATATAGGGTATATCTGATTTTTGATAAGGGATTTGATCATTGGTGATGAAATCTTATGAGTATGGCATTTTTGAATGATTAAATGCATTATTTGGTAAAGTATAAACAATTGAAATAAATTGTTTATAAGTTTAAAAGTGATTAAAATATTGTTATATATTAATAATATTAGATTATGAGTTTATTAAGTGATTGATAATATTTGGATAAATTTAAAGTCTTTAATATTTATCCTTGTTTTACGTTTGATTAATGCTTATATCATTGTCATCATTCTCATGTTTATATTGTGATAAAAGTCATCTTTGGCTTACGTGCGTAGATGGACTTGGTGTGATTATGACCGAGGATTATTCGGTATAGTCATGGCCAAGTAATGTGACGGATGATGTGGTAAAAATCCTCGATGGCACATAGTGCATTGATGGACAATTTTTGGTATGATTATGACCAGGGATTATTCGGTATAGTCATGACCATTGATGATTTAATGAATATCCTTGGCCCGTAGTGCAGGGATGATTCGATGATGTGGTTTATTTATTAAGCTGAGTCTCAGCGATTAAGTTGATGAAAAACTTTTTAAATCATAGAAGATAGTAGATTTTATTCTCTACTTGACTCTTTTAATGGATTGCTTGTTCCGCTGCAGTTAAACTTGATGTCTTTTGTATTTTATCAGTTTAACATTGTTGAAGGCTAATGATAATTTATTCTGCATTATCTTAGTCATAATATTTCTTACTGGGCTAGTTGAGCTCACCCTTTCTTTCACTGTTCTCTTCAGGAAATGAGAATATAGCTGGGACGAGTCGGGGAACGGAGTGACGGTCCAGATGATAGCATTAGTAGTCCTCACTATTATGTTAAATACTGTGACAATAAATGTAATGAGGACTCCTTTGAGTGTGGATATTGTCTAGATGACAATATTCTTATTAAAACTCTCGGCTATGTTTTGTCATTATTTTTTACACGACGTTTGTATAATTAAGTTGTATTTGTATTTTTGTACCATATATCTGGCGACTCAAGATGGGTGATGTATACCTATTTTTGGGGGCGTCACGGTTGGTATCAAAGCTTAGGGATATGATCCACAGGTGAGATGTGAGACAAGAACTAGGAGGGAGAGCAGGGGAATTCCTTATTTAGTATGACCTACCTAAGTTTATTTGGTATTTAATTGGTCGGTCGAGTATAGAGATAATATGTGATATGTTAATTAACCCTTGTTTTGTGGCGGTATTTGAAAATGGCATCCGAAAATGTTGAGATAAACAATGAAGCACATGAGGCCAGTTGAGTCACCAACGATCGATGCCCGAGGTAATGTGCAGCAGGGGAAGACAATAATCCTCATGAAAACAATAACAACGATGAAATGGTGAGCGATGGGATGTTCGGAGGCTTTATGCAATTCATGCAACATCGGTGAGAAGCGGCTCTGTCCAAAATAAAGGTGGAAACATTGATAACTCTCGGACGGTCACCATTAAGCGATTCAAGGAGCTGGGACCACGAGGAGTTTTTGGAGAGCAAAAACCACTTAAGGCGGAGACGTGGATAAAGCGGATCAACAAGATATTTGATGTCTTGGGATGCTCAGGAGCAAAGGTTCCCTTTGCCACCTTCATGTTACGTGTGAGGGCGATTATTGGTGGGAATCATAAAAGCGTACTCAACTTTGCCGCTTTGAAGATGTCTTGGGAGAAGTTCAAGAATTGTTCAACGACAAGTACTTTCACGAAAGTATTAAATCACATGAAGGAGGTGGAGTTCATCAAGCTTGAGCAAAACAATATGGCCAGTGGCGCGATCGAAGCTAAGTTTGTCGAGTTGTCTCGGTTTGCATCCCACTTGGTTGATAATGAGGAGAGAATGACGCGGATGTTTCTAAGAGGTTTGAAACTTAGAGATACGTCAATACCTTATCTCTCATAAAGCGTGTTTGTATTCGGATGTTGTGAATAGGGCTTAGATTATTGGAGTGCGATAATGAGTCAACCCACCAAGAGAGAAGCGGTCGACAAGTCGATAATACCGATGGTAGCGATCATCAAAGCGGTGACAACAAGCGTGGAGGAATCAACATGCGAAAATGATAACCACTTGGTGGTAATCATGGCCAAGACAATAGGAGTGGAAAGTTCAAGAAGAAAGGTTCAAAAAAAGATGGAAAGATGCGTCGACACTGACACCCATTTGTTAAGGAAGGAAACGACCATGGGTCGTATGTTACAAATGTGGAGGAAGGACACATAAGTCCAAACTACGATCGATCAAAAGCATGTTATAATTGTGGAAAATAAGGTCACCTAGCTTGATTTTTGTAGTGCACCAAAAGTCAAGTCCAGTTGGGACGGTGGCACCAAAAGCGGATCTGGACAAAACAAAAGTCGGTGGTTTTAGGAAGAGCATTTTTCGTGACTTCTCAAAAAAGAGTAACTTAGAAAAAAGTTAGCACGGGTTAGTTAATTATAAATTCTTGCGAAGTCTATACCTTATTAGATACCGGTTCTACCCATTCTTTTATCTCTCTTGCTTGCGCTCAACGTTTAAATTTGACTCCGAAGAAATTAGACTTTGACTTATCTGTTGAAGCTCCGTTAGGAGAAACCTTCATTACATGTGTTATCCAAGTCTTGGATGAGAGTCACAGTTTTGAATGATATTTCTATTGTTAATGAATTTCCTGACGTATTCCCGGAAGAACTTCTTAGCCTACCCCTGGAACGTGAAATCGAATTTTGTATTGACCCCAATACAAAACCCATTTCTAAAACCCTCAAGTATTTCTTCACCCAAAATGAACGTATAATGTGCCAAAGATGTTGGCTCGAGCTGTTGAAGATTACGATCATACCATTCAATATCATTGTGGAATAGCGAACGTGGTAGCTGATGCGTTGAGTAGAAGATCATCTGCGTTTACAAGTGCGAATATACGAACCTACGTGAAGATAACGAATATATGATTAGAAATGAGCTTTAGTCGATAATGTTAAAATTTGCTAAAACTACTGACACCGGAGGTGATGAATCTGAAGAAGAAGGTTCAAGAGGCGTTATTTTAAAAGCAAGAGTTCTTTGAAGAGAAAATATCAACCCTCGATTTAATTGGCCCATTTGAAATCCTCGATCGAGTAGGCGTATGGCCTATAGACTCGTTTTACTGCCATGTATGTCGGCGTGTTCATAATGTTTTTAACGTATCGATGTTACGTAAATATGTGGATGACCGAACCACATTATTAAATTAGAACTAGACGATATAGCGGAAGATTTAACGTGTGAGGAGATCGTGTTAAAATCTTGGATAAGAAGGATCGTATTCAACACTCAAAGGTTATACCTCAAGAGTTAGAATTTGAAATGAAGTCAGGTATCCTCACCTCTTGACATACCGTGCGTCACGTAAATTTCGAGGCGAAAATTTCATAAGGAGGAGATTGTAAAACCCCAAATTTTACGAATAAAGATTTAATTTTCTCAAAATATTTTTTTTTAATATTATGGTGTGGATTTGAGATAATGTTATAGTTGTGGGTAGTATTTATAAATTTTGCAAAGTATGCAAGTTGTTATATAATATTATTGATTGGTGGGGAATATTCTTTTTGTCGGGGAATATCCAAATGCGATGGTACAATCATTAGTGGACCCCTGATGGAATTATTATCGGATTAAGAAAATGACAAAAATATTTTATGAAAATAACGGCGGAAAGTTTTATCGTTAAAAGCTGTTGAACTACTTTCGGTAGTAAAAAATACGATGTCTGGCGTGGTTGCATAGTAGCACCGGTATTGATTATTGATGCTTACGTGAGAAGTCACTCGGTTTTGTTCAATTATTACTACGATAATTGTTTGCATAGTATCTCACGTTATTTGATTCAATTATTATCGATATTTTGTATATTATTAAATCAATAATTGAGGCAACGAAGTTATTAATATTATTATTTGCAATATTAACGATGTCTAGAAGTTACGCGAGGAGAGGTTTGGTCACCTAATTGCGCGTCGATAGGGAGAAATCCTTATTGGAAAGCCCCTCTTTCTGAAGTTAATATTGTGAATTATAATAATGATGATAAATATTATTAAATATATAGGTATCTATGAAGTCAAAAGTTTATATATATATATATATATATATATAATATAATAAAAGTTATTTAATTAGTATTATTAATGTAATAAAATAGAAAAAGCTTTTTTATAAAAGCAGAATACTTTTATAAAGTTATTTGTTTTATTAGACAATAATTAGAATATAATATATTTTATTATGCGTAGTGTTTTTTATATATAAAATCTTTTATATAAAAACAGAATACTTTTATAAAGTTATTTATTTTATTAGACAATAATTAGAATATAATATATTTTATTATGCATAGTATTTGTATAGTACTGCATAGTGTTTGCATAGTAAAATCTTTTTATATAAAACAGAATATTTTTATAAAGTTAATTATTTTATTAGATTTTAAATAATATATATATATATATATATATATATTATTTTTATTATAGTATCCTTTCTATTTTCCTATAAATAGGATGCTTAGTTAGAATTGAAATCACACGAGAAATTGAGGAGAATTCTCTTACATAATCTTGAGCGTATTTCTTTAGAGTTTTAAGAAGCTTTGAGCGTAGTGCAAGTTTTCTTCAAGTATATCCATACTACCGTAGAGTACTCTTCTTTATAAGGTAAGGGGTATTATTTCTTTTTATTCATAAAGAGAACTTTTGTTATTCCATTCCTTATTATTACATTGGAATAACTTTTGTATATCTGAATACTGCATACATGGTGAAATTCTTCATTATTCCATTCTTTATTATTATATTGGAATAACTTTGTCTATCTAATCTGCATACATGGGTGAAATTCTTCATTATTCCATTCTTTATCATTTTGTTGGAATATCACATGCGTGCGTGCGTTTGCGCATGACTGACACGTTCCATTATTTATTATTACATTGGAATAACACATGCATGCGATCTATCGCATGCATGGTGATTTACATTGTTATTCCATTCTTTATTATTACTTTTGGAATATCACATGGGTCTGCATTTACTTTGACTGGTTTTATTCTTTATTATTACGCCGAAATATCACATGCGTGCGTTCTGGATGACTGGTTCCATTATTTATTATTACATTGGGAATAACACATGTCTCTGCGATCTATCGCATGCATGGTGAATCATACATTATTCCATTCTTTATTATTACATTGGAATAACTTTTATGCGTATGGATTACCACATGCATGGTGAATGATCCTTTGTATTCATTTCTTATTAAATTATGGAAATGATGCAGCTACGTGGATTACTGCATGGCGGTGGCGAAAATCCATTTGCGATTTCATATATTCTATTATACACGATTGGTTAAAGCTTTGGCTTCTATTTCCTTGAAATTAGTGGAATATCACGGATATTTGTGCTTTATCCATATATCTTTTCATGGAAATATTCTTACGAGCATTCTTGAATTTTTCTCCACAAAGCGATATCATGTTGACAATTTGGACATTATTGAGTTAGGGATAAATTAACTTATAAATCTTTAAAATTTATTCTTTAACTTGTTTTATTGAATTATTATGTTATTGTCATGATGAGTTATGTTGGTTATTATGTGAAAATATGAAAATTTCTTAAAAATCACAAAGGGTTGAAAATCAAATTTTGGTGAAAATAGAATATGAAATTCAATTGACCATATCTCCTATTATATTTTGAATTTTTGAGTGTGGTCAAGTTCTAGAGTTAGATCTATGCGTTTTCTAACTTATCCAAGTGGAATCACTGGAAAAGGTGTTGTAGATTTTCGTGTGGATTAATTTTAGCAAAGGAGTCAAAAACTGCAAAGTACCAAAAAGGCTACTGTCTAGAAATTTAAAAGGGCATTTTCGACCACTTAATTTGTGAGAAAAAATCTGGCCTTTTGGGACATGAAAATATATGGTATAAAGTACCTCCTGTCCAAAAAATGAGCTCATTCCGACTTAAAATGAGCAAGTTATGACTATTTCAGTATTTAGCTTTTTTTAAATGAAAAACCTATAATAGGAGTTCTATAACTCAGATGACCATGAAATTTAAAGCTGGAAGCTCACGTTAACATGTGTATGATCCTGCCAAGATTTGGGAATTTATGGAGTTAAACTTGAGGCAGCTAATTTCTTAAGGAATTAATTAGAAATTTATTTCTGAAAAATACTTAAGGGAGTTGAAAAATATATATATATATACTTGTTGTGTATGAAATATATGTATATATGTTTGGGCAAAGGATAGAAAAATAACAAGTTGATTTGGTAATTTTTCATGAAAATGGTTTAATTCTGAACATATGAGTTAAATATGTTATGTGAAATAAAAGGAAATTAGTAAATAAGTTTTATGGCTTGGGAATCCTATATAGGGTATATCATGATTTTTGATAAAGGGATTTGATCATTGGTGATGAAATCTTATGAGTATAGCATTTTGAATGATTAAATGCATTATTTGGTAAAGTATAAACAATTGAAATAAATTGTTTATAAGTTTAAAAGTGATTAAAATATTGTTATATATTAATAATATTAGATTATGAGTTTATTAAGTGATTGATAATATTTGGATAAATTTAAAGTCTTTAATATTTATCCTTGTTTTTCGTTTTGATTAATGCTTATATCATTGTCATCATTCTCATGTTTATATTGTGATAAAAGTCATCTTTGGCTTACGTGCGTAGATGGACTTGGTGTGATTATGACCGAGGATTATTCGGTATAGTCATGGCCAGTAATGTGACGGATGATGTGGTAAAAATCCTCGATGGCACTGTAGTGCATTGATGGGCGATTTTGGTATGATTATGACCATAGGTTATTCGGTATAGTCATGACCATTGATGATTTAATGAATATCCTTGGCCCGTAGTGCAGGGATGATTCGATGATGTGGTTTATTTATTAAGCTGAGTCTCAACGATTAAGTTGATGAAAAACTTTTTAAATCATAGAAGATAGTAGATTTTATTCTCTACTTGACTCTTTTAATGGATTGCTTGTTCCGCTGCAGTTAAACTTGATGTCTTTTGTATTTTATCAGTTTAACATTGTTGAAGGCTAATGATAATTTATTACGCATTATCTTAGTCGTAATATTTCTTCTTGGGCTAGTTGAGCTCACCCTTTCTTTCAACATGTTCTCTTGAAATGAGAATATAGGCTTGGGGATGAGTCGAGGAGCGGAGTAGCCGGTCGAGATGATAGCATTAGTAGTCCTCACTAATACATTAAATAGTGTGACAATAAATGTAATGAGGACTCCTTTGAGTGTGGATATTGTCTAGATGACAATATTCTTATTAAAACTCTCGACTATGTTTTGTCATATTTTTTACCGACATTTGTATAATTAAGTTGTATTTGTATTTTGTACCATGTATCTGGCGACTCAAGATGGGTGATGTATACCTATATTTTTGGGGGAGTCGCATATTGTTAAATAGAATTGTTGTACTTGCTGAGCTAGTCATGCTCACTCTTGCTTGTACCATATGAAAGCAGCTAAGACCGAACGGACCGAAGGATCTGACAAGGATAAAGGAAAGGCGAAGACGAACTCGTAGAATACTTTTATAATAGTATAGTGTTGTAATGATAATATTTAATATTATGACAAGAACAAATGTAATGGTTATAAAGAACCTGGGGAATGTTGATATGGAATTTTAATATATACATAAGACATATTCACTCTTTTGAGGATTTTTGATTGAATGTTTGTGTGAACTGTAGCACTGTGGAGCACCATCTGTCGGGTTAGACAATACCCGAATTTGGGGGCGTCATAGGTTGGTATCAAAGCATTAGGTTATAAAACCTAAGGGGGGAATTAAAACCTTAAGTCATAACCTTAAGAGAAGTCAAGGAAGTAAAAGAAGAAAAAAACCTTATAAAAATGCATTATGAATATGTTATGTGTTTTTATTATTCTACTGACGTGTACTAATCAACTTAATTATTTTGTGTAGATGTCAGGTGTAAATGGAATGCATATAGATGTATAGGCAGTTAGTGAAGAGTCGGTTATCCAGATAGAGGTTATACCGAACCCAATAGTAAAGGAGCCAAAGATAGTACTGATTGAGTCTGGAGACTCAGAGGACCCCAATCTCATGTCGGTATTTGATGGCGTGATAGAAGAGGAGGTGGAGGTGGTGTCTTTCAACCCCATGACACTTGCAGAAGAGACACCCCAAGGGGAGTCTATGATGTCACTGTTCATGGCAGTGTTAGAAAGGAACCTCCACTATTGTTAGGAGGTGAAGGAGTTACGAGCAGAGCTCCAGGCTGTCTTATAGGATAAGACAGATGTGGATTCAATGTGGGAACAGGAACATGATGAGCCTATTTGTACAGATATGGTAGAGGGGATTTCTATGTTTTAGCCAAGGACAAGGTCCATGAGCTAAAGTATGAGGTTTTTGAGCTCAAGGGGGAGCTAAAGACCAAGAGACAAAAGATAGGGAGAATGTACTATATCCATTGGAGTTCTCATCAGGATTTTCAGCAGCAGGTAGCTGGGTATCTAGTAGAGGTTGGGCAGACTCGGCACACTATCAGCCAGGATGTTATTGCTGGTCAGGCCACAACAGATTTTAATAATGCCTTAAGGCAGATGTAATCTAATAGTAGCTACAGTAGTTTTAGATATATAAATATCGTGTATCTAGTAGTGACATAAAACCCTCTTTTGTATATAAAAGGGTAGTCTTTTGTAAATCCCAATTTTTGGAAAGTAATTGCGGGATGGTAATGTAATCATCTTAGGCTGTGTAATGAAACGATGTAGTATTATACTAAAATGAATGAATCAATATAAGCCTTTTCACGAAATATATGGAGTAATGGATGTTGAAGTTATTGTTTAATCTTGAATAATAACTAACTAATAAGAAGGGAATAATAATGAAATGTGTTGTTTATTGTAACAACAAAAATGCCGCCAAGAAGAGGGCAACGAAATCAAGGCGTTAACGTAAATCAACCGGAAGGAGGTCCGGTTAACTCAATGCAGGAATATATTAACTTATTAACAGCCGCGTTTAATAGAAATGGGGCTAATATCCCCATAAATCCGGGAGTAACACGAGCTACTACCTTCAAGGATTTTAAAAGTGTCGGTCCGCCGGAGTTCAAAGGAACTACGGACCCCATAGAAGCCCAGACATGGGTAAAGGAAATCGAGAAGGCATTTGTTATAGCAAATCTCGAAGAAGGTCAGAAGGTTGCCTTTGCAACCTATATGATGAAAGGTGAAGCCAATTTTTGGTGGGAGGCTAACCAGGCTAGGGTGGGTATAGAGAACCTAACGTGGGCGAGGTTTAAGGAGATATTCTTTGAGAACAACTTTCCCATGAGTATGCAAGGAAGGATGGAGATGCGGTTTCTGAATTTGAAACAAGGGGACATGACGGTTCCATAATATGCTGCCAAGTTTAATGAACTGGCGAGGTTTGTTCCACACCAAGTGGAGACTGAGGTTAGAAAAGCTAGACGGTTCGAGCAGGGCTTGAAACCCTGGCTCTATAACTGTATATCTGTGTTTCAAAGTACTATGTTTGGAACCATTTTAAAGAAGGCGATAATCGCCGAAGGTGGTAGCGAGGCTCTAAGCCAGTACCACAAAGACAAGAAGAATAAGGGGAAAGTTGATGGGGGATTAAAGATAGAAGGAGCCAGTGGAAGCGGTGAGGGACAAAAGTGGAAAGTGTTCAACTCTGGGAATACCGGAGTGAAGCAAGGAGATCCCAAGAAAAGAATAGAGGTCTACAATACCTGTGGGAAGACTCATCTGGGAGTCTATCTCAAGGGGAAGGCCGTATGCTACAATTGTGGATAGGAGGGGCACATTTCGCCTAACTGTCCAAGTCCAAAGAAAAATCACGGATGCTTTATGTGTGAGTCAATTGACCACATGGCAAAGAACTGTCCAAAGAAGGGGATGGACGGGAATCAGTGCACTAATAGTGGTAAGTTAACTATTAGTGGTCTAGCGCAGCCTGGTAGGCCGATGGGTCGTACCTTTAACATGACAGTCCAAGATGCAGTTGCAACAGGGGACGTAGTCATAGGTATTATTCCAATTAACGACATAAATGCTTACGTGCTATTTGAGTCGAGAGCTACTTGTTCGTTTATAACATGTGATTTTGCTAGACGATTAGGATTACTTCCTGAAAAGTTGCCTATACCTTTAAATATTAAGGTCGAAAATGAAGAGATAATTCCTATTGAAAATATTCATAGGAGTTGTTGCGTAGACATACGGGGTTGTAAATTATCGGTAGATTTGCTACCGATAAAGTTAGGAGAATTCGATGTAATTCTCAGAATGGATTGGTTGGTTAACCATGGGGCAATTATAGATTGTCAGAAGAAATGTGTGAATATTAGAACGTTAAAACAACCTCAGGTAGTATTTTATGGTAATAGATCGCCAGGACGTTCGTGTTGTCTTACCATGACACAAACTAGAAAATTATTTAGGAAGGGATGTGTAGGTTATCTGTGTCATGTTGTTGATACCTAGAGAGTGGTAGCAACCATGGAACAAATACCTATAGTTACAGAATTTGCGGATGTATTTCCGAGTGAATTATTGGGTCTTCCACCGGATAGGGTGACCGAGTTTATAATAGACATTGTGTTAGAAGTGGCACCAGTTTCCAAGGCATCGTATTGTATGGCGCCAATGGAGATGTAGGAGTTGATGGTGCAGTTACAAGAATTATTGGACAGGAAGTACATACAACTGAGTGTTTCACTGTGGGGAGCACCAGTACTGTTTGTCAAGAAGAAGGACGAATCAATAAGACTTTGTATCGACTATAGAGAGTTGAACAAGTTAACGATAAAGAATAAATACCCATTGCCCAGGATCGATGATCTTTTTGATCAGTTGAAAGGGGCTAAGTATTTTTCTAAAATAGATTTAAGAACTGGGTATCACCAATTGAAGGTTAGGAAGGAGGATGTACCAAAGATGGCATTCAGGACTCGTTATGGTCATTACGAGTTTCTGGTGATGTCATTTGGGTTAACTAATGCACCAGCTGCATTTATGGATATGATGAACAGAGTGTTCAAACAATATTTGGACAAGTTCGTCGTAGTGTTTATAGATGATATTCTAGTCTATTCTAAGACGTCAGAAGATCATGATGAACACCTAAGAATAGTGTTGGAGACACTAAGGAAAGAGAAGTTGTATGCAAAGTTCACTAAGTGTGAATTTTGGTTGGAAAAGGTATAGTTTTAGGTCATGTCATTGACCATGAGGGTATTTCGGTAGATCCAGCGAAGGTGGAAGCTGTGATGAATTGGGAACAACCAAAAACGCCGACTGAGGTGCGGAGTTTCCTAGGGTTAACGGGATACTATCGGAGATTCATCCAAATTTTTTTGAAGATAGCTACTCCGTTGACTAATTTGATAAGGAAGATGGTGAAATACATGTGGACTTATAGATGCGAAGACAGTTTTCAAGAACTGAAGAAGAGGTTGAGTAAAGCATCTGTTTTGTCATTACCCGATGAAACAAGAAATTTCATAATTTATAGCGATGCTTCGCATAGAGGACTTGGTTGCGTGCTCATGCAGCATGGCAAGGCCATTGCGTATGTATCAAGGCAGTTGAAGGATTATGAAAAACTTTACCCTACTCATGATCTGGAACTGGTCGCGGTAGTTTTTGCCTTAAAGATATGGAGACATTATCTTTACGGAGAAAATGTGAGATATACACGGACCATAAGAGTCTAAAATATATCTTCACACAGAAGGAGTTGAATATGAGACAAAGGAGATGGCTAGAGTTGATAGAGGATTACGACTGTAAAATCCTGTATCACCCTGGAAAAGCCAATGTATTTATCGATGCCTTAAGTAGAAAGTGTCGGGAGAAGTTGTCTATGTTAAAGGCTCAAACTGAGTTAACAATAGAGATGGCTAGGATGGAAATAGAAGTGAAGTTGCCAAGTGATTCGGGGCAGATACTGTTTGTGACAGAGATTCAATCTACCATCGTAGAAAGTGATAGGAAGGTGCTGCTCAAAACTGATGAGTGTGACCGGGTAAAGAAGCGACTAACCAATGAAAAAGATATTAAGTACAGTCTTGATAACGAGGGGTTATTGAGATTTAAAGGAAGAATTTGTGTAACGCCCCCACATCTATACACCCACGGTATCTGATATAGTGCTTACTAAGAATCAATATATAATGCATTTCAATCTATACACCCATGGTATCTGATTACAAGATTACATTAAATAGAGGGACTATCAGATATAATTCCAATAGATCCAAAATTCACAGTATCCCATAACAGATGTCAATTCTCAAGAGAACTATTACTGTGTTTGGATACCCTCACTTAGATATAAGAACTGTATCTGTGACTAGAGTCTATCTATCCGAAATTTAGAGTACCAGTAATAACATGAACAATCCATATTACCAATACCCTCACCTAGATGTATAGTCTGTGCCAAGCGAATATATATTATCGTATCAATAGTAACTATCTATCTGAAATCCAGAGTATTAATAACAACATGAACAATCCATGCTATTAATACCCTCACTCAGATAAATAGTTCCCAAGGATCTCAACTAGATTCGAAGAATTCTAACTTTACATCTATATATATAAGAAAACACGGTTGCGAAAATAAAAGATGTTATATATATATATATATATATATATATATATATATATATATCATAATATTAAGATTCGATTACATGATTCTCATAACGAGTTTCTTATTACAAAGTATTTAAATAGACAAGAATATAATCTAGTCTGAATAGGGATGCTTCCCTTTATCTACACCAGATGTTCGAGGGTTACCATCTAAAACTGCAAAGGGAATAATTTTCAAGTGTGAGCTATGACATGCTCAGCAAGTTTTGTATTTATAACAACATATGATTTGAAGAAATACAACAATTCAAATTTTGACTGATAGTTGTCACCATTTCACTATGGATTTATATTTCTGTCAGTCATATAGACTTAGAAATTTTATTCAGATATGAGATAGGGGATCAACCTATTTAACATCCTAGGAGTATGCATCTCATCCTACCAGTGCTCAAATGCACCCAACTTAGTGTCAATATATTATCGACCGAAGATCCCATACGGGATACCCAACTTCAGATTAGGATATCTTAGCAAACAATTTGGTTTGACACAACAATTTAAGCTTAACAATCAATATGAATAAATAATTCATTTCTTAGTTATGCTGAAGCTATAACAATAACCTTACAATAAGAGGTAATTCAAATGTAGGTATAGTATATTATATCAACAGCATATCAAGATAAAAATCCTGTTCAACGAGTAAATAGGTTTAAGAAATTTGCATAAGTAATTTAAGGGTTAAGAAGAACTTGCATGAGCGTAGATCAGTCAAGTTATGCTACTCAATTCGTTTAATAAATACCTACGATGTTCATATATATAAATCTAACACGTTAGTATTGATAACAATACTCAAATATAACATTTATATAAGATTGGGTTAGATTCAATAAGGTTTTGATGTACAAAGTCTTTACCTAAGTTGATAATTAGACTAAATTTTATTTATAAAATTTATTATATCATTATAATCATTTTAGAAGTTCTAGGATATTTTAAAAACATTTATTTATACTTTAAATGATTTTTAAATCATCTATTTCTATTTGTATGTAATTAAAATTTACTTAAAATTTTACAAAAAACATTGTTTATTATTTTAAATAATTGATAATCATTTATTATGATTTTTATATCATTAATATTATTTTTCAATAATTATTTAGTATTTATAAATAATTATTCTAATTACTTTATTATTAAGTTAATTATTATTAATATTCAAATAAAATATAATATTTATTAAATTTATGTAAAAATATCATAATTTAATCATAATTATTTAATATAATTTTTTAAACTGTTTTTGTATTTATTTATATTTATTTATTAATTATTTCTAATTTTTATAATTTATTTTTAGAAAAACAATTTATATGCATCATTAAAGCCCTTCAAAGTGTAAAAGTGTATTATAGGTGTTCTCGAGTTATGGGCAATAGTTTGGTCATGGTCGAGTGACCAATTTGACCACGAATTATCTAGCTACTGGTTATGATTTTGGATTTGGTAAAGTGTTGATGTTATAGTACTCTTACAGTAGTACAATATGAATTAAATTTCAGGCTTTAACCTAAATATAACAAGAAGTTATAGAGGCTCAAAGTAAGTGTCAAAGCTGTTCTTGAGTTTCTGGGTAACCCAGAACAGTGGTCATGGCCGGTCAACGGTTTTGTGGCTTGAATATCTTTGATTCTGTGTATTAGATGTGTGTTGTGTTTGTTGTAACATGTAGTATATATATCAGGGTACATATATATAAAACTAACATGAATAGAGCATAAATCTAAAGTCTCTATTTATCTTTGGTCAAAATCTGACAAACGCTTGTTCTTAAGTTTTTGAAATGACCCGGAAAAACTTAGCCAAGCTCGGTCAACGAATTTTGACCATTAATTCCAGTAATCCTATGAATTGTTTGTTCAATTTAAGATCATATATATGTAGTACATATATCGGGGTGTTAATCGAATACAAAAGATTACAAAAACAACAAACCAAAATCGATCAAAAAGGTTGGTCAAAGTAGCCAGTTCGACTGTTCTTGAGTTTTCTGGGTAACCCAGAAAACTACAATCCGTGAATGGTCAACCCACTTTGACCAATCATAACTTGAAATCTATGGTTCTAATGAACATGTTTTCTTTTCCAGATTAAAGACCTACTAACAGACTACAAGTAACATACAATTAACAGACCAAAACATAAACACAAATGAATCTACAAGCCCTGACATTAGGCTGTCAGATTTAGTTTTTAAAATTTTAAGATTTCTAAAAACACTTTATTAAGGCATCTAGATGTTATGAAAACGTGTTCTACCAATCTTACATACTTCCTAACATACTAATACATATTTCTAAACATCTAAACAACAAAAATAACAAAGGATCAAAGAGTTAATTATGAACTAGGGTTTGTACCTTTTCTTGATTGATTTTCAATTCTAGCTTCTGATTTGGTTGCTGCTATCACCCAGGCTTGATTTGGTAAGTAAGTAAGTAAGTGTATATTGGCTTGGAAATTTCGTGAGTTTGCTTAGCCTTAAGGTTCCTATTTATAGACTTCTTCAACTTGTCTTTTTGGACATTTTCAAGTAACTTAACTCTACAAATATCAGATCTGATGACTATTATCATGCTTGGGAGTTACAAGCATGTCATGTGTAGCCTAGGGACTTGAATGGTGACTCCTAACCTATTTGTGAGCTAGTTAGATTTGTTTAGTAGCTTAATTAGGCTCTAATCTTTACTAATCTTGATTAGGGTTTTGTTTTTAATGATTAGGATTGTTAAGTGATGTTTATTAGTACCTAATTGAAGTTTACTAACCATGATTAGATGTTAAGATAATCTAATTAGGGTTAAATTAGCTAATTAGGGTTAGGTTTACATATTAGGGTTAGGGTTTTACTAATTAGGGTTAAGGTTTGTTAATCTAGGGTTACTAACCTAGATTTATTGCTAATCCTCACAAGCACGACAAAGCGTTTTGTCAGTGTAAGCACGACAAAGCAACTTGTCAAAACAATTATACCGAAAAGTCCGATTACGGAAGAAAAATTTTAAGCACGAGGTGTCAAGCACGACGTTTTTCGGACAAAAAATTATTTGGTAATTTTTTTAACAGAGTATATAGTAACACATAAAACATTCAGAATGGAGAAATTTTATTGATATAACTAAATTTACATGTACGAGTCTTATTAGGGTTTTGGGCTTTTACATTCACCTCCACTAATAAGAATTTCGTCCTCGAAATTACTGTACAAGTTAAGTAAATAATTGAGGATAATTCTCTCGCATTTTATCTTCAAGCTCCCACGTAGCTTCTTCAACGTTCTGATTTCTCCAGATTACTTTAACCGATGCTATCACTTTATTTCTCAAGACTTGCTCTTTACGATCGACGATCTGCACAGGTTCTTCTACATAAGAAAGATCTTCTTCTATTTGGATTGGTTCATAATTTAACGTGTTTATAATCAGGTTTGTATGGTCATAATACGGACACATGAAACACATTATGTGAGACCCCAGATTTTACGAATAAAGATTTAATTTTCTCGAAATATTTTTTTCAAAATTTTGGTGTGGGTTTGAGATAACGTTATAGTTGTGGGTAATATTTATAAATTTTACAAAGTACGCAAGTTGTTATATAATATTCGATTGGTCGGGGAATATTCATTTTAACATGGAGTATTAAATGCGATGGCGTAATCATTGGTGGACCCCTACAACGGAATTATTGTCGAGATGAGAAAATGACAAAAATATTTTTATGAAAATAACGGCGGAAGTTTTCTGATTAAAAAACTGCTGAACTACTTTCAGTAGTAAAAGTACAATAATCTGGCGTGGTTGCATAGTAGCACACAATATTGGTTATTGATGCTTACGTGATAAGTCACTCAATTATATTCAATTATTACTCTGATGAATTGCTACATCATATCTCTCATATTATTGATTCGATTATTGTCACGAAGATCATCTCGTTATATGATATACTATTAAATCAATAATTGAGACGACAAAGTTGTTCGTATTATTAAATTGTAATATTTACAATGTCTAGAAGTTCATCGAGGAGAGGTTTGGTCACCTAATTGCGCGCATAATAGGGAGAAATCCTTATTAAGCCGCCTTTCTTTCACAGGAACAACACGGTTGTTAAATATTGTGAGTTATAATATTAATGATGAATAAGTTCGTGTTGATTAAAGATGAATTTGATAGTTCCATTGTGTTGGGGTTATTGGTGTTAGTGGAAGTCGACATTTATTTTGATAATAATTTATGTCTGGAGGTTATATTATTCAATCGGGTATTCAGGGCACTTTTCGTGTCGGAGTACTATTCACGAGTTACTATTCATGAGTTACTATTCATGAGTTATTATTCACGAGTTACTATTCATGAGTTACTATTCACGAGTTACTATTCATGAGTTACTATTCACGAGTTACTATTCACTAGTTACTATTCACGGGATACTATTCACCTGAACAAAATATATTTCTTTTCGGTCCAAATCATTTTTGGGCACAATATTATTCCATGAGGATATGTGCTAATTTTTCAGACCGTTGGTTGAAATTATAATAGTAAATCAATATGGATCGTTGATTTAAAGTTTTAATAGTGAATCAGTATGGACCGCTGGTTTAAAGTTTTAATAGTGAATCAGTATGGACCGTTGGTTTAAAGTTTTAATAGTGAATTAGTATGGACGGTTGCTTTAAGTTTTAATATGGATCGGCCGTTTAAAAGTAAATCAATCTGGACCGTTCATGAATTAGTTACTATTCAGTCCATTCTCTTAAAAATAGAAGCTCATTCCTTCATTAGTTCTTACAAATTCACTGAAACTCTAGAGAGAGAAATTATAAGAGAAATTATAGAGAGAAGCTATAGAGAGAAAACATATAGAGAAAAAGAAGAAGAGAAGTCTGCTACCTTTCTATTCCAATATCTAGTTTCTTCTAAGGTAAGGGGTATTATTCTTTCGTATTCATGAAGAGAATTACTTTCTTTCAATACTCGTAAGAGTTATTATTCCAACCCTTATTATTATGTTGGAATAACATGTCTATGCGAAGTACTGCATACATGGTGAAATTCTTCTATTATTCCATTCCTTATTATTATGTTGGAATAACTTTGTCTATGCATCAAGTAACGTATACATGGTGAAATTCTTCTATTATTCCATTCCTTATTATTATGTTGGAATAACTTTTGTCTGCTGCAATCTTCGCATACACGGTGAAATTCTTCTATTGTTCCATTCCTTATTATTATGTTGGAATAACATGTTTATGTGAAGTACCGCATACATGGTGAAATTCTTCTATTATTCCATTCTTTATTATTACATTGGAATATCCGCATGCCGCTGCAATTTACTTTGACTCGTTCCATTCTTTATTATTACATTGGAATAACTTTGTTTATCAAGTACCGCATACATGGTGAAATTCTATTGTTATTCCATTCTTTATTATTACGTCGAAATATCCTGTGCATGCGCTTTTACTGCGGACCTAGTTCCATTATTTATTATCCTGCATTTATTATTACCGCTCCGAATATCACATGCATGCGTTTTTACGGGGACTCAATTCCATTATTTATTATTTCGCATTTATTATTACATTGGGAATAACTTTTCTGCATGCGGTCTCTCTATCGCATGCATGGTGAATCCTTCATTATTCCATTCCTTATTATTACATTGGAATAACTCATACTATATGTAGATTACCACATGCGTGGTGAATGATCCTTTATATTCATTCCTTATTAAATTGTGGAAATGATCTGGTTACGTTGATTATGATGAGAGTCATAATAAAAGCATTGGACTGATAAAAATCATGGTTATATGAAGTATTAGTAAGTGTTATGATGAGTTATGTTGATTATTATGTGAAAACATGAAAGTTTCTTAGAAATCACAAAGGGTTGAAAATCAGATTTTGGAGAAAATGGAACATGAAATTCAATTGACCATATCTCCTATTATATTTTGAATTTTTGAGTATGGTCAAGTTCTAGAGTTAGATCTATGAGTTTTGTACCATCTCTAAGTGGAATCACTGGAAAAGGTGTCGTAGATTTTTGTGTGGACTAATTTTACCAAAAGAGTAAAAAGCTGGAAATTACCAAAATGCTACTATCCAAATTTTTAGAAGGACTGTTTTGGCCACTTAATTTGTGACAAAAATGCTGGCCTTTTGGGATATGAAAGTATATGGTATAAGGTACCTCCTGTCCAAAAATGAGCTCATTCTGACTTAAAATGAGCAAGTTATGACCATTTCAATATTTAGGTTTTTCTGACGAAAAATGCTATAACCGGAGTTCTATAACTCCGATGACCATGAAATTTAAACTGGAGGCTCATGTTAACATGTGTAAGATCCTGCCAAGATTTGGGAATTTTTGGAGTTAACCTTGAGGTAGCTAATTTCTTAAGGAATTAATTAGAAATTGATTTTTGAAAAATAGTAAATGAATTTTAAAAATTCCGAGAAAAATATAAGTTCATTATGGGACTATATTCTGCTAAATCTCAGAAAAAAATAATTTTTGAACTGATTTGGTATTTTTCATGAAAAAAGTTTAGTTACAAACATATGAGTTAAATATGTTATGTGAAGTAACAAAGTTGGAAAATAGGATTTTGTGGCTTGGAAATCCTATATAAGGTATATGAATATTTTTGATAAGGGATTTGATCATTGATGATGAAATCTTATGAGTATAGTATTTTTGAATAACTAAATGCATTATTTGATAAAGTGTAAACAATTGAAATAAATTGTTTATAAGTTTAAGAAGTGATTAAAATATTATTATGATATTAATAATATTAGATTATGAGTGGTTGATAATATTTGGATAAATTTAAAGTCTTTAATATTTATCCTTGTTTTCAGTTGATTAATGTTTATATCATTGTCATCATCCTCATGCTTATATGGTAATAAAAGTTATCTTGGCTTACTTGCATAGATGGACTATGGATTATTAAATTGTATATCTTTGGCTTACGCACAAAGATGGACTATTGGTTGTTGGTTTTATAGTTGTATATCTTTGGCTTACGTGCAGAAATGGACTTGGTATGATTATGACTAGGGATTTTTCGGCATAGTCATGACCATTGATGATTTAATGAATAACCTTGGCCCGTAGTACAGAGATGATTAGAAGATGTGGTTTATTTATTAAGTTGAGTCTCAGCGATAAAAGTTGATGAAAACATTTTTTAAATCATAGAAGATAGTAGGTTTTATTTTCTACTTGACTCTTCTAATGGATTGCTTATTCCGCTTCAGTTAAACTTGATGTCTATTGTATTTTATCAGTTTAACATTGTTGAAGACTATTGATAATTTATTCTGCGTTATCTTAGTCATAATATTTCTTACTGGGCTAGTTGAGCTCACCCTTTCTTTCACTGTTCTCTTCAGGAAATGAGAATATAAATTTGGGACGAGTCGGGGAAAGGAGTAGCGGTCCGGATGATAGCATTAGTAGTCCTCATTATTACGATTAAATAGTGTGACAATAAATGTAATGAGGACTCCTTTGAGTTTGTATCTTTATCTAGATGACAATATCGTATTAAAACTCTTAGATTATGTTTTGTCGTATTTTACACGACAGTTGTATTATTAAGTTGTATTTAAATTTTGTACCATGTATTTGACGACTCAAGATGGGTGATGAATACCTATTTTTGGGGGCGTCACACATTATGGATATGATTCAACTAAGGAGGTAGTGCTATTTCATAAGCAACTTCACCAACCCTTCTCAAAATTTCAAAAGGTCCAATGAATCTCGGACTTAATTTTCCTTTCTTGCCAAAACGTATCTTGCCCTTCGAAGGAGATACCTTTTAAGAATATGTGTCTTGCTACGTTAAATTTTCGTTGTTGACGATGTGGATCAACGTATTTTCTTTGTCGATCTTGAGATGCTTGTAATCGTTGACGAATAATTCTGATGGTTTCAGTTGTTTGTTGAATTATTTTAGGTCCTAACATTTGTCTTTCCCCGACTTCATCCCAACACAAAGGTGTTCTACATTTTCTCCCATATAAGGCTTCATAGGGTTGCATACCTATGATAGCATGATAACTATTGTTATAGGCAAATTCGACTAAAGGTAACTGATCTTCCCAACTACCTTTGAAGTCTATAATACATGTTCTTAACATATCCTCTAATGTTTGTATGGTTCTCTCACTCTGTCCATCTGTCAGAGGGTGATACACTGTACTCAATCTTAATTATGTTCCTAAATATTTCTGAAGGTTTTTCCAAAAATTTGAAGTAAAACGTGGATCTCGATCTGATACTATAGAAACAGGCACTCCATTCCTAGACATGATTTTGTTGATGTACAGTTTGGAAAGGTGATCTAAGTTATGAGTAATTTTAATAGGTAAAAAGTGAGCTGATTTGGTTAAACGGTCAACTATTACCCAAATGGCATTATGGCCCTTTTGTGTAGCTGGGAGGCTAACAACAAAGTCCATAGTTATATGTTCCCACTTCCACTCAAAAATTGGTAAGGGTTGAAGTAAACCACTCGGCTTTTGATGCTCAGCCTTAACCCTTTGACATGTGAGACATTTGCTTACCCATTCAGCTATTTCTCTTTTCATATTCGACCACCAAAAGTGTCGACTTAAATCCTTATACATTTTTGTACTGCCGGGATGTATGGCAAATTTAGAATTATGAGCTTCGTTTAAAATTTCATCTTTCAAAGCTTGGTTTAACAAAACCCAGATTCTATCTTCATTTCTTATTATTCCATCCTTATATATTCTAAATTTGTTATACTTTGCATGAGTTAAATTAGACCTATACTTCTAACATTCTTCATCCTTTTCCTGTATCTCTTTGACTTTGTTAAGCAGAGAATTAACTCCTTCTCAAATGTATAATTTTTGGGTAGAGGTAGTTGGACATTTCACCTCAATTTCTAAATTTTCAAAGACTTTTATTAACCTATCATTGGTGGTTAATACATTTAATTTTTCCTGATTCTTTCTACTTAACGCATCAGCTACGACATTGGCTTTACCGGGATGATATAAGATTTCATAGTCAAAATCCTTTATCAGGTCTAACCATCTCCTCTGTCTTAAATTTAGTTCCTTTTGTGTAAAAATATATTTCAAACTTTTATGATCTGTATATATCTCACACTTTTCCCCGTACAAGTAATGTCTCCAAATTTTTAGAGCAAAAACTATCGCGGCTAACTCTAGGTCATGAGTAGGATACCTCTTCTCATAATCTTTGAGTTGTCATGATGCATAAGCAATCACTTTCCCATGTTGCATCAACACACACCCTAAACCTCTGTGTGATGCATCACTAAATACTACAATGCCTCATGTGTCATCTGGTAAGGATAACACCGGAGCCATGATCAGTCGCTTCTTCAACTCTTGGAAGCTCTCCTCACATTTATCTGTCCAAACATATTTCACCGTCTTTCGAGTTAAATTGGTTAAGGGGGTTGCTATTTTTGAAAATCTTTTATAAACATTCGATAATAACCCGCTAAACCGAGAAAACATCGTACTTCTATTGGAGTTGTTGGTTAATCCCAATTCACAACCGTTTCGATCTTAGTTGGATCAACAGATATTATATTCTTGTCAATTACATGACCTTAAAATTGAACTCTCTTTAACCAGAATTCACACTTGGAAAACTTTGCATAAAGTTGTTCCTTTCGTAAAATCTCCAAAACGACTCTCAAGTGTTCAGTATGCTCTTCCCGTGTTTTCGAGTACTCCAGAATATCGTCGATAAACACTACAACAAATTTGTCTAAGCATGGTTTAAACACTCGATGCATTAAATCCATAAATGTGGTCGGTGCATTAGTCAATCCAAAAGACATTACAAGAAACTCATAATGTCCATAGCATGTCCTAAACGCTATTTTTGGCACATCCTCCTTTCTTACCTTTAATTGATGATAACCTGTTCTAAGGTCAATTTTTGAAATATGTTTGGCCCCCTTTAATTGGTCAAACAAATCATCAATCCTTGGTAAAGGATATTTATTTTTAATAGTTAATTTATTTAGCTCCCTATAATCTATACATAGTCTCATAGTTCCATCCTTCTTCTTTACAAACAACACTGGTGCTCCCCAAGGTGAAACACTAGGTTGTATATACTTTTTATCTAAGAGTTCTTGTAATTGTATAAGTAACTCTTTTAGTTCTATAGGTGCCATTCTATACGGTGCCTTAGAAATTGGTGTCGTTCCTGGTGCAAGATCAATGACAAACTCAATTTCCTTATCTGGAGGTAAACCTGGTAAGTCATCCGGAAATATATCAGGAAAATCCTTAACTATTGGTATTTGATCTAGTTTTACTCCTTCCTGTCGAGTATCAACTATATAGGCCAAATACCCTAACAACCCTTTCTAAGTAATCTTTCTGCCTAAACAATAGTCAAACATCGAGATTGATTAGGTGAACAACTACCGTTGAACACTACCTTTGACTTCGAAGTAGTCAAAAGATTTATACGTTTTTGATGACAATCAATCATCGCATTATGATTAACTAACCAATCCATTCCTAAAATTACATCAAATTCTCTCAACTAAATTGGTATTAAATCTACTTTAAAATAATGTCCTTTTATTACCACGCTATAGTTCATGTATATGGTCTTAACCGGAATCCTTTCATTATTAGCAATTTCTACACAAAATGGTTTGTCTAAATTTTCACAAGGTATATTCAAGTTTGTAGAGAAATTTTTAGACACAAAAGAACATGTAGCACCAAAATCGAATAACACATGCATTTAAAGTGTTGATAGGGATGATACCTGTTACCACGTCCTGTGAAGCAACAGCATCCCTCACCGACATATTAAATGTTCTCGCGGTAGGTCGATCCTGAACCCCAACTGCAGCTACTGTTGATTGATTATTCTCTGGTATTCTAATCCCCTTTCCTCCTTGGTTCCTAGGTTTGGGACAATTCTTTGAAAAATTGTCCAATGAACCACAATTAAAACATTTATTCTTATTCGGAAGAGGACACTGTGGAGAAAAATGTCCCAACTGTCCACAATTATAACACTTATTATAGAGGCAGTGTCCTTTATGTTTCCTTCCACAAGTAGGATAGGGTTTAATGATGTTATTACTAAAATTATTATTAGTATTACCCATCTTTTTCCCCAAGTTGTTAGAAAAAGTATTATCCCATTTTTCGTTTGTTATTAAACCCACCTAAACTGGGTTCTGTCCTAGGTTTCCCTTTTTCATTCTGACTTTTCTTGTCCTGGTGAAACTTAGCAAGACTTTCATTCTCACTTTCGGCTACATTAGCTTTCTCCAGTATTTCAGAGAAAATCTTTATTTGAAGTATTAACAAGCTACTTCGAATCTGAGGTTTTAAACCCTCCTGAAACCTACGAGTCTTTCTAAGTTCAGTGGTTACTTGATGAGGAGCAAACCTGGATAGTTCATTAAACTTGGCTGTATACTGGGTTACAGACAGGTCACCTTGTTTTAAATCTAGAAATTTTATTTCCATTCGATCTTTCAAGGATTGGGAAAAATAGTTTTCAAAGAACAACTCTTTGAATCTATCCCAAGGAACAATTTTAGTTTCTATCCGACCTTTGGTTGATTCCCACCAATAATTAGCCTAACCTTTCAGGAAAAAAGGTTGCAAAATTTGTCTTCTGATTATTATTGACATTGGTTATTAGGAAAAATTTCTCTATTTCAGAAATCCATATTTGCGCCTCAACAAGTTCTGATGTACCTTTAAATTCCGGTGGTCCAACTAATTTAAAATCTTTAAAAGATGTGTTTTGGTTTATTGGTTTATTCATAGCTACTAACATAAGGTGTGACGCCCCCAAAATAGGTCCAATCTATCCAACCTATTCCGAGTCGCCAAATACATGGTACAGAAAACAACTACAACTTTATTACTACAATTGTCGTGCAAAATACAACAACACATATACTGTGAGTTTTGATACAAATATAAACCAACTGTGACTCTCATCCTAACCTTGGATAGCACATCACAATGGCACCTTACATAAAGGTACAGTCAAAAACTATTTTAGAAATTAAAATCTTTGGGAAGTGCTCAAGGAAACCTTCGTACATGGGAGGCCATGCATCTAGATTATGATAGATATCATATGTCCACGGAATTATCCTTGGTTGGCCCAATAGACCCCAAAGAAAAACGAGAAGATTACTATCATGTTCCTTCCAATGGTGAGTCTTCTCTTGACATATAACTATCTCCACCGTCTGCAATTGAACGTTATGTTTCAACCAAACTCTGAGATCATATAGGAAGTGCTCGTAGATATACTCAGCAAGTGGATGTGCACAACCCTGTCTTATGATAACACGAGGTTGTATGTTATTAGACATCTTGTATGATAGTTGAAAAATACCCTTCCAAAGTAGGGTTCACCTCACCCTATTCGGTTCACCAAAATTAAATATCAAATGACATATAAAATATGACACACTTATCTAAAGTTCTCAATAAAATTATTTCCATACTATTTAGGGAGAACCTCAACAGCTATAGACCAACGTTCTATTCCCCTGTTATCCCCGCTCGACCCTGTAACACTCTTATTACCTGAAAGGAATTATGAAGCAAAATGGTGAGCACAACTAGCTCAGTAAAGAATATTATGACTAAAGATAATTAAATTATCAATAGCCTTCATCAGTAATAAATCAGAGATTTAGAACATATGGTTGATGATAAAACTTTTCAACCATAGTTGTAGCGGAACGAGCAATCCATTAGAAGAGTCAAATAGACCATAAAGTCTATTATTTTCTCCATGTTAAAAGTCCACCAACAATGTTTTATCCCTATAACATCAATCAACAGTTCCTGTCCACAATCACGTGTATAACTCATAATCATAATTGTAGTTCTAAATTACTTTTCTCATCCAGGACAAAGATAATTTTCATCACTTGTCTTTACCTGAAACATCAAAGATCATGGTTATACCAAATCATAGTTTCTGTTCATAATCATAATAATAAATTCATCTTTGCACTACGGGCCAAAGATATTCATTAACAATTCATCTTTGCACTACATGCCAAAGATATTCAGCAACAGGTCATCTTTGCACTACGGGCCAAAGATATTCAATAACATGTCATCTTTGCACTACAGGCCAAAGATATTCATATCTCAAATAAATACATAATCATTTCAGAATTTATATAAACCATAATTATAATTATGTTGATCAATTCACCTTTGCACTTAAACTAAAAATATTCAATTGTAAATTCAATGATCATGATTACACCAGTCAACGATTCAACTTTGCATTACTGGTCAAAGAGAACCCATAGTCACGATTATACTAATAATCTATCCATCTTTACACTTAAGTCAAAGAGAAATTTCATCACCAGGATTATAAAAAATGTTATATATGATAGTAAAAACAATATGATCAAAACACGGATTTAATTTCAAGAGTAAGATTCATAAATTAACGATAATTTGGTCAGAAAAAGAAACTAATTTTGTCATGAATAGTATCTCGTGAATAGTAACTCATAAATAGTAATTCATGAATAGTAACCCCGACATGAAAAAGGTAAAAATTCTACAATAAAATCCATACCAATATTTCGGTATAATGATATTGAAAGAATAACATTTCTTAAACTTATAAACAATTTATTTTAATTTTTTACACTTTACTAAATAATGCATTAATCATCCTAAAATACCAAACTCATAAGATTTCATCACCAATAACCAAAACCCTCACCAAAAATTTGCATATACCTCATATAGGATTCTCAAGCCATAAAATCCTATTTTCCAATTTTCTTACTTCACATAACATATTTAATTCATTTACTCATAAGTAATCCATTTTCATGAAAAATACCAAATCAGTACAAAAAAAATTTCTTTTCTGGGATTTAGCAGAACATAGTCCCATATTGAACATATATTTTTCTCGGAATTTTTAAAATTCATTTACTATTTTTCATATGGCCAAAACTGCCAAATATTTAGACATTTATCATAAATTGTACTTTTATCTATAAATTCCAAAATTTACAGGGTATATTGATATTATATAAATGTACTCCCAATAAAATTTTTATCAATTTTGGAGTTAACCACAAGGAGTTATAAGGGTTTACTTTTAAAATAGTCTTTTCCCATAAAATTCATAACTCCTAATCTATACATCCAAAAATTGCCATTTTTGGACACAACAGAAAAAACTCATCAAATTATCATTTCAAATATTTCCAGGATTTTTGAAGGTCAGAAAAATTACGAAACTGAAAAACATAATAACCCTTAAAATTCCTTACCTCAAAAGAGCAGTATTTCTGACTGAAATATCGGATGTAAAGCAGAAGGAAACTTGCATTGAATAACAACTCTCCAAGTATCTAAATACTCACAAAAATACGCTCGATAATATATAGAGAGAAAACTTATGTTTCAGGTGTGATTTTCAATTCTAACCTAAGCGCCTATTTATAGGAAAATGCTAGAACGCCAAAGGAGACTAAATAATAAAATAATAATATTTTTTATTCAGCTTCTACGCATGCCTCATTTGAATCAAAACTTCAGCCACCACCTTTGAACAAGAAATTTAGCACATGTTTTCAACATATGACAAAAGTGGGTCCCACCCAATAATTTAATAAAAATATTTTAATTTTCCAAAAATTCAGTAATTCATAGAAAATAGCCCGTTTATCAGAAAAATACGAATTTTATGTCCATTCCACATGAAATCAAATTCTCTACAACTTTGTAGCTTTAAGACTTTCCAAATTCCAGACAGAAAATATCCGAAATCCATAAACGGATAATTTTCAACACCTTTTAAAATTCATAACAAATCATACGTTAATTTTTAACGGTTCAAAATTTGTGGACATATACTCAACTTATATATGTATAACATATCCAAAAATCACAACGATCCAACGGTCGGATTAAAATTATAACTCACACAATAGAGTTTTAAGAACACCAATTTGATCTTTTAATACCTCCAATCCGACAAAATATTGATAAAATACCTCAACATTAATTCCTTCATTTATAACCACATAAATAAATCCATCATTTATATCCGCATCAAATAAATATTTCCTTATCATATAAATCAATAATTAATTATTCACAAATAATATTACAGAATCACAATAATGACAATCAGGCAGTTCCCAGGAAAGAGGGGGCTTTCCGATAAGGATTTCTCCTTACTGGCGCGCAATTAGATGACCAAACCTCTCCTTGAAAGAACTTTCTATACATTGCCAATAATTCTATCTAATAATATTATTCAAATAATATGAATTATTGATCTGATAATGGGAAATACTGTGTAGTGATAATTATTGAAATAACAATAATATAAAATATCAACGCAGCAATTATTGAATCAATAAAATAAAATATTGAATAATAATTCATCTTTGTAACAATTATTGAGTAATCGCATTCTTACGTAAGAATCAATAATCGAAATATTGTGAAATACTGTAAAGCATCTTTGTGCAACCACGCCAGACATCGTATTTTAACCACCGTATTCCAACAATTGTTAATTCAGTAATAACTACGTCGTTATTTATAAAAACTCAAACTTGTCGTTTTCTTCATCCGACAGTTATTCTGTTATGGGGCCCACAAATGGTTGCGCCGTCGTACAAATATTCCCCGACAACAAGAATATTCCACAACTAAACGAATATTCCCCGACAACAACAAATATTTTATAGCCACTTGCTTATTTTGAAAAAATTTCATATATCACCCTTAACTTTAACTTTTTATCAATTTAACCATTTACTAAATAACAATTATAAGAAAAAGTAAATACTTTTATTTCATAAAATTCGGGGTCTTACAAAAGGTCTACTAACTGCTGGGTAGAATTATCATCATTATTCATTTCTCTTTGGGGTCTTCTGGTTGGTGGCATGATTCTATATAAAACAATAATAAAATTCACTTAAGAATTTGAATAATACAAACATATTGTTTATTTTATATATCACAACGGTCTTACACAACAACTTAATAGTTAAACATACTACTATCTTACAAAACACTGGTTATAATACAAACTTTGAATGCTTCTTTATTATACTAATATAAAGCATTCAACCACCTATACTACTCTCTAGAATTCATTGATATCATCAAAGGAATCATGAATCATGTGACAAACCACAGATCGATCGATGAGATAAGAAGTTTTCTTTTCCTCTAATAGATATCGAACTACACGGCGCTGCAAATCATTAAAAGAATCTCGAACACCCAAAGATGTTTTAAGACGTCTTAACTGAATTTGCTACCTGCCCCTCTGTGCATGGTGCAGTTGTACTTTTAGTCATTGACTATGTCCTCTCTCATGATGTAGCATTCCCTCAGCTATATCAGCCCTAAACCTTATTTTATTATTCTCATATTCTGTTGTCTTCATCAGTGATGTCACTGCTTCATCATGTTCATCAATTCTCATTAATTGTCCAGCCACTGGATCTTCCTCTTCCTCGGCATCTAACAGTTGTTGATCATGAAAAAATTCCTCATCTTCTGCATCACTGGCTATATATGACTCAATTTGTGGTGGATTATTGGCTATTACCATTTCTTCAGCATTGGAGTTGGCCATCTATAAAAGAAAACTCCTTTAATATTGGTATAGAAATTTACACAACATAATAATTTTAATGTTATATTTTATGTGTACTTTAAATTTTTTTTACGGACTCGAAGACTATATACTTAGATTTCTCTTCCTTATATCTATAGTCTTGATATCTTTGATACCAAAATTGTAACGCCCCCTGTGACAACCGAGACTTTGTGATTTAATTTTAAATATTTATTGAATTGAATAAATATTTTTCGATGAATTAATTATTAGATTAAATGATTAATTGATGAAGTTGTGGTAGATTAATTTAATTATATGTGTTATATTTATTAAATTAATATGGAGAATTTTTATTATTCGAAGAATGTGATTATGTGAGCTTATTGTATTAAAAGAAATATTTAATAAGCCTGATAGTATTTTAATTAATTTAATTATTAATTAGAGATTTAATAATTGATATTATTATTAAATGAGAAAATTTAATTATGTGACTATGTGCATTATTGAGAAATCATTATATTTTATTTAAAGTAAATTAAATAAGATATTGATTTATTTTATAAAGGAGTGTGACATTATTTAATCTATATGATAATGTTTTATTAAATTAAATGGTTTTGAAATCCTATTATGCTAGCCAAACAAGGCCCTAAGGGAGGTTAATAGCAGTTACCCATGATTGGGTAACTGACCATCATCACGTCAGTTTTTTTTATACGCCTCAAACGTATTATGTTATTTTCACGTATGCTAAGTTGAGAGCTCAGAGAGAATTCAGAGAGAGTTTGAGAAATTTTGAGAGAGATTGTGAGTACTGTGATTGAAGTAGAGAGAAATTTGTCATCCTTATTCATATACGCTTTGGGTAATTCTCTCCAACCCAAATTCCTATTTTACGTCTTTTTAAGTTTTCATGAATATGGCTTAAGTTTCTGTGAGTCTCTGTATTTGGGAAATTCAGTTGTTATAAGAATATGTGTAATAATTCAAGTTGTATGGCATATTTTGTATAATAATGGGTTTCCATATCTTCAGTTTCATGAAATTATACAGTAAAAGATTTCAGAGTATGTAATATGGCCATATGGCCTTATACGTATTTTTAATATGTCAAACATAAATTGTTTTGCAAAATTCACACACTTGTATGATTATGCATGCTAAAACGAACTAAATGAAAGTTGAATGGGTGGATTTGGTCTTATAACGAATCTATGGCATTGAATTTTAGGATTTATGTTCAAAACTTCAAGAACATCAAGAACAGTACAATTTGCATGCTTTAATTCTGTGATTATGTGTTTTAATGGGTTAAAATCACTCTATAAACGTTGGGTATTGATTATATATGAATTCTAACATGTGGGTATGTTTAATTTGGGCAATTAATGATCTTGTAGTGTTTAATTCGCTGAACTATGTGTTCTTCATGAATCGAATCAATTTACGGAGTGTCGTATGACTGCCTAACTCGAGAATCGATGTCCCGCGCCATGATGCAACCCCAAAGATCGATGCCTCACGCCAAGAACATTGTCGTATACCAATACAAAAGTGGCACCGCAACGCCACTTAGCAGAATGGTCAGAAATGAGTTTTTAAAAGTGTACAAGTATGGAAATGTGATAGGAACTTAGTCTAATGATTATAAAGACTTGTTAGACCTATAATGAGATGTTAAAATAAATTCTTAACATGTCCATAACACAATTACGTGCAGATTGAATGATCGAATGCATAATTAGGTTATTTTTCGTGAAGTCTTAATTTTACACTAAGTGTAATAATTGACTAATTATAGTCATGAATTCGAGTTAAACAAAGAGTAAAGTTATGATGTTAGTACGTTATTATTGACTGGTATTGTGAACGTAATTGGTATGTAGGATTTAATTCAAAGAACGAGTTTGTTTAAGTGTAATATACGCACGAGGCAAGTTTCTAAACCTTATCTTGTTACATTGAGCAAGTTCTCTAACTCCACATTTACGTTGAGCAAGTTTCTTACCCTAAACTTTCGTTGAGCAAGTTTCTTAACCCTACTTGTTATCGTTATATAAGTTGATTAATTCATCTTTCGATATTGAGCAAGTTCTTAATATTGTTGATCAAGCCTGTCTTATATATTAAAGTATATTAATCTTCAAATATGATGTTGTTATACAATAATTATTCTATTGTATACCTTTTAGATATTATTCAAGTTAAATATTCGTTCACTGTTAAACTTGTTTAGACTAGCGAACCCATATTGATTCGACTAGTCCATAGTTGATGAGCGTTCTAAATTTCAGAACCCATTGATGAATTATCCAAACCAAACTTCCTTTGGTGCGGACTCGAATGTCAAACTGAGATGAACAATCCTGTATAGGGGATTATTTACGCTTTAGCGTTAAGATATTGTGCATAGTATGGTACTAAGGGCTGATCCCCTAAGTGCACGAGAAGAAGAGTCCATAGTCTTATGATCATTAAAGGTTTCAAGTAAAACACTTGATAACCTAGGACATAGTTCAAGGTCTTATGACCCTCGAATTTCTTTTGATTCTTGTTATTCATTCTTGATTTAAAAGTTGAGCTTTATATCGGGTTATTATTTCTCTCGCATGTTATTATTCATTATTATATTGTTATACTTGTGGGCAATCTTGCTCACTCTTGCGTAATAATAACATTGCGCTTAAGAACGAAAGAGCGTATTTAACCTTCCACTAGTAAGGGCAAGGGCAAGCTTAGCAAGTAATCAAGACCTGCTTTTATTAATGTGGTTATCACGATGTAATTAGAGTTGATGTTACTAAGACTTATTTGTTTATGTTTTCCATACGAGATGTTTTAAGGTTAGAGTAACTTTGGGATTTATTTATTATTCATTGATGTAACCCCATAAGGGGAGAGATTTATTATTTATTCTATCTATTGCATGGTTTGAAATTTATTTATGGGTAGATAGATAGATGATGCTTGTACAGTGAACACCAAATCCTGTGGAAATGGAAGTACCGGATTTGGGGGTGTCACACCCCCATATCTATACACTCACGGTATCTGATATGGTGCTTACTAACAATCAATATATAATGCATTTAAATCTATACACCTATGGTATCTGATTACAAGATTACATTAACTAGAGCGACTATCAGACATAATTCCCATAGATCCAAAATTCACAATATCCCATAACAGATGTTAATTCTCAAGAGAACTATTACTGTGTTTTGATACCCTCACTTGGATATATGAACTATATCTATGACTAGAGTCTATCTATCCGAAATTCAGAGTACCAGTAATAACATGAACAGTCCATATTACAAATACCCTCACCTAGATGTATAGTCTATGCCAAGCGAATTTATACTATCGTATCGATAGTAACTATCTATCTGAAATCCAGAGTATTAATAACATCATGAACAGTCCATGATATTAATACCCTCACTCAGATAAATAGTTCCCAATGATCTCAACTAGATTTGAAGAATTCTAACTTTACATCTATATATGTAAGAAAACACGGTTACAAAAATAAAAGATGATATATATATCATAATATTAAGATTCGATTACATGATTCTCATAATGAGTTTCTTATTACAAAGTTTTCAAATAGGCAAGAATATAATCTAGTCTAAACAGGGATGCTTCCCTTTATCTACACCAGATGTTCCAGGGTTACCATCTAAAACTGCAAAGGGAATAATTTGCAAGGGTGAGATATGACATGCTCAGCAAGTTTTATATTTATAACAATATATGATTTGAAGAAATATAATAATCCAAATTTTGACTGATAGTTGTCACCGTTTCACTATGGATTTATATTTCTGTCCGTCAGACAGACTTAGAAATTTTGTTCAGATATGAGATAGGGGATCAGCCTATTCAACATCCTAGGAGTATGCATCTCATCCTACCAGTGCTCAAATGCACTAACTTAGTGTCAAAATATTATTGACTGAAGATCCCATACGGGATACCCAACTTCAGATTAGGATGTCTTACCAAACAATTTGGTTTAACACAACAATTAGTATCCGAAGACTTATTTGTTTATGTTTTCCGCACAGATGTTTTAAGGTTAGAGTAACCTGGGATTTATTTATTATTCAGTTGATGTAACCCCATAAGGGGAGAGATTTATTATTTATTCTATCTATTGCATGGTTTGAAATTTATTTATGGGTAGATAGATAGATGATGCTTGTACAGTGAACACCAAATCCTATGGAAATGGAAGTACCGAATTTGGGGGTGTCACACCCCCATATCTATACACCCACGGTGTCTGATATGGTGCTTACTAAGAATCAATATATAATGCATTTCAATCTATACACCCATGGTATCTGATTACAAGATTACATTAAATAGAGGGACTATCAGATATAATTCCCATAGATCCAAAATTTATAGTATCCCAAAACAGATGTCAATTCTCAAGAGAACTATTACTGTGTTTTGATTCCCTCACTTGGATATATGAACTATATATGTGACTAGAGTCTATCTATCTGAAATTCAGAGTACCAGTAATAACATGAACAGTCCATATTACAAATACCCTCACCCAGATGTATAGTCTATGCCAAGCGAATTTATACTATCGTATCGATAGTAACTATCTATCCGAAATCCAGAGTATTAATAACAACATGAACAGTCCATGATATTAATACCCTCACTCAGATAAATAGTTCCCAAGGATCTCAACTAGATTCGAAGAATTCTAACTTTACATCTATATATATAAGAAAACACGGTTGCGAAAATAAAAGATGTTATATATATCATAATATTAAGATTCGATTACATGATTCTCATAACGAGTTTCTTATTACAAAGTATTCAAATAGACAAAAATATAATCTAGTCTAAATAGGGATGCTTCCCTTTATCTACACCAGATGTTCCAGGGTTACCATCTAAAACTGCAAAGGGAATAATTTGCAAGGGTGAGCTATGACATGCTCAGCAAGTTTTATATTTATAACAATATATGATTTGAAGAAATACAATAATTCAAATTTTGACTGATAGTTATCATCATTTCACTATGAATTTATATTTCTGTCAGTCAGACAAACTTAGAAATTTTTTTCAGATATGAGATAGGGGATCAGCCTTTTCAACATCTTAGGAGTATGCATCTCATCCTACCAGTGCTCAAATGCACTAACTTAGTGTCAATATATTATCGACCAAAGATCCTATACGGGATACCCAACTTCAGATTAGGATGTCTTACCAAACAATTTGGTTTGACACAACAATTTAAGCTTAACAATTAATATGAATAAATAATTCATTTCTTAGTTATGCTGAAGCTATAACAATAACCTTACAATAAGAGGTAATTCAAATGTAGGTGTAGTATATTATATTAACAGCATATCAAGATAAAAATCTTGTTTAACTAGTAAATAGGTTTAGAAAATTTGCATAAGTAATTTAAGGGTTAAAAAGAACTTGCCTGAGCGTAGATCAGTCAAGTTATGCTACTCAATTCGTTTAATAAATACCTACGATGTTCATATATATAAATCTAACACGTTAGTATTGACAACAATACTCAAATATAACATTTATATAAGATTGAGTTAGATTCAATAAGGTTTTGATGTACAAAGTCTTTACCTAAGTTGATAATTAGACTAAATTTTATTTATAAATTTTATTATATCATTTATAATAATTTTAGAAGTTCTAGGATATTTTGAAAACATTTATTTATACTTTAAATGATTTTAAATCACCTATTTCTATTTGTAGGTAATTAATATTTTCTTAAAATTTTACAAAAACATTGTTTATTATTTTAAATAATTTATAATCATTTATTATGATTTTTATATCATTAATATTATTTTTCAATAATTATTTAGTATTTATAAATAATTAGTCTAATTACTTTATTATCAAGTTAATTATTATTAATATCAAAATAAAATATAATATTTATTAAATTTATGTAAAAATATCGTAATTTAATCATAATTATTTAATATAATTTTTAAAAGCTGCTTTTGTATTTATTTATATTTATATATTAATTATTTCTAATTTTTATAATTTATTTTTAGAAAAATAATTTCCGTCTGTCGCTAAAGCCCTTCAAAGGATGTAAATTGTCATTATAAAGGTGTTCTTGAGTTCTGGGCAATAGTTTGGTCATGGTCGAGTGACCAATTTGACCACGAATTATCTAGTTGCTGGTTATGATTTTGGATTTGATAGAGTGTTGATGTTATAAGATACTCGAGTCGGCCTGGGTCAGTCAACCAGTATGATCGCCCAGGCCCAAAGCTGAGGAGGGCCCAATTTTTTTAAAAAATTATGTATATATGTGTATAAAAAATAAAAAATAATTATAAAATATAATATAAAACAAATCAATAAATATGGGGAATCAAAATAGACTCTTAGCCACAAAAAGAAGGAAAAACTCTTCGACCCTCTCAGTTCATAACGCAACGCATGTAATTTTTTTTTTTCCGATGATTCTCCTTTTCTCCAACAAAGTTGGAAAATAAATCATCCACCAGCTAGACCAGTGCATTTCTTTGAAGGTAATTTTTTTTTATGATACATATAGAATCTAGATACAGTAAAACTTCTATTTACTAAATAGAGGTATTGGTACAAAATATTTTTCGAACACACAAAAATATCCACTTTAACAAAAATATAGATTTTATAACAAAAATTAAAGAAAACATAAATTATTTAGATTTTCAAACTAAGAAAATATAGTTTTTTTTATAGGAAATGTAGTTTTTTATAGGAAAATGTGGTCTTTTATAGAAAATATAGTCTTTTAAAATTAATATTGTCTCTCATATATATATATATATATATATATATATATATAATTATTACTATATAGAGGTATAGTTTCTTAATACGGGACTTCAAAAGTATATAACATATTACAATTTAGAGGTTATTCCTATTTATAACTGGCCCAAATTGGGACCAATTTTTTTTATAATATTGTAGAGGTTATTCTTATATAGAGTATTCTTAAATAGGGGTTTTACTGTATATAAATTTTGTAAATCGTAATATATATCTTTGTTAACTTTTCTTATTTATTATTTAATTCAACAAAAAACTTGGCTGAAATTATTGTTCTTCGTTTTTAATACAATGTTTACAATTTGGGGTACTCTTTTTCCTTTGTTTGGGGTTTTGTCCCATTAGATTTTCCCCAAACAAATTTTTTAACGAGGCCCCAAAGTGTTCTTACTTATCTTTTGTAAATTCTTATAATTTTAATAAAATTAATTAGTTGATAATTTATTTATTTTTTTGTTTAATTTATATAAAGGGGCACACTTAAAATGTTTTGCCCCGGGCCTTACAAAACCGAGGACTGACTCTGATAGTACTCTTACAGTAGTACAACATGAATTAAATTTTAGGCTTTAACCTACATATAACAAGACGTTATAGAGGCTCAAAGTCACTGTCAAAGCTGTTCTTGAGTTTCTGGGTAACCAAGAACAGTGGTCATGGCCGGTCAACGGTTTTGTGGCTTGAATATCTTTCATTCTATGTATTAGATGTGTGTTGTGTTTGTTATAACATGTAGTATATATGTCAGGGTACATATATATAACACTAACATGAATAGAGCATAAATCTAAAGTCTCTATTTATCTTTGTCAAAGTAATCTGACCAAACGTTGTTCTTCAGAAATTCTTGAGTTTTACGGCGACCCAAAAAACTTAGTCAAGCTCGGTCAACGAATTTTGACCATTAATTCCAGTAATCCTATGAATTGTTTGTTCAATTTAAGATCATATATATGTAGTACATATATCAGGGTGTTAATTGAATACAAAAGATTACAAAAACAACAAACCAAAATCGATCAAAAAGGTTGGTCAAAGTAGCCAGTTCGACTGTTCTTGAGTTTTTTGGGTAACCCAAAAAACTACAATCCGTGAATGGTCAACCCACTTTGACCAATCATAACTTGCAATCTATGGTTCTAATGAACCTGTTTTCTTTTCCAGATTAAAGACCTACTAACAAACTACAAGTAACATACAATTAACAGACCTAAACATAAACACAAATAAATCTACAAGCCCTGACATTAGGCTGTCAGACTTAGTTTTTAAAATTTCAAGATTTCTAAAAACACTTTATTAAGGCATCTAGATGTTATGAAAACATATTCTACCAATCTAACATACTTCCTAACATACTAATACATATTTCTAAACATCTAAACAACAAAAATAACAAAGGATCAAAGAGCTAATTATAAACTAGGGTTTGTACCTTTTCTTGATTGATTTTCGATTCTAGCTTCTGATTTGGTTGCTGCTATCACCCAGGCTTAATTTGGTAAGTAAGTAAGTGTATATTGGCTTAGAAATTTCGTGAGTTTGCTTAGCCTTAAGGTTCCTATTTATAGACTTCTTCAACATAGCTTTTTGGACATTTTCAAGCAACTTGCCTCTACAAATATCAGATCTGATAACTATTATCATGCTTGGGAGTTACAAGCATATCATGTGTAGCCTAGGGACTTGAATGGTGACTCCTAACCTACTTGTGAGCTAGTTAGGTTTATTTAGTAGCTTAATTAGGCTCTAATCTTTACTAATCTTGATTAGAGTTTTGTTTTTAATGATTAGGATTGTTAAGTGATGTTTATTAGTACCTAATTGAAGTTTACTAACCATGATTAGATGTTAAGATAATCTAATTAGGGTTAAATTAGCTAATTAGGGTTAGGTTTACATATTAGGGTTAGGGTTTTACTAATTAGGGTTAGGGTTTGTTAATCTAGGGTTACTAACCTAGATTTATTATTAATCCTCACAAGCACGACAAAGCGTTTTGTCAGTGTAAGCACAACAAAGCAACTTGTCAAAACAATTATACCGAAAAGTCCGATTACGGAAGAAAAATTTTAAGCACGAGATGTCAAGCACGACGTTTTTTGGACAAAAAATTATTTGGTCAAATTTGTTAAATAGATTATATAGTAACACATAACACATTTAGAATGGAGAAATTTTATTGATATAACTAAATTTACATGTACGAGTCTTATTAGGGTTTTAGGTTTTTATAATTTGGGTTCCAAATGAGACAGAATTAAGGGAGCATGTATTACAAAAGGCTCAAAGTTCGAGGTTTTAGATTCATCCTGGGAGTACTAAGATGTATCAAGACCTTCGACAGAGTTTTTGGTGGCCGAACATCAACGACCAAGTGGTTTGTTACAGTCATTGGAGATTTCGGAGTGGAAGTGGGAGCATATCACGATGGAATTTGTGGTGGGACTTCCGACTACAACGAAAGGGTATGATGCAATTTGGGTAATAGTGGACCGGTTGACGAAGTCGGCTCACTTTTTGCCAATTAGAGTCAAGTATAACTTGGACTAGTTAGCTAAACATTATGTTAAGGAAATAATTTCTAGACATAAAGTACCAGTATCGATTATGTCAGATCGTGATCCACGATTCACATCGAACTTCTGGAGAAGTCTACAGGAGCAGTTGGGAACGCAGTTAAAGCTGAGTACGGCGTATCATCCACAAACCGATGGACAGAGCGAGAAAATAACTCAGACATTAGAAGATATATTAAGATCTTGCGTCATGGATTTCAAGGGTAGTTGGGATGAACATCTACCATTAGTAGAGTTTGTGTATAACAATAGTTATCATGCAAGCATAGGTATGCCGCCTTACGAAGCTTTGTACATAAGAAAGTGTAGAGCACCATTGTGTTGGGACGACGTGGGAGAACGTCGAATGCTAGGGCCAGAATTTGTGCAGCAAACAATGGATGTGGTGAAGTTGATACGAATGCGCCTCGTAGCAGCTCAAGACAGACAGAAGAAGTACACAGACTCACATCGAGAACATAGGGAGTTTGAATTAGGCTCTTACGTGTTTCTAAAGGTATCTCCCTGGAAAGGAAAGATACGCTTTGAAAAGAAAGGAAAGTTAAGTCCAAGGTTTATAGGACCTTTCGAAGTGTTAAAACGGGTAGGTGAGGTAGCTTATATGATAGCATTACCTCCAGACTTAGAACAAATACATAACGTGTTTCACGTATCCGTGTTACATCCTTATAATCCAAATTATAAGCACGTAATAGAGTATGAGCCTATTCATATTGAGAAGGACTTAACGTACGAAGAGATGCGGATTCAAATTATCGATAGAAAAGAGCAAGTTCTGCAGAACAAAGTCATACCTTCCGTGAAGGTGTTATGGAAGAACCACGATGCAGAAGAAGCAACGTGGAAATTGGAAGAAAAGATAAGGAAGGATTACCCTCAATTCTTTGTGTAATGTGAGACGAGATTCTGGGGACAGAATCTTAATTTATAAGGGGGGAAGAATGTAACTACCGGGAAATTCGGATCCTTTGTAAAATAATTTTATTTAATAAAATAATGAATAAAATTATATTACTTATTATTATTACGTGTTAGTAAGAATGTCGTTTTATAACCTAGAAACGTCGGAACTTAGTTGAATTTTGACTACGTGAGAGAATTAAAGTGTTTGAATTTTCAAGACGAAAATAAAAGTTTTTCGAGAAATTTTTAAAAAAAACACTATTCATCAATTTCTGCTCAGGAATTATTTTTGAACTTCCGAGAAATATGTAACGATAGAATATCGAAGTGAGTTGGATTATGTAATAAGAATTCAAGTATGGAAAACATAATTTTTCACATGCGGACGTAATTTGAGAATGTTAGGAAAATAAAGCATTAGAAGTTAATATGATGATCGTATGATACGTATGTATTGTAAGAGGTAACGAATACAAGTATAATACGAAGTATTATACGAGTATGTACGAAGGATGGAATATCGTATATTGTGAAAGAGAATACGTGTATAATACGTACTTAAAGAATATGTAATAAGGCTTTTAGCCAAATGAATTGGACTTGTAGAGTTGTTAGCAAATTATAAATTCCAATAGAATTAATGTGCAAGCCCAAGTGTGTGTAATGTTAAAGCCCAAGTGGTGGTTAAGGAGAAGTCCAAGTAAGTTGGTAATACAGGCCCAAAGTTAAGTTAAGTTAATTAAATCCAAGCTCAAGCTAGGATCCAATGGGTTAGAGTGACCCATGGGGCAACCCATGTTAATGTGATTAATCTTGGTGACCAAGACAATTATGTGATGACCAAGAAACAGTGTAATGGCAAAGCAAAATAAGTTGTTAGCAAGTAAACTTAATTAGGAAGTAATGAATAGTAAGGAGGAGCTTAAGGAGGTGGGATGAATTAATGACCCAATTGCCCTAACTTTAGCAATCCTATAAATAAAAGACTTTGGATTTCATTTGTTACTTGTTCTTTTCCATCCTACACTTTTCCACTTATTGGTTAGAGAGAATAAGCAAGAATAAGCTACTTTCATTTGTTAGAAAAGGGAAGAAGAAAGCTAGTTCGACAAAGGTAATGATCTCATGTCATTAGTCTTCCATCTCTTCCTTTATAGTTTGATAAGAGAAGCGTGGATTAATGATCATGTATGCAAAGAAATGATAGGAAGAAATAAAATAAGGACTTAAGTCCTAATAAGCCGAGAATAAGCACTTTGTTCATGAATAAGCTATGGACTAAGGAAGAATTTGTAAGACTTATAACATGTTTACATCGTTGAAGTTAGTATGATAAAAGTATGTAAGAATGATGGTTATAAGATTTAATCTATCATAAGTCATGATAATTGAATAATATGTAGTTTATACTTTCATAAACTATAAGTTCATGAAGAATAAGTCATAACTTATCATGAAACTAAGTTGATGTAATATGTAGGTTGACATGTCTATATGATGAATAGAATCCATTTGAAATGATAATCAAATTATAAATAACAAAGCTATGCCGGAATACTCATGATTGGACGATAATCGTCGAATTCGTGAAATTCTCGGATTAGAGGTTGAATTTTCATATTGAGCTCGGAAATGTTGGTTCTCGAGGGGAACAAGTCTTAGTTGGCATTACAGAGTTGTGGACTCAAAAATGGCCGAATTCTGACTTAGAATGAAGAAAAGAGCGTTGAACGTTCACGGACGTTTATCGTTTTTGCTAAAAATGAACCAATAGGTGAATTTTGAGTAAACGAAGTCGAAAATATAAAATTCTTGCATGAACATATAAAGTATGTGATTTTTGAGCTAATGGCTTTTGAATGAGCCAATTCAGACTTAAAATGATCAAATTTGGAGTCCGGGAAGTTCATTATACAAAGAAAAAATTTTCATTATTCGGTGCACAAAGTCAAGCGCCATGACGCCATCAAGGCATAATGGTGGCGCCACTAGACACCGTATCTGATGGTCTCGAACCTTCAGAGTCTCACACATGGCGCTTCTTGAAGAGTAAAGAGTGGCACCGCAATGCCAGGTTCGACCCTCACCATCGGAAACTTCGCTACCAGAAGCGCAAGTTTTATAAGAATGACTGCATCACAGCAACCTTGACTTTTTTTAAGGAAGGCATAGTAAAGAATGATTGCAAGTATAGAATGAATGGTAACTAATTAACAAAGAAGTAAAGCTTAATTATAACATTGTTAATGCTTTGTTAAACCTTAATTATAATACATAAAGGTTGAAGATAAGTAATCAAACATAAACATAATGACGATGTAAACTAAAACGGAAAGCCAGAACCAATAGTAACAAGTCTAATATCTGATTAGATTGAGAAGAAGGGTAAGATTCATTAAGAACCATGCATGTTTATTCATGACCTAATGTGTTATGTGATGTGATCATCTACTGTAGAGACCTTAAAGACTTAAAGTGAACGTGTAATAACCATATCGAACACTGAAGGCAAGTATTCTAACCCTTTTCTATGTTCAATCTAGACATGCTTTGTGGTTCATGTATTCTTACGCATGAATTGTTGTATGATGAAGTCAAAGCCAATTCTTTCGGCTAGACTTATGATATGTTGGATTTCTTACAATCTATCAATGTATGGTCAATGTTGTACCAAGTATATTGGTGTGGTTTTCAAATGAAGACTGAGTATACTAAAATGTTTTGTCGTCAAACGACAGGCACGTGAGGTTTCCACAACTTAAACTTACATACGTTTAATGAAAGTAGTATTGATCAACATAGAGTATTATAAGCTGATCACCTAGACGTGCTCGTAAAAAATGTCGGACTTACAGACTTTGTGTCGGGATGTCCTTTTCAAAGAAAGTATAAAATGCTCATGGTCTTGGACCGGAATTGATGTTTTACTGAATATTGTTATTGTAAAACTTTTTAAAGAAAAGAGAAGTGCTATTTTGAATTATCGATAGTACTTCATAACTATTTTTCAGTTATTGAAGATATATGATTTGTATGATTCAAGCATATTGTTAAATAGAATTGTTGTACTTGCTGAGCTAGTCATGCTCACTCTTGCTTGAACCATATGAAAGCAGCTAAGACTGAACGGACCGAAGGATCTGGAAAGGATAAAGGAAAGGCGAAGACGAACCCGTAGAATACATTTGTGATAGTATAGTGTTGTAATGATAATATTTGATATTATGGCAAGAAAAAATGTAATGATTATAAAGAACCTGAGGAATGTTGATATGGAATTTAAATATATACATAAGACATATTCATTCTTTTGAGGCCTTTCGATTAAATGTTTATGTGAACTATAGCATCGTGGAGCGCCATCTGTCGGGTTTGAAGATACTCGAATTTTGGGGCGTCGCACTTAGGGGGATCAGCCCTTCGTACCATGTATTGTGAACAAACATCTTAACGATTTCGCGTAAATAATCCCCTAAAAATAGGGTTGTTCATCTCAGCTTTAACTTACGAGTCCGCACCAAAGGAAGTTTGGTTTGGATAATCTTTAAGGGTAATTTAGAGTTCAACGTACATCAACTAAGGATTAGTTGAATCAAAAGTTTAATTACAACTCAGGGGTTCTGTGACGCCCCCAAAATAGGTCCATTCCATCCAACCTGTTCTGAGTTGCCAAATACATGGTACAGAAATAACTACAACTTTATTAATACATTTGTCGTGCAAAATACGACAACACATATACTGTGAGTTTAAATACAAATATTGTTTTTTAGACAATATCCACACTCAAATAAGTCCTCATTATTGATACACTATTTTACTAAATAGTGAGGACTACTAAAACAACTGTCTTGAACGATCACTCCTCACCCCAACTAGTTTCCGCTATATTCTCGCTTCCTGAGAAGAAAAATGCAACAAAAGGAAAAGGGTGAGCTCAACTAGCCCAGTAAAGAATATTATGACTAAGATAATGTACAACAAATTATTGTTAGTCTTCAACAGGGAAAAATCTGATAGAATACAATAGACAACCAATTTTAGATCAACAACTGCAGCGGAAACAACCATTAACAGAAGAGTTAAATAGAGAATGAAATCTACTAACATCTATGAATTTAAAAGTCCATCATCAATATTTTATCCTTGTAACATAAATCAATATTCATCTTTGCACTACAGGCCAAAGATATTCATCAGTCGGTCATGTTCATCTCAACACATGTTCATCTTTGCACTACGGGCCAAAGATATTCATCAATTGGTTATGTTCATCTCAACACCTGTTCATCTTTGCACTACGGGCCAAAGATATTCATAAGAAAATCAACCATCTTTGCACTACAGGCCAAAGATATTCAGTAATGTCATCATTTAGGACTGAGGATGATGAAAAATATTTTAAAGAAAACGAATCCAGTGAAACAAAAGAACAAATATTAAAGATTCGTACTTTAACCAACCGAGTTCAAAAATACTTCATAAATAATCATAATGAAGTAAAATTCAAGAATGATCAAAACATGGATACAATCAAAGCTAGTATCCATAATAGATATCTTGGACAAAAAACGAAAATTTAATTTTTTTGTGAATAGTGTCAATTTTGTGAATAGTGTCGTATACGTAAATAGTAACTCTGACACTAAAAGATAGAAATTCCTCAAGAAAAAAATCATCATGCTTCATGAATAGTACTCGTGAATAGTAATTCATGAATAGTAACTCATGAATAATAACTCGTAAATAGTAACTCGTGAATAGTGACTCATGAATAGTAACTCATGAATAGTAACCCCGACATGAAAAGATCAGAATTTCACAAGAAAAATCTTACCAATATTCTGGCATAATGATATTGAAAGAAATAATATCATTTATAAAAAAATAACATCCCTTACCTCGAAAAAGATGAGATTTCGATTTGGAATCTTTGGTTATAGTGTTGAAGGAACTTGCACCAGTATAACAACACTCAAAGTATCAAAATACTCACAAGAATACGCCGATAATATAGAGAGAGAAGTAGAGAAAACTTGATTTACGGTGTGATTTTCAATTCTAACCTAAGCACCTTATTTATAGGAAATTGCTTAGAACACCAAAGCAGAAAATTTAATATAATATTAATATTTTTAAATTTTTGTCAAGCCCACCTTTGAAGATCTGAATTCAGCCATTAACATGTGCAAGTGAGGGCCACCAAAGTGCAAAAAAACATTTTTCTTCAAATAAATATTTTAAACTCCAAAAATCAATTATTCTGGAACTTCGGAACTTCAATAATTCATAATAAATAGCTCTTTTGCCAGAAAAATTCAAACCTCATGTCTTTTTCATAGGAAATTCCATTCTCTACAACTTTGCAGAAGAAAGTGTTTCCAAATTCCAAATAAAAATTGACCGAAATCCACAAACGGGCGATTTTACAAGCTATAATCAAATTTCGGTCAAAAATTGTGTCCACCAACACACAAAACATGTGTTAAACATTTAATGCCACAAAAATACTCTTATTCCTCATATACTCATATATCCCACATTCATTGTAAAAATATCAGCATTATTATATTATTAAAATAATATATATAAATGAATTATTTTATCAAAAAAAGATAAAATATTAATTTTCAACAATTGTCACATTAAAATTTTTCTCCATCTATATCCACATAAAATGAATATTTTCTTTATCATAATAATCAATAATTAATTATTCATAAACAATATTACAAAATCACAGTACTGACAACCAGGTCGTTTCCAGGAAAGAGGGGGCTTTCCAATACGGACTTCTCCTTACTGGCGCGTAATTAGATGACCAAACCTCTCCTTAGACAGAACTTTCTAGACATTGCCAATAATGTTATCTAATAATATTATTCCAATAATATGAATTATTGCTCTGATAATGAAAATACTGTGTAGTGACAATTATTGAAACAACAACAATATAAAATATCAACGTAGCAATTATTGAATCAATAAAATAAAATATTGAATAGTAATTACTATTACAATTATTGAGTAGTGCCTTCTTACGTAAGAATCAATAATTGGTGCAATACCGGTAATAACTTGTGTTTTTTAACCACCGAGTATTGCAACAAGATTAATCAGAATAACTACTGTCGGTCATTTATAAACAACTTATACTTGTCGTTTTCTTCATCCAATCGCTTTCCGTTATGGGGCCCACACAAGGTCATATGCTCATGCATTTAATTTTTCCCCCCATAGCAAGAATATTCCACGACTAAACGAATATTCCCTGACAACAATGAATATTTTATAACCACTTGCTTAGTTAAAATATTTGCACATTTTACCCATAACTAACCACATTAATCAAATCAACCCTTACTATTTCAAAATAATAAATAAAGGAAATTCCATTTTATTTTTAAAAAAAAAATTCGGGGTCTTACAGGTTCGATAATGATATAGTACATAATAGTTATTAACTATGAACGAATAACGTTATGCATCAAAGTCATGTTTTAGAAATAAAGTTCAAAGCATTGAAAGATATAATAAACCTTGCTTGACCAATAATAGTAAACTAAGGTTACATTTTCCAAGGAAACAAACTTAAGAACTTAATACAACAGGATTCAAGAACTTGCATAATATAAGGTAGGATATATGGCTTGCATAATTGTAATCAAAGTATGATCGGCTCAAATAGAGTATAGGATTAGAGAACTTGCTTAAAATAAGAGTAAGGTTCAGAAACTTGCTTTGCATGTAAGCTAAACAATATAACTTGATTCTCAATATCCTATACACATGTCATCATGAAATAATTAGTTACCACATGATCAAGTTACATAATTAAATATCTATTTCATTTACAACCCTTAGTCTTAGGGTTAACCACATGCTTAAACCACACTTTTAATCTATTAACACCAATTTCAATTATCACATAACTCATTAATTACTAATAATAATCTTCATATTTGGTATTATAACACCACCACAACATGATTAATCATATTTTATAGTCATAAGATCACACTATATTAACAATTACAGACTTGGATTGAGGATCGGTATTTATAGACTTTCCTAGGTATAATACTGTCATACCAACATAAGCGTTAATCTGTGTTGTCATACTGAAGTCGGCTTGCTATGTCATTGGGCTACTGGCTTCGACCTGTTTACAAATGTCATGACATAGTTCTAGGTCGTTTCTCAGTTAAATGAAGAACATATAACAAAGCCAAATAGGCCTAAAAACTTCTTTCTAACAATAATTTTAACTTACCCAAGTTTTATAAACTTTATAGAAATAACAACTAATGTTTCTAACCATATAAACAACATAAACAACAAATTAAAACATTTAAATTTCATTATTTTTGCTATTTCTTCACTTTTAAATACTCTTAGCGAAACTAACCACAATGAATTCGTTTTTCAACCAAAATAGTCGGTTTAAAACTCATTTTTTTTTCATTTCTTCATGTATTTACATAATCAAAAATTAATTTACACTTTATATCATGAATTGAGTATCAATTTTGATTCTAAAATAAGTCATATCATACATATATCACTGTAATTCACTGTCAACATGATTTCTTCATATATATCATGTTTCATGAATTAAACAACTTTAAATCACATACAAATCATATAAAAATAGTTTATATGAACAAATTAACATGTTTGACCCATATCTACAACTAATTGTTCATGAAACTCAAACGCAGAGGAAAAACAAAACAAAAACAAAAACTTTAAAAAAAAACTAAGATTATACCTTGGTTGCTAGTTTAGCTAGATAAGATGATAGAATCCTTCTTGGTTTACTCAAACTCACAAAGAAATTCTTTCTCTCTTCTCTTTTCTTTCTCTGTAAACTCCCTACCTCTCTTCTTTAGAGTTAGGCTGATAAAAATTAACGTAGAATATAATTGATATACATATAATATAAACGTATTATAATTGATAAAACATAATATCCCTCTTAAATCCTTTTTCAGTTATATTTTTTTAAAATTCAAAAGCCACTAAGGCTTGTTTAGCAAAAACTAAATTAAAATAGGAATTCAAAAAGCTTTAAGCCTTGTTTGGTAAAACTAATTTAAAACTCCTTTTATCTTATTTTGATAACTCACTTACTATATAGTTTATCGTCACACCCTATTTAATTAAATTTCTATATTCAAATTCAATTAAATTAAAGTTAACAACTTATTAAATCAAAAAATTATAATTTTATTTAATATATTAGTACATCTCTAATTTAATTATTAAATTAAGACAACCTTGTAATAATTCATTTAATTATTAACAACTCTCTAATTTTATTATTAAATTAAATTAGAATACTACCACTCTATAACAACATAACTAATTCAACACTCAATACAAAATTACCAAATAACAACTTAATTAACATATTATGCTTAATCAAGTTATTTCACAACAACTCATGAATTATTTATTTAACTAATAAATAATCAAATCAATCAAATATTTATTTAACAATAAACACATCAACTAAAATATTTATTTAATTCAATAAATATTTTAAATTACATATAAAATTATGGATCGTTACACTATATATATATATAGTACTTATATATAGTGTAAAGGAAGGAAAAAGCAGTAGATCTGAAGAGATCTTACAGTTAAGCACGAGAATGGCTATCAAACGTCTTTAGACGACTATAAGCTCGATTTACACCGATTAAAACTTGATATGTTGTTATATATATGTATAGAAGTGTTTGTATAAGAGATATGCACAAATTCAACGGAAGAAAAGATGTCTTTCACTCTTAAATGGCTAGATATCTCTCTCCTGGACCCTTTCTCTCTCTCTTTTTCTTTTTCTTATGAGCTGTTGGGGTCTGATATTTATAGACTCGATCATCCAAGGATCTACCTGCGATAGCCACGAGTCTACCTGTGACTGATCCTAGTGGGACCCGTTTGATGGGCCCCGCCGTCTTAAAGTACGTGCACTCTGACCAACGCGCAGTCTACTTGAACCTTCATAACTTACAATTCGGGAATCTGATGGAGGCGCGTCATACCTTTAAGGAAAGCTCTTTCCGAGATCTACGCAATGACATGGGGCTTGACCTTTTTTGAATTCGAGAAGATGGGCCCATGACCAGATCTTCAAGTCTTCCCAGTCAGTCCGTTGAGCTGTCTAGCGTAGTTTTCACTCAAGATTGTTGTGATTGTTATATAAGACATTATTCGCAGTAGTTTGATCAGTTTTGATGTTGAGTTAGCAAAATTACCTTTTTACCCTTCCGGGTTAGTTTTCGGGATTGACGTAGTTGCAGCTGTCTTCCGTCAAGGTTATCTCCGGGGTTTGACTGTTGTTGACTTTTGTCTATCCTCGGGGTTGTTTCTGAGGTTGATTTGATGATTTCTCTGGGTTGTCTCCAAGGTTCTGGTTTAATGTAGTTCTTCAGGGCTGTCTCTGGGGTGGAAAAAGATGTTTTTGCCCTCCTACATAGTTAGTAACAGGAAAACAAAATTTTGAGTGTCTACAATATTCAAGAAGATGGGTGTTTGGCAAAATCCTAATTTTATCTCTATAGAATAATGTGTACTCTCCCAACTCTTAGAATTGTCATTAACCCTAAATTAAAATAAGACTCCTCTTATTTATAAATGTAGGCAACCCTCCTAAACAATTTTGGAATTTAGTTTTATTTTAATTAATTATACTCCTTTAATTAATTGGGCTCCTAATCTTTTTAGGAATAATTAATTAAACTCTTTTAATTAATTAGTCTTCTAATTTTATTAGGAATAATTAATTAAACTCTTTTAATTAATGAGCCTCCTAATCTTATTAGGAATATATGAGAGTACTTTTTATTAATTAATTTCCAAACTTCTTTAGGAATTAAATAATAATAATAATAATAATAATAATAATAATAATAATAATAATAATAATAATAATAATAATAATAATAATAATAATAATAATAATAATAATAATAATAATAATAATAATAATCTTCTTATTAATTTATATTCATTATTTTCAAAATATTAAATAATAAATATTATGTTATTTAATTTATTCTATCACCATAGATTAAATAAAATACACTTAACTTATTATTACGATTATGCCATTTACTTTTTAAATAAATATTTTTCCTTTTAGGGTGTGGCCCTTTAGGTTCTCCATATTAAACCGATTATGAATAAATCAATTAGAAAAATTCTAATCTTATTTAAATAAATTAATTAAACTATTTAATTCATTTAAATAAATAACATTTATTCTATAATAAGGATAAGCCTTATTAGCGATCAACGATTTTTCAAATAATATAGATTTCAAAATTAATCATAAAAGAACCTTTCAGTAAATAGTTACCGTACAATTCAATCCTTCCACCATACAATGTCCCAATTAAATATAAGACATAGAATTATTGCCAAGTCTCATTTTATTTAATTCTATGTATTTCGATTATCAAATGCACAACTCCAAATAATGCAAATTAAAAACTCCTTTCTAATTTCATTCTGGGTTGTCATTTATCGAATCACATCAAACATTCTCTTCTTTTACTAGAAGCGGTAGATTCTCTATTGATCATTCATTATCTCTATACACACTTTTTATACCCAAGCATACCCTTTGACATATCCTAAGGGTCTTAAGGGACATATCAAAGTATAACTTGTCGACGTCGGGATTTTTATTATCCCTCTTCTGTTCTTGTTTTTTGCTGTTCTCATGTTAGGTGAGATTTGTTTGAAAAAACAAGTTCTGAAAAGGTCCGATATTTATATATCGACAATTTGACTGTAAGAGTCGCTAGTTGGTTTTTTAAATGGTTGTACCAACACAATCGAGAAAATGTTTGTACATTTACCCAGTGATGTGACACTATTAAACGAGTCTGTGAAACCGAGATTCATTAGGATCCGGGGACTTGCTTATGCGGAGGGAAGGTGTTAGGCACCCCCCCGACATCCGTGTTACCATGGTTACCGCCTCTTTTCAATTAAACTATTATATGAATGTGTGTGTGAAGGGGGGGGTCAATGTGCAGTTATTTGGAAGTAGTGTTATGCCTCGTTCGCACCTATATACACAGGGTTTGAATTTATATAAAAATTCAGTTTTAAACAAGATATAGCAATGAGGTTTTATAAAAGAGGTTTTTCAAACCATGTGCTCAATAGTAATTGAGGCCGTTGATACTTCCATTTTATTAAATGTTCGGCTTGATTTCTTTTATTTTTGAGATGCGAAGCATCTTCGAGAAAATAATGTATAAAGTAGTGCCAAACTCCTCATGGGCATGAAAGCAATCTAAGGAAATTCAAACACCGTGAATAATTTACAAAGTCACTATAATTTGAAAATGTCCATCACAGAACCAAGAATCTAGATTTAGTAGATCAATCAGGATCACATGATTCCTAGGCTCACATGATGCATAATTTATAAGAAAGCGATAAGCAACTATATATAAAAGTCAGAAATATATATATATATATATATATATATATATATATATATATACGTATACATGATCAACCACCACGAAGCACCTCCATTGAGGATCGAAAATTTAAATATATAAAAGCGTAAATATATATATATATATATATATATATATATATATATATATATATATATAGACATGATCAACCACCACGAAGCACCTCCATGGGGGATTAGAAATGTAAATAAAGCAATAAAGACGATCAACCGCCACAAAGTAAACTCCAGGTGGAATAGAATGTAAATAAAGCAAAAAAGCGATCAACCGCCATGAAGTAAACTCCAAAGTGGATGAGATATAAATAAAGTAGTAAAAGGCCACGAAGTAAACTCCAGCTGTGAAATGTAAATATATATATATATATATATATATATATATATATATATATATAAGTAATAAACGCTCCGGACGTAAAATCCAAAGCTTATCGAATAGAGTTTGACAATAGTTCATATATATATATATATATATATATATATATGAGGAAATAAAATCCATGGACCAAGTCCGGCATACACACGTAACACGAATCTCAATATGAAGAACTATGTAAAGTAGAAGTAGAAAAGGCTTTAAAGTGTGTAAGAAGGCTTATGTTGGACCCGCCAAAGAAGACTTCTATAGCTTTAAATGATGAACACTTTCTATCCCCACCCCATAAAAATATGACATAATATATGCTCACAAGTGTTTAAAATGAGAAAGCACTCAGTTTAGGGTGTGTACAGAGCAAATTGGGCAGGGCTTCCTCACCATTTTTTCTTACAAAATGGCCACCCCAAGCCCTCTATTTATAGATGGGGTAGCCGCAGGTACACCTACGGAAACCGCAGATGTACCTGTGGTTGCCCGAGGTGCCCCAGGCTCTGTGGGTCCCATCGTCTCAAAGTACGTGCACGCGTGCAACGTGTTGTTCGCTTGAACTTGTAGAACTTCAATTTGAGCCTCCGATTGTGGTGTATAAGACTTTTTATGGAGTTTTATTGTCGAGAGCTACGCTATGACATGGGATTAGAGGTTGTCAGAAGTCAGGAAGATGGGACCATGCTCTTGGTCTTCAAGCTTCAAATTCTATCCGGTGTGCTGCCTTAGGTAGTAGTAACTCGGGATTGTAACTCCTTGGTTCTTGTGGGACATTGTCATGTAGAATGTATGTTAAACTATTGTGTTGAGACATCCCAATGTGGGATCGAGGTGGCAAAATGACGATTTTTCCCTCATCGGGGTTATCTCCGCCATTGGGCTATAAAGCGCCGCTGCTCGTGGTTATCTCTCGAGATTAGGCTCGCTGCAATCTTGGATGTCCTCAGGGTTGTCTCTGAGGTGTGTCTGACCTCTCGGGGTTATCTCCGGGACTGGAGCTGAGTGCCTTGGTGTGATTTCTGAGGTTGAAGCTGACTGCATAGGTTGAAACGAGCATCTCTGGGGTTATCTCCAGAACTGCAACTGCATTCCTTGGGGTTATCTCTGAGGTTGACGTTGTCTTTCTCGGTGTTATTTTCGGGACTGAGACTGAGTATCTCGGGGTTATCTTCGAGATGAAACGGCCTTCTTCGGTCTGATTTATGGTATTGAGCTGAGATATCCTCCAGGGTTATCTCTGAAAGAAGATTATGCCCTTCTGTAATGTTAGTAACAGGTATGCAGAAAATTTTGAGTGTCTACAGATGCCCCTCTTTATCATATTCATGCAATGCAATGGCATGGATAGGATAAAGAATACTAGACACTTGAAATGCAATAAGATGATCATGATGCCTTGTACAACAACATGATGCAAATGTATGTGGTTTGTTGGATTGTTATCCAATATAGTGGGATGATTGCCGGCTCCCCTTGACTTCTACCGGGATTGATAATTATTACTGATAACCCTGATGAACTTTCTTGGACGTACAATATAATTCTCTCAGGAGCTTCCAGGATGTTGACGTTGGGGTTATCTCCAAGGTCCTTAATCCTTGATTCAGACTCTACGCTGAAAATGCGTCTCTCATATACAAGAGACTCTGTGGGGATAGAGCTTTGTCTGTTGAGGATGTGTATAACATATTCCATCATCGGTCCTCCCCGATGAGGATATTCTTCCTTGGTTTGTACTGTCAGGTCTTTTTGCTGCTCTATTGGAGTTACTACCAACAGTCGGTGTTATCAGTGTTACCTGACCTTCATTGACATATGCATCAACGGATGAGATCCCTGCTGAAGATAATGTCAAGGCTGCTTGACCTTCGTTGACGTGTGCATCAACGGATGATTATATGAAAACCCGTTGGGTAAAAGGTTTTAGGGCTACTGTAAATCCCAAATTTTATGAATAAAGATTTAATTTTCTCGAAATATTTTTTTAATATTATGGTGTGGATTTGATATAATGTTATAGTTGTGTGTAATATTTATAAATTTTGCAAAGTATGCAAGTTGTTGTATTATATTCGATTGGTTCAGAATATTCATTTTATCGGGGAATATTCATACAATATACAAGAATCATTGGTGGACCCCACAAATGTATTATTGCTTGATTGAGAAAATGACAAAAATATTTTTATGAAAATAACTATGAAGTTTTACTTGTTATCTTTGTTGAACTACTCTCAGTAGTAAAAATACATGTATGTCTGGTTACATAGTAGCACACGGTATTGATTATTGATGCTTACGTGAGAAAACACTCAGTTTTGTTCAATTATCGCTATAGTAATTGTTGCATAGTATCTCACCTTATTTGATTCAATTATTTTTGATTCTTATATTATATATATAAGTTTTGTTTTATTAGTATTATTAGTGTAATAAAACAGAAAAGATTTTTATATAAAACATAATACTTTTATAAAGTTATTCATTTTATTAGGCAATAATTAGAATATATTATATTCTATTATGCATAGCGTTTTGCATTGTAAAATCTTTTTATATAAAACAGAATACTTTTATGAAGTTATTTATTTTATTAGACAATAATTAGAATATATTATATTTTATTTAAAAGATTTTGTTTTATTATAATATTTTATTAAATCAATCTGGACTGTCCGTTTAAAAGTAAATAATTCTTGACCGTTCATGAATTAGTTACTATGCAGTCCATTCTCCTATAAATAGAAGCTCATTCCTTCATTATTTCTTACGAATTCACTGAAACTCTAGAGAGAGAAACTATAGAGAGAGTTCTTCTTCTATAATCTTGACCGTATTTCTTTAGAGTTTAAGAAAGCTTTGAGCATAGTGCAAGTTTTCTTCGAGTATATCCTCGCCCTACCAGTCAGAGTACTCTTCTTTCAAAGGTAATGGATACTATTTGTTATACCCATAAGGGGTATTATTTCTTTTGTATTCATGAAGCGAACTTATGTTATTCCATTCTTTATTATTCTCATTATAATAACTCAGATACGCTGTGGTCTACCCTATACTTGGTGAAATTCTTCATTATTCCATTCTTTATCATTATGTTGAATAACTCGCCTATGCAAAGTACCGCATACATGGTGAAATTCTTCATTATTCCATTCTTTATTATTCTCATTGGAACATCCTCGTTTGCGCGAATTTTGCCCGACTTCGGTTCCGTTATTTATTATTCGCTTTAATATCCTCGCCTATGCGTTTACGCTTGGACCGGTTCCATTATTTATTATTCTGCTTTAATATCCTATCGTGCATTTACGCCGCACTGGTTCCATTATTTATTCTCGCTTGAATATCCTATGCTCGGCGTTCTGCGCCGGACTGGATCCATTATTTATTATTCTCGTGGGAATAACTCGTGCAATGCGCTTATCGCATTTATGGTGAATCCTTCCGTTATTCCATTCTTTATTAGTCCATTAGAATAACTCGCCTATGTGGATTACCACATGCATGGTGAATGATCCTTTGTATTCATTCCTTATTAAATTTTGGAAATGATCATCAGATACGGATTACCGCATGAGGGGTGAAAATCCATTTGCGCTTTTATATATTTTATTATACTCAACAAGTTAAAGCTTTGGCTTCTATATTCCTTGAAATTAGTTGAATATCCCGGATATTTGCGTTTCATCCAAAGATCTCTTTTAAATGGAAATATTCTTCTCGAGCATTCTTGAATTTTACTCTATAAAGCAAAGATCATGTTGACAATTTGGACATTATTGGTTCTTGGATAAATTAATTCTTGAACTTGTTTTATTGAATTATTATGTCATTGTCATCATCCTCATGTTTATATTATGTTGAAAGTCATCTGTGGCCTGTATTGCATATATGGACTTGGTATGATTATGACCAGGGATTATTCGGTATAATCATGACCGTAATGTTACAAATGATGTGGAAAAAAGTCCTCATTGGCCGTAGTGCATTGATGGACAGTTTTTGGTATGATTATGGCTATGGATTCTCTTCGGCCAAGGGAGCAAAGATGAATTATTTTATGGCATGATCAGGACCGTTGATGAAAACACAATTATCTTTGGCCTGTAGTGCATGGATAATTCGTGGTCGTGATACTAAATAATATCATTGGCTTGTAGTGCAGGGATGATTTGATGATGTGGATTATTTATTAAGCTGAGTCTCAGCGATAAAAGTGATGAAAAACTTTTTAAATCATAAAAGATACTAGATTTTATTCTCTACTTGACACTTTTAATGGATTGTTTATTCCATTGTAGTTAAACTTGATGTCTATTGTATTTTATCAGTCTAACATTGTTGAAGACTAATGATAATTTATTCTTCATTATCTTAGTCATAATATTTCTTACTAGGCTAGTTGAGTTCACCCTTTCTTTCACTGTTCTCTTCAGGAAATAAGAATATAGTTGGGACGAGTCGGGGAACGGAGTGACAGTCTGAGATGGTGTCTTAGTAGTCCTCACTATTCTGTGAAATAGTGTAATAATAAATGTAATGAGGACTCCATTGAGTGTGGATATTGTCTAGATGACAATATTCTTATTAAAACTCTCAATTTATGTTTTATCGTATTGTACACGACAGTTGTATTATTAAGTTGTATTTGTATTTTTATACCATGTATCTGGCGACCCAAGATGGGTGATGTATACCTATTTTGGGGGCGTCACAGTTGGTATCAAAGCTTAGGGATATGATCCTTGGCTGAGATGTGAGACAAGAACTAGAAGGGGAGAGACGGGGAATTCCTTCGCTAGTATGACCTACCTAAGTTTATTTGGTATTTAATTGGTCGGTTAGAGTATAGGGATAATAGGTGATATGTCAATTAACCCTTGTTTTGTGACAGTGTTTGAAAATGGCATCTGAAAATGTTGAGATAAGAAATGGAGCAAAATAATATGACCGTATCACAGTACGAAGCTAAGTTTGCGGAGTTATCCCGGTTTGCATCTCATTTGGTCGATAATGAGGAGCGAATGACGTGAATGTTTCTAAGAGGTTTGAAACTTGATATACGTCAATACCTCATTTCTCATAAACTTTGTTTATATTCAGATGTTATGAATAGGGCTCAGTTATTGGAGCGTGATAATGAGTCAGCACAACCAAAAGGTAATGACCAACAACACGATAATAATCGTACCAATGGCAACGGCCATCAGAACAATGATAACCATCATGGGGGAAATTATCATGCCAAGAATGGTAACCACTTCGGTGGTAATCATGGCCAAGATAATAGAAGTGGAAATTTCAAGAAGAGAAGGTTCAATAATGATGTAAAGGCAGCAGCATCAGCACCCGTTTCAAAGGAAGAAGAACGACCATCGGTCGTATGTTTCAAATACGAACAGGAGGGACAGTACGCAGCAATCCAAAGCGTGTTTCAATTGCGGAAGAGAAGGTCACCTAGCTCGATTTTGTCGCGTAGTGAAGTCAAGTCCTGCTGGGATGGTGACGCCAAAGGATGTCCCAGACAAGTCAAAGCCAGTAGTTTAAGTGAGAGGGTTTTTCGGGGAACCTAAACGAAGTTGTCACGGGTAAGTTAATCATAAACACTTACGAAGTCTATACCTTATTCGATACCAGTGCTACCTATTATTTTATCTCTCTTGCTTGCGTTCAACATTTAAATTTGACTCCGGAGAAGTTAGACTTTGACTTATTGGTTGGAACTTCGTTAGTAGAAACCTTCGTTACCTCCACTATTTATAAATTTTGTTGATTCAAATCGACACTTTCACGTTACCTGTCGATCTTATCTCTTTGAGAATACTTTCCTTTGACGTGATTTTAGAAATTGACTGGTTAACTACTCATCGTGCTAAAATTGATTATTTTCGTAAGGTTGTTAGCTTTTATATTCCTAACCAACCTGCTATGTGAATTCAAGTAACCAAACCACTAAAGTCAATCATTGTCATATTAAGCCATAAGTATAGAGCACTGATTCTTTCATTGATGACTTCCTTATGTGGAATGCAACGAAGCCAAACTTTCTGTAGGCGATGTCGTGAATGACGATGGCAAGTTGATAGGTATCAATGTGATGCGCTATCCAAGTCTTGGATGAGGGTCACAGTTTTGAATGATATTTCTATTGTTAATAAATTTCCTGACGTATTCTTGAAGACTTCTTAGCGTACCCCTAGAGCGTGAAATTGAATTTTGTATTGACCCCAGTACAAAACCCATTTCTAAAACCCTCAAGTATTTCTTCAACTAAAATGAACGTAACATGCGCCAAAGACGTTGGCTCGAGCTGTTGAAGATTACGATCATACCATTCAATACCATTGTGAAAAAGCGAACGTGGCAGCTGATGCGTTGAGTAGAAGATCGTATGTGTTTATGAGTGCGAATATACCAACCCACATGAAGATAACGAATATACGAGTAGAATCGACTTTAATCGATAAAGTTAAAGCCGCTCAAGCTAAATACTCAGAGCTGATGAATGTGAAGAAGAAGGTTCAAGAGAGCATTATTCTAGAAGCAAGAATCGATGAAGAGAGGAAATCTCAACCCTCGATTTTATTAGCACATTTGAAATCCTTGATCGAGTAGGAATTGTGGCCTATAGACTCGTTTTACCGTCAAGTATGCCGCGTGTTCATTACGTTTTTCACGTATCGATGTTACGTAAATATGTGGACAACCCGAATCACATTATTGATTTAGAACCGGACGAGATAGCGGATAATTTAACGTATGATGATGTACCTGTTAAAATTCTGGAATATATTTTACGCTTAAAGGTTATACCTCAAGAGTTAGAATTTGAAGAAGTGTTCTCATCTACTCGGCATACAAGGTACGTACGTAAATTTCAAGGGCGAAATTTCATAAGGAGGGGAGATTGTAAAATCCCAAATTTTACGAATAAAGATTTAATTTTCTCAAAATATTTTTTTAATATTATGGTGTGGATTTGATATAATGTTATAGTTGTGGGTAATATTTATAAATTTTGCAAAGTATGTAAGTTGTTGTATTATATTTGATTGGTCGGGAAATATTCGTTTTAGCAGGGAATATTCGTACAACGGCGCAATCATTGGTGGACCCCCCAACGGAATTATTGTCGGATTGAGAAAATGACAAAAATATTTTTATGAAAAAACGACGGAAGTTTTACCGTTAATACTGTTGAATTACTCGGTAGTAAAAGTACAGTAATACGCGTGGTTGCATAGTAGCACACGGTATTGATTATTGATGCTTACGTGAGAAAACACTCAGTTTTGGTCAATTATTGCTACAGTAATTGTTGCATAGTATCTCACGTTATTTGATTCAATTATTGTCGATTCTTATATTATATATATAAGTTTTGTTTTATTAGTATTATTAGTGTAATAAAATAGAAAAGATTCTTATATAAAACAGAATACTTTTATAAAGTTATTCATTTTATTAGGCAATAATTAGAATATATTATATTCTATTATGCATAGTATTTTGCATAGTAAAATCTTTTTATATAAAATAGAATACTTTTATAAAGTTATTTGTTTTATTAGACAATAATTAGAATATATTATATTTTATTGAAAAGATTTTGTTTTATTAGAATATTTTATTAAATCAATCTGGACTGTCCGTTTAAAAGTAAATCAATCTAGACCGTTCATGAATTAGTTACTATGCAGTCCATTCTCCTATAAATAGAAGCTCATTCCTTCATTATTTCTTACTAATTCACTGAAACTCTAGAGAGAGAAACTATAGAGAGAGTTCTTCTTCTATAATCTTGACCGTATTTCTTTAAAGTTTAAGAAAGCTTTGAGCATAGTGCAAGTTTTCTTCGAGTATATCCTCACCCTACCAGTCGGAGTACTCTTCTTTCAAAGGTAATGGATACTATTTGTTATACCCGTAAGGGGTATTATTTCTTTTGTATTCATAAAGAGAACTTATGTTATTCCATTCTTTATAATTCTGTTGGAATAACCTGTATACGCGGTCTACCCTATACTTGGTGAAATTCAACTGTTATTCCATTCTTTATCATTATATTGGAATAACCTGTCTATGCGAAGTACTGCATACTTGGTGAAATTCTTCTGTTATTCCATTCTTTATTATTCTGTAGGAACATCATGTCGGTGCGAATTTCGCCTGACCTGGTTCCGTTATTAATTATTCTGTCGGAATATCCTGTATATGCATTTATGCTGGACCTAGTTCCATTATTTATTATTCTGTTTAATATCCATGCGTCGGCGTTTACGCAGACACTGTTCCATTATTTATTCTGCCTAATATCCTCGTCTGCGCTACTTTTGACCGGTTCCATTATTTATTATTCTGTTGGGAATAACCTATCTGTGCAGTCTATCGCACGCATGATGAATCCCTCTGTTATTCCATTCTTTATTATTCTGTTTGAATAACCTGTCTCATGCATGGTGAATGATCCTTTGTATTCATTCCTTATTAAATTGTGGAAATGATCTGTATATGTGGATTACCGCATGATGGGTGAAAATCCATTTGCAGTTTCATATATTTTATTATACTCAGTTGGTTAAAGCTTTGGCTTCTATATTCCTTGAAATTAGTGGAATATCCTGGATATTTGCGTTTCATCCAGTATCTTTTCGTGGAAATATTCTTCTGAGCATTCTTGAATTTTACTCTACAAAGCAGTATCATGTTGACAATTTGGACATTATTGGTTCTTGGATAAATTAATTCTTGAACTTGTTTTATTGAATTATTATGTCATTGTCATCATCCTCATGTTTATATTATGTTGAAAGTCATCTGTGGCCTGTATTGCATAGATGGACTTGGTATGATTATGACTGTGGATTATTCTTGTATAATCATGACCGTAATGTTACAAATGATGTGGAAAAAGTCCTCATTGGCCGTAGTGCATTGATGGACGCTTTTGGTATTATTATGGCTATGGATTCTCTTCGCCAAGGGAGCAAAGATGAATTGTTTTATGGCATGATCAGGACTGTTGATGAAAACACGATTATCTTAGGCCCGTAGTGCATGGATAATTCGTGGTCGTGATACTAAATAATATTATTGGCCTGTAGTGCAGGGATGATTTGATGATGTGGATTATTTATTAAGCTGAGTCTCAATGATAAAAGTGATGAAAACCTTTTAAATCATAAAAGATAGTAGATTTTATTCTCTACTTGACTCTTTTAATGGATTGTTTGTTCCGCTGTAGTTAAACTTGATGTCTATTGTATTTTATCAATCTAACATTGTTGAAGACTAATGATAATTTATTCTGCATTATCTTATTTATAATATTTCTTACTGGGCTAGTTGAGCTCACCCTTTCTTTCACTGTTCTCTTCAGGAAATGAGAATATAGCTGGGACGAGTCGGGGAACGGAGTGACGGTCCAAGATGGTGTCTTAGTAGTCCTCACTATTCTGTGAAATAGTGTAATAATAAATGTAATGAGGACTCCATTGAGTGTGGATATTGTCTAGATGACAATATTCTTATTAAAACTCTCAATTTATGTCTTGTCGTATTGTACACGACAATTGTATTATTAAGTTGTATTTGTATTTTTGTACCATGTATCTGGCGACCCAAGATGGGTGATGTATACCTATTTTGGGGGCGTCACATCTACGACCCTGAATTGATGGCATCGGACCTTCGTGAGGTATTACCGAATGTAGTTTTCAATGGCTAAGAACATTGGTATAGTGTACCCTGTGTTTGGGCGAATTCCAATGAGTGATACCTAAAACCACAACTTGACCCGTGAAAACCAGGATTTCAGGCTATTCTGCTCAATCGCGTAGCATTTTTATTCCTGATTTAGCCTTTTCAACTTGTAAGAACTCCTTTACAACTCAAACTAGACTGAGCCGGAGGGGTGGTCCCCACCCAGGGCAGCCGTAGGTACACCTTTGGCCAACCATGGGTACTTTAAAGCTGCAGGTTGCTATCATAAGTCATTTTCACGTTGTGTTGCGAAGGAAATCCGAGAGTTCTTCTTCAGATTTGCTGATTTCAGGCATCTTTCTGTAAATTCTGTCGCCATACAAGTGTTCTACATTGTCCTGGTAACGTATGCATGTCCTTTTTTCTAGTTTTTATCCATTGGAAAATGACTTATGATATGAAATGCTTCTGAACACATAGTAGTGAATATGTGTGCTCATATGATGTGATAAAAATATTCAACACAGCAAATGTTAGTATTAAACCATGTTGAACATAATGATGTGAAAAAATTAACTTTTGAAACAGTCAAATTGGCACCTTTTTCTGCTATTTCTTATCCTATTTGAGGACAAATGAGCTAAAGTGAAAAAGCAAAGTAATCCTGGTAATTAGGCTACCCTTACGGATTTTTTACTGTGATATATTAATGCAGGTAGGATATTTATGACTGTGGGCCGGTGTGCTACTGAATGGCCACCTAGCTATGCCTATGTGCATGTGGATAATCCTATTTACAAAGGGGACTATGGCAAAATATTTCCAAAACGTAGGCATTGGGTAGTCATGCATTTTTAACTCTACTGTAGACGTATGTTAAAATAATGCATGCATGCATGTAGTTATAAAACTGCATTTTGAAAAGCTCCAGGCTAGAATTTACCACACCCTTTCTAAGGTGATTTGGAGACTTGTTGTCCAGATATATGGATCTAAATCAGCCGAGTAGTTCCCGCAGGACCACTTCAGATGTACGGAGGAAGGCTTCTAAAGTGCCTCGACCCCGTTCTGTTAGACAGCCTCATCGTTTGGCGAAGGCGGTGATACGTCATATCCGAGTTGATGTGCCGGACATTGAGGATGAGGAGGAGGATGTTCCGGTTGTGGACCCTACTCCTGCTGCTCATGTTCCTTGTAGGGATTTACCAGGCATTCAGGTGTCGATCCCAAAGCTTCTGGGTAATTTGAGTAAACACCCCTCGATTTACTTACATTCAAACGAGGTAAAAGCTAGATTTTAACCTTCCCTTTTTTTCCTATTGATGAGGAGTAAAGGATTCTGATGTTGATCTGCTTTGTGATGTAGGTTCCTGGCTTTACACAGCCTAGAGGGAACTGGTTCAGCATTCACTCCATATACCAGGCTCTACATCCTAATTATAGAGTGATTGTGCATGGCTGGGGCTTCGAAGCGTTCTTTTCCATCCTTCCTTGTCGTTATCCCTGGAGTTACCTTAGGGCATTGTTTGAGCGCTGGTTTCACCAGACTCAGTCTCTCCATTTGTTTGACTGTGAGGTGATGATGACGCTGATGGATTGGCGATTTATCACCGGTATGGAGTTTAGAGGGGTGACAGTGCCATGCATGGTGGATAATACCCCGACTGCTGTTCGATCCTTGCTAGGAGTTCTGGCGGAGGCGCTCAAGGGCAGGACTATTCGTATATGTCCATTAAGCGTAGATGCTATAAGCGAGCTGTTAAGTGAGCCCATATATACCCGATGATGTGAGAGTCAGGGATCGCATTCTTCGACAATTGTTCCTGATGATCATTAGGGGCTGCTTCATAGCTGATAACTCTTCTACGGTGTCATTCACTTTGGTGAGCGCCACATGACATGTAGTAGTCCCCAAATCCGGGTCCTAATCACCACAGATCTGGTATACTATTTCTATAACTAATTGTGGAAGATATAAACATAAATTGTTTATACAATACACTTTACACACTATTTCCCCAAAATCGAGTAACCTTAACTTATACACAATTTATAAACTATCTAACACATATCATTATTATCAAACTATACTATTACAAACTAGCTGCACATTTTATCCCAAGCTGAACTTGGCATTATCCTTTTCCTGTATCTGAACGCATTCGCCTTATCTGCAATGTTTATCATGATATAGCAAGGGTGAGCATGAAAGTTGCCCAACATGTTTAAATACAATTTAAGGATATATCATGATTGAAAGAGTCCGAATAATAAGCTGACTATAATTCATCAATATAATTGAGAACTAGCACGAACAAACTTTTGACTGAACAAGTATTGAACATGAACAAATATATCTGGACCAACTGGTAATGAAGGTGATCAGCCTTTCATACCTGACTTACACATTCAATATGTACATAATACAATTATACATGGCAATCAACAATAATTAACCATAAGCATATCTGAATGAAACAACTCTTAGTAGAGTTAAGTAAAACTTGCCTGAACCGTTGATTACCGCTACACAATTTATATCGCTTTATCCGAAGACCTAATATTAGTAATATAGATCTCCAATATTAGAATAATATCATCACAGTATAATACTATTATATATATATATATATATATATATTTATAGAATAACCTAAACACATAACACATAACCCTATCAGTCTATAAAGCACATAAAACTTAACATCAAGTTAGACTATTTAAGTCCGAGTTGAATCTGACAAAATTCTAACATCCCGACGGTCTAGTCGAACAAAACCCGAGTTTAAGTTCAATTAAACTCTGCGTAATTACTTAGCAATATCTTAGATAATCATATTATCGGTTAAAATATTATTTATAAGCTTGTAATAATTTTTAGACAATTAATATCATTTATCATAATTTTTCAATCATTAATATCGTATTTAAATGAATTAAATACCACATAATTCCTTAATCATTAATATTTATTTAATATCAAATATTAATGAAAATCATAACATAATATTATAATATAATTATAATATCACAAAGTATTTTAATACTTTAAAATCATATTTATATGATTTTTAAATGTTAAATTCATTATCCAATAATTGCTATTAATATTATAATATTAATATTTTCATGACTAAATATCAAAAGTTATATTTTATAACTTCAAATATTTTTTAACCATTAAATCATTTTTATATGATTTTTAAATCATTATTTCTAATTTTCTATAATTTATTTAATATATTCAATAAATATATTAACTACCATTAATAATAAATTATTAATCAAATTCATCACAAAATATTAAAAGTCATTAAAAATAACCTAAATTATTTTCTTATATCATAATATAATTTTATAGGCAATTGTAGTTTTTATTTCACTTAAATATGTAATTTATATTTATTACATATTTTTATTGCTTTATTTATGCCTGAAAAGAAGTTTATCGGCGTAAAATATCATTTATAGCCAAATCTCGTCCCGTAGGACTTTATTTGATTTATTAATACTTATTATTTCGCCGGAACGCGATTCGGAACGTCGAACGTCAAAATCGTTCGACGAAATGAATAGCTTCGCTGCTCGCTTCGCTTTTTAAGTTCTGACATGCTCCTTTGCATATTTTTAATTCTCAAATCGTGAATCATATAAGAGTGAAATTTTGGGCATGTTATAGACCTCATGTCATAGCATTTTAGAAAAATTTTACACCGCGAAAATGGATCACGGAAACTAATCAAAATAGTGCACGAAAAGGACGACAAACCACCACAACCTGACAAGGTATGTATGCCATGGGCCGTGAATGTCGGTAGTATAGCACTTCATTGCAATCTTCGTCTATTTCAAGCTTATCAACCTAGTAGCCCTTCACTTTATGCATTTCTCACGCCTTGCTCATTTATCAGAAAATTCTCAACTATGGATATGTTTTACATGGTATACCAAAGTATTTTTAAAAAATATAACACAGTAATTTCGGACCTCTTAGGTAGCCTAAAATATACCCCAAAAATGTCCACTCGCAATAATTTTCATCTTTTTTCCTAATTTACCCTCTTTCGCTAAAACAGTCATAACATTTTCGTTTTAAAACATTTTTAAACGATTCTTAAGCCCACGTAAAGCTAACTTCCGGGACTACAACTCTTCCATACTGACTAGTTTCCAAATTCCAAATACATCAGCCCAGAAATTCCGTTCAAGTGGACTGCACCGCACTTGTTAGACAGTTTTGACACTACTACTTTGAAATGTCATTACTCTCTCCTCCGATGTCGGATTTAGTCCGTTCCGGAGTATATGAAAAGCTTATTCAGTGTACTACAACATACCAAAAACCCAGAATTTTTAGAGCACTCTAGCTAACCACGAAATTTCTGTTGAGGGGCAGCAGTCCACTAGTTTTTTCTAAGTTTAAAAAAAAACTGTTTTCATTTCTTCTTTGATCAAACTTTTAACACCTAAAATGGTTAGATTTACACATAACACATCATTAAACATGAAGATCTAAGATTTTTGAGTTTAGAATTATAAGCTCATGATCTTATCAAAAATAACCACAAGGGAATACATTTAAAGCTAACTAGATTTTTAGTTTTGGAAATTTTTATACCTTGTTGGTTGGATGATCTCTCCTCCTCCTACCAAGCTAGATGGTATGAAGAAAATTTTCTTCTTTCTCCCTCCTGTTATCCACGGATTCTCTCTTCTTCTTTTTTTCTTCTCTTAGCTCTTTTGGAAAATGAAATAAACTTTTTAGTTGAAATGAAATGTGGGAGTATTTATAGTAGGAGAAAAATGTATATATATATATATAACTTGTATATATAAATCTCCCAACAAATCTTCATCTCCTCTCTCTTACCTTAATTGCAATTTTGGTGATAAAATGTGGCCAAATAAAATGAAGACACATGGCTTGGTTGGTGACCAAATGAATAAAAAGAAATAATTCACATGCTCTTTTTGCTCCAATATGGTCGGATACATCCTCCCCCAAATTGTCCAATTTTTTTGTGTAATTTTAATTGCTAAATTTGCTTATTAAATCATCTAGAAGGTCCATCTCAAATGGGCTAGGGTTTGGGTAATTCTTTTTTTTTTGTTTGAGCTCTCATTTAAATTGTTTGGACCACTAAAATTATCATGGATCCAACACATAAATTTTACATAACCCTATATATTTCATTAGGGTTTCTAATTCACTCATTATAAAATTTAAATACCTAGATAATTTAATTATGTAACCCAATTAAGCTAGGTTTAAAAATAATTAATAAATTGAGATAATAAAATTAATCTCTTAGGTTAGTATACTAGTATAAAATTTAAATACTAGCACTTACACTTGTTATAACCCTTAGGTTATTTAATTCTCATTCCTAATATATAACATTAGGTTATATAACTTCTCATTCATTCTATTTATATATTAAATAAATATATACATATTTACCATATATATTTATTTAATCACCCACATACTTCACATAAGTCACTATACACAAAACCCCATAAGTCCTTCATAATAATTAAAAAAAATTTAATTCACAAAATTCCTTCTCAAAAATGTCAAATTCATCCACTTATTTTCTGTCTAGGTCCTAATATTGAACCTTAAATCAATCATTTAAGATTTTAATAAATTGTCTAATTTCTCGGGTTGTCACATGACATGTGTACCGTATCGGAGAGTATAACTGGGGTTCCTACATCTTCGCCTATTTCCTCAGGGGTATGCGCATGCGTTCGTAGGGCTTGACGGAGACTTGGCTAGGATTTTACCCATTTCTGCTAGTGAGTATTTCTCTTATAATTTCCCATGTACAGGTTAAGAGTGTTGACTGATAGCAGATGTTTGCCTTTGTGTTGGAAGTTCTGGGCCTATGAGAGGCTCCCATGTTTGCGTCCTGTGAGTGTGCTAGGCTTGGAGACCTATCCACGAGGACGGCGATGGCATCATTCCATACTGGCGGAGGTCCCTGTAGCTGAGAGTTTCACTCATTGTCGCCTATAGCTGGAGTTATTGACAGCTGATGTCATTACTTTGGATTCCCTATTCTGGGGAGCACTTGGCCATTGGTTTTGAGGATGGATACCCGCCTGGTGTCGAGTACATGATTTCCACCCATAGGATTCCTATCTTACAGATGGAAGATGGGAGCCTTATTTAGGAGAAAATGCTATTAGGAGCACCACATGAGAGATTCATATACTGATCTTGCCTCTTGTCAGGCGTTATTGGCCTATTTCATAGTCACCCATCATTGATATCCCCTTGACAGGGGTTGACGATTTTACACTATCAGAGGGTCCACATACCCAGGCTACGTTCTAGCATTGGTGGTCCCCTCGTACCATCGAAGCCCAGACCCACGCCACGTAGTTTATGGGGGATATGGTTCCTGGATCCATGATGATGATAGATTGGATGGCCTGTGTCAGAGATCCTACTCACTTGACACAGATTGACAGTTTGACCCGATAGTTAGACCGGGAACATTTCTTTATTCGGTACATGGGCAAAGATCTGGAAGAGGCAGATACATTTGATCCTTCCAGCTCAGGAGTTGGCCCCTCAGATGACCCATATGGCTTTGCCAGTGCAGATCCTCCATTGTATAGGCCTAACATCCCCATTGATGGAGATCTAGTGACTCATGAGGAGTTACATAAGGTGGACATGATTGATGATGTAGACATTGACACCATTATGTTCTTCTGATGTATATTATCATTATATCTTTTGATAGGCCTCTGTTAGACACTGGGTGGTTGTGCCCCATTCTCGCTATATCTTTTGATAAGCCTCTGTTAGTAGTTGGGCGTCTGTGCCCCATTTCCCTGTATTTTTAGCTGTACAGAGATGTATTAGATGATGATGTACTTAGGAATGTATATACTGTGATGCCCCCAAAATAGGTATACATCACCCATTCTGAGTCGCCAAATACATGGTATAGAATACAAATACAAACTTAAATATACAACATGAGTAATGAGTTTTAATACAAATATTGTCTTCTGGCGATTATTCAAACTCAAAAAAGTCCTCAATACATTTATTATTACACTATTTCACAGAATAGTGAGGACTACTAATGCAAACATCTGGACCGTCACTCCGTTCCCCGACTAGTCCCAGCTATATTCTCATTTCCTGAAGAGAACAATGAAATCAAAGGGTGACCTCAACTAGCCCAGTAAGAAATATTATGACTAAGATAATGCAAAATAAATTATCGTTTGCCTTCAATATTGTTAAACTGATAAAATACAATAGACATCAAGTTTAACTGCAGCGGAACAAGCAATCCATTAGAAGAGTCAAGTAGAGCATGAAATCTACTATCTTCTATGATTTAAAAGAATTTATCATCAATTTTATCGCTGAGACTCAGCTTAATAAATAATCCACATCATCGAATCACTCCTGCACTACGGCCAAGAATATTCATTAGTATCACGACCATAAATTATCCATGCACTACGGGCCAAGGATATTCGTGTTTTCATCAATGGTCATGATCATGCCAACAACTGTCCATCAATGCACTACGGGATAATGAGGACTTTTACCACATTTTTTGTAACATTATGGTCATGATTATACCAAATAATCACTAGTCATAATCATACCAAGTCCATCTATGCACTATGGCCACAGAAGACTTTTAACATAATATAAGCATGAGGATGATGACAATGATATAAGAATTCAATTAAATGAAAGCAAATGATATATTTTTAAAGATTAATAATTTAATTTATTCAGAAATCAATAACGTCCAAATTGTCAACATGATACTGCTTTGTGGAGTAAAATTGAAGAATAATATTGTACCAAAAATGATTTGGACCGAAAACGAATCAATTTTTATCATGAATAGTACCCCGGGTGAATAGTACTCGAGTGAATAGTACCCCACGAATAGTTCTCCGGTATGAAAAAGTTAAAATTTATCAAGAATGCTCAGAATAATATTTCCATGAAAAGATACTGGATGAAATGCAAATTTTAAGGATATTCTACTAATTTCATGGAGTATAGAAGCCAAAACTTTAACCAAATGAGTATAGAATTCGGAATCTGAAACGAAATAATATTACTTACATACTACAGAGTATGGAAGAAAATATTACTTCAAGCGAATATTGAACAAAAATAACATCCCTTACTATGGTTGAATATCAAAACCATTCCGTGAAGCAACAGATCACGAATCACAGACATGCAAATTAATTTACATGATGCAGATTAATATAATATAATATAATATATATAATCATGGTGGGCATGCAAATCATATACTTACAGCACCATGCAAATCATATATATATAATATTCATATTAACCTTTCCTGAAACAACATGATTCAGCCACCATCTTTCCTTAACCAAAGTAATCATTCCTTATATATATAATATAAATCGAAACATCAGTGATCCACAAAAAAAAATTCGCGAATAATTTCTTTTTTTTTCTTTTTCTTTTACAAATTTTATACAATAAATTACGCCCAATTAAATTTTTCTAAACACATATCAATATATATATATATATATATCAAATTAAAACAATTAATAATATTCCAACGAATATTGAACGAAGATAATATTCCTACAAATATTGAACGAAGATAATATTCCTTACGAATATTGAACGAAAATAATATTTTTTATGAATATTGAACGAAAATAATATTCATACGAATACAAAAAAATAATGTCTCTTCTAAATATGAAATAAATAATATCCCTTACCATGAAAAGAAGAGTATTCCAACTGGTATAACGGGGATATTCTTGAAGAAAACTTTCACTGTTTTCTACACTCAAAGCTTTCTAGAACTCGAAACAAGTAAACGCTCCGGATGTAAAATCCAGGTTCATCAGACAGAGGCTTAGGAAAGGCACCACCTAGATTCGCTTCAGTTGAAAGACCGAATTAAATTCCCGTCAAGTAGATTGCGATGATCTGGGGACCTTCATGCCAAAAAGCCGCGAGAGCAACCCTAAGATAGGTCAACCTCTGATAAACCAAACGCGGAGGAAAGTCTCTTCATGCTTTCTATTTTTCAAATTAATTGTAAAAACATTTACTTGTAATTTTATTCCATGTTCATCTTTATGGAATATATTAATATTTGTGCATACATAACATATTATCAAATTAACGCCAGTTTTTCCAGGATGATATTCCTAAAACAGACACATAATGATAGCATTTACATTATCCCTAAGACTAAACTATATAAGTCTTTTGTAGGGAAACAATTGGGCATATTACCCGCTCAAAATCCAAAAAGGCCACGAGCCTACAGCCAATCATGTCTTCTTCTGACCAGTCTAATGCCGTTTCTTGAGAAGAATTTGACGGATTAAGTAAAAAAATTACAGATTTGGTTGTTCTTCTAAAAGAATTGCATTAATCTATTCAGGGGTACAAAGATGCCTACACATACAGAATCTTCTACACAAGGAGGAGCACAAGGTTTGGATAAAACAAATCCAGAACCTTAGTTGGATACGACCAACAAAGACCCTGAAAACACTCATCTCAAAGGAGATCCAGACACCGGTGATATCAGGAAGAAGGTACTTCAAATGGAAGAAAATATCTGTGCTCTCAAAGTTATTGGAACACATGGAAGTGTTTCATATGCTGACCTTTGCATTTTCCCTAGTGTTCATTACCCAGAGAAATTCAAAACCCCTGACTTTGAAAAGTATGACGGGTTAGGGGATCCTTACACACATTTGAAGGTGTTCATTGGAGAACTTGGATCTTATACAGAAAATGAGAAGCTCAGAATGCAGCTGTTTCAGAAAAGTCTAACTGGAGAAGCCTGTTCATGGTATACTAGATTAGAAAACTCAAAGATCCATAGCTGGGAAGAGCTAGCTCACGCCTTCTTCACTCAATATAGTTTTCAATCTCAGATGGCTCTGGCCACTGCATTACCAAGGTCAAGAAACAGTCTAATGAGTCTTTCAAAGAGTATGCTCAAAGGTGGAGGCGCCTTGCTGCTCAAGTTATTCCTTCCATGACAGAGTCAGAAATGGTCATGACTTTCATAGACATACACGAAGCTCCTTTCTATGAGAGAGTCTTAGCTGGTATTGGCAAACCATTTTCTGAAATGATCAAACACGGAGAAATGGCTGAGATGGGATTGAAGTCAGGTAAGATTCAAGACCTAGCCGCTCTGAAAGCAATTAATGAGCACATCCAATCTGGATCTTATGGAAACAACCCTTGGAGGGTCCATAAAAAGAAAGAGGAGGATGTTTCCTTAATATTACAAGGTCAAAAAGGCAATCAGAACATGCCTATACAAAGGAGAAACTACTCCCCTTTCCAAGCACAGTTATCAAACCCTCCATTGCCTAAAAATGGAGAAGAAAAGCGCCCTCGAACGTCACACCCTTAGGGGACTCACTCAAAAATATTCTTGCTCTTCTAACTACTAAGAAGAAAATCACACGTCTTCTTCCACCAGTCAACCTTAATGGGAGGGGTTTTAATGTTACTCGGAAGTGTGCTTATCATGCTGGAGCACCTGGACATGATACTCAAGATTGTTGGTCCTTAAAACACAAGATCCAAGATTTGATAGACAACGGTGAGATTGTGGTTACCAAACCAGATCAACCTCATGTACAAGACAACCCTCTTCCTCAACACAAAGAAGAAGAGGTCAACAGGATTAGTTGGAGCACAGGACAAAGTTCCAATTTTAGTGGTGAATCATCCCAGAGCATCAAAGACGGTGTTGACAGATGGAATTATGCAAAGTTTCAATTTACTATGGAACGAAAGATGAAAGCTCTTTGTAAGCAAATTGAACAATTGGCAGAACTAGTGACCCATCAGCATCAAGTCACACGCCAGTTAATCAGCCAAGAACTAGCCTATCTCCTTCCTTTTGTTATGAATGCTCCACCATCACCTTCAGAAAGTGAAGCTATGGAGGATAAGGTTGCAAAGAGAGCAAATGCTAAAGCCCGCCGGGATTTTACCAATCAAAGGGAATTTACATACCTGGGCCAACCTATGGAGGAGATATTCCAGATGCTAATCAACGAAGGAAGAATTACCTCCCTTGTACCTCCAATCAATCCCTGTTCAAGACGGTTCAACTCCGATGGTGTATGTCAATATCATTCACATTCTCGCGGTCACAACACAGAAGAATGTTGGGCACTCCGCCACCTTATTCAGAATCTAATTGATAGTGGTGTCTTCCAATTGGCAGACAATGACACTGTGCTACTAGAGAGTGGGAATGCATGTCCTACCAAATGGAAGGGATCAGTAGCAGTTATATCCGCTGAGGCTGATGAGACTGTCAAATCATTTCCCATACAAGCAATTCAACTCAAAGGAGCTGACAATCCTTTGAAAGTGGTCGCACCAGAGCCAATTTCTTTACCCTTCAGACCACAGTATCCTGTTGTCAGCTTACACAAAGTTCCATGGAATTATGGAGAAGCTGAAGGATCCACGACTCATACTACTGCTACAGTGTCAAAGGAAAATCCACTGTATCTTCCTTAGAGGGTGATGAAACCCGCCATCAAAGCAAAGGGGAAGATTCCCATGAAGAAGATTGAAAAATTCCTTCGTACTATGGGCCATAATGAAGCCAAGGTGGTTTTAAGCTTAAGAGAAGCTCCACATCAGATATCAATACTAGACTTGGTTTTCTTTTCTGAGGATCACATGAAGATCTTATTAAAGGTTTTGGAAGAAGCCTACTTGCCCAAATCAGTGGATGCGTCAGCATCTGGTTGATCACATTTTCAACAACAATGTGATATCCTTCACTGATGACGATATACCGCCCGAAGGGACCGGTCATTACAAGCCATTGCATATCGCAGTTTTATCCTCCAGGTATATGTTAGTTGGAGTTTTGATAGATGGAGGTTTGTCTCTGAATATCTGTCCTTATGCCACCTTGGTGAAGATGAACGTTAATCTCAAACGGATTCGAAGCAGCCATACGGTTATCAAAGCTTTTAATGGATCCCAACTAAATTCTATCGGAGAGATTGAGCTGCCAATTGAGATTGTTCCAAATACATTCAATTTATCCTTCCATGTCCTCAAGATAGATTCAGGATACAACCTGCTATTGGGGAGACCATGGATCCACATGGCTGGAGCCGTTCCTTCTACACTACATCAACAACTTAAATATATTGTCAACTCCGAGCTGAAATATCCTGAACAAAGAGATCTACCAATCATCAGCTTCAATTCAAAAGTTGAGCCAGCCAATTTTCATACTTTGGAAGTGAGTAACATGCAATACCATCCTATTGGAGCGCCACTTCCCGTACCGAAGATTTTTGTCGAGGTTATGTCGGCCACTCAAGAAATGGTGTCATTGGGTCATCAGCCTAGACAAGGGCTTGGTAAAAATCAACAGGGTATTAAGCACCCTATTCAAGTGTCCAGTCAAATCGGGACAGCCGGACTAGGCTATTCTGCCAGTTCTAGTCACAGGAATCCTCATAAGCATAAGCAGGTTCCTCAAGCTTCCGCCACATGGTGATTTTCTCCATCTGCACCTCATGAGCTGATATAGTCGCTAGTAAAGGTGCCAGCCCATGTTATGGCTATGTTGTTTCCCAAACCAGTACCATTCAAAGAAAAAGAGGTGCTGATTCCTGATCCCAAAGTAGAAGAAAGGGAGCGGAAACGTAAACATGACATCTCCTTAATGATGTCAGGCATACGCATCATTGTCCATGATGAACATACAAACAGATACACCCTAGACGATGATTGCCCAGATGTTATGGTCATCATTCGGGAAAAGGAGGACGATGATAGCCCCTCCATCACTGCAGTCCATCAGGACTTTGCCCTCAACAATTGGAGCAGCACTCCATGCATTGGTCGACGAGGGTAAAACGGCCAAAAATCCCTCTACCCTGTAGATAACTTTAATTGCTTACTTTTCTATACAGTATTAGCAGTTATTTTATTAGTACATGCTAACTCTTTTTTATGATTAAACAGTTTCATATATTAAGTGAAAGCATATTTTGTTTCAAGACTCTGAATTTAGATGTGCATGTACTTGCTGACGAGGTGCCTTTTCTCCACAAGGACTGTAACTTTGATGTAAAGTTGGACTCAGACTTGATGGAAATATATGAGGACATTGAGACACCTCAGAAGATTAAGGAATGGGTCATAGACAAACCTAAACCTAACCTTGATCAAATCACTTCTTTCAATCTTGGAACCTTAGAAAGCGCTAAGCTAATCCAGATTGGTTCAGACTTAACCCCAAACCAATGGAATGACATGGTTGCGCTATTAACCCAATTCCAGGATGTGTTTGCATGGTCTTACGAAGACATGGTTGGTTTGTCCACTAACAGTTTAAATGTTAAAGAGGAAATTGTGAAACAATTTCAAGCTGACATTATCATGGTGTCTACATATCCGGAATGGATATCCAACATTGTTCCCGTGCCTAAACCAGGGGGAAAGATGCGAGTTTGCATGGATTATCGGGATCTGAACTAAGCTTGCCTTAAAGATAGCTTTCTCGTGCCCTTTATCCCCATTCTTATTGACAATACTGCTCAATACGACATGTACTCTTTTGCTGATTGCTTTGCAGGGGTACCATCAAATTATGGTCACTGAGGAAGACCATGAGAAAACTGCTTTCATCATGCCTTGGGGAACATTCTGTTATAGACAGTTGTCATTCGGCCTCATCAATGTCGGGGCAACTTACCAGCAAGCTATGATGGCTCTTTTCCACGATTTAATGCACAAAGAGATAGAGATCTACGTGGATGACATCATTGTCAAATCCCGAAGGGAGGAAGAACACTTAGACCATCTCAAAAAGCTTTTCAATAGGTTACGTAAGTAAAACTTGAAGTTAAATCCATCCAAATGCTCCTTTGGTGTCAAATCAGGTAAGTTACTAGGTTTTCTAGTAAGCCACAAAGGGATTGAGCTGGATCCAACCAAAATCCAAGCCATCAAGGAAATGCCCATCCCTTAGATAGAGAAGGAAATACAGGGATTTTTGGGAAGAATCAACTTCATTAGCAGGTTTATTTCTTAACTCACAGCAACTTGTGAGCCCATCTTCAAATTGTTAAGGAAGAACTCCTCCATGAAATGGAACGATGAGTGTCAGAAAGCCTTCCTTACAATCAAAGAGCAGTTGGTTAACGCTCTTATTTTGGTACCACCCAGGGATGATGTTCCCCTATTCATGTACCTGTCCATTAATGTCAATGCCATGGGCTGTATGCTGGGGCAAAAAGATGATAGAGGCAAAGAACGAGATATCTATTACCTCAACAAAAGATTTAGCAGCAGTGAACACAAGTACACTCTAATTGAGAAGACTTGTTGTGCTTTAGCATGGGCTTCCATGAGGTTACAGCATTACCTCCATGGTCACACAACCCATCTCATATCTCGCGTGGATCCTCTCAAGTATGTGTTCAGTAAGCCCATACTGAATTGTAGGCTGTCCAGATGGCAGTTGATCCTACAATAATTTGACATCGTCTATGTGACGCAAAAGTCTATCAAAGGTCAAGGAATAGCGGATCAACTAGCCGCCTCACCTACAGGGGACTACAAACCCTTGGAAACATACTTCTTTGATGAAGGGGTATTGGCAGTTCAGCAATACCATCAGTACGATGCATGCCACACATGGAAAATGTATTTTTATGGAGCTGTTAACATGGAAGGCTCTAGAGCTGGAGCAATTCTAGTGTCCGATATGGGGGAGCAGTATCCTATCGCCATCAAATTATAGTTTGTCAGCACCAACAACATAGCTGAGCATGAAGGCTGTATCATGGGGCTAAAACTTGACCGTTCAATGGGCATCAGGCGGTTAACTATCTTTTGGGATTCCGAATTGGTAATCATATAATCCACAAGAATCTATCAAACCAAGGAACTACATTTGTTGCCTTACCATCTACAAGTTTTACAGATGGCTTTAGAGTTCAAAGAAATCTCCTTTCTACACATTCCTCATAATAAGAATGATTTTGCAGATGCACTAGCAACGTTGGCCTCCTTGATTCACATACCTGACAAGGAAAACATGCCAAGCATCACATTTGCCCTGCAAAAGGCCCCAACTTATGGGAACTATGTTGGAGAAGTATCGGATGAGCTACCTCCCATCCACAACCCTTGGTATCAGCACATTAAGGAGTATCTACGAGATGGATCTACACCCGCTGAGGCAAGCCTGACTGAAAAGAGGCGGATCCATCGGCTTACTATGAAATTCTACTTGAGCGGAGATGCACTCTACAAAAGAGATACAGGACTAGGTTTCCTCAGATGTCTTGACAAAGACCAAGCTCAAAGGCTCATGGATGAGATCCATGGTGGAGTATGTGGCCCACACATGAGCGGACCCCTACTTATTAAGAAAATCCTCAGAACAGGGCATTATTGGCTTACGCTCAAAGCTGACTGTGATGATCATGTTAAGAGGTGCTATCAAAGCCAAATTCATGGGAATGCTATCCACTCCCCTCCAAAGGAACTCCACAATATGAGTTCGCCATGGCCCTTCTCAATGTGGGGAATGGACGTGATCGGGTCAATCCAGCCCAAGGCCATTAATGGACATCTATTCATATTCACCATGATTGACTACTTCACCAAATGGGTAGAAGCAGCCTCCTTCCCCAGGGTTACCAAAGAAGTCATCATTGTTTTCATCAGAAATAATATCGTCTGTCGATATGGACAACCAGAGGTTATTGTGTCAGACAATGCTAAAAATCTCAACAACAAAATGATGGAGGAGTTATGCAGTAAATTCCACATCAAACACCTTAAATCCGTCATCTACCGTCCAAAGATGAATGGTACTATTGAAGCGGCTAATAAAAACATCAAGAAGATCATGCAAAAAATGTCCGCCATTCACAAAGGATGGTCTGGCCTCTTGCCTCTGACTTTATTAGCCTACATAACTTCAATGCGTACTTCCACTGGGGCAACACCCTACTCATTAGCCTATGGGATGGAAGTAGTGCTCCCCATAGAGGTGAAAATGGAATCCCTCAGAGTGTTGATGGGTGCTCAGTTGGATGAAGACCAATGCGTACAAGACATATATCACTTATTGTCTTTGATAGACGAAAGGCAAACCGCGGCTATCTTCCATGGTCAGTTATATCAGCAAAGGATCGCATGATCCTACAATAAAAAAGTTTGGCTACGACAATTCAAACAATATGACTTGGTTTTGAAGAAGACCATTGACAACCAAGATCAATCTAAGGGAAAATTTGCTCCTAAATGGGAAGGCCCGTTTGTTGTCAAGGTGGTATTGACAGGAGGCACTCTCAGACTAAAGGAAATGGATGGCGATGAATTTCCATAGCTTATCAACTCGAACACCGTAAAACGGGAAACATACACTTCAAATTAGTAGCCTGGTTTCACCACATTTCAAACCTTTCATACAATTACGATTATCCTGAAGACGAGATTGAACCTTTCACACCTGCAGTTTATCCTGAAGACGGGATTAAACTTTTCTACGCTTGCAGTTTGTCCTGAAGACGGGATCAAACTTTTTCCACACCTGGAGTTTGTCCCAATCATGGGATCAAACTTTCTTCTCCTCGCAATATAGCTTGCACATAGGATTCATACTTCTCTTCGGCTGCAATTTGTCCTGAGGGGCAAACTACGTCCGTGATGCCCCCAAATCTGGGTATCTTCCAACCTGACATATGGTGCTCCACGGTGCTACAGTTCACACAAACATTCAATTGAAATGCCTCAAAAGAACGAATATGTCTTATATATATTCCTAAATAATATTACCATACCCCAGGTTCTTTATAACTGTTCCATTTGTTCTTTTCATAATATCAAATATTATCATTACAAACCTATACTATTACATAGGTAATCTATAGGTTCCCCTTAGCCCTCTCTTTATCCTTGCCAGATCCTTCGTCTGCTCGGTCTAAGCTGCATTCATATGGTTCAAGCAAGAGTGAGCATTACAAGCTCAACAAGTACAATAATTTCTTTTAAACGACATGCTTGAAACATAGGAATCGTATATCTTCAATAATTGGATAATAGTTATGAAGTACTATCAATAATTCAAAATAGCATTTCTTTTCCTTCAAAACGTTTTACAATAACAATATTCATTAAAACATCAATTCTGGTCCAAGACCATGAGCGTTTCATAATTTCTTTGAAAAGGACAACCCGACACTAAGTCCGTAAGTCTGGCATATATAGCTTGCGAGCACTTCTAGGTGATCAGCCTATAGTACTCTATGTTGATCAATACTACATTCATTAAACGTGTGTACGTTTAAGTTGTGGCAACCTCACGTGCCCATCAAATAATCGATGAAAATACATTTGTTTATTCATACTCAGGCTTACCTTGAATCTGCACCAAACAATTGGCGTAGGATACTGTTAGCAATTTTATATTGAAAGACTTGTAAATAAATCAATCAACTCTTCAAGATTAGTCTAGCCGAGGTAAAACTGACATCGACCCTTTAGTTAAACATTTCATGCATCTCATAACATGAATCATAGAAAACTTGGCTAACACGAAGGTTAGACAAGCATTTAAGAAAAACTTGCCTTCAGCATCTGCTACAGTAAAATACTTTTCCTTTGAGTTTTTACGGTCTCTACAACACATAACCACATAACATAACACATTAGATCATGAATGAACGTACATGGTTCCTAATGAATCTTACCCTTCTTCTCAATCTAATTATATATTAGATTTGTTATTATTGGTTCCGGCTTGCCGTTATAATTTACATCGTTCTAACCAACTTCGTTCTCTTTTATAACTTAACTGAAATTATTTCATTAATACAACTCGTTTCAAGTTAATTATCCTTCCTCACGACTTACTAACATTCTTATATTATTAATCGAAACTCGATTGTCAATGGTTAAGTACACTTATTTCATACCGTTCGCGTTCACGTAATATTCATCAACATTTAGTTGTAACTCGCAACGTTATTGCCATCATCAAAAAATGATATGTTAAGTTAATTAATTCATTATTAATTAACTATCTTTCCTTTCGTATTCTTAATCGTACTTACTTACTTAATGAAACTCGTTTCAAGTACTTATCTGCCTTTACGGCTTATTATCATTCATCGCTTCAGTATTAATAACTTATATTCCATTAATCTTTCTTTCAACCTTTAGTGTATTACTTAAGGTTTACAACATCTTAATTGATGTAACTTTAAGTTAATTAAGGATTTAATTTACTCTTCCTTCACTTCTCTTTTACTTTACATTCAAAAACATTTCCATTTATGCTTCACTTAGTCTTTGGTCATTGCCATTTCAATTTTTTGTTTCTTTTCTGACTCATGTTGCATGGCGCAGCTTCTTGTTCCTAGAATTCGGTCAAGGCGCTGTGGCGCCATATCCTTCATTATTAGCTGTGATGTGGTGCCAGACTTCAGTAGCTCATAGCCCTTTGTGGCACTGCGGCGTGACTTACTTTGCCTTGACTAGCGCCGCGACGCCAGTACTCAGCACCAGAAAAATTTGACAGTTAACTTTTTATGTGAGATTCCCGAGCTCATAACTTCTTCGTTATAAGTCCGAATTGGCTCGTTCAAGAGCCTACGGTTCAAAAATTACATACTCTACGTGTTCATGTAAGAATTTTATCTATTTGACTTTGTTAACTGAAAATTCACCTATTAGTCCATTTTTAATGAAAACGATAAACGTTCGTGAACATTCAACGCTCGTTTCTTCGTTCTAAGTCAGAATCCGGTCATTTTTGAGTCCGCAACTCTATAATTCCAAATAAGACTTGTCTCTATCTAAAACCAATGTTCCCGAGTTCAATATCAAAATTAAACCTCAAATTCGAGAATTTTACGAATTCGACGATTATCGTCCAAACTCGTGAATTCCGCCAAAACTTCGTTACTTAAGATTTGTTCTTCATTTCAAATGTATTCAATCCATCATACTAACATCTTAATATACATACTTCATTAACTTATAAACATGATAGGTTGTTACTTGTTCTTTATGAGTTTGTAACTTATAAAAGTATAAACTACTTATGATTTCTTTTCTCATGACTTATGATGGCTTAAATCTTTTAACCACCATCCTTGCTTCTTCTTATCATACCAAATTCATTATTATTAACATATGACAAGTTCTTGCTTAGTTCATAACTTATACGATTACAAATAGTTTATTCATGACTAATATGGCTTAAGTCCATTAATTAATCATTCTTATCATTCCTTAGCATACATGTTCTACCACTACCCACTTCTCTAACAATGGAAAAGAAAGAGAATCATGGTTTAAGATTGCTTACCATTGAATATCACTTGGTTAATCTTTGATCTCCTTCTTGCTTCTTGAAATATGAAAGACTAGCTTTCTAGCTTTTCTAGCTTATTATCTCTAACAAATAAGCTCTCAACTTGTTGGATGAAATGAACAACCAACAAAATGAAATCCAAGCTTGCTATTTATAGGAAAGTCTAAGTTAGGGTATAATGGTAATAAAACCACTCCACCTCCTTACTATTCCTAGCTTAAACACTAAGTTAACTTGCTCCCCACAACACTTGGCCATTAAGTCTACTTGGTCCTTAAGTCTACATGGTTACCACACTTACTTAGCCATTAAGTATACTTGTTCATCACAAATTTTATCCTTTGCTTGCTCATCACAACACTTAGCCATTAAGTTACTTACTCCCTACTTTGGATCATCCATGGTTTGCCCCATGGGTTAAAACCATCTCATAACACATTGATTCTTACTTTGGGCCTTTAGCTTAATTAATTTAAATTATACAATGGGCTTGTATTAATCCACATTGGATTATACCTTACAAACATTTGGGCTTTAACATTAATTCATATTGGCCTTTATTATTATCCCAATTGGACATTACAATTTCCTACACAATCCTACAAGTCCATTACACATGGCTTAAAGCCTTACAAAGTATTGTTTACATATTAATCTCGTATTCTAACTCGTATACTTGTTTAACATATATGACATACCATCATTCATACATACCCGTATAATACCTCGTATCATACTCGTATTCATTACCTCATTTAATACTTACGCATTATACGATCATTGTTTTAATTCATTATACACATTTAAATTCTTTCTCGAGAATCATTTTTCCTAACTGTTAGGTTTTAAGTCCGCATGCGAAAAACTGTGTTTGCCATAACTGGAATATTATTGGATATTCCATCTCACCTCGATATTCTATCGTTACGTATTTCTTGGAAATTCAAAAATAATTTCCGAGCAAAAATGCGTGAATAATGTTTTTCAAAAAAATTCTCGAAAAGCTTTAATTTTCGTCTTGGAATTTCAAACACTTTAATTCTAACATGTAGACAAAATACTACAACGTTCTGACATGTTTAGGTCATCGAACAACCTTCAAATAGCTTACTCCCATAAATAATCAATTAAATTCATTTAATCCACATATTCAAATAAAAATTTATTTCTCAAAAAAATCCGATTTTTTTCTGGGGCGTTACAACGTCGACCTGATCTCCCTGATACAAGGGAGTATGTAGGCAACCATATTCTATATGGCCCGGTTGCAATAAACAAAAAACAACAAAAACATTTCTACCCTTCCTCTACAAAAACAAAAACAACAAAAACACTTCTACACCCTTCTTCATCAATAAAGCTTCTACACCCATCCGCCACACATTCAAATTGAAACCTCTTACACTGTGTTCGAACTACGACACCGATCTCCTCTTCAATAGGAGTACGTAGGCAGCCATTTATGGTTCGGTCTAACCCCCTACCAAAACAAAAATACTTGTCATGCGGTACTGGGATCAAACTTCAATCCATCACCTTTCATCGGCTTCAGACCAAAGGGATGGAATTACCCAACCTCTCCTCACCAATAGGAGATTCGGTGACCATCTAAGCGGAGGTTGTGCCTCAAAGAGCAAACACCAATCCATAACAGATGGAATTAACTAGGCTTCTCACAAATAGAGGTACTGGCGATCATCTGTGGTGCGATCAATCTCAGAGAGGAAAAACCACACTCGTCTCTACATTTCCATACAGAAACCAGTCCCAAGACACCAAAGAGGGTAGGGATATACACAGATCAATGATCCGTTCTGAGAGATCCTGCGACGTCTCAATGTCCACATATCAAGGACGAGTTCAGAATGCATCAATATCACAAGCCCTAAAGAAATAGGAAAATATCAAGCAAGTATCAAGGCATAACCGAAAGGGAAGTAAATTAAAATATATTTCTCTGCCATATATAATATTGTTTGATATATATAATATGTGTTGTACATGACAAAATGGCTAAGCTAGTCTATGCAGGAAAAATAAAAGTCCATCTACGGATCTGTGTGTATGCAGACTATCAGATCTAACATAGCATCCCTCTCTGAGGAAGGAGGTAACGCTGCAAGCTCCTGCCCAATGGTATCTACACGAGCTAGCAGATCCGAGGCTAACTGCATGGTGGCATGATGCTCATCAATGTATGCACTCATATCGGCAAGGATGTCAGTCGTAAGGGATCTCATCAAGTCTCATCTGTGGCTTACCACATCCCGGAAGATAGGCGAAGATCTCGCTCTACAATCAATGCATCTCTGGCTGATCTAGCCTCATCTCTCTCTAATAGAGCTTCATCTCTCCCATCAAGAGCTGTCAACGTCGAGGCCCTAGCATGATCTCTCTCATAGGTCATCAGATGTAGACTCTGGTCCAGATCATCGTGTTGAATCTTGAATAACAAAGCACTTCGTGAAGGGGAGAATCCATCACAAATGCTTGGCAACCCAATGCCAAATCCTCCTCGATAGAATATCGGCCTCCTCCATAGGTTCCTCATCGTCGGAATCATCCCCCATACCGTGGATACTACCACGTACCGATGCGATCTCTGTCTCCATCCATACAGAATACTCTGCAGAACAACCTGGATGGCTGATAGAAAACTCAGATAGCTCTCGCTGATCCCAAAAGTTATACAACCTGGATCTGTCCTCTGCTGATAAATGTCGAGAAGCGAAGCACTGACTCGATGCCCCCTCAAAAGGATGGAAGTCCTAGAACTGGTCAAACTGACACATCACGGCCAGTGGGTGGTAAGTAATCATGCCTCTCAAGCCAGCTAGAGGAAGATAATCCATGCTTGAAGCATGAGTAATGAAGTTGTAGGGTAAACTAAGCCATGTACACGACAGAATAGCGAACGGATCTCCAATCCCTGCCAGGAAAGCTGACCAAGATGCAGCATCTGTACACTCTGTAGGCTGAAAGGAGTATGCCATAGTTATATCATGGGTGAAACAATACCCATGCCATCTAAAAGTTCCAATCGATCTCAAGTGTGACATAAACCACACATACAGCATGACCGAGCTGCCTATGAACACTCCTGCCGAATAAGTACAGCAGTATGTAGCTGACCTCAGAGTCTCTGCTATGATCATCGGTATGATGGTGTGATCCTCCCTTAGAGCTCTCACTGCCATAATGACGCCAATGTCCAACTCATCCATGTATCGTGGCATGTAGACATACGATAGTACGCACAATAGCAGTACATCTACTCTGTTCAAACGCCAATGATCCTCCGATGCGGTGAAATCCTCAGAATGTTGGGATATAACGTGGCTAGATCTGTCAAACAAAAAATGCTGGGATATAACGTGGCCAGATGTGATCTCATCCTGCACCACTCTATGCCTCAAGCCAGTGAGGGTCATGAACTGCCTAGTCATGTCTCTAGTAGCCATATGCACGCAAGGTCTATCCAATGGCAGCATCGTCAAACTTGCATACCCCTCCAGAGTAGGAGTCAACTCCTGGGTCCCAAATCAGAAAACCTGCCTCTCTAATACCCAGTGCTCCAACATGCCCTCCACGAATCCTGTGGGAACCTGAAACATCAACAGGGTCATAGTATGCTGTAACAACTGATCTATAGTCACCCTCTCTGATGGTGACATGCTATCATACCATATTTTCACGATGCCACCAAAAATGGTGGGGTATGATCAATAAGGCTAACTGTCGAAGAAGACATCTGTACGAGCCGTGTCATAAGACTATCCAGGGGTCAATGCTGAATATCTCTGGACATACATACATATGCATAACATAATAACATGCATGATACAATAGATGGCAATATGATATAAGGAATGGAAAATTGTACATACATTCCTAAGTATATCATCATCTAATACATCTTTGTACAGCTAAAATACAGGGGAATGGGGCAAAATTGCCCTACATCAAAAGATATAGCGAGAATGGGGCGAAGGTACCCAATGTCTAACAGAGGCCTATCAAAAGAGATAACGAGAATATACATCAAAAGAAGTCAATGGTATCAATGTCTACATCGTCAATCCTGTCCACCTGATGTAACTCCTCCTGAGTCACTGGATCTCTATCTACAGCGATGTTAGGCCTATACAAGGGAGGATCTGCACCGGCAAAGCCAAATGGTCACCTTATGGGCCAGCGCCAGAGCTGGAAGGATCAAAAGTGTCTGCCTCTGAAGGATCTCTGCCCAAGTGCCAGATAAAGAAATGTGCTCGGTCCAACTGCCAGATCAAACTGTCAATCTGTTTCACATGAGTCGGATCTCTGACACAGGCTAGCCAATCCATCATCATCACGGATCTTGGAACTATATCCCCCATGAACTGAGTGGCGCGAGTCTGGGCTCCAATAGTACGAGGGAACCACCAATGCTGGAACATCTCCTGAGTTTAGGGACCCTTTGATAATGTGAAGCCGTCAATTCCCAACAATGGGATATCAGTGACGAGTGACTGTGAAATAGGCCAATAACGCCTAGCAGGAGGCAAGATCGGTATGCGAATCTCTCCTGTAGTGCTCCTGATAGCACGCTCTCTTAAATAGAGCTCCCCTCCTCCGTCTGTGAAGAGAGGAATCCTACAGGTGGAAATCACATGCTCGACACCAGTCGGGTACCCATCCTCAAATCCAACACTCAAGTGCTCCCCAGAGTAGGGAACCCACATGATGACATCCGCTGTCAATAACTCCAGCTGTAGGCGGCAATGAGTGAAACCCTCAGCAACAAGGACCTTCACCAGTATGGAATGATGCCATCTCCGTGCTCGTGGATAGTTGTCTAAACCTAACACGCTCATAGGACACAAACATGGAAGCCTCTCATAGGCCCAAAACTGCTAACACAAATGCAAACATCTGCTGTTAGTCAACGCTCTTAACCTATACATTGGAAAAGATAATTGAAATACTCACCAGCAGAAATGGGTAAGATCCTAATCAAGCCTCGGTCAAGCCCTACGATCGCGTGCGCATTCCCCTGAGGAAGTAGGCAAAGGTGTAGGAACCCCAATCATAATCTCCTATATGGTCCATATGTCGAGTATCGCTGATCAAAGCGAAGGACACCATAGAAGAATTATCTGCTATAAAGCAGCCCCTAATGATCATCAAGAAAAATCACCGAAAATGCGATCCCTGACTCTCACATCATCGGGTATAGGCTCACTCAATAGCCCGCTCATAGCATCTACGCTCAAAGGACCTGTACGAACAGTCCTTCCCTTAATGGCCTCCGTCGAAACTCCTAACAAGGATCTGACAGTAGTAGGGGTGATATCAGTCGTACAAGGCACTAGACCCCCTCCAAACTCCATACCTATGATAAACCGCCAATCCATTGGTGTCATCATCACCTCACAGTCCAACAAATGGAGTGACTGAGTCTGGTGAAACCAGCGCTCAGACAATGCCCTGAGGTAACCCCAGGGCCAACGACGGGGAAGAATGGAAAATAACATCCCGAATCCCCAGCCATGTACAATCGATCTATAGTCATCATGAAAAGCCTGATACATAGAGTAGATGCTGAACCAATTCCCTCGAGGTCATAAAGCGGGAACCTACATCAAATCTGGATCAACATCAGAACCCTTTACTCCTCATCAATAGGAAACAAGGAAGATTAAGATCTGACTTTATACCTCGTTTGCATGCAGGTAGACTGAAGGATGTCGACTCAAGTCGCCCAGAAGATCTGGGTTTGCCACTTGAATACCTGGAAATCCCTACGGGGAACACGTGCAATAGAAGCAGGAACCTCAACTGGTACATCCTCCTCCTCGTCCTCGACATCCGATACTTCAACCCAGATATGATGTATCACCACCTCCACCAAATAATGAGGCTGTCTAACAGAACGGGGTCAAGGCATGTTAGAAGCCCTCCTCTGTACACCAGAAGTTATCCTGCGGGAACTACTCGGCTGATTCGGATCCATAATATCTGGACAACAAGTCTCCAAATCACCTCAGAAAGGGTGTAGTAAATTCTTACCTGGAGCTTTTCAAAATGCATTTTATGACTACATGCATGCATGTTTTATTTTAACATACGTCTATAGTAGAGTTAAAAAAATGCATGACTACCCAATGCCTACGTTCTTAAAAAAATTTCCATAGCCTTTTTGTAAATGGGACTATCCATATGCACATAGGCATGACTAGGTGGCCATTCAGTAGCACACCTGCCCACAGTCATATACATCCTACATGCATTAATACATCACAGTAAAAAATCCATAAGTGTAGTCTAATTACCAGGATTATTTTTCTTTTCTACCTTTAATCATTTGTCCTCAAATAGGATAAGAAATGACAGTAAAAGGGTGCCAATTTGACTGTTTCAAAAGTCAAATTTTTTCACATCATTATGTTTAGCATGGTTTAATACTAACATTTACTGTGTTGAATATTTTTTATAAAGTCATATCAGCATGCATATTCACTACTATGTGTCTAAGTGTGTTTCATGTGATAAATCATTTTCCAACGGATAGAAACTGGAAAAGAATACATGCATACATTACCAGGATAGTGAAGAACACTTGTGCGGTAGCAGAATTTGCAGAAAGTCGCCCGAACTTAGTAGGTCTGAAGAAGAGCTCTCAGATTTCCTTCGCGGCGCAGCTTGAAAGTGACTTAAGAAAGCAACGCGGAGGACTTTCATACCCACGGTTGGCCGCAGGTCTACCTGCGGCTACCGCAAGTGTACCTACGACACCCATACATGGGTCCCACCCCTCCGGCTCCATTCAGTTCGAGTTGTAAAGGAGGTCTCGCAAGCTGAAAAGGCCAAATTAGGAATAAAAATGTTACCTGATTGAGCGAAATAGCCTGGAATCCTGGTTTTCACGGGCCAAAATTTGGCTCCATACATCACTCATTGGTATTCGCCTACGTACAAGGTATATTATACCAGTGGCCTCAGCTTTTACAAATCATACTCGATAATACCTCATAAAGGTCCGATGCCGCCAGTGCAGGGTCATAGCCCTAAAACCTTCCCCGGTGGAGGTTACAACGCCGAAGTTATAAATTGATAAAGTATCCCCGGCGGGGGTCACAACGCAGACTTTCAAATACCCACATATCCCCGGCGGGGGTCACAATGAAAATTTTAAACAACCACATATCCCCGGCGGGGGTTACAACGCATTCTCGACCATTGATACACACATCAATGAAGGTCAAGCAACCTTGACGTTACCTCAGTCGATGGCAAGTAAACCCATTGAAGCAACATATCCCCGACGGGGGTTACAACGCCGAAGTCAGACATTGATAAAGTATCCCCGGCGGGTGTCACAACGCAATGCAACCATTGATATACACATCAATGAAGGTCAAGCAGCCTTGACAGTTTGCCTAACAAGGATATATCCAGTGATACACACATCAGTGAAGGTCAGGAAGCCCTGATAATACATATTATTTACAGTAACTCCAACAAGTCCGTGGTATATGCTGGTGACACAAATTAGAAAAGACCATCCTCATCGGAGAGGACCGATGATGGAATATGTTATACACATCCTCAGACAGAAAAAGCTTTATCCCCACAGATCTCTTGCATACGAGAGGCACCTCTATGGAATAGAAGTCTGTATCAAGGATCCAGGACTTTGGTGATAGCCCCAACGTCAACATCCTTGAAGACTTGGATCGCATGTCCAAGACATTACTAATTGTCATCCCTGGCAAGATTAACAGGGAACCGGCAATCATTCATACATGCATCATGCATTTGCATCATGTTGCTTCACATAGCATCATGTTTATCTTGTTTTATTTCAAGTGTCTAGGATTCTTTATCCTATCCATGCCTTGCATTGCATGAATATGATAAAGAGGGGCATTTGTAGACACTCGAATTTTTCTGCACACCTGTTACTAACATTACAGGAGGGCAGATTCATCTTTCGGAGATAACCCTGGAAGACAACTCACATCTATTCTGGATACTACCGAAAGTTCAGTTTCAACCCCGGAACACACACCGGGAGTATCAATTCTAACCTCAGAGATAACCCCGAGTTTCATCCTTGGAGATAACCCCAAGGAATGTTGTTGCAGTTCCGGCGATAACTCTGGAAATGATTATTTCAAATGCATGCAATCAGCTTCAATCTCAGACCTCCTACCGAGGCACTCATTCCAAAGACCCGGAGCTAACACCGGGAAGACAGGCACACTTACAGATGACCTTGCTGAATTCAAACACTTGCAGCTGTCCAATCTCAGATATAACCTTGAGTAACGTCTGCTATCAGTCCAAACCGGAGATAACCCCGATGAGGAGTCAAATTATAATCTTTCCACCTCAACCCCTGTGCACCGTCTCAACATTTCATACATACATTTCTACACAACAATGTCCCACAAGAACCAAGGAGTTCCAATCCCGAGTGACTATTATGCGTGCTAGCACACCAGATAGAATTTAAAGCTTGAAGACCATGGGCATGGTCCCCTCTTCCTGACTTCGTACAACCTCTAATCCCTTGTCATTGAGTAACTCTCGATAAAAGCAGTCCAAAGATGGTATTGTATACCTCGTTCGGATACTCGGATTGAAGTTCTGCAAGTTCGAGTGGACATCACAAAGGTATGTACTTTGAGACCAGCGGGACTCATGGAGCTGGGGCACCGGGCACTGCAGTGTACTCATGCTACTGCAGTACACCCCGCCATTTGAAGAGAGAAAAAGGCGAGGAAGCCCTGTCCAATTTGCTCTGTACACACCCCATATTGAGTGCTTTCTCATTTTAAACACCTGTTAGCTCACATATAGCTATATTTTACCGGTGGGAGCTGAGTGTTTATCCATCTAGAGTCATAGAAGCCTGCTTTGGCAGCACACTGTAAGCCTTCTCACACTCTATAAAGCCTTTCTTTTCATCTTTGCACACACTATTCTTCACATTGAGAGTCGTGTTGTGTGTGTATACCCGGACTTCAGTCCGTGGTTTTAATTTCTGTCTGTATATATATATACTTATATATGTATATATTTATATATGGACTAACATTATCGAGTTATGCCTCGATTGAGCCTAGAATTATGTCTGGAGCGTTTACTTGCTTATATATATATATATATATATATATATATATATATATATATATGTATGTATACTTAAATATATAAATCGTTGTCGGACTCACATCGATGAGCCTCAGATTTTACATCCGAAATGTTTACTTGCTTTTATATATATTTATATACTTATATGTATAAATCTGTCGTCGATCATTCGATGATGAGCCTGGATTTTACATCCGGAGCGTTTATTGCTTATATATATATATATATATATATATATATATATATATACTTAAATATATAAATCGTTGTCGACTCACATCGATGAGCCTCAGATTTTACATCCGGTGCATTTATTGCTTCTATATATATATATATATATATATATATACATTTCTGTCATGCCTGGAGTTTACTTCGAGGCCTTTTACTCCTTTATTTATGTTTAGTCACACCTGGAGTTTACTACATAGCGGTTGATCGTATTTACTGTTTTCTTTACATTTAGTCCCGCCTGGAGTTTACTTCGTGGCGGTTGATCGTCTTTTACGGCTTTATTTACTTTTCGGATCCCCCATGGAGGTGCTTCATGGTGGTTGATCATGTCCATATATATATATACCGCTTTTATATATTCACATTTCTGATCCCCCATGCAGTTGCTTCGTGGTGGTTGATCATGTCTGTATATATATATTTACAGCTTTTATATATATAACTGCTTATTGCTTTTCATATAAACTACAGCATCATGTGAGCCTATAAATCATGTGATCACAGATTCAGTCTACTGAATCAAAATTCGGTTCCCGTGATGGACATTTTTAGCTGTAAGTAACTTGTACATTATTTACGGTGTCTCAATTTCCTTAGATGGCTTTCATGCCTATGAGGAGTTTGGCACTGTTGTATATTATTTTCTCGTAGATGCCTCGCATCTCAAAAATTAAAGCAAAGAAGTCGAACATTTAATAATAAAATGGAAGTATGAAAAGGTCTTAATTACTATTGTGCACAGGGTTTGAAAAACCTCTTTTACAAAACTTCATAGCTATATTCTGTTTAAAAATGATTTTTTCTACAAATTCAAACCCTTTGTATATAGGTGCGAACGAGGCCTCGCACTATTTCAAAATAAATTGCACATTGATCCACTCACACACATACCCACACATTCATATAACAGTTTCTTGAAAAGTGGCGGTCACCGTGACAACACGGATGTCGGGGGGTGCCTAACACCTTCCCTCCGCATAATCAAACCCCCGAACCCAAAATGAATCTCGGTTTAATAAATCCATTTAGCAGTGTCACATCACTGGGTCAATGTGCAAACCTTTTTCGGTTGCGCTGGTGCAACTAGTTAAAAACACCAACTGGCGACTCTTAACGTCAAATCGTCGATATTATACATGTCGGACCTTTTTAACTTATTTTTCAAACAAATTTCACATAACATGAGAACACCGAAGAACAAGTAACGAAAAGGGACAAATAAAAATCCCGACGTCGACAATATATATATATATATATATATATATATATATATACAACACATGTTACAAAATTACCAACCCGTGAAAACTTTCACCAGGTTTCTTCGGTCCCCCCCCCCCAAAAAAAAAATCAACAACACGTGGGCCCCACCGTGGTCCCAACCTATTATTATATATATATACATCGAATAACTTTCTACCGATTATATTGAAAATTGGATAAATGGGGGTCCATAAAATAAGCTAAATTTACATCAAATACTTCATAAAAATCCCCTCAACATTTATCATCATTATTATAATTTGCAATATTTAACAACCAGGTCATTCCCAGGAAAGAGGGGGCTTTCCAATAAGGATTTCTCCCTATTGGCTCGCAATTACGTTACCAAACCTCTCCTTGACAGAACTTCTAGACATCGTCAATATTGCAAATAATAATATTAATAACTTTGTCGTCTCAATTATTGATTTAATAATATAAAATATTATGCAGATGATACTATGACAATAATTGAATCAATAATATGAGAGATATGATGCAGTAATTATTGTAGCAATAATTTAGTATAACTGAGTGACTTCTCACATAAGCATCAATAATCAATATCATATGCTACTATGCAACCACGCGTATTACTGTACTTTTAACACTGGTTATTTCAATAGTTTAACGATAAAACTTCCGTCGTTATTTTCATAAAAAAGATATTTTTGTCGTTTTCTCATTCTGACAATAATTCTTTTGTGGGGTCCACCAATGATTGTGTCGTCGTACGAATATTCCATGTTAAAACGAATATTCCCTGACCAATCGAATATTTTATGACAACTTGCATACTTTGCAAAATTTATAAATATTACCCAACTATAACATTATCTCAAATCCACACCATAATATTAAAAAAATATATTTTGAGAAAATTAAATCTTTATTCATCAAAAGTCGGGGTCTTACAATCTCCCCTCATTATGAAATTTTGCCCTCGAAATTTACGTGCTTAGTATGTCGAAGAGGTGAGGATACCTTGTTTTCATTTCAGATTCTAACTCTTGAGGTATAACCTTTGAGCGTAGAATATGTTCCTTCTTATCCAAGATTTTAACAGGTATCTCCTCATACGTTAAATCTTCCGTTATCTCATCCGGTTCTAATTCAATAATGTGGTTCGGGGTGTCCACATATTTATTTAACATAGATACTTGAAAAACATTATGAACACGCAACATACTTGGCGGTAAAGCGAGTCTATGGGCCACAACTCCTACTTGATCGAGGATTTCAAATAAACCAATAAAATTGAGGGTTGATATTTCCTCTCTTCGTCGATTATTGCTTCTAGAATAACGCTCTCTTGAACCTTCTTCTTCACATTCATAAGCTCTGAGTCTGTAGCTTGAGCGGCTTTAACTTTATCGATTAAAGTCAGTTCTAATCGTATATTCGCTATCTTCACATAAGTTCTTGTAGTCTTTAACTCTATCTCCATCTTTTGTAACTCGTACAAAATGAGTTTTTGTGTTAACAACATCATACTCGTAAATGTATACGATCTTCTACTCAATGCGTCAACTACGACGTTCACTTTTCTAAGATGATATTGAATGGTATTGTCGTAATCTTTCAACAGCTCGCGCCAACGACTTTGGAATATATTACGTTCGTTTTGGGTGAAAAATATTTGAGGGTTTTTATATCGGGTTCAAGGTCGATACAAAATTCGATTTCACGCTCTGGGGGTAGGCCAGAAAGTTATTCAGGGAATAAGTCAGGAAATTTATTAACAATAGAAATATCATTCAAATCTGACGTATTTTTGTTTAAATCCATGACCTGGGCTAAGAAAGGTTAACATCCATTTTTCAATAAACGAATGGCTTTATGGCTTGAGATGATAGTTGTGACGCCCCCAAAATAGGTCCAATCCATCCAACCTATTCTGAGTCGCCAAATACATGGTACAGAAAATAACTACAACTTTATTACTACAATTGTCGTGCAAAATACAACAACACATATACTGTGAGTTTTAATACCAACTGTGACTCATGTCCCAACTATGGACAGCACCTCACATTGATACATTAAAGGTACAATCAATAACTGTTTTAGAAATTAAAATCTTTGGGAAGTGCTCAAGGAAACCTTCGTACATAGGAGGCCATGAATCTAAGTTATGATAGATATCATATGTCCAGAGAATTATCCTTGGTTGATCCAATAGACCCCAGAGAAAAACGAGAAGATTACTATCATGTTCCTTCCAATGGTGAGTCTTCTCTTGACATATAACTATCTCCACCGTCTGCGATTGAAAATTATCTTTCAACCAAACTCCAAGATCATATAGGTAGTGCTCGTAGATATACTCAGCAAGTGGATGTGCACAACCCTGTCTTATGATAACTCGAGGTTGCATGTCATTAGACATCTTGTATGATAGTGACAAAACACCCTTCCAAAGTTGGGTTTGCCTCACCCTATTCGGTTCACCAAAATTAAATATCAAATGACGTATACAATACGACACACTTATCTAAAGTTCTTAATAAAATTATTTCCATACTATTTAGGGAGAACCTCAACAGCTATAGACCACCGTTCTATTTCCTTGTTACCCCTGCTCGACCCAGTTACACACTTGTTACCTGAAAGGAATTGTGAATCAAAAGGGTGAGCACAAATAGCCCAGTAAAGACTATCATAACTAAAGATAATTAAATTATCAATAGCCTTCAATCGAATAAATCGTAGATTTAGAACATATGGTAGATGATAAAACTTTTCAACCATAATTGCAGCGGAACGAGCAATCCATTAGAAGAGTCAAATAGACCATAAAGTCAATTATCTTCTCCATGTTAAAAGTCCACCAACAATGCTTTAACCCTGTAACATTAATCAATAGATCATGTTCACAATCATATGAATAACTCATAATCATAATTGTAGTTCTAATTTTCTCTTCTCATCCAAGAAGAAGATATTTTTCATCACATGTCTTTACCTGAAACATCAAAGATCATGGTTATACCAAATCACAGTTCCTGTTCATAATCATACCAATAAGTTCATCTTTGCAGTACGGGCCAAAGATATTCATTAACCGTTCATCTTTGCACTACATGCCATAGATATTCAACAACAGGTCATCTTTGCACTGCGGGCCAAAGATATTCAACAACCCAGGTCATCTTTGTACTACACGCCAAAGATATTCATCAACAATTCATCTTTTTCTACTACAGTGCCAAAGATATTCATATCTTAAAGAAATATATAATCATTTCAGAATTTATATAAACAATAATTATAACCATGTTGATCAATTCACCTTTGCACTTAAGCTAAAAATATTCAATTGTAAATTCAGTGGTCATGATCATACCAGTTAACAATTCATCTTTGCACTACTGGCCAAAGAGAACCCATAGTCACGATCATACCAATAATCTACCCATCTTTACACTTAAGTCGAAGAGAAATTTCATCACCGGGATTATAAAAATGTTAATATGATAATAAAAACAATACGATCAACAACTGCATTTAATTTCAAGAGTAAGATTCATAAATCAATGATTTCATAACACCTTAATCCAAATGTTATAAATCACTTAATAATTTCATAATCTAATATTATTAATACTACCACAATATTTTAATCATTTTTTAAACTTAAAACAATTTATTTTAATTGTTTACACTTTACTAATTAATGCATTTAATCATACTAAAATGTCAAACTCATAAGATTTCATCACCAATAACCAACAACCTCATCAAAAATCTGCATATACCATATATAGGATTCCCAAGCCATAAAATCCTATTTTTTAATTTTATTACTTCACATAACATATTTAATTTATTTATTCATAACTAGTCCATTTTCATGAAAAATACCAAATTAGTTCCAAAAATATTTCTTTTCTGGGATTTAGCATAATATAGTCCCATATTGAACATATATTTTTCTCAGAATTTTTAAAATTCATTTACTATTTTTCACATGGTCAAAACTGCCGAATATTTAGACATTTATCATAAATTGTACTTTTGTCCAAAAATTCCGAAATTTACAGAATATACTGATGTTATGTAGATGTACTCCCAATAAAAATTTCACCAATTTTGGAGTAAACCACAATGAGTTATAAGGGTTTACTTTTAAAATAGTCTTTTCTCATAAAATCCATAACTCCTAATCTATACATCCAAAAATCGCCAATTTTGGACACAACCAACAAAACTCATCAAATTATCATTTTAAATTTTTCCAGAATTTTTGAAAGTTCAGAAAAATTTTTAAACTAAAAGACATAATAACCCTTAAAATCCCTTACCTCGAAAGAGCGGTATTTCTGACCTGAATGTAAAGCCGAAGGAACCTTGCACTGAATAGCAAATCTCAAAATATCTAAATACTCATAAAATACGCTTGATAATATAGAGAGAGAAATAGAGAAAGCTTATGTTTCTGGTGTGATTTTCAATTCTAACTCAGCACTCTATTTATAGGAAAATGTTAAGACAATCAAGTAGACTTGACCGCTACTACACCGATGGCTTTACCTCGCTATTATTATTTCCACCACATTTGAATTAGAATTTCAGCACATTTCTTCACCAACCATAGGTGGGGCCCACGCATTCTAGAATTTTCTACCAAAATGATAAATTCTAAAACTTCAACAATTTCTGAACTAGTCACCTCTTAAAATTCATAACAAATCATACGTTAATTTTTAACGGTTCAAAATTTGGGGACATATACTCAACTTATATATGTATAACATATCCAAAAATCACAATGATCCAACGGTCGGATTAAAATTTATGACTCACACAATATTGCTTAAGAATACTGATTTTTCGGATTGTGAGTCCTTCGGACCAGTTTCATTCAAAAATTCACCACAATAAATCTACAAAGGATTTTTGGGTGATTCAAATTTCTACGTTTAGCTTACTTCCAGGACTTTCTTTTGATATATGGCTCATCTCCTAAATCATTATACACAAGGAGTTATAGATTTTACAAAATCAAGTAATAAACTAATTTTTCTGAAAAATTTCCAAATTTCATTCTTCATTTCGACAAAATACTAATAAAATACCTCAGCATTAATTCCTTCATTTATAGCCACATAAATAAATAAATCCATCATTTATATCCACAAAAAATAAATATTTCCTTATCATATAAATCAATAATTAATTATTCACAAATAATATTACAGAATCACAATAATGACAACCAGGCAATTCCCAGGAAAGAGGTGGCTTTCCGATAAGGATTTCTCCTTACTGGCACGCAATTAGGTGACCAAACCTCTCCTTGACTGAACTTTCTAGACATTGCCAATAATGCTATCTAATAATATTATTCAAATAATATGAGTTATTGATCTGATAATGGGAAATGACAATTATTGAAACAACAATAATATAAACTATCAACGCAGCAATTATTGAATCAATAAAATAAAATATTGAACAGTAACTACTGTAACAATTATTGAGTAGTGCCTTCTTACGTAAGGATCAATAATTCAAAAATCATCGCAATACCGTACCGTGCTTCCGTGTGCAACCATGCATATTACTGTATTTTAACCACCGGGTATTCCAACAGTGTTAACGGTAATAACTACGCTGTTATTTATAAAAACTTAAACTTGTCGTTTTCATCATCCGACAGTTATTCTATTATGGGGCCCACAAATGGTTGCGCCGTCGTACGAATATTCCCCGACAACAAGAATATTCCACGACCAAACGAATATTCCCCAACAGAAATGAGTATTTTATAACCACTTGCATATTTTAAGAATTTTATATATATCACCCTTAACTTTAAACTTTTATCAATTTAACCATTTACTGAATAATAATTATAAGAAAAAATTGAATACTTTTATTTCATAAAATTCGGGGTTTTATAACAATGATTGATTTTAATTGTTTGGTTGCTGGAATTCGTATAATAGGTTAGTTAGGAATATGAAAGCTAACAACCTTATGAAAACAATCAATTTTTGCATTATGAGTAGTTAACTAATCAATCCCTAGAATTACGTCAAATGCAAGTATTTTTAATGATATAAGATCGACAGGTAATGTGAGGGTACCGATTTGAACCAAACAAGACTTATAAACAGTGGATGTAATGAAGGTTTCTCCCAATGGAGTTTCAACAGATAAGTCAAAGTCTAATATATCTAGAGTCAAATTTAAACGTTGAGCGCAAGTAGGAGAAATAAAAGAGTGGGTAGAACAGGTATCGAATAAGGTATACACTTTGCAAGAGTTTATGACTAGCTTACCCATGATAACTTCATTTGGGTTCCTCACTTGTTGGGAAGTCATGACAACCGATCTCCCTTGAACTACCCGACTTTGACTTATCTGGGGCAGCATTTGGTGTCATCACTACAGTTGGAATTGACTTTTCTATAGGGCATATTCCACCCTCAACTGCTTCGTCATACTCCTGATTCATGATCTGAATCATCAATATGCGATCCATATCGAATTGAGGTTGATCGCTCTATACAGGGTAATTCAAAACTCGATGTTGAGTTCTCCCAATTGCCGTCCAAAAAGAGAAATACATATCATCCATTTTAGCCTTTTTGGATCGGACGTCTCTTTCTACATTATCAACACGTCATGCGGCTTTTACCCATGCATCCTCCATTCTCACTCGTTCAGTTGCTTCTTCTTTCAGCTTATCCTTGACATTTGAATTCTAAGATTCTAGCTTTAATATCTTACACTCTGCCAAAGAGTGCTTCTGTTCAAGCATCACATATCGGGTAATACAATTTTGAATTGTTGCATCCCTTTGCTCCACGACCGCTTGTCATTCTTCAACCTGATCTTCTAACTCACGAATTCGATCTTGCAGTTCTATATTTCGATCAAAAAATTCTTTTAATAAATTCTCCTTAGGTTCCTCTTCTTCCTCACTCTCAGCTGCTACCTCTGCGACTAGCTCAGGTGCAACTATTAATTCTTCCCTCACCACAAGAATATCTCTAATTCCTTCTTCGCCTGCCATCATATTATCCTAGTTGGTGATTAGAGGTGCCTCCACGGTCTCATTCACTCCATTGCTAACATTTTCAGCTGCCATTCTCAAATACTGCCACAAAACAAGGGTTAATTGACATGCCACATATTATCCCTATATTTTGACCGACCAATTAAATAATAAATAACTTAGGTAGGTCATACTAGCGAAGGAATTACCCATCTCTCCCCTCCTAGTTTTAATCTCACATCTCAGCCAGGGATCATATCCCTAAGCTTTGATACCAACTAAGACGCCCCCAAAATAGGTATACATCACTCATTCTGAGTCGCCAAATACATGGTACAGAATACAAATACAAACTTAAATATACAACATGAGCTGTGAGTTTTAATACAAATATTATCTTTTAGACAGTATTCAAACTCAAAATAAGTCCTCGATACATTTATTATTACACTATTTTACAGAATAGTGAGGACTACTAATGCAAACATCTGTACCGTCACTCCGTTCCTCGACTAGTCCCAACTATATTTTCATTTCCTGAAGAGAACAATGAAATCAAAGGGTGAGCTCAACTAGCCAAGTAAGAAATATTATGACTAAGATAATGCAAAATAAATTATCGTTAGCCTTCAACAGTGTTAAACTGATAAAATACAATAGACATCAAGTTTAATTGTAGCGGAACAAGCAATCCATTGGAAGAGTCAAGTAGAGCATGAATTCTACTATCTTCTATGATTTAAACAATTTATCATCAATTTTATCGCTGAGACTCAGCTTAATAAATAATCCACATCATCGAATCACCCTTGCACTACGGCCAAGGATATTCATTAGTATCACGACCACAAATTATCCATGCACTACGGGCCAAGGATATTCGTGTTTTCATCAATGGTCATGATCATGCCAACAACTGTCCATCAATGCACTATGGGTCAATGAGGACTTTTACCACATCTTTTGTAACATTACAGTCATGATTATGCCGAATAATCCCTAGTCATAATCATACCAAGTCCATCTATGCACTACGGCCACATATGACTTTCAACATAATATAAGAATGAGGATGATGACAATGATATAACAATTCAATTAAATGAAAGCAAAGGATAATTTTTTAAAGATTTATAATTTAATTTATCCAGAAATTAATAACATCCAAATTGTCAACATGATATTTCTTTGTGGATTAAAATTCAAGAATAATATTGTACCAAAATGATTTGAATGAAAAGCGAATCAATTTTTATCATGAATAGTACCCCGGGTGATTAGTACTGAGTGAATAGTACCCTACCTAATAGTTCTCCTATATGAAAAAGTTAAAATTTATCAAGAATGCTCAGAATAATATTTTCATGAAAAGATACTGGATGAAACGCAAATTTTAAGGATATTCTACTAATTTCATGGAGTATAGAAGCCAAAACTTTAACCAAATGAGTATAGAATTCGGAATCTGAAACGAAATAATATTACTTACATACTACAGAGTATGGAAGAAAATATTATATCAAGCGAATATTGAACAAAAATAACATCCCTTACTACGGTTGAATATCAAAACCATTCCGTGAAGCAACTGATCACGGATCACGGACATGCAAATTAATTTACATGATGCAGATTAATATAATATAATATATATATATATATATATATATATATCCATATTCACCTTTCCTGAAATAACATGATTCAGCCACCATCTTTCCTTAACCAAAGTAATCATTCCTTATATATAATATAAACTGAAACATCAGTGATCCACGAAAAAAAATTCGCAAATAAGTTCGTTTTTTTTTCTTTTTCTTTTACAATTTTTATACAATAAATTACGCCCAATTAAATTATTCAAAACACATATCAATATATATCAAATTAAAATAATTAATAATACCCCAACGAAAATTGAACGAAGATAATATTCCTTACGAATATTGAACGAAAATAATATTTTTTATGAATATTGAACGAAAATAATATCCATACGAATACAAAAAAATAATGCCTCTTCTGAATATGAAATAAATAATATCCCTTACCTTGAAAAGAAGAGTATTCCAACTGGTAAAGCGGAGATATTCTTGAAGAAAACTTTCACTATTTTCCACACTCAAAACTTTCTAAAACTCGAAAGAAATACACTCAATATTATAGAAGAAGAATTCTCTGATTCTGGTGTGATTTTCAATTCTAACTAAGCATCCTATTTATAGGAGAATGGAAGGATACTATTTAAATTTAGAAAATCACGGACGCACAGTAATTTCAGATGAATAATTTGCAGATTCACGGGCTTCAGACGCTCTTCTTCTTTATTTTTTTAAATTAATAATATTATATTCAATAAAATATAATATATTCTATTTTTCATAAAAAATAAAACTTACTAAAATATATATATATATATATATAACACATGTTACAAAATTGCCAACCCATGAAAACTTTCACCAGGTTTCTTCCCCTCCCCCCCAAAAAAAAAAAATCAACAACACGTGGGCCCCACCGTGGCCCCCACCTATTATATATATATATATATATATACACACACACACACACACCGAATAACTTTTTACCGATTATATTTGAAAAATGGGTAAATGGGGGTCCATAAAATAAGCAAAATTTACATCAAATACTTCATAAAAATCCCCTCAACATTTATCATCATTATTATAATTTGTAATATTTAACAACCAGGTCATTCCCAGGAAAGTGGGGGCTTTCTGATAAGGATTTCTCCCTATTGGCGCGCAATTAGATGACCAAACCTCTCCTTGACAGAACTTTTAGACATCGTCAATATTGCAAATAATAATATTAATAACTTTGTCGTTTCAATTATTGATTTAATAATATAAAATATTATGCAGATGATACTATGACAATAATTGAATCAATAATATGAGGGATATAATGCAACAATTACTGTAGTAATAATTAAATATAACTGAGTGACTTCTCACGTAAGCATCAATAATCAATATCGTGTGCTACTATGCAACCACGCGTATTACTATACTTTTAACACCGGTTATTTCAACAGTTTAACGGTAAAACTTCTGTCGTTATTTTCATAAAAAAAGATATGCTTGTCGTTTTCTCATTCTAATAATAATTCTATTGTGGGGTCCACCAATGATTGTGCCGTCGTACGAATATTCCCTATTAAAATGAATATTCCCCGACCAATCAAATATTTTATGACAACTTGCATACTTTACAAAATTTATGAATATTACCCACAACTATAACATTATCTCAAATCCACATCATAATATTAAAAAAAATATTTTGAGAAAATTAAATCTTTATTCATCAAAAGTCGGGGTCTTACATATATTGTTATTCCCTATATCATATTGTCATCTATTGTTTATTATGCATGTATTATGTTATGCATATGTATGTATGTCCAGAGATATTCAGCATTGACCCCTGGATGGTCTTATGACACGGCCCACACAGATGTCTTCCTCGACAGTTAGCCGCATTGATCATACCCCACTAGTATTGGTGACATCCCGTCTGAGATCATGGTATGATAGTATATCACCTTCGAACATAAGGTAATCAGAGATTAGTTATTGCGAAGATACTATGACTCTCCTGATGTTTCAGGTTCCCGTAGGCTTTGTAGAGGGTATGTTGGAGCATTGGATACCGGAGAGGCAGGTCTTCCAGTTTGGTATCCATGAGTTGACTCCTACCTTAGAAAGTATGCATACGATTGACGCAGACCGCTTGGGCATGACCTTTTACGCGGGATGGCTATCGGTGACATGAGTGACAGCTTTATGACCCTCATCCAGGCGTAGGCGTAGAGTTGTGCGAGATGAGAACACATCCTACCCACGTGGTATCCCAAAGATTTTCGATGGACAGATTTGGCTCAGACGATAGCTATACACGGTATTCCGGAGATTTTACCATGCCGGAGGATCATTGGCATTTGGCCAGAGTAGACGTAGTACTACTGTGCATATTGTCATATGTATACATGTCATGGTACATGGATGAGTTGGACATTGACGTCCTTATGGCAGTGAGAGCTCTCAGGGAGGGTCACACCATTGTGCCGATGATTATAGTGGAGACGTTGAGATTGGCTACATATTGCAGTACCTACCCTGCAGGGGTATTCACAGGTAGTTCAGTCATGTTGTACGTGTGGTTCATATCACACTTGAGACCGATTGGCACTTTCCAACAGCACGGGTATTGTTTTACCCATGAGATAGCAATGTTGTACACCTTTCAGCCTGCGGAGTGTACAGATCTTGCATCTTGGTCCATTTTCCTGGCAGGGATTGGAGATCCATTTGATGTATTATCGTGTACATAGTTTTTTTCACCCTACAGCTTCATCACTCATGCTCCGGGCATGGATTATCTCCCTCTAGCTGGTTTGAGGGGCATGACTACTTACCACCCACTAGTTGTGATGTGTCAGTTTAACCAGTTCCAGGACTTCCATCCTTTTGAGGGGGCATTGAGTCAATGTTTGGCTTCTCGCCACTTGTCATCATAGGATAGATCTAGGGTGTATGCCTATTGGGATCAGTGTGAGCTAGCTGCATTTTTTGTTAGCCATCTAGGTTGTTCTGCAGAGTACTCCGCATGGATGGAGATAGAGACTACATCGACCGTGGTAGTATCCACATTATCGGGGATTAATTCTTATGATTGGGAGCCCACAAAGGACATTGATATACCCACAGAGGAGGAGCCATTCACTAGGTTGCCAGCAGCTCTTGTAGATTCTCCCAGTACGAGTGCTACTGTGATTCAGCATTCAGCACAATATTTAGAGTAGAGTCTTCATCTGATGACCTTTGAGAGAGATCAGGCTAGGGCCTTGATGTTGACAGCTCTTGATGGGAGAGACACCGCTTTATTGGAGAGAGATGAGGCCAGATCAGCCAGAGATGCATTGATTATTGAGCGGGATGCTGCCCTATCTTCTCGGGATGTGGCCGTTATAGATAGTACTTCAGTGAGATCCCTTACTAATGGCATACTTCCCAATATGAGTGCATATATTGATGAGCATCATGCCACCATGCAGTTGGCGTCGGATCTGCTAGCTCGTGTAGAGACCATTGGGCAGGAGCTTACAATGGTACCCCCTTCTTCGGAGAGTGATGCTATGTTAGATCTGATAGTCCGCATAAATACCGATCTGTAGATAGACTTGTATTTTCCTGCACAGACTAATTTAGCCATTTTGTCATGTACAACCCATATTGTATATATCAAATAGCATTATATATGGCAGGAAAATATATGTTGATTCACTTCCCTTTTAGTTGTGCCTTGATACTTGCTTGATATTTGTCTGCTTCTTCAGGGCTTGTGATCTTGATGTATTTTGAACTCATCCTTGATAGGTGGACATTGAGATGTCACAAGATCTTTCAAAAATGGATCATTGATCTGTATGTATCCCTACCCTCTTTGGTGTCTTGGGACTGGTTTCTGTATGTATATGTGTAGAGGAGCGTGACTTTTCCTCTCTAAGATTCACCGCACCACAGATGGTCGCCAGTACTCCTATTTAAGAAGAGCCCAGTTAGTTCCATCTCTTATGGATTGATGTTGCTCTTCAAGGAATCAACCGCAGCTTAGATGGTCGCCAACTCTCCCAATTATGGGGAAGCCAAGAAATTCCATCCCTTTGGTCTGAAGCCAATGAAATGTAATAGATTGAATTTTGATCCTAGTACCATGTGACAAGTATTTGTGTTTTGGTAGGGGGTTAGACCGAACCATAAAAAGCTGTCTACGTACTCCTATTGAAGAGGAGATCAAGTCTGCGTAGTTCGAACCTGGTGTAAGAGTTTCAACGCTGAATGGTGTAAGGGTAGAAGGGTGAAGAAAGTGTTTTTATTATTTTTGTTTATAAAGAAGGGTGTAGAAATGTTTTTTTGTTTTTGTTTTATTATGATCGGGCCATATAAAATGGTTGCCTACGTACTCTTAGGAATTGGGGAGATCAGGTCGACGTAGTTTGCCCCATGTTCAGGACGATTTGTAGCCAAAAAAGTTTGATCCCATGTTCAGAAAAAACTGTGGGGAAAAGTTTGATCCCATATTCAGGACAAACTGCGGGGGTGAAAAAGTTTAATCCCATGTTCAGGACAAACTGTAGGGGAAAGGTTCAATCCATAGTGGGATAACCAAAATTGTATGGAGCGTGAAATAAAAGATCTGATGATCTGAAAACAAGGCTGATGGCTTGAAGAGTGTGTTTCCCTGAAGGGGCAGATGGGTATGAAGAAAGGGTTGTGTGTAATAAGGGTTAAAAATCCTGAAATGACTGGTGATCTGGTGATCCAAAACCAGGATGTTTGCTTGATGGTAACTTCAGATATAGTACCGTTTCATGGTGTCTGAGTTGATGAGCTGTGGAAATTTGTCGCCATTCATTTCCTGTAATCTGAGAGCACCTCCTGTCAACACCACCTTGACAATAAATGGGCCTTTCCAATTTGGAGCGAATTTTCCCTTTGATTGATCTTGGTTGTCAATGATCTTCTTCAAAACCAAGTCATGTTGTTTAAATTGCAGTAGCCGAACTTTCTTGTTGTAGGATCTGGCGATCCTCTGTTGGTATAATTGACCATGGAAGATAGCATCACTTCGCCTTTCGTCTATTAGAGACAATTGGTGATACATGTCTTGTAACCATTGGTCTTCATCCAGCTGAGAGTCCATCAACACTTTAAGGGATTCCATTTCCACTTCTATGGGGAGCACTGCTTCTATCCCATAGGTCAATAAGTAAGGGGTTGCCCCAGTGGAAGTACGCATTGAAGTTTTATAGGCTAATACAGTCAGAGGGCAAGAGGTCAGGACATCCTTTATAATTGGCGGACATCTTCTGCATGATCTTCTTGATGTTCTTATTAGCCGCTTCTACAACACCATTCATCTTTGGATGGTAGATGTGACACCCCCAAAATTCGGGTTACCTGACCCCCCCGAGTTTGGTGTTCACGATCCACACTATAATTAACATTTAACTACCCATAATATATATATATATAGTAATTTTCATAAGATTTTATCAGAGTTTACTAATAATACATCACCCAGGTTCACTAACCTTAACTTTACAAACATACCCCTTTGGATATACAAAAAGGGTTTACAAATACAACATAATAAATATGTTTAACATAACTAATTTATAACTACGCCTTTGCCTTTGTTCTGCTTCACAGCACCTCCTGCAACTTCGTCCCTAGCTGAAATGTTTTATTTAGCAAGGGTGAGCAACAAATTTGCCCCGCAAGTTAATACATACAATAAATGTATAAGTATTCAAATCACCGGACTATCTATTTTGATAGAATGAAACCAAAGTTCGGGAACTTTGAAGTAAATTGAACAAATCGTTATTCAATAACAAGTCTTCTCGTATTCTATACAACATAATAATTCAATAATGAAAGAGTATAACGCTTTCAAAGTTTCTACGATATTCTAATGAATAATCAAGAATCAATTCTACGAAAATATCAAAGTGGAATGTTTTCCAGATTTATAATTTGAAAGCGATCCATTGGATCTTGAACTTCTCTTCTCGAGTAACTATCAAAGTTATACTTTGATATACCTAGTGTGTCGGATAACCGTAAAGATTAAATCATACCCTCTGCAAGTATAACAAGTGATCGACTTTATTATACCCTATATTATGCATAATACTTAAGTCGCTGCAAGAATGATCGAATATACGATTTAATGATATTCCCTTTTATAAAAGGTTGTTCTTCTCGGTCTCGTAATCAAGATTTTGATTTAACAACGAAATACTTGTGATTTCAAATTTATTTACTTCTCGATCTTAGCCAAATAATTGGCATCGATCTATCAATAATAATTGAATTCTCTTCTCGAACTTATCAAGTTCTAACTAATATTCGCCCAGCCGTAATAATTAGCTAAGACATTACTCAAAGATAATTTGACAATAAATAGGAATTATCATGTATTGTCAATTCTAACTTCTACGATATGAATATCCAACAACGATTTATTCTACAAATATATATTTCGAATTAATAATTCAATTTGAATTATTAAGCATGCACTAACTGCGCGAATAATCAACAATAAATTCCACGGATGTGGTGTAATTAGCAATAATTAACCACTATAATAATTGAATAAATTTAACTCAAGGTTGAGTTAGAAAACTTGCCTCTTCTGCGATTACAATTACACAAAATACTTATACGCTTTCGAAAGACCTATAACAAATAATATCGGTCTTACAATTAGCACAATTATTCATAACACGTAACAATCGTAGTTCACAAATCAAACTTCTCCTAGGCACATTACCACATAGCCATATATCGTTGTTTATAACCTATATAAACACATAACAAGTCTAACTATATCATTTCTGTTGGACTTCTATCCATTCTCGTGTTCGGTCACCCTATTCGACAATTAACACATTGATGGTCCATTAAACTTGGTCTCTAAGCTTCAATATTAATTTAGATAAGTCAATTATCAATTATAATATTTTTCTAGCTTTTAATAATTATCAAGCAATTATTATAATTTATAATAATTTTTCAAACATCGGAATCATTTTTAAATGATTTAATTATCAAATAATCTTATCATTATTAATATCTAAAAATATTTAAATATCAATAATATACTTGTCAAAATATTAAAGTTATTTTAATAACTTAAATATTTTTAAATCAACAATATTCTACTTAAATGATTTTTAAAGTAATTAAAATCATTTTAAATCACCACCATTAATATATAAATATTAATGAAATTATCATCTAAATATTAAAAGTCATTAATTATAACTTAAAATATTTTTTAAACTATTTTTCTCATTGCTAAATGATTTTTAAATCAATAAAATCATTTTTAATTCATTTATTTAATATCATAATTAAATAAATCAAATATCATTAATATTAATTTATTAATTAAAATTCTCCAAAAATATTGAAAATTATATTTTATAATTTAAAATATTTTCTAACACTTTATTCTCAATTAAAATGATTTTTAAATCATTTAAATCATTTTATCTTATTTATTCAATTTAATAATCAAATAAATCTAATATCATTAATGTTAAATTATTAATGAAAATTCTCCAAAAATATTAAAAGTTACATTTTATAACTCAAAATATTTTTAAATACATTTTCTTATTTAAAATGATTTTTCATAATATTACTTCATTTTCTCTAATTTATTTAATACAATAATTAAATAAATTAAATACCTCTAATATTTAAATAATTATAAATATTAAAGAAAATATTCCAATTGGTCAAAATTATTTTCATAATTTAAAATAATTTTTAAAACCATTTTTACTAATTTTTAGAATTTATTTCTATTTTTTATTAATTTCCTAAAAATCGAAAATAAAATAAATTAAACTGTCATTAAAAGCCTATAATGACACTTTACATCGCTATAGGTGTTCTTGAGCCAAACCAGCATTTTTTCGATGGCAGAGGTGGGGTCATGGTTTGACCATTTTTATCTCTCAATCTAACCATGTTCAGGTTATCTAAAACTTTGAGCATGTAGACAATATGTCACACTACAACATCCAACCAACACTTTGGTTAAACAACATTACAACAAGGAGATCAAAGCCTCCAAATTTGTCGCCCGTACAGCTTTACAGGCCAAAGCGCACTCAAGTGGTCACTTTCAAACTTAAATTAATCTATGTTCGCCATGATTCACGTGATCTATCAACTCCAAATTTTGTAGAAAATATGTAGTACTACAACTATAAAGCACAATAACACTAAAACATCAAAATGTAAGCTAGATATATTCTAATCAAAACTTGAACACTAAGTTGGGCTCAAATTTTCCGGGTTCGTGTTCTTGACATTTTCATTAATCGGGTTTTTGAATTGCCTATAACTTTTGATCTATAATAGATCTGGGTCTGATTCTTGTTGCAACTTAAAGAACACACATCAGGGCTACATGTTACAAGTTTTAAACATCAAAAACACTTAATACACACGGACTTATAAGATCTGACATTTGACTGAAAATCACAGTTTTCCAGATTTCCAGATTTTGAAAAACTTTAAATTCGTGCACTTTGATGTTATGGGTCATGGATTTATCAACCCAGATATTCAATTGACACCTTAATACACATCTTTGAACAATCAATTGCAACATTTAACAAGGAATTGAAGGATTTCAAAATTAGGGTTTTATACCTCTTTATGCTTTGATTTTGATCTTGGCTCTCCAATCTGTTTATGGATGATCTTGGAGCTGTTTCTAGGACTGATCCACTACTGATTTTCGTGGGTTTGTGAAAGAGAGAGAGTTGGTGAGAGCAAAATGCAAAATGGCTAAGTTTTATAAACTTTCTCTCTCTAAATCTTATATATAATGCTTGATGTTGCTTTGGCTGATCATTTGGACGATTTTGGCTGGCTATATAGGCTGATGAGCTGTGTTTGTAGGCTCAACAAAGTCAAGTGGTTAGCTCAACAACTAAAGTCATGACCAATTCTACAAGTTAGCCAATTTAGTAACTAAAAAGGGCAATTAGGTCATTTCCTTAAATTTCTAGATTTTCTCATTTGATGAAACCCTTAGGGTTTAGGGTTTGGACAATAAGGTTTAGGGTTTAAACCCTTTAGGTCTAAAATTCTAATTCCCATAATTTGTAAATTTAGGGTTTAATTAGAAAAATAATTTTCTAAAATAAAATTAGGGTTTCTAAAATAGAAATTTAAATTACAAAAATATAATTAGTGATTTCTAATCATATTTATGTTTACAAACACTTTAGGCATGCTAATAAAAATTAGGGTTGCCTAATTAGGGTTTAGAATTCCCAATTTTGAAATTAGGGGTTTTCGGCATACAATTAGGGTTTTCTTAAGGTACGCTAGGGTTTCTAATCCGGAGATTAGGGTTTCTAATCTCATATTTATGTTTAATGAATCCATTAAGTCTACCAATTAGGATTAGGGTTCCTAATTTAAGGTTTACAATCTCCGATATTTAAAATTAGGGTTTTCTACACCACATTAGGGTTTTCTACACCACATTAGGTTTTAATAATATTAAACCTTATCCGATCAATTATTGATCAACATTTCAACATACAGTACAAACACATTCTTAGCAATATAATTATTTTAATTATATTTTCTACCGAATCCCTATCCAAAAATTAGGGTTAGGGTTTCTAAAGTTGTTAAGCACAACTCTACTCTATTTTCTCAGTCAAAACATATATTGACTAATTCTCGAGACTTGTCTCACAAATTCTCAGTACACTATTAACAGTCAATGTCAATAAAAAAAAAAAAAATTATTCGTAAAATTTTAATTATTTGAAATCTCGGGTTATCACAGTAGATGACGGAATTAAGGTGTTTGATGTGGAATTTATTGCATAACTCCTTCATAATTTTGTTGTTCAGGTTCTTAGCATTGTCTGACACAATTACCTCTGGTTGTCCATATCGACAAATGACATTGTTTCTGATGAACGCAATGATGACTTCTTTGGTAACCCTGGGGAAGGAGGCTGTTTCTACCCACTTGGTGAAGTAGTCGATCATGGTGAAGATAAACCGATGCCCATTACTAGCTTTGGGCTCGATGGGCTCGATCACGTCCATTCCCCACATTGAGAAGGGCCAAGGTGAACTCATATTGTGGAGTTCCCTAAGAGGGGCATGGATAGCATTCCCATGAATTTGGCATTAATAGCACCTCTTGACGTGATCATCACAGTCAGCCTTAAGCGAGAGCCAGTAGTGCCCTGTTCTGAGGATCTTTTTAACAAGTAAGGGGCCGTTCATGTGTGGGCCATATACTCCACCATGGATTTCATCCATGAGCCTCTAAGCTTGGTCCTTGTCCAGACATCTGAGGAGACCAATTCCCGCATCTTTTTTGTAGAGTGCATCTCCGCTCAGGTAGAACTTCATAGCCAGTCGATGGATCCGCCTTCTTTTAGTTGGGCTCACCTCAACGGGTGTAGATCCATCTCGCAGGTATTCCTTGATATGCTGATACCAAGGGTGTTAGATGGGAGGTAGCTCATCTGATACTTCTCCAATATAATTCCCATAGGTTGGAGCCTTTTGTAGGGCAAATGGGATGTTTGGCATGTTTTTCTTGTTAGGTATGTTGATCAAGGAGGCCAAAGTTGCTAGTGCATCCACAAAATCATTCCTATTCTGAGGAATGTGGAGGAAGTTTATTTCTTCAAACTCCGTAGCCATCTGTAAAACTTACCAATGGTAAGGTAGCAAATGTAACTCTATGGCGTGATAAATTCTTGTGGTTTGTTTGATTACCAATTCTAAATCTCCAAAGACAGTTAACCTCCTAATACCCATTGATTGGGCAAGTTTGAGTCCCATGATATAGCCTTCATACTCAGCTGTGTTATTGGTGCTGACAAACTGCAATTTGACGATGACGGGATACTGCTCACCCGTACCGGATACTAGAACTGCTCCAGCTCTAGAACTTTCCATGTTAACAGCTCCATCAAAATACATTTTCCACGTATGTCATGCATTTTACTGATGGTATTGCTGGACTATCATTACCCCTTCATCGGGGAAGTATGTTTCCAAGGGTTTGAAATCCCCTGCGGGTGCAGCGGCCAGTTAATCAATAATTCCTTGTCCTTTAATGGAGTTTTGCGTCACGTAGACGATGTCAAATTGTTGTAGGATCAACTGCTATCTGGACATCCGATAATTCAATATGGGTTTACTGACCACGTACTTGAGAGGATCCACACGGGATATGAGATGGGTTGTATCTATGGAGGTAATGTTGTAACCTCGCGGAAGCCCATGCTAAAACACAACAAGTCTTCTCAATCAGAGTGTACTTGTGTTCACTGCTGCTGAATCTTTTGATGAGGTAGTAGATAACTCGCTCTTGGCCTCTATCATCTTTTTTCCCACCATGCAGTCCATGATATTGTCATTAATGGACAAGTACATGAAAAGGGGAACATCATCCCTGGGTGGTACCAAAATAGGAGTGTTAACCAGTTTCTCTTTGATTGTAAAGAACGCTTTTTGACACTTATCGTTCCATTTCATGGAGGAGTTCTTCCTTAATAATTTGAAGATAGGCTCACAAGTTGATGTGAGTTGAGAAATGAACCTGCTAATGAAATTGATTCTTCCCAAAAATCCCTTTATTTCCTTCTCTGTCTGAGGAATGGGCATTTCCATGGTGGCCTAGATTTTGGTGGGATCCAGCTCAATCCCTTTGTGGCTGACTAGGAAAACTAGAAACTTGCATGATTTAATGCCAAAGGCGCACTTGGTTGTATTCAACTTCAAGTTATACTTACGCAACCTGTTGAAAAGCTTTCTGAGATGGTCTAAGTGGTCTTCTTCCCTTCAAAATTTGAAAATGATGTCATCCACGTAGATCTCTATCTCTTTGTGCATTAAATCATGAAAAAGAGCCATCATAGCTCGCTGGTAGGTTGCTCCGGCATTAATGAGGCCGAATGACAATCGTCTATAGCAAAAGGTTCCCCAAGGCGTGATGAATGCAATTTTCTCATGGTCTTCCTCAGCAACCATGATTTGATGATACCCCGCAAAGCAATCAGCAAATGAGTACATGTCATATTGAGCAGTATTGTCAATGAGAATGTGGATAAATGGCACGGAAAAGCTATCCTTAAGGCAAGCTTTATTCAGATCCCGGTAATCCACGCAAACTTGCACCTTTCCTACCGGTTTAGGCATGGGGACTATATTTGATAGCCATTCAGGATATGTGGACAATATGATGATGCCAGCTTGAAATTGTTTCACAATTTCTTCTTTAACCTTTAAACTCCACTCAGGTTTTAATCATCTGAGCTTCAGCCTGACTGGCTTGAATCCCTTTTTAATGGGAAAGTGATGGATGACGATGTCCATGGATAAACCCACCATGTCTTTGTGAGACCATGCAAACACATCCTGGAATTGGGTTAATAGCGCAACCATGTCATTCCTTTGGTATAGAGTGAGGTTTGTACCAATCTAGATCAACCTAGGGCTTTCTAAGGTTCCGAGATTGAATGAGGTGGTTTGATCAAGATTTAGTTTGGGTTTGTCTTTGACCCATTCCTTGATCTCCTGAGGTATCTCAATGTCCTCTTGTATTTCCATCAAGTCTGAGTCCAACTTTTCATTAAAGTTACAGTCCTTGTGGAGAAAAGGCACCTCATCAGCAAGTACAGGCACATCTAAATTCAGAGTCCTGAAACAAAATATGCTTTCACTTAATATATGAAACTGTTTAATCATACAAAGTGTTAGCATGTACTGAAAAAATAACTACTAATACTGTACAAAAAAATAAGCATTTAAAGTTATCTACAGGGCAGAGGGATTCTGCCCTTTTTACCCTTGGCGACAAATGCAAGAAGTGCTGCTCCAATTGTCAAGGGTGAAGTCCTGGTGGACGGCAGTAACAAAATGACGACCATCATCCTCTTTCTCCCGAATGATGACCATAATGTCAGGACAATCATCTTCTGGAGTGTATCTATTTGTGTGCTCATCATGAAAAAGGATTCGTAGATGAGACAAACTCCTGACGATGTCTTGTTTACGTTTTCGTTCCCTCTCTTCCACTTTGGGATCAGGAATCAAGACCTCTTTTGCTTTAACCGGTATCGGTTTAGGAAATAGCATAGCCATAACATGGGCTGAAACCTTTACCGGAGACTATATAGGCTCAGGATCGGTAGGTGGAGATAATCGCCTTATGGGTGAAGATGAAGGAATTCGTTTGTGCTTGTGAGGATTCCTGTGACTGGAGCTAGTAGAATAGCCTAATCCAGCTGTCCCTGTTTGACTGGGAACTTGAATTGGGTGCTTAATACCCTGATGATCTTTTCCCAACCCTTTTCTAGGTTGATGACCCAATGATATCATCTCTTGAGTTGCCGACATTACCTCAGCAGAAATCTTGGGTGTGAGAGGTGGAGCCCCAATGGGATGGTAATGAGTGTTTCTCACCTCCAGGGCATGGAAACTGACTGGCTCAACTTCTGAATTGAAGCTAATGAGTGGTATGTCACCTTGTTCAAGACATTCTCGCTCAGCATTAACATTGACTAGGCGCTATTATTGATAATGTACTTGAGTTGCTGATAAAGGGTGGAAGGGATGGCACCAGCCATATGAATCCACGGTCTTCCCAAAAGCAGGTTGTATCATGTGGCTATTTTGAGCACATGAAAGGATATGTTGAATGTATGTGGATCAATCTCCACTGGCAGTTCAATCTCTCCAACAGCATTTCGTCGGGACCCATCAAAAGCTTTGATAACCGTATGGCTGCTTTTGATCCTCTTGGGGTTAATATTCATCTTCTCCAAGGTAGCATAAGGACATATATTCAGAGATGAACCTCCATCTATCAAGACTCCTCCTACCATGTGTCCAGAGGATAAAACCGCTATGTGCAACGGCTTACAATGACCAGTCCCTTCAGCGGGTATGTCGTCATCAGTGAAAGATATCACATTGTTGTTAAAAATGTGATCAACCAGATGTTGGAATTTTTCCACATCCACTGATTTTGGTAAATGGGCTTCTTCCAAGACCCTTAACAAGATCTTCATGTGATCTTCAGAAGAGAAAACCAAGTCCAGTATGGAAATTTGTTGTGGAGCGTCTCTCAAGCTTAAAACCACCTTGGCTTCATTATGGCCTATGGTATTAAGGAACTCTTCAATTTTCTCTAGGGGAACTTTCGCATTTGACCTAATGGTAGGTTTCATCACCCGATGGGGAAGATACAGTGGATTCTCCTTCGACACTACAACAGTGTATGTGACGTAGATCCTTCAGCCTGCCCATAATTCCATGGGACTTTTTTCAAGCTGACAACAGGATACTGTGGCCTAGATGGCAAGAGAATTGGCTCTGGTGCAGCCATTTTCAAAGGATAGTCAGCACCTTTTAGTTGAGTTATTTGTATTATGAGTGGCAGTCAAATCATCCTCAGTGGATATAACTGCTACGCCGTCCTTCCATTTTGTAGGACATGTGTTCCCACTCTCGAGTAACAAAATGTCATCATCTGCCATTTACAGGACACCGCTGTCAATTAAATTCTGAATGAGGTGGCGGAGTGCCCAGCATTTTTCTATGCTGTGACTGCGAGAGTGGGATTGGTACTGGCATACTCCATTGGAATTGAACCGTCTGGAACGGGGATTGATTGGAGGTAGAAGGGATGTAATTCTTCCTTCATTGATTAGCATCGGAAATATCTCTTCCATAGGTTGGCCAAGGTATGTAAATTCCTTCTTGTTGGCAAAATCCCAACGGGCTTTGGCATTTGCTCTTTTTGCAACTTTATCCTCCAGTGTTTCGCTTTCTGAAGCTGATGATGGAGTATTCATGACAAAAGGAAGGAGACTAGCATGCTTCTGACTGATTAATTTGCGTGTGACTTGGTGTTGATGGATCACCAGTTCTGCCAATTGGTCTACTTGTTTGCAAAGAGCCTTAATCTTTTGTTCCATCATGAATTGGAACTGTGTGTAATCCTATTTTTCAGCACCATCTTTTCTGGTCTGGGAAGATTCAACAATGTAATTGGAACTTTGTCCACTACTCCAATTAATCATATTGACCTCTTCTTCTTTGTGTTGAGGAAGAAGGTTGTCTTGCACATGAGGTTGGTTAGGTTTAGTCACCACAATCTCTCCATTGTCGATTAAGTCCTGGATCTTGTGTTTCAAGGCCCAGCAATCCCGACTGTCATGTCCCGATGCCCCGGAATGATAAACACACTTCCGTGTAGCATTATAACCTTTCCCATTCGGGTTGACTGGTGGAAGAAGATGTATAATTTTCTTCTGAGTAGTCAGAAGATTGAGAACATTCTCGATCGAATACCCTAGGGGTGTGAACACTCGATTGTGTCGGACTTCTCCACCCTTTGGCAATGTGGGGTTGGAAGACTGTGCTGGAAAAGGGGAGTAGTTTTTCCTCTAGATAAGCATGTTCTGACTCCCTTTCTGACCTTGTAGTATCAAGAAAACATCCTCCTCTTTCTTTTTATGGACCCTCCGGGGGTTGTTTCCATAAGTTTTGGATTGGATGTGCTCAGCAACAGCTTTTAGAGCAGCTAGATCTTGAATTTTTCCTGACTTCAATCTCATCTCAGCCATCTCTCCATGTTTAATCATTTTAGAAAATGGCTTACCAATGCCAGTTAAGACTCTCTCATAGAAAGGAGCTTCTTGTATATCTATGAAAGTCATCACCATTTCGAACTCTGTCATAGAAGGAATAACTTGAGCAGCAAGGCACCTCCACCTTTGAGTATAGTCTCTAAATTTGGTACCGGTCAGGAGCCATCTGAGACTGAAGCTATACTGAGTGAGGAAGGCATGAGCTAACTCTTCCCAGCTATGTATTTTAGAATTTTCTAATCTGGTATACCATGATCGGGCTTCTCCAGTTAGACTCTTTTGAAACAACTGCATTCTGAGCTTCTCATTCTCGGCATAAGATTTGAGTTCTCCAATGAATACCTTCAAATGTGTATATGGATCTCCTAACCCATCATACTTTTCAAAATCAGGAGTCTTGAACTTCTCTGGAAAATGAACACCAGGGAATATAGAAAGATAAGCAAAGGAAACACTCCCGTGTGCTCCAATCCCTTTTATAGACTGAATGGTCTCTTCCATTTGAAGGAATTTTTTCCTGGTATCACCGGTGTCTAGATCTTTTTGAGATGGGTGTTTTCAGGAATTTTGTTGGCCGTATCCAACTGAAGATCTGGAATTATTTTATCTGAACCTTGTGTTCCTCCCTGTGCAGAGGATTCTGTATGTATAGGTATTCGTGAACCCTGAGTAGACTGGTGTAGTTCTTTAAGTAGAACAACCAAATCTGTAATTTTCTTGCTTAATCTGTCAAACTCTTCTCGAGAGACAAGAGCAGGATTAGACTGGTCAGATGAAGACATAATTGGTTGTAGGTTTGTGGCCTTTTTGGACTTTGAACAGGTAACATTCCCAATTGTTTCCCTACAAAAACTTATGTAGTTTAGTCTTAGGGAATGTATAAAATGTTTACATGCTATCATAATGTGTCAATTTTAGGAATATTATCCTGTAAAACGGGTGTCATTTGATAGCATGTCAAGCCTTAATATGCATGTACACATATTCTTCATATTTTCCATTACATAGAGATTAACATGGAATAAAATTACAAGTAATTGTCTTTACAGGTAATTGAAAATGTAAAGTATGAAGAGACTTTCCTCCGCATTTGGTTTATCAGAGGCTGACCTATCTTAGGTTACTCTCGCGGCTTTTTGGCATGAAGGTTCCCAGATCATCGCAATTTACTTGACGGGAAGTTAATCCGGTCTTTTAACTGGAGCGAATCTTGGTGGTGCCTTTCCTGAGCCTCGTTGGAATTAGTCTCCCTACGAGTCCAGTAATCAAACACCGACAGGATAGCCTCCTAGTGGAGGAAGCACACAACATACATTCACATGCAACGTGTCTCACCGTTATGGGAATAATGACATGTGCGAAGCACTAATATCATAGATAGACATATTGCAATGCAGTAAGTAAAATGCATTCGTACACATTCATCACAAAAATGTAAATGCAACATCCACACACAAGCATGTAACAATTTTGAAAAGCTTGTAATAGCGGCTTAAGTCCTCTTACTGGAGTCCCCAAAAGAGTCGCCACCTGTCGACGTCAGGATTTTTATTGTCCCTCTTCTGTTCTTGTTTTTTGGTGTTCTCATGTTGGGTGACATTTGTTTGAAAAAACAAGTTATGAAAAGGTCCGATATTTATATGTCGACGATTTGACTGTAAGAGTTGCCAGTTGGTTTTTTAAATGGTTGTACCAACACAACCGAAAAAAGGTTTGCACATTGACCCAGTAATGTGACACTACTAAACAAGTCTGTGAAACTGAGATTTATTAAGGTCCGGGGACTTGCTTATGCTGAGAGAAGGTGTTAGGCACCCCCTGGCATCCGTGTTACCACGGTTACCGCCACTTTTAAATTAAACTTTTATATGAATGTGTGTGTGTGTGTGTTGGTCAATGTGCGGTTATATGGAAGTAGTGCTATGCCTTGTTCGTACCTATATACACAGTGTTTGAATTTGTATAAAAATTCAGTTTTAAACAAGATATAGCAATGAGGTTTTATAAAAGAGGTTTTTCAAACCCTGTGCTCAATAGTAATTGAGGCCTTTGATACTTCCATTTTATTAAATGTTCGACTTGATTGCTTTTATTTTCGAAATGCGAAGCATCTTCGAGAAAATAATGTATAAAGCAATGCCAAACTCCTCATGGGCATGAAAGCCATCTAAGGAAATTCAAACACCGTGAATACTTTACAAGCTGCTTACAGCTAAAAATGTCCATCACGGGAATCGAATCTAGATTCAGTAGACTGAATATGTGATCACATGATTCCTAGGCTCACATGATGCCGCAATTTATATGAAAGCAGTAAGCAGTTATATATATAAGCTATATATATATATATATATATATATATATATATATATATACAGACATGATCAACCACCACGAAGCACCTCCATGGGGGATCCGAAATATAAATATATACAAGCAGTAAATATATATAGAGAGACATGATCAACCACCACAAAACACCTCCATGGGGGATCAGAAATGTAAATAAAACAATAAAGACGATCAACCACCACGAAGTAAACTCCAGGCGGGACGGAATATAAATAAAGCAGTAAAAACGACCAATCACCATGAAGTAAACTCTAGGCGGGACGGAATGTAAATAAAGCAGTAAAAGGCCACGAAGTAAACTCTAGACCTGACAGAAATGGTAATATATATATATATATATATAAGCAGTAAACGTACAGGATATATATCGATCTCGGCTCAGTTTATCATTTTAGCGATTTGTCGCCATATATATATATATATATATATATATATATATATAAATAAACGCACCGGATGTAAAATCCAGGCTCATCGAAAAGAGTCCGACAACATTTTATATATATATATATAAGGAAATAAAAGCCATGGACCGAAGTTCGGGCATACACACGCAACATGACTCTCAATGTGAAGAACGGTGTGTGCAAAGTAGAAGAGAAAGGCTTTAAAGTGTGTAAGAAGGCTTACAATGGACTGTCAAAGAAGACTTCTATAGCATTAAATGAGATGAACACTTTCGCACCACGGCCAAAAAAAAATATATTGAATATAAGCTCACGAGTGTTTAAAATGAGAAAGCACTCAGTTTAGGGTGTGTACAGAGCAAATTGGACAGGGCTTCCTCGCCATTTTCTCTTACAAAATGGCCACCCCAAGCGCTCTATTTGTAGAGGTAGGAGCCGCAGGTACACCTATAGCAGTCGCATAAGTACCTGTGGCTGCCCGGGGTGCCCCGAGCTCCACGGGTCCCACTGTCTCGAAGTACGTACACGCGTGCAACGTGTTGTCCGCACGAACTTGCAGAACTTCAATCCGAGCCTCCGACTGAGGTGTATAAGATATTTTACGGAGTGCTGTTGTCGAGAGATACGCCATGACATGGGATTAGAGGTTATCAGAAGTCAGGAAGATGGGACCATGCCCTTGGTCTTCAAGCTTCAAATTGTATTTGGTGTGCTGCTTTGCGTAGTAGTCACTCAGGATTGTAACTCTTTGGTTCTTACGGGACATTATTGTGTAGAATGTATATTGAACTGTTGTGTTGAGACAACGCAATGTGGGATCGAGGTGGAAAAATTACAATTTTGTCCCTCACCGAGGTTATCTCTGGTTTGGGCTGATAAAGCTATCGTTGCTCCGGGTTATCTCAAAGACTGGGCTGCTATATGTACTGGATGTCCTCAGGGTTGTCCTTGAGGTGTGCCTAACCTCCCAAAGTTATCTCTGGGACTGGAGCTGAGTGCCTTGGTGTGATTTCCGAGGTTGAAGCTGACTACATAGGTTGAAACGAGCATCTCCGGGGATATCTCCGGAACTGCAACTGCATTCCTCGGGGTTATCTCTGAGGTTGACGTTGTCTTTCCTGGTGTTGTTTTCGAGACTGAGACTGAGTATCCCGGGGTTATCTCTGAGATGAAACGGCCTTCTCCGATGTGATTTCCGGTATTAAGCTGAGCTATCCTCCAGGGTTATCTCTGAAAGATGATTCTGCCCTCCTGTAATGTTAGTAACAGGTATGCAGAAAATTTTGAGTGTATATATAACTCATCATACATAAGATACTATAATGATCTCAAGTCTAAGGATCACTTGTACTACAATCACTTTAGGAATTCCTATTGACAAATAAATAAAACTCCATTAGGTATTCCTTAACGAGCCACATTTAGTGAACTTATTCTTCAATAAGCACTTACATACTTTTTTTAGTGTCTCCACACAAATAATGATGAGATCAATCATTCTCATCCAATGAGCAAGCAACGTATGTATCAATATATCCAAATTCACTAATCCCCTTTTTAGTAATCCAACGATTGGGAACAATTTTAGTTTGTGAGGTATCTAAGAATTTAGATCTCATTAGCATGATCATCATCATGATTCTAAAAGCATTGTTCAAAACTATGGGTTTATCACATATTATAAAACAACATCATGTAGATAAATTAAAAGTCTTTAATTAAATAATTCTTTTATTAATAAATGAATAAGATTGTTACAAAGTATATGTTTTATCATGAAACATGATTGGCTTGTGTGCATACTACTTTCAATAACAAATATCAAGAATAACAAATTAATCAATCAAATTATATTTGATATAACAAATAAATTTGTTTAACTAAAATATATATAATAATATATTTGATCTATTATGTGAATATTAAATAAGACCACTTAGAACTTTAAGCATCGTTCAAACGATATTATTGTTTAAGGAATACCTTCAAATATTGGTATTTAAAACTGATCTACTTTACAATATTTATATAAATAAGTTATATCAATAAAAGACCACTTAAAACTTTAAGCACCGTTTAAATGATATTTTTTTAAAAGAATACCTCCAAATAGCGGTATCAAAACTAATTTTTTAATTGATAAAATTAGATGAAATATATATATATATATATATATATATATATATATATGTGTGTGTGTGTGTGTGTGTGTGTGTGTGTGTGTGTGTGTTTGTACACAATTTATATTCGTATATCTATAATTATAAACAGATACGAGATAATATGAAAAAATCAATTAAATAATTTATCTCAGATATTTTGACCAATTTTCTCTTCTTCAAAAGATTTGTTATATTGAATAGAAGAGAAAATTCTTTTTAGAGAAAGTATGTAGGTAAGGAGAGCGTAAGCTTTTCTTATTCTTGAAAATTTGTAAGTAGGAAATGAGGAAAAGCTTTCTTATTTATAGGAGTTTTTCGAGCCAAGGGAAAATCTGTAAATTTGAAATTTATTTTGAAACCGATGGCTTAGATTGCTTTTGATTTGAAAAGGAAGGTTCGGATCGAATTGATTCATGCATATTGAAAGAGAGTTTTAGCCTATGCATGATTGAACGTTTAATAAGCACATGACTTATTTATTGTTCAAGAATTCCTACTGCCCGGCACAAACACTAGGTTTAGAGCCAATAAGGCTAAAAGACTTTTATATATATATCAATAACATATATGCAGTAGACCTGGAAATTTAGGCCCGGGGCCCAGGACCTGGTCGGGTCAGTCCGTCCGTAAAAATATGGGTCATGGACTTTAATATTTCAGCTTAAGAAAATACGGGCTATTTTGATCCAGCTCGGCCCGTGGCCCGTGACTTATTTATTTTTTTAGAATAAAATCTTGCTATTTATGGATTATGATGTTTAAACACAAGACTTGTAAGTAAATAAATAAGAGTTCAAACCATCACAACCCCATGGGGAAGAATCTCAAGATATTATGTCATTTCAACTATTGCTTTCACATAATCCACGCTGTTGACCCAAATTTATCATTATAAAATATAACATAATATTGTGTCTCTATTTCTCATAAACAGTCATTAATCCCACTAATGATTTCAAAAGGTACACTGACTCTAGAAACTTTGAAGAACTGCTAACATACACCTTAATTTGATAGACATTTTATAATCCTAGAAATAAAAAGACCATACTACTAATGTTGATAAATTAATTTGCTTATACAAAAGTAAATAAAAATTACGGTAAAAGTTAATCATAATAAAAAGAAGGATGACATTAATAAACCAAGCAACTAAATTTCCCCAACACCAAGATTTTATAAAAAAAAATAATAATAAAGGAAAAAATCAAGGGGCCGGCCCGACCCGACCCGATCCAACCCGGGCCACGAGCCTCACAATAGCAGTCCATTAAAATTAGGGCCATTTTGATTCGATCTGCTGTTGGCCCGATCCGCCGTTAGCCCAACTCGCTCTTGGTATAGTTCGGCCCGCCCGTTTATCAGGTCTAATATATAGACAACGGTCAACAAATAAGACATTAAGCCTTTGCAAGTCTTTTAAGCAAATGGGTCCACATATATTAATTACAATTTTAATAATCCCAATTTCAGACTTCTTTGTTCAGACAAGACAAAGGTAAAAGCTTTTTTTTTTTTCTTTTTGACTCTTCTTTCGAAAATAGCTTAAGTATATCATATATTATTTTGAAATAATTGTTGAGAAAAATCATTTTGGAATAATAGGAATTCTCATTGCCTTAGAAAATATTACTTTGTGAATTAATTTATTTAACACTTGATATTAAATTATCAAAATCAAGAAAATATTAATTAAATAAGATTGAAAAAATATTTATGGTGAAAAAAATAGAGAAAATAAAATTATAAAATAAATCCTATGAAAAAAAATCTACCTTTTTTAATTATCATATTTACTAAATATTGTTATCATCAAAAAAATTCCTAAAATTAAGATGGAGACCCAACAACTACATACTCAAGTACTAACTTAAATTTCATTATTTTAAAATATCATGGTCAAAATGATCATTTTACCCTTACTTCTTACGTGTCATATTCAATCACGCATTTACCTGCAAACTCCTCAAGGCATTTTTCGGTAAACTAAGAATCAATTTTTTTTCATAATTTCGTAAATCATAACATCCTCGTAAAACCTTTCCTAACCGCTTTATTATTATTTTTTCCTCTTCTGGCCCCACATACATAGATATATTCCACACAAAAAAATAATTTTGTTTGAATTTTTCAACTTTTTTTAGTATTTTTCAATGAACCCGTCTTTAGTTCGGGGTTTAACAAATTCACTATATCGTGCTTAATTCCAAAAATTCCCAAACCTTTCCAGAATCTTAAATATGTTAACATGAAGTTCTAGTTAAATTTTGTGGTCATTGGAGTTATAGAACTAAACACTTGTTTTTGTTTTGGCCATAACTCCTTCATTTGAAGTCAGAATTCGACCATCTTTGGACATGAATTACATAAAACCATCTAGTTTCAGCTCCAAAAATGGCCAGAATTTATTTCATTGTCTAAGTGGACCAAACAGGGCCCAAAATAGACTAGGCGGTGGGCTTTATTTGTATTTCAAGTCTGATCAGTTTTGGTAGGATCTGTCCCCGGGAAAATCTACAAGATATTATTTTAGAAATTACAATTGGAGGTTTAAAAGGACTTATATATGTACATCCAAGACTTGACCTCACTCAAAAATTCGAAATAGTCTATGAGTTATGCTTGTTCAAAAATCAAGTTCTGTTTTTAGGAAAAATAGTATTTTCTGACTTTTAATTAGTTTAACTATCATGATTTCGTTACAGAAGATTTTTCCCTCGTTCCAATTGGGTGGTGTTCATAACTCATAAGAGCATAACATAACAACACAACCAAATTTTTAGTTTTGGAGAACTATAAAAATCAAGCCCAAAATAGTCCACTAATTAAGTTTAATCTTCCTTTATGCTATAGTTTTTATTTTCATCGTTTTCTTTCATTCTTACACGATTTAATCATACTATCATCATCATGCTCTCCTTATCACTTCTAGATCCACCATGATCCCCATAAACAACAACAACCCAACAACACAACTAATAAAATACAAGCTTAAGACGAAGATGAAAATGAGGGTTTTGTAGTTTACCTTCTTTGATTCTTTCTTCTTTGTTCTTGCTTAGATTATGTTTGGATGATCAAAGTCAACCATTGACTTTGACTAAACAGTCAACCTCGACATATTTTGTGCTTATAGTCTATTCTTACTAATTTCGAAGTTAAGGACTCAAATATCTAGTCCGCGTCTCAAGATTCCACTCCGAACTCCAAGTTTAACTTTTCTTTGTAAAAGTCAATCGTTGACTTTTACCAAAAAGTCAACCCTGATATATTTTGTGTTCAGTCTTTTTTTACTAATTTCGATGTTCCGGACTCAACCAAGCAGTCCACGTTTCCAAATGCTATACCGAACTTCAAATTTGAGTTTTGAACTACATAGTTCCCTTATTGACATTCTTATGACTATTCTCTTTTAAATTATATACTGTTGGATAAAATCTAATTACGCACAACACGCAAGTATACGTGGTCAACAAGTAATAAAATGATGAGTAAAGTATCGTTCCCACAGAAACTAACTAGCAATAATCTTAACTTACAATTACCAATTTTCTATTAACCCTAATTTTATTAAACAAATTAACTCAATAATTGAAATTAACGAAACTAAAATTAAGAATAATGAAACTAACACAAAACAACCATGAATATCAAAATCTAAAATTTCAAACAATTAATGGAGAATTAGACGTATGATTTCACCCTAAGCTTCACTTTGATTTTAACACCTTTATTCCAAATCAACGCAATATCCCAGTTTATTAATCAAGAACACGAACGTAACATTAACCACCTCTCGATGCATTAATACCCTATTAACATCAATCCACAATTAGAATAAAAATTTGTTAAACACCTTAATCAACTAACCCACTATATCTCTATATGAATTACAATTGAAGAAGGTTGAAGAATAAGTTCTCTATCTGATTACATGCGATGTCAAGCATATCTCTACCTTAACACTCATCAAGTTTAAGCTACTAACAAAATCCTAAACACATGCTATATCAACTAGGTCTAGATTCGAATATCCTCTCTCGATTCCATCCAACTCCACGAAGAATTGTTGATCAGGAAATTCATAGATTCAAGCATAAATCAATATAGATAAACTGGAGATAGCTTATTAAATTGGAAATCAAAGTTTAAAAAATCATCGATTCACTTAAGGATCCATCACAAGCTTAAAAAGTAAATTAGTTCATAATAAACGAAATAAACACTGAATAAATTATAGAAATCATTCTTCCAATTACAAATAATAGTCTAACACGAAGAATATTGAAAAACACCCTTCACGTAAACTAGAATCGCAATCATCTTGAAAACTCCTCGAAATACTCCTCCACACTTGCTATTCAAAACTGAGCTTAGATCCTCGTAATATATCCTCCTCTTCTTTGTTGAAGTTGTTGTCCCTTGAGTATATCATGTCCAACCCAAAAGCCCCCACCCGAATTCTCTACAAATAGAGTTACAATACCATGCAAATAGCTAGAATTAGTGCCCAAGAGGAATTGCAAACATAACAGGACACTCAGATTTTCCACCCCCACCCCGGCGGGGGTTCATATACTATGTAAGCCCGCCCCTGCGGACCTCCTTTCTGCCTAGCTCGATTGAAGACCCCCCGCCCCGGCAGGGGTGTGTAGTGTAATAATGCTCTCCCCGTGCAATATCTTCCCGCTAATCGAAAAGTATGACCCCAGGCCATGAAGGTGTGTAGTATAATAATGCCCGCCCAAGCGGACTGTTCTCAATGACTTTCTTTGCTTTTCACACTTTCTCCAATTATGCTCCAATTGACTTCAAATCACACCAAATAGCTCCAAATATACATTGAATGTTACAACCACCATCCTACACATGAATCAACGTAAAACAAGTAAAACTGAACATGATCACAAGAATTTAACAACAAATAAGCACGAAATGGATATTAAATCGCATATATAAAATACACTTATCAAAATCCCCAAACTTAAACCGTGCTAGTCCTCGAGCACAAAAACAACTTCATGCAATACTTCATGCAATGCAATGAGATGAAATGAAAACTACCTAACATATATTCTTTCAAATCCAACAATATCGCAGAGTCAAGATTACTTAACGGCCTCAGTGAAAATAAGTAACTATACAATATCAACCATCAAAAACCAATCTATAATTATGCTTTAATCCTCAAATCTCAAGCCATCATCACTGGTACAGTGTGTACGTGCAACATCCATGATAACCGATACAGGCTCAAATTCAATACATAATCAATTTCTTAGAAGGAATCCTGTAACGTAAACTTAAAAATATCAAAAATAGATAGTTCTGACAAAAATTAAGTAATCACTAATCTCAGGGGTTCAAGCAAGATACTTATACTTCATTCTTTTTTTTCTTCTTTTTTTTTAGATCTACGGGGGCTTTTTGCTCTTTATTTCCCGTTTTATTCTCTTTATACACATAGGCATGCAATGTCTTATTCCCTTAAGCTTTTCAATGCTACCTTAACGAGCTTTCGACCAACGACTCCCAGACCATTAAGACCTTAGGGCGCTAGGTGTAAAGACAAGCTCAAGATTCAATTCATAAACAAACATTGTGTCACAGTTCTAATACTCGATATTGTATTTGTTAACTTATTGTCAATCACATCATTGGCCCACAAATAATATAAACTACAACATTGATGGACTTACTCAAACACAATATTTACTAACTAATTTTTTTTTTATATAGAGATAACAAAATGCATTAAAAGATTGTCTATTTATGTAATGACAAACATTAACCTAAGTTACTATGAATGCACCTAAACTACATGCAATACTAAAATTAAGATGCAATACATAAATTTAACTGACAATGACAAAAATTGAAAATTAAAAATGCATCCTAAATGAGCTAAATGCATGCAAACATGTATTTAAATCCCCCAAACTTAAGTTAGACAATGTCCTCATTAGATGAATAGACAAAATAAGGACGTGAGGACTTCCCTTTATTGCTTAAGCCTGAGGAGGTGGTTGTTCTTCTTCTTCATCGGAATCACTTGGTGGGAACCTTGGCATTGGTCCGGGCTGTTGGTATGGAAATTGTGCTGCCGGGTTGAAACTTTGAAGAGTTGTGTTCAATGAGGTGAAAGATGCGTGCATAGCATCGAACATATGCTCTTGCCTCATTGCCAATTGGCGCATTTCCCGACGAGTTGCCTTGGTGTGTGCATTCATTTGATTCTGAAACGCAAGGAACTGAGAACTGGATATGGCCTCGGCTTGCGGTACCTGCTCATCCCCTTGATCGCCCATTGGTTCATCGTGTCATCCCCCGATGTCTCTGTAGCATCAACGTCGTCATCCGAATCTAACGGAAAAATGAAACCCACACCACGTGGATGTGACTCGCCTCCTACCCATACAGAATACCGCGCTATCATTCTCGAGTCAAGCAATGTAAGCGGCAATTGTGTGGGCTCGTCGTCGGACCATCTAACCCCGGCATTGCGGTACTACCCACAAATGAGTGATGGGTGTGGCAAGCCTCCAGAAAAATTCCCACATAAGTACCGCCGTATTGATGAACAGATTATTGCCCCGACGTTAATGATAAAATATTGCACAATGGCATACAATAGCAACGCCTTCTCTTTGGTGACGTCTGAGGTATGTTGGGATGGAAGTAATTTTGCGCATAAGAATGCATACCAGATTCTCCCATACCTACTAAGGTCCTTGCTATGAAACACGGTGCCTCCCTTTCGACCCTTGATCCACGATGTTCCCGGCTTTGTCATCTCTGTGATAATGGCATCAAAATCTGGGTCAGAAGTATTGAGATGATCATACTGAAAGTGGCGAGGCACCCTTAGTTGGTAGTAAGTATTTATTGCGTCGGCACTGAATGGAACCAACCATCCTCGCACAAATGCTTGGAATGGTTCTTTGTCCTCAGGATTTGCGTAGAATTCTTTGACGATGTTGACAATGGCTGGTTCCGGCTTCTCCGTGAATTTAGTCCATCCCTTTTAGTAAATTTGAGGCATAAGTGTTGGGTAAAATCTAATTACGCACAACACGCAAGTATACGTGGTCAACAAGTAATAAAGTGATAAGTGAAGTATCGTTCCCACAGAGAATTATTTAATAAGAATTACCAATTACTAACATATGACTCATTTAATCTTATTTAAACAAATGATTTAATAATTTAATTTAAAATAATTAAATAAACTATTACTAACTATCCCTAGAATGAAACAAGATATTGAAGACTTGAGATTATAATTTCACTTATTGTTACATTTAAATCAACACACTTCCTGTTAAGCCAAATTATTTATACTGGATTGTTAATCAAGAACACGAAAGTGAAATATGGCCATCTCTCAATGCACCATACTCATATCAAATCAAATCCACAGATGATAGAATCAATTTGAACACCCTAATTAACTAACCCACTATATCTCTATGTGACTTACAATTAAAAAAGGTTTAAGTTCAAGTTCTTATTAGACTATTTATGGCGTAAAGGCATATCTCTATCCTAAACACGAATCATAAATTCCACCCATGCAGAAATCACAAACACATGCTATCATGATCATATCTAAATCTATACTTCATCTCTCGAGTTCATATAGATTATCACGGTAATTGTTAGCTAGGCAATTAAGCAATTCATTACAAATCATAATAGACCATCCAAATATAGCTAATAAGACTAACAAAGAAGCATATCAAAGTAAACTACACAAATAAGATCCATAGTAATCTCAAAATAGAGTTTAATTCATAAATAAACTAGAATCCATCATCCACAATTGATTAAGCATTAAAAAGATACAAATAAAAAAAATTAGAATTGAGATAAACAAATTTGCATTCTCTTGCTTCCAATTTGATTCTCCAATGATAATCAATAGCTTCAATCTTCAATTCTAATCTAATCTAGGGTTCCTAATCTATGAAAGAAAGTAAAGAATTATCTCCTAGAAATCTATCCCAAGAGGGATTTAATAGACTCTTAGAACTAGCCTCCCAATCCAAGTTAAACTTAAGTATTTAGAGTTCTAATGGATATCCTAGCAAGTTAGGCAACTAAGAATCCTATTCTAGCTCAATTTGGACACCAAATAACCCAATTTCACTCTATTCTCGCCGCCTAGCGCGCTCAACGCTCTCCCTAAGCCATTTTTACGCTCAAGTGTACAGGTCCGCATATGCATTGGTTGGCTTAGAATATCGCGCTAGGCGTGGCAGCGTCGTCCGCGCTACACTATTTTCTGCTGCGACGTCCTTTGGTAAAACAGGCATAACGTTTGATCCGCTTGGAGTTACGGGACCTGCCACCTATTAAATTGAAGATAACGACGAGATCTACAACTTCCATTCTTTAAGAATTGACAGATTCAGATTGTATCAAGGCGGAAATCGGGCTTAAAGTTGATGCTATGTAAATGGCAAACATGACAACTCTCAGTTTTGATCTTCGTTGATAAAAAAAACATAACTCTCACATCCGAGCTCCAATTGGGATGATTCAAGATGTTCCGGAAAGCTAAGAAGTAGAGCTACCATAAAATCCAAGTTCCAAGCCAAGAACATGCGTCCAACTTGGTGTTAAAAGTCCTTCAATATTCCCTTCTTGCATTTACTTGCGTATTTTAGTCCAAAAGATGTCCGAATTGCTTTCCCTTGCTTCTTCATGCCAATGTCATTTCATAGCCTAAAAAATAACATAAAATGTATGAAAAGTAACTAAGAACATGAATATAAGCAACTAATTCAAGTAACAGATACCGGATAAGTAGGTATAAAACCTACTTATCAAATACCCCCAAACATAAACATTTGCTTGTCCTCAAGCAAAAACACAAATTAGACAGATTCATCCTCTAGCAATGATCCACCCAAACAATGAATCAATATGAATTCGATCAATGGCCTCAAAGGTTACAACAGATAATAACCCGTAGAAAATTTTAAAACAATGTCATGTCTAAAATTTCAACAACCGCCATTAGACTCACATCTACTCTTGATCCTTTAAGTGTAAAAGCATCCACATGTTCAATCCAAATATGATTTAGATTAAATCAACCAATACTCATAAAAGATTTTCAAAAACGACTTTCAAAACTTCTTATCACATCAATCACCGCTAATATAGACATAACACAAATTTTCTCGAGGATAACTGGATATTTAAACTTTTAAGCACATAAGAACCCTTCCCAAGTATTTCAAACATACATATTTTATTTTTTCTATTATTTAGTGAGTGCGCTTTTACGCCCATCTCACTTTCCACTTTTCATTGAACGAGTGCGTTTTATGCTCCATCTCGCTTTCCACTTTTCATCGAACGAAAAGCGCCCATCTCGCTTTTACGCCCCATCTCGACCCACCACAAGATTCAATTATTCAACTCGGAAGGTTCCAATAATTTTTTTTTCATAAATACCCCAAGATTTCCCCAAACTTATGCGAAAGTGCCTAATTTTCACTTCAATGATGCTCAAATAAGATATCTCAAGTTGCAATGGTATCTTTCATAAGAAATTAGCCAAAAAATGTTTCAATCCCAACCGGCTAAACAAATGGATATGTGTAAAAATTTTTAAAAATTTCAAGTAAGTAATGTGAAACCCAACTAACTAGTTAAAATATAGACTAAGCATGCTCATCAATTCTCCAAGAGTTAACAATATCAACCACCCACTTATCATCACAAAATCAAATTCCATCAAAACATTGCCCAAGTAAATACTAAACATGATAAATACCCCCAAATTTAAAATGACATTGTCCTCAATGGCTAAAATAGAAAAATTAAAGAGAGGACTTCTCCTATTATATAGCAATTTATCTCTTTGTCTCACAAGTTTGAAAAATAGGTTAAGCACATTGGAATGAATCGGGCATCACACTTGAGTTGGACTTGACTAACCTATGAATATGATAGAAGCAAGCTTATTAAATCCTAAAAAAATGAAAAAATTCTATCAAGTAATATAAAAACTAAAAAAGAAAAACTAAAAATAAAATTTAAACTTGGGTTGCCTCCCAATAAGCACTTGATTTATAGTCTTTCAGCCAGACTTTGTCTGGTCAACGCTATCCAATTCCTCTTCGGAAATTGAGGAACCCTCCATCCATTGGAAATAATATAGCTTTTGGTAGGTTCCCAATTGTGATAGCCATTGCTTTAAAGTCACCTAGCATGCTCTGATTTGGTATGATCTCAATCAAGAACGTTCCCCAGCTAGGTGTTTTCTCCATTATGTATGTGATCACTTTGGGGCATGGAAGCTTGTCACACACAATGGGCTCTTCATCTATCTTCTCTTTCTCGTCCAACCATGGATTCAAAATTATACTCGCTCTTTTGTCATCAAGAGCTTCACCGACGACATGAGTACCAAGTGAGCATGATTTTGAAAATCTGACCGACTCTTTGATCTTTGGTGGAGACCCATTTAGATCTTTGTGGACCTCTATTTCATTACCCCCAATTGTCTCCACATTTCCTATATCTTGTGGCTCATCTAGTCGTAGATTCGGTTCAGGTTCTCCATCAATTTCGTCATCCATATCATAAAGCCAAGTGTTTGGAGGAAGGTTGTTTACGGCTTTGGTCATTTGATCTATCTTATTTTAAAGATTTTGAATTGCTATCTCTTGATTCTGAATTGACCGCTCTTGATTAATCCTCCTCTCCTCATTTGATGCTATGAACTTGGACAACAATTCCTCCAATCTCAATTATCTGCTCTGGCTTTTGGAAGCCATGTATTGAGGACCATTGGTTGAGGTAGTGACGAGTTGTTCCTTTTGATTATTAGAATTTTGGGTTGATAACTCCTGACTCATTATCATCTCTTCTTTTTCTGCTATAATCCTTAACATGAATTCCTTGAACTCTGAATTGTCTTCTTGTTGAATTGGAGGTGGATTTGAGAAATGTGATGGATATGTTGGATTTGGAGCGTAATATTGGTCTTCATAAGTATAGCTCCATGACGAATCCGGGTGATACCCCCAAACTTGATGATAATTAGCATATGTTTAATCGTTGAGGTATTCACCACCGCATCGCATCTACCCAAGATTGATGGTGCATTGATTACTCGGTGATTGCCAAAGACAATAGTCACACATAATCGCCATCCTTCGACTCCTTTCGGGTCGCAAAAACGTCCAACTTCCTCGAAAGTTCTTCAATCTGTCTTTGATATTGCGAAAATGCATTAAGTCCATCAATCCCCGCTTTCCTTTGGTCGAAGTCATGTTCGTATGGCCATTGATACGCAAAAGTCATCCATGGTACCAAAAAGAGAGAAATATAGGAAGAGAATTAACAATAAAAATAAAAATGTTTAAATTAAGACTAATTTGATTGAAATTAATATTGGTAAATAATTATTAAATTAATTCCTCGGCAACGGCGCCAAAAAATTGTTGGGTAAAATCTAATTACGCATAACACGCAAGTATACGTGTTCAATAAGTAATAAAGTGATAAGTGAAGTATCGTTTCCACAGAGAATTATTTAATAAGAATTACCAATTACTAACATATGACCAATTTAATCTTATTTAAACAAATGATTTAATAATTTAATTTAAAATAATTAAATAAACTATTACTAACTATCCCTAGAATGAAACAAGATATTGAAGACTTGAGATTACAATTTCACTTATTGTTATATTTAAATCAACACACTTCCTGTTAAGCCAAATTATTTATACTGGATTGTTAATCAAGAACACGAAAGTGAAATATGGCCATCTCTCAATGCACCATACTCATATCAAATCAAATCCACAGATGATAGAATCAATTCGAACACCCTAATTAACTAACCCACTATATCTCTATGTGAATTACAATTAAAAAGGGTTTAAGTTCAAGTTCTTATTAGACTACATATGGCGTAAAGGCATATCTCTATCCTAAACACGAATCATAAATTCCATCCATGCAGAAATCACAAACACATGCTATCACGATCATATCTAAATCTATACTTCATCTCTCGAGTTCATATAGATTATCACGGTAATTGTTAGCTAGGCAATTAAACAATTCATTACAAATCATAATAGACAATCCAAATATAGCTAATAAGACTAACAAAAGTAAACTACACAAATAAGATCCATAGTAATCTCAAAATAGAGTTTAATTCATAAATAAACTAGAATCCATCATCCACAATTGATTAAGCATTAAAAAGATACAAATAAATAAGAAAAGAAATTAGAATTGAGATAAACAAATCTGCATTCTCTTGCTTCCAATTTGATTCTCCAATGATAATCAATAGCTTCAATCTTCAATTCTAATATAATCTAGGGTTCCTAATCTATGAAAGAAAGTAAAGAATTATCTCCTAGAAATTAATCCCAAGAGGGATTTAATAGACTCTTAGAACTAGCTTCACAATCCAAGTTAAACTAAAGTATTTAGAGTTCTAATGGATATCCTAGCAAGTTAGGCAACTAAGAATCCTATTCTAGCTCAATTTGGACACCAAATAACCCAATTTCACTCTATTCCCGCCACCTAGCGCACTCAAATACTTGTCCCTAAACCATTTATTTCGCTCGCGCATCTGCCACAGGTCCCCATTCTCATTGGTCTAGCACGCTTCAAGCGCTCATAGGCGGCGTAGCGCGCGGTTCGCGCTACGCTATTTTCTGCTGCGACGTCCTTTGGTAAATTAGGCATAACTTTTGATCCGCTTGGAGTTACGAGGCCTGCCACCTATCAAATCGAAGATAACGACGAGATCTACAACTTCCATTCTTTGAGAATTGACAGATTCAGATTGGATCAAGGCGGAAATCGGGCTTGAATCAGATGCTATGTAAATGGCAAACATGACAACTCTCAGTTTTGATCTTTGTTGATAAAAAAACCATAACTCTCGCATCCGAGCTCCGATTGGGATGATTAAAGATGTTCCGGAAAGCTAAGAAGTAGAGTTACCATAAAATCCAAGTTCCAAGCTAAGAACATGCATCCAACTTGGTGTTAAAAGTCCTTCAATATTCCCTTCTTGCATTTGTTTGCGTATTTTAGTCCAAAAGATGTCCGAATTGCTTTCCCTTGCTTCTTCATGCCAATGTAATTTCATAGCCTAAAAAATAACATAAAATGTATGAAAAGTAACTAAGAACATGAATATAAGCAACTAATTCAAGTAACATATACCGGATAAGTAGGTATAAAACCTACTTATCAATAAGCTCCCCATCGTTAGGATCCAGTGCCAATCCCCTCTCCGGTGTAAGGGATTTGGTGAGCATGTAGTCATACCGGTCGGCAGCGGCGGCACTTGAAAGTTTTCGGCGATCGAAGGTGCGGTTGGTTGGGCTGACCGTGAGCTTTCTCCCCTTTGGCGTTTTGACGATAATTATGAAGCCATGTCTCTCCCAATTGCTAGTTTTGCCCTAACTTTCCCCCAAACTTTTTAATATTATCTCTCTAGCTCACAACTCTACTCTCTTTTTGCTTTATATCAAGTGTGGTGGGAGAGTTTGTATGAGATGTTGTGGTATTTATAGAGGGAGAGGGAATGCTACCCTTGGTGGATTGAAGAGGTGGAATGGAGTTTTGAGGTATTAGGAATGTGGGGAAGAAATAATGGTGGTTGGTGGTGGTTATGAAGTAATGGAGTAGTGGGGAAGTGGGGAAGTGGGGTGTTATTGGGAATGGGAGAAACTCATGTAATCGCCACATCCGTCTCTGAATTCCAGACCCCACCTGACGGGGATATTGCATTAGGAATTCCCTCCCCGACGGGCTCTACCACACTGTCTTTTGAATTCGTGGCCCCGCCCTAGCGGGGGTTGTAATGTATTGAATGTGCTTCACGCCCAATGCATGTGTTTACTGTCCTAACATGTTTGAGGACCCACGCTCCGTACGGGTTTATAGTACTAGGAAGGCCATACAAGCGGGCATCATGACTGTCAGGCCCTAACTTTTGCTTCATTGTAGTTCATTTGCAGCCACTTTTGCTCACTTAATGCTCCTTTTTCAGACCTACATGACATACAACAAGAAGATTAGTGAGTTGTCTATAACATGATGTATTATGAAGAGTTTGACAAGATTTTTCTTTTATTCGTCTACCTAATAATGAAATGAAAACTATAATTAAGCAATTATGAATATAAAATATGATAAATAATTAAAAATTGGGTTGCCTCCCAATTAGCGCTTGATTTTAAGTCGTTCAGCCTGACTACTTCCTGCTTAAGTTGTGTCGGCCAATGTGATGGCGATCACGTCGGTGTTGGCTTTGCCACCCCAGTAATGCTTTAGACGGTGTTCGTTGACTTTGAATGTTTCAAGTGGATTGCGACTGTAAATTTCGACAGCACCGTCAAGGAATACTCGCTTGACCGTGAATGGTCCCGACCATCTCGATTTAAGCTTTCCGGGGAACAATCTCAGCCTTGAGTTGAATAAGAGTACTGATTGGCCTGGCTCGAATGTTCGACGCACAATTTTCTGGTCGTGCCATCTTTTGACTTTTTCTTTGTATAGTTTGGCATTCTAATAGGCGTGAAGGAGAAACTCGTCGAGTTCATTCAATTGTAGTATCCTCTTCTCACCTACAACTTTTTGATCAAAATTGAGTTTTTGCACGTACCTGATATGCCTTATCTCGTAGCTTTCGACCCAGATGTGGCATGCCTTCCGTCTGATGAGTTGATATGGTGACATCCCGATTGGCGTCTTGTATGCAGTCCGATAGGCCCATAATGCATCATCCAATCTAAGCGACCAATCTTTCCGACTCAGATTCACCACTTTCTCCAATATATTCTCGACTTCCCTGTTTGATACCTCAACTTGTCCACTGGTTTGAGGGTGATACATTGTAGCTATCTTGTGGTTGACCCCATACTTGGCCAAAAGAGCATCTGTTGCAGAAGTGACTACCTTCATCACTGATAATTGCCCTTGGCGTGCCAAACCTCGTGAAGATGTTCTTTTGATAGAATTTGAGGACCACTTTGGCATCTTTTGATGGTAAAGCTGCAGCTTCAACCCACATTGACACGTAGTCCACTGCGAGTAGAATGTATTGATTGTTCAACGACAAGGGGAATGGTCCCATAAAATCTATACCCCATACGTCAAAAATTTCCACTTCCAGAATCGTTTGTAAGGTCATCTCATTACGTTTTGAAATGTTTCCCACCCTTTGACACCTATCACATTGTTTAACAAACTGGTGGGCATCTTTGAATAATGTGGGCCAATAAAAACCACATTGCAGCACTTTCGCTGCTTTCTGCTCACTCCTGTAATGCCCGCCATACGCCGATGAGTGACACTCATGCAGAATATTCTTTACTTCACTATATGGGACGCACCATTGAATCATTTTGTCGGCGCACTGCTTGAACAAATATGGTTCATCCCACATGTACCATTTCACATCGTGAAGAAATTTCTTTTTCTGTTGTCTTGTGAGGTCAGGTGGTAGAATGTTGTTCACAATGAAATTTGCATAATCACCATACCACGGAATGTCTGCTGAAATCCCAAACAGTTGTTCATCTGGGAATGACTCATTAATCTCACATCTGTCATCTTTTGCTTTCTCGTGGTTTTCCAACCTAGATAAGTGGTCGGCTACTTGATTCTCTGTCCCCTTCCTATCCTTTATTTCTAATTTAAACTCTTGAAGTAGAAGAATCCACCGGATAAGGCGTGGCTTAACATCCTTTTTCGCTATCAAGTACCGAATTGCTGCATGGTCTGTATAGACTATCACCTTAGTCCCGATCAGGTAAGCCCAAAATTTGTCAAACGCATATACCACTGCAAGCAATTCCTTTTTTTGTGGTTGTGTAGTTCATTTGAGTTTCTGTAAGTATTTTGCTTATGTAGTATATGGCGTGAAACACCTTGTCTCTACGTTGGCCCAAAACAGCCCCAACCGCGAAGTCGCTCGCATCACACATAAGCTCGAATGGCATGCTCCAATCCGGAGCGACTATCACAAGGGCTGTAGTCAATTTTCTCTTTAATAATTCAAAGGCTGTCTTGCACTCTTCATCAAAGCTGAACGTTGCATCCTTCTCTAAAAGACTACATAGAGGTTTCACAATTTTAGAGAAGTCCTTTATAAATCTCCTGTAGAACCCAGCATGTCCCAAGAAACTCATAATACCCTTAACCGAGCTCAGTGGAGGCAGTTTTTCAATAGTTTCCAGCTTTGCTCTGTCTACTTCCAATCCTTGAGCCGATACCCGATGGCCCAAAATTATGCCCTCTTTAACCATGAAGTGATATTTTTCCCAATTTAGTACAAGATTTGTGTCCTTACATCTTTGCAAAACCATGACCAGATTCTTTAAGCAATTATCGAAGCTGTCCCCATAGACCAAAAAGTCATCCATGAAGACCTCAACATTTTTCTCCACCATATCTGAAAAAATGGCCATCATACATCGTTAGAAAGTTGCAGGTGCATTGCATAGCCCAAATGACATCATCCTGTATGCAAATGTGCCATAAGGGCACGTGAATGTAGTCTTCTCTTGATCCTCCGGAGCGATGACTATTTGGTTGTAGCCCGAGTACCCATCCAATAAACAGTAATACGCATGTCCCGCCAATCTATCCAACATTTGATCAATAAAAGGCAGTGGGAAATGATCTTTTCGGGTTGCCTTGTTCAATTTTCTGTAATCCATGCAAACCCGCCAACCTGTCACTGTTCTAGTTGGGATTAACTCGTTGTGGTCATTCTGCACCACCGTCATTCCTCCTTTTTTTGGTACGCACTGGACTGGACTAACCCATTTGCTATCGGAAATCGGGTAGATGATGCCGGTGTCTAACCACTTCAAAATTTCCTTCTTCACAACTTCCTTCATAACTGGATTAAGTCGCCGCTATTTCTCCACCGTTGGTTTTGCCTAATCTTCCATTAAAATTTTGTGCGTGCAAAATGAAGGGCTGATTCCCTTTATGTCGTCGATTGTCCACCCAATAGCTTATTTGTGTTCCCGAAGCACCCTCAGCAACTTTCTTCCTACAATTCGTTAAGTACAGCTAAAATTATAACAGGTAAAGAATTTAAATTGCCTAAATACGCATACCTGAGGTGCTTAGGAAGTGGCTTAAGTTCCAGCTTTGGCGGCTCTTCCAATGATGGTTTCAATTTTACTGCGGTTACCTCCTCTGTGTGCAGTGGTTCAAATGGTGTTCTAAATCTGGGTACTGGTGGCAATGAGTCTAGCATTTGTAGGTAATCCACCATTTTCAGATCGTCGATCTCTTTATCTCCCAATAATGTTGTTTCTAACGGATCGTTCACCAAACTTTTGCTCATGTCATCACTAATGATTTGCTTAATGAAATCCATTCGAAAACATTCTTCCTCATCCGTAGGGAATTTCATGGGCTTAAACACATTGAATTTCACTTCTTGATCTTGGACCCTCATAGTGAGTTCTCCGTTTTGCGCATCTATGAGTGTCCGCCCTGTAGCCAAATATGGTCTCCCTAGGATAATTGGGATGTTCTTGTCCTCCTCAAAATCCAAAATGATAAAGTCCGCGGGGAATATAAACTTATCCACTTTCACTAAGATGTCCTCTACTGTTCCTCTTGGATACGTGACTGACCTATCCGCCAACTGTAATGTGATATTTGTAGGTCTTGGTGTAGGAAAACCCAATTCTAAGTATACTGAAAATGGCATAAGGTTTACACTCGCTCCCAAATCACATAAACACTTGCTGAAATGCATATCCCCGATCGTGCATGGAATAGTAAAGCTCCCCGGGTCCTTGAGTTTTGGTGGTAATTTACAACATAATACCGCACTACACTCTCTCGTTAGTGCCACAGCCTCGAAATCTTCCCATTTCTTTTTCCTTGACAAAATCCCTTTCATAAATTTTGCGTATCTCGGCATTTGTTCTAGGGCCTCTGCAAATGGTATGTTGATTTGAAGTTTCTTGAAAACTTCCAAAAATTTTGCAAATTGCTTGTTTAATTTTTGTTTTTGAACTCTTTGCTGGAATGGTTGGGGAGGATAAACAGCTGGTTAGTTAACTGGTTTGTTCTTTTCCATTTGTTTTTCGTTCCCTTGCTTTACCTCACCCACTGTATTTTCTTTCTCTGGTTCAAACTCCTTTGTAACCGAAATTTCTGGCTCTTGACCATCAAACTATTTTCCACTTCTCAACATAATGGCTTGACACTGCTCGTGATTACCCTTAGGATTTCTCTCGGTGTCACTTGGTAATGTCCCTTGTGGTCTATTATTCAATGCCAACGTAATTTGACTTATCTGATTCTCTAGATTCTTGATCGCCATCTCTTGTGATTTCATAGCCATGGCTTGATTTTTTGTAGCTAAATCGGTGCTAGTCATGTATTTTGTCAACACTTCCTCCAAATCAGATTTCCTTTCTTGATATTGAGCTGGTTGTTGCTGGTTCTGAAATCCTGGTGGATATGATTGTCGTGAAGCTTGATTTTGCTGATTGTTGTTCCATGAGAAATTCGGATGATTCCTATTTCCTTGATTGTATGTGTTCTGATATGTGTTTTGCAGAACTCTGTTGTAATTGCCGATGAACTGTACAGATGTTGGATTAATTGTGCATTGCTCCGTTGGGTGCTCTCACGTGCACAACTCGCATATTATTGCCACTTGTCAGCATTTTGTCGTGTTTGTTGTGCTTGTCTAACATTGCCACCGACTCCAACTTCTTTGAGAGTGCAGATATCTGTGCTTGCATCGCTGTCATACTATCTACTTCTAATACCCCAACTTCCTTCGCCTGTGTCATTCTTGCTGTGGGCCACTGGTAGTTATTAACCGCTATGGTTTCAATCAACTCATAGGCTTCCTCATAACTCTTAGCCATGAATGCTCCGCCCGACGCTGCATCAATACATGTCCTGAGATTCCCATATAGTCCGTTGTAAAAAGTGTTCATTTGCAGCCACCTGGGAAATCCATGATGTGGGCATTTTCTGAGCAATTCTTTGTATCTCTCCCATGCCTCATATAACGACTCCCCATGTTGCTGTTTAAACATCGTAATCTCGTTCCTCATCTTCGCAGTTTTCGCCGGTGGTAAGAATTTTGCGAGGAATTTCTGAGCTAAATCCTCCCATGTAGTTATCGAACCGGATGGTAAAGAATGTAACCAACTCTTCGCCTTGTCCCGTAAAGAGAAAGGGAACAATTGAAGTCTCACCGCTTCATCCGACACCCCATTGAACCTAAAGGTGTCACACAGTTCCAGAAAACTAACTAGATGCTCGCTCGGATCGTCATTTGCCAATCCCCCAAACTGAACTGAATTTTGAATCATTTGTGTCATCCGTGGCTTAATTTTAAATATATTTGCTGCTATTGCTGGCCTGGTGATGCTTGATTGCAGTTCAGTTACCTTGGGCGTGGCGTAGTCCCATAATGCTTTCCTATCTTCGGCTGCCATTACTGTTACTTCTTCCTTTTCAGATGTTTCGAATTCTTGCCTCGTTTCCTTGATCCACTTATTCAACCTCTGAAACCTTTTCTCAATATCGTCCTCAAAAGGCAGCAGGTCTGGATTCTTGGACCGAGTTTGCATAAACTACTTCCAACACCTGAAATAAGAAGCACAAAATAAAAACAAAAATAAAAATGTCTAAGTAAAACTGGATTAATTAAACTGATATTGTAAAAATATTAAGATTTATACTAAATAGTTCCCTGACAACGGCGCCAAAAACTTGTTGGGTAAAATCTAATTACGCACAACACACAAGTATACGTGGTCAACAAGTAATAAAGTGATGAGTAAAGTATCGTTCCCACAGAAACTAACTAGCAATAATCTTAACTTACAATTACTAATTTTCTATTAACCCTAATTTTATTAAACAAATCAACTCAATAATTGAAATTAACGAAACTAAAATTAAGAATAATGAAACTAACACAAAACAACCACGAATATCAAAATCTAAAATTTCAAACAATTAATGGAGAATTAGACTTATGATTTCACCCTAAGCTTCACTTTGATTTGAACACCTTTATTCCAAATCAATGCACTATCCCAGTTTATTAATCAAGAACACGAACGTAGCATTAACCACCTCTTGATGCATTAATACCCTATTAACATCAATCCACAATTAAGATAGAAATCCGTTAAACACCTTATTCAACTAACCCACTATATCTCTATGTGAATTACAATTGAAGAAGGTTGAAGAATAAGTTCTCTATCCGATTACATGCGATGTCAAGCATATCTCTACCTTAACACTCATCAAGTTTAAGCTACTAACAAAATCCTAAACACATGCTATATCAACTAGGTCTAGATTTGAATATCCTTTCTCGATTCCATCCAACTCCACGAAGAATTGTTGATCAGGCAATTCATAGATTCAAGCACAAATCAATATAGATAAACTGGAGATAGCTTATTAAATTGGAAATCAAAGTTTACAAAACCATCGATTCACTTAAGGATCCATCACAAGCCTAAAAAGTAAATTAGTTCAAAATAAACACTGAATAAATCATAGAAATCATTATTCCAATTACAAATAATAGTCTAACACGAAGAATATTGAAAAACACCCTTCACGTAAACTAGAATCACAATCATCTTGAAAACTCCTCGAAATACTCCTCCACACTTGCTATTCAAAACTGAGCTTAGATCCTCGTAATATATCCTCCTCTTCTTTGTTGAAGTTGTTATCCCTTAAGTATATCATGTTCAACCCAAAAGCCCCCAGCCGAATTCTCTACAAATAGAGTTACAATACCATGAAAATAGGTAGAATTCGTGCCCAAGAGGAATTATAAACATAACAGGACACTCAGATTTTCCACCCCCCGCCCCAGCGGGGGTTCATATACTATGTAAGCCCGCCTCGGTGGACCTCCTTTCTGCCTAGCTCGATTGAAGACCCATCATTCGTGAAAGTGTGTTTAATAATAATAATGTTCATTTGCTGGCTATCTTCCTATAATCTGAAGAGTATGACCCCACTGGGTGTGTATTATAATAATGCAACCCAAATGGGCCTGCTCTTCTCTCATCAACTGACTTTCTTTGCTTTTCATACTTTCTCCAATTATGCTCCAATTGACTTCAAATCACACCAAATAGCTCTAAATATACATTGAATGTTACAACCACCATCCTACACATGAATCAACGTAAAACAAGTAAAACTGAACATGATCACAAGAATTTAGCAACAAATAAGCATGAAATGGATATTAAATCGCATATATAAAATACACTTATCACATACTCGCACATATTCATTAATACACATATATATACACCACATCTTTTACATATGGGAATTTCCTTTTGGAAATTCCTTTTATTAACACATCCTTACAGGATCTTCTTAGTCATTATGTTTTTCTCTCTTTTTAAGGATTTCTTCCCCAAGACTTGTAACGCCCCCATATCTATACTCCCACGGTATCCGATATGGTGCTTACTACTAGTCAATTAATATAACGCATTCAAATCTATACGCCCATTGTGTCTGATTCTATGCTTATATCTAATTGAGTGACTATACAATTATTACAAGATGCAATTCCCATAGATCCAAGATTCACATTATCCCATAATAGATAACAATTCCCTAGAGAACTATTGTTGTGTTTGGATACCCTCACTTGGATGTATGGACTGTATCTATGAATAGTATATATCTATCCGAAATTCAGAGTACCAGTAATAACATGAACATTCTATATTACTAATATCCTCACTCAGATCTATAGTCTATATCATGTGAATTACATTATTGTGACGCCCCCAAAATAGGTATACATCACCCATCTTGAGTCGCCAAATACATGGTACAAAATTCAAATACAACTTAATAATACAACTGTCGTGTAAAATACGACAAAACATAAACTGAGAGTTTTAAAACGAATATTGTCTTCTAGACAGTATTCAACTCAAATGGAGTTCTCAATACATTTATTATCACACTATTTCATAGAATAGTGAGGACTACTAATGCTATCATCTGACCGTCACTCCGCTCCCAGACTAGTCCCTTCACGCTTCTCATTTCACGAAGAGGACGATGAAAAGCAAAAGGGTGAGCTCAACTAGCCCAAGAAGAAATATTCTGACGAAGATAATACAGAATAATTTATCTTTAGCCTTCAACAGTGTTAAAATGATAAAATATAACAAACATCAAGTTTAACTGCAGCGGAATAAGCAATCCATTATAAGAGTCAAGTAGAGCATAAAATCTACTATCTTCTATGATTTAAAAGGTTTTTCATCACTTTTATCACTGAGACTCAGCTTAATAAATAATCCACATAATCGAATCACCCCTGCACTACGGCCAAAGATATTCTTTAGTATCACGACCACAAATTATCCATGCACTACGAGCTAAGGATATTCGTGTATTCATCAATGGTCATGATCATGTCAACAATTGTCCATCAATGCATTACAGGCCAATGAGGACTTTTACCACATCATTTGTAACATTACGGTTATGATTATACCGAATAATCTCTGGTCATAATCATACCAAGTCCATCTATACACTACAGGCCACACAGATGACTTTCAACATAATATAAACATGAGGATGATGACAATGATATACGAATTCAATAAAACAAGTTCAAGGATAAATTTTTAAAGATTTATAATTTAATTTATCCAGAAATCAATAATGTCCAAATTGTCAACATGATACTGCTTTGTGGAGTAAAATTCAAGAATAATATTGTACCAAAAATAATTTGGACCAAAAACGAATCAATTTTTATCATGAATAGTATCCTGGGTGAATAGTACTCGAGTGAATAGTACCCCATGAATAGTACTTTGGGAATAGTAACCCCGTGAATAATACTTCGACATGAAAAAGTTAAAACTTATCAAGAATGATTAAAATAATATTTTCATGAAAATATATTGGATGAAGCGCAAATATCAATGATATTCTACTAATTTCATGGAGTATAGATACCAAAATTTTAACAAAACGAGTATAGAATTCGAAATCTGAAACGAAATAATATTACTTACATACTACAGAGTATGGAAGAAAATATTATCTCAAGCGAATATTGAACAAAAATAACATCCCTTACCTTGAAAAGAAGAGTATTCCAACTGGTATAACGGGGATATTCTTGAAGAAAACTTTCACTATTTTCTACACTCAAAGCTTTCTAAAACTCGAAAGAAATATGCTCAAGATTATAGAAGAAGAATTCTTTGATTCCGGTGTGATTTTCAATTCTAACTTAAGCGCCTATTTATAGAAAAATGCTAGAACGCCATAGGAGACTAAATAATAAAATAATATTTTTTTCCGACGTACATTTTTTTGACCAAAACTCAGCCACCACTAGTGGGCCCCACCAAAATCAGCAACTTTCCACACCAACCAAAAAGTGGGGTCCACCATATTTATAATAAAAATATTAATTTTCCAAAACTTCAATAATTCATAAAAAATAGCCCTTTTATCAGAAAAATACGAATTTTATGTCTATTCCACACGAAATCGAATTCTCAACAACTTTACAGAAGAAAGTTTTTCAAAATTCCAAACAGAAAATATCCGAATTCTATAAACAGACAATTTTCAACACCTCTTAAAATTCATAACAAATCATACGTTAATTTTTAACGGTTCAAAATTTGTGGATAAATACTCAACTTATATATGCATAACATATCCAAAAATCACAATGATCCAACAGCCAGATTAAAATTATAACTCATGCAATAGAGCTTTAAGAACACCGATTTGATTTTTTAATACCTCTAATCAGATAAAATACTGATAAAACACCTCAACATTAATTCCTTCATTTATAACCACATAAAATAAATATTTTCCTATCCATCATTTATGTCCACATAAAATAAATATTTTCTTATCACATAAATCAATAATTAATTATTCACAAATAATATTACAGAATCACAATAATGACAACCAAACCGTTCCCAGGAAAGAAGGGGCTTTCCGATAAGAATTTCTCCTTACTGGCGCGCAATTAGGTGACCAAACCTCTTCTTGACAGAACTTTCTAGACATTGCCAATAATGTTATCTAATAATATTATTCAAATAATATGAACTATTGATTTGATAATGGGAAATACTGTGCAGTGACAATTATTGAAACAATAATAATATAAAACATCAACGCAGCAATTATTGAATCAATAAAATAAAATATTGAACAGTAATTACTGTAACAATTATTAAGTAGTGCCTTCTTTCGTAAGAATCAATAATTCAAAAATACTGTGCAATACCGGTAAGCTCTTTCGTAAGCGACCCTCGTATTACTATATTTTAACCAATGGGTATTCTAACGATTAACGGTAAAACTTTTCATCGTTATTTTTATAAAAAGATATTTTTGTCATTTTCTCAATCCGACAATAACTGTTATGGGGTCCACCAATGATTGTGCCATCATACGAATATTCCCTGACCAATAGAATATAATATAACAACTTGCGTACTTTTGTAAAATTTATAAATATTACCCATAACTATAACATTATATTAAATTCACTCCATAATATTCAAAAATGATATTTATAGAAAATTCATCGTTATTCATAAAAGTTGGGGTCTTACAATTATCGTATTGATAATACCACTCTATTTGAAATCCAGAGTATCAACAACAACATGAACAGTCCATGTTGTCAATACCCTCACTCAGATAAATAGTTCCCAAGGATCTCAAACTAAATTGAAAATTCTAATTACATCTATATATGTAAAGAAAACATGGTTGCAGAAATAAAAGATAATATATATATATATATATATATATATATATATATATATATATATCATATACTAATGTTCGATTACATGATTCTTCATAAAGAATTTCTTATTACACAGTATTACATTCAGCTAGATAGTAATATAAACTAATCTAAGCAGGGTCGCTTCCCATTATTTACTCCAGATGTGCTAGGGTTACCATCTAATACTGCAAAGGGAAAGATTTGAAGAAGTATAACAGTTCGAAACTCAACTGATTATTGTTACCATTTCTGGAATTTTTATATTTCAACCATTTCTGGACTTTTTATTTTTGTCAGTCACAAAGACTTAGAAATTTTGTTTAGATGTGAGATAGGGGATCAACTTATTCAACATCCTAGGAGTATGCATTTCATCCTAATCGTGCCCACTTGCACTAAGTGTCAGATTCAATTGACACACATCTATCCCTCTTGGGACATACAACTCAGTATAGGATGTCTTACCAAATAATTTTGGTTTGACACAATAGTTTATGCTCAATAAATAATATCATATGAATAATTCATTCATTTCTTAGTTATGCTGAAGCTATAGCAATAACTTTATAATAATTAGTAATTCAAGTTTTGGTTGGGTAATACATATTGAAAGCAATTCAAGATATGAATCTTGTTCAACGAATTAATACAGGGTTTAGTAAACTTGTGAAAGTAATTAATAATTTGAGTTTAGCAAACTTGCGTAAGTAATTATGGTTAGGGAACTTGCCTGAGTGAAGATCAATCAAGCAACGCTACTCGATTCGTTAATAAACACCTAAGATGTTCATTCATATAAATCTAACACATTAGTATTGGTAACAATACTCAAATACATAAACTATTTATGTTCGGGTTAAGTTCGATATGGTTTCGGTGTCTAAAGACTTTATCGGGTAATTAATAATTTAATAACTCGGTTAAAATTTATTTATAAGCTTTATTATATTTTTATATAATTTATATATCTTTTATAATAATTTTTAGAAGCTTATAACAATTTTTAAGTATTTATTTATCCTTTCAATGATTTTTAAATGATTTATTTCTATTTCTAAATAATTAATATTTACTTAGAATATTATAAAATCTTGTTTATTATTTTAAATAATTTATAATCATTTATTATGATTTTTAAATAATTTATATTATTTTAAAATAAATATTTATTATTTATAAGTAATTATTCTAATTACTTTATTATCAACATAATTATTAATAATATCCAATTAAATATAATATTTATTGAATTTATGTAAATATATTAAAAGTTAATTATTATTACTTAAAATAATTTTTAAAATTGTTTTTATAATTATTTATAGTTATTTATTAATTATTTATAATTTTTATTAATTTATTTATTAGAAAATATTTTCTGTTTGTCGCTAAAGCTCTATAGTGACAGAAAGTATTGCTATAGGTGTTCTTGAGTTTCTGGGTAACAGTTAATCATGGCCTAGAGGTCACTTTGACCTTAATTTAATTCCGTACAGTTAATGATTCTGGGTTTGGAAGTGTGTGGGTGTTATAGTACTCATGTAGTAGTATAACAACATACCAATTTCATGCTTTAACCTACATATAACAAGAAGTTATAGAGGTTGAAAGTCACTGTCAGAGTTGTTCTTGAGTTTCTGGGTAACCCAAAATAGTTGTCATGGTCGGTCAACGGTTTTGTGGTTTCTAGATCTTTCAATCCGTGTGACAGATTTGTGTTTTGTTTGTTATAATAGGTAGTTTATATATCAAGGTACATATATGTAACACTGATTTGGATAGAGTATGATTCTAAGGTCTAAATCTATGTTGGTCAAAGTACAGCCAAAGGCTGTTCATCACGTTCTTCAGTTTTCTAGGTAACCTAGAAAACATAGTCATGCTTGGTCAACGACTTTTGACCATTAATTCTAGTAATACTATGAATTGATTAAACATTTGAGTGTCATAGATATGTAGTATGTATATCAGGGTATCAATTCATTATATCAAGACATCATAACAATAAACAGAAAGCGATTAAAAGGTTGGTCAAAGTAGTCGGTTCAACCTGTTCTTGAGTTTTCTGGGTAACCCAGAAAACATAACTTCGTGATCGGTCAACCAATTTTTGGCCACCTATATCTTGCAATATATGATTCCAATGAACCTATTTTCTTTTCTAGATTAAAGACCTCATGTAATAGTACAACTAACATACAATTAACAAACCTAACTATTAACATACACAGATCTACAGGCTCTGACATTCGACTGTCTGACCTATTTTTCCAGAATTTTTAGTTTTCTTAAAACACTATTTTGATTCATCTAGATGTTATGAAAACATGTTCTATCAACTTAGCATACTTTCTAATATGTTATTACATATATCTAAATATCTAAAAAACAAATTAAACATAGCATCAAAGATCTAGGTTAAAATTAGGATTTGCACCTTTTCTTACTTGATTTTGATTTCTGGCTACTGATTCTGTTGTTGTTATCACCAAGGCTTGTTTTGGTATGTTTATAAGGGTGTATAGTCTTAGAGAATTCGTGGGTTTGGCTAAAGGATGTGTTGCTATTTATTGACTTTAGCAACTTAGGGTTTTTATTCATTTTTACCTACTTACCTCCACAAAGATCGGTTGCTAAGTTACTTGTGCTGCTTGGGGAAGGTTGTCAGACCATGTGCACTCTTGGGACTTGGTTTGGTGACTCCTAACCTACTTGTGAGCTAGTTTGATTAGATTAATATCTTAATTATGCCCTAATTCTCTTTAATCTTGATTAGGGTTTTGGTTTTTATGATTAGGGTTGCTTAATGATGTTTACTAGTACCTAATTGAAGTTTAACAATCATGATTAGGTGTTAGGATAACCTAATTAGGGTAAGGGTTTACAAATTAGGTTAAAGGTTTATAAATTAGGGTTAGAGTTTGTAATCTAGGGTTAGAGTTTATAATATAGGGTTCCTAACTTAGATTTTTCACAAATCCTAACAAGCACGACAAAGCATTTTGTCAGTGTAAGCACGTTAAAGAAACTTGTCAAAATACATATACTGAAAAGTCTGTTTTTGGAAGAAAAATATTAAGCACGACATGTCAAGCACGTCAATTTTCGGACAAAAAATTATTTGACCTAATTTGTTAAACAAAGTATATACTAACACAAAACACTTTTAGAATGGAGAGATTTTATTAATATAACTGAATTTAGATATCCGAATCTTATTAGGGTTTTGGATTTCACATTCAATCCTACTAATAAGAATTTCATCCTCGAAATTATAGTACAAGTTAAGTAAACAGTTGGGGACAGTTCTCTTACATTTTATCCTCGAGCTCCCATGTAGCCTCTTCAATGTTCTGATTCCTCCAGATCACTTTCACCGATGCTATCACTTTATTCCTCAGGAATTGCTCTTTACGGTCGATAATCTGCACAAGTTCTTCAACATAAGAAAGATCTTCTTCGATTTGGATTGGCTCATAGTTTATAACATGTTTATAATCAGGTCTGTATGGTCATAATACGGACACATGAAACGCATTATGAATATGATTTAACTCAGGGGGTAGTGCTATTTCATAAGTAACTTCACCTACCCTCCTCAAAATTTCAAAGGGTCCAATGAATCTCGGACTCAATTTTCCTTTCTTGCCAAAATGTATCTTGCCCTTCCAAGGGGACACTTTCAAGAATACATGGCTTCCTACGTTAAAGTTTCGTTGTTGACGATGTGGATCAACGTATTTCTTCTGGCGATCTTGAGATTCTTGTAATCGTTCACGTATAATTCTGATAGTCTCAACAGTTTGTTGGATTATCTCAGGTCCTAGCATTTGTCTTTCCCCGACCTCATCCCAACACAAAGGTGTTCTACATCTCCTCACATATAAGGCTTCATAAGGTGGCATATCTATGCTAGCATGGTAACTGTTATTGTAGGCAAATTCCACCAAAGGTAACTGATCTTCCCAACTTCCTTAAAACTCAATGATACATGTTCTTAACATATCCTTTAATGTTTGAATTGTTCTCTCACTTTGTCCATCAGTTTGAGGGTGATAAGCTGTACTTAATCTCAATTGTGTTCCTAAGTGTTTTTGAAGGCTTCCCCAAAAATTTGAGGTGAAACATGGGTCTCGATCCAACACTATAGAAACAGATACTCCATGCCTAGAGATGATTTCATTAATGTATAGCTTGGTAGGTTGGTCTAAGTTATAAGTAACTTTAATAGGGAGGAAGTGAGTTGTTTTGGTTAGACGGTCAACTATTACACAAATGGCATTGTGGCCCTTCTGTGCAGCTGGAAGGCCTACCATGAAGTCCATGGTTATATGTTCCCACTTCCACTCAGGAATTGGTAAGGGTTGAAGTAAACCACTAGGCTTTTGATGTTCAGCCTTCACCCTTTGATATGTGAGACATTTGCTTACCCATTGAACTATTTCTCTTTTCATATTCGACCACCAAAATTGTTGACTTAAGTCTTTGTACATTTTAGTACTTCCAGGATGTATGGCAAATTTAGAATTATGAGCTTCATTTAAGATTTTGTCTTTTAATGCTTGATTCAACGGAACCCAAATTCTATCTTCATATCTTAATATTTCATCCTTGTCTATTATGAATTTGTTATTCTTGACATGAGTTGTATTAGACTTATATGTTTGACACTTCTCATCTTTTTCCTGCATCCCTTTGATTCTATCAAGTAAAGACGAAACTCCCTCTAGAATGAATAATTTTTGGGTAGAGGTAGTTGGACATCCCACCTCAATTTCTAGTTTTTCAAAATCTTTTATTAACCTTTCATTGGTGGTTATTGCGTTCAACTTTTCTTCGTTCTTTCTACTTAACGCATCAGCTACGACATTGGCTTTACCGGGACGATATAAGATTTCACAATCAAAATCCTTTTTCAGTTCTAACCATCTCCTATGCCTTAAGTTTAACTCCTTTTGTGTAAAAATATATTTCAGACTTTTTTGATCTATATATATCTCGCATTTCTCCCCATACAAGTAATGCCTCCAAATTTTTAGGGCAAAAACTACTGCAGCTAACTTTAGGTCATGAGTAGGATACCTCTTCTCATAATCTTTGAGTTGTCGTGATGCATAAGCAATCACTTTCCCATATTACATCAACATACACCCTAAACCTCTGTGTGACGCATCACTAAATACTACAAGGCTTCCTCTATCATCTGGCAAGGACAAAACTAGAGCCATACTCAGTCGCTTCTTCAACTCATGGAAGCTCTCTTCACATTTATCTGTCTAGACGTATTTCACCGTCTTTCGAGTTAAATTGGTTAGTGGGGTTGCTATTTTTGAAAAATCTTTTATAAAACGTCTATAATAACTCGCTAAACCGAGAAAACTTCTTACTTCTGTTGGAGTTGTTGGTTGTTCCCAATTCACAACCGTTTCGATCTTAGTTGGATCTACTGATATTCCATTTTTATCAATTACATGACCTAAAAACTGAACTCTATTCAACCAGAATTCACACGTGGAAAACTTTGCATAAAGTTGTTCCTTTCGTAATATCTCCAAAACGATTCTCAAGTGATCAGCATGCTCTTCCCGTGTTTTCGAGTATATCAGAATATCGTTGATAAACACTACAACGAATTTGTCTAAGCATGGTTTAAACACTCGATTTATCAAATCTATTAATGTTGTCGGTGCATTTTTCAAACCAAATGACATAACAAGAAACTCATAATGTCCATAGCATGTCATAAACGCTGTCTTTGGCACGTCTTCCTTTCTTACCTTTAACTGATGATAACATGTCCTAATGTTGATTTTTGAAAAGTTTTTGTCCCCCTTTAATTGGTCAAACAAATCATCAATTCTTGGTAAAGGATATTTATTCTTAATGGTTAATTTATTTAATTCTCTATAATCAATACAAAATCTCATGGTTCCATCCTTCTTCTTTACAAACAATACTGGTGCTCCCCAAGGTGAAACACTAGGTTGTACATACTTTTTATTTAAGAGTTCTTGTAGTTATACTAGTGATGAGTGGGACTTATATCTGCGAATCAGATCCTCTGTGGCTTAAGATGTTGTATGTTTTTCGTTATTTGTTTAGCTTTTATTTTTATATATATATATATTGTTATTATTTTGCTTAATCTTTATGATGTAGGGATCATTAGGTCATTTCCAGCTAAAAGGGGCAAAAAGGTCCAGTTTAATACATTGGTATTTGCAGCTGAATGCCAAACTTTAGCCTCTGCGTCAAGCATTACGACCTCCGGGTTCATGCTAACATAACCTTGGTCTTGCAGCGGCCTTGACTTCCTTTGTAAGTCATGCTGCAGCTGCGCTCTGAGCTCGGTGTTTTTAATCTTTGAAGTGAAATATTATTGGCTTATCCCTAGTTATACT